>OY856413.1:930457755-931202755 GCA_963693085.1 Alisma plantago-aquatica | reverse complement strand
CCTTAATATTTTGGCCAAAAGTGGATCTTTTTCTCTTGCATGATGTGACTTGCTTAATCTTGGAACTTAAACATGTACAATCATCATATGAGCATAAAATCCCTAAATCAGTAAACCTTAGTACCTTTATGAACTATGGAATCTACCTTGTCCATTCATATCCTTTCTTATGACTTATGTTGTGCAAAATGCCATATGAATTAACATTCATGCACTATTAGTAGCTAGACCTTGAACCTTGTGCAATGAGCACCAATAATGATTTGAATACTAAGTATGACCCCAAATTAGTAACACTTTTCTTCTATGTGAATAGTTTACTATGATTATCTATGTAAATCTCAAAGGACCTAATTTTTGCCCATTAAGAATGATCTAGTTGACCTAGTTGGTTTCAATATGATGAAATGTGACCTTTGTGCAATTACCTTGCTCTATCTAGTCCAATTTAGTAGATTTATCATACTCATAGCACCAAATACTAACTTGATCTATTCAGTGCATGTAATTCTTATGTGACATGGAATTGTGACCTTGTTGCATGGAATTGATGGTATATGACTATTGGTGATCTTGCATGGTTTAACCCTCAATGATAATCTAAGTCTCATGTTTCCCTAACTACAAATTAGAAATGATCTCACATTTATATCTGATCTAATATGGATGGTTCACTTATATCAAGGACGAAATGTTGGCACTTGTCCTATATGGAATCATTGTGTGCATGTTTAGAGCCTTGGAAACTATGTCGAATTAAGTGAAACCTAGAACTAGGGAAACCTCCACATTAATCATATGATGTTTAGATTATAAATCCTAATTATCTAAGACTCTTGTATTATGTTTTTTTTACATATTAGGTCCATGTTCGCTTGGGCCTTCTCTAGGAATCTCACTAAGAATCATAACACCCTAACTATGTTTTCCTGTAGTTTCAATGTAAAAATTGCCAAAAAATCATATCTGGCACATTGTTTGGCCAAATGTGCCATATAATATATGATTTTGATCCTTTCGACAAGATCTATCCAATGGCACTAGTTTTAGAATCTAGTTTGTCTTGTTTTTCCTTCTAATATCCTAAAAAGCATGTCTTTTATATGTTATTTGAATGTTTAATGATGTATCCCGCTCCCATCTAGTATTGTTGTTTGTTATATCACTCTTAATCTTTGAATAAAAACTTTTATTTACCTTGTGCCTTGAATCATGAAGTAAATATCATTTGATGTACACCTTACACATTTAACCTAAAAGTGGATCTTTTGCTCTTACATGATGTGACTTGCTTAGTCTTGAAACTTAGACATGAACAATTAATCATATGACCATAAAATACTTTATCAGTAAACATTAGTACCTTTTTGAACTATGGAATCTACCTTGTCCATTCGTAGCCCTACTCATGACTTATGTCATACTCGTAGCACCAAATACTAACTTGATCTATTCAATTCTCTTAATGCTTTTGTGGCATGGAATTGTGACCTAGTTGCATGGAAGCAGTGTTATATGAATAGTGGTGATATAGCATGATTTAAAATCTCAATGATAATCTAAGTCTTATGTTTCCATAACTCCAAATTAGAAATTATCTCACGTTTATATCTGATCTAATGTGGATGGTTCACTTATATCTAGGACTAAATGTTGACATTTGTGCTATATGGAATCATTTCATGCATGTTTGGAAATTTGGAAACTATGTTGAACTAAGTGAAACCTAGATCTAGGGAAACTTCCATATTACTCATATGATGTTTAGATTGTCAATCAATATTGACATAAGACTCCTCTATTATGTCTTTTTACATCTTAGATCCATGTTGGCTTGGGCCTTCTCTAGGAATGTCACTCAAGAATTATAACTTGTACTTTACTCCTAGGGTACTCTTAATCTCTTGACCCTACCATGATATTGGCTTGTTTGTATGTATGTTTGTATGAATGCTTGGGTTACTTGTTTGAGCTACTTGTTCCCTATGATTAGTACATTCATTTTATTGAAATATGTCGAACAAACCTCGAACATCATTGAACTTGTTCACTATACAAACCTTGTGTACCTGCCTGTATTCTCGAGGTAAGGGCACAATGCATGTTAAAAATAGGGTTAGCTCAGTGACTTTGGTGTTGAGGTCCCTCATGTATAAAAGGGTTGGCTAATCTTGAGCACCCTTATGGACCCTTCCAGTGGGAAGTTGGTCAATGGTCATAATGTGTTATTCAGTATAGTGGAAATACACTTAAAATATGTTTTGCATTAAATAATTTCATTAAGTTTTTTGCACCTTGTTTCTACTCCCTACTTATTATCATGTTCCTATCCAAGAAAAAATTTATTTTACTCTTAAAATATTTACATGCTTTTTCATAATGTACTCAATGCACTGGTATTGATATTTTCTTTTCGAATTTATAGTTTCCAAAACAAGATCCACTACACTCAAGACTCTAAGATCAGAAATGAAACATCAATGGGTTTTTTTTAAATAGAAATGGGTACATGCTTCTCTATCCCCATTTAGTATCTTGTTATATCTTGTTGTTACTACTTTTACATATATATTGCATATGTGAAACATTTCTTCAATCTACGGATGGATGTCTAAGTCCACTCACCTTTGGCTTTTTAGCCATTAGGAGTGTGGACTTAGGGTAACAAAAACTTCCGAGACAAATGGTATCACATATGTGACACCCATCACCGCACTAAGAGAGATTACTCAAAACAAAGCGCAGAATTAGAACTAATTATCTAGATTACAAGAAACACGATAAATTAAAACCGATTTCACACAACCACAAAAGCGGAAACCCTTTACGTATGAGTCCATAAATATTGCCACGTGTATTACATATCATGTCATAAAGATGTGCACATCACTGTTCATTGGCCATCATGACACAAACCTGTTACATATAACAACATGTTCACATATACAAGCCATATCTATACGGACATGACTTGCTGCCAAAACTTGTATCGGTGTACAAAAACTTCCCCAAAGACCTGAGAGTATAGGGATGACACATAGTATTCTACTATAAAACACTAGCAGCATGTCCAACCTTTAATAGCTACCGGGCCTCTTGTTGCTCAGCCTCAACTGTACGATCTCTACCTCGTCGTGCATGACCACCTAAAAGATGTGGAAAACCCTTAGATTGAGACCAACGTCTCAGTAAGAGATATGACTCTCCACCAACATATATTATAAGAACATGTAGATTAAAGTTGATAGATAGCATTATGTTCAAGATGACCAAATTCAGCTGAATAATATGTTTTTAGAAATTCAGGCATCTACAACTAAGTAGTAGAACATCTTATACTTTAAAAAGGAATGTGAATAACATGTTTAACAATTGATTTCGCTTACCGCATTATAATTCAAGAAATCGGTACAAGAGATAAGGCATGAGATCATCCAATATGAATCACATTTGACCCTAAGAAAATATACTACACGATAGGGTTATGTGTTTTGTTATGCCATGAGGAAATGAGGTATACCATTCATACTCCAATTGACCAGAGCTAAGTCAAAATCAATGCTATACAAGGTCCAGGAGGATCTGAACTCCTATTGTCTCACACACCCTCTGTCAGTCTGAGTCCTCCACAATGAGATATAAAGTCCAACTACAAAACAGCCTAGTCTACCATGATATATAGGAACAACTATGACGTACCAATCGAGCAAAACATCATTTACCAAGCGGAAGCGATCATTAGCAGTGGATTTACTGAAAATCACTAAAAAAATAAAACTTTTTACAAAGAGATCCATACATTGGAAAACTCTTTCAAAAAGAACCAAAGTAATTCAATTACATTCTGGTTCACAAGTACATGTCTTGTACCATTCCTTATCGAGGATCACATACATCAACTGCCATGTTAACACTATACATAGGCAGCATAAAAACATTGAGGCATCAAACCAAAATCTCAGATCCGTTCATTAAACTAACTACTGACTCTGAGGACCTGAGAGTACAGAGACGACACATAGGAATCTATATACAAACATGACAGCTAGTGTTTCCACCTGGATGTCATTGATGTCCTTGTTGCTGTTGTTGTTGTTGTTCTTCCCCTACTATAGGGTTTCTACTTCTTTTTCTACGTCTACCTAAAAAGTTGAATCCCACGGGGGTGAGACAATTGAAATTGTCCCAGCGAGAGATATAACTCTCTGCCAAAAATATTATTATTGCAATTAATGGAATAAAACTGAGCAGAAGAATTGTAAGTATATAACAGCAGATACATCAATTATCTAAGCATATTACAGCAATGGTCTTCCTCAAAGTAAAGCAGCATGCCATTTATCCATTAAGGGATATGAAGAACATGTATAACATTTATCCATGTGAGATATGCTAAGTAAGGTATCATCAATCAGTGATTCTCGTAAATCAACTTTAAGCAAATATGCTACATGGCTAATTACATTTTACAATCATACTTAAGCCCTGAGGAGATGAGGTATACCACTCATTCTCCAACCGACCATTGCGAAATCAAAATCGGTACCATACATAGGTCAATGGAAGAGCCGGATTCCCATGACCTCATCTTCCTCAGTCAGTGTGAGGACCAAATGCAAGACATCTTGTGTCTCTACTAAATAGCTTTCTACAGTATACTGGCAACTTTGCTATTAGAGTTACAGTGGCATGATGTACTCTCTTCGCAATCGAGAGATTTCATATTATCTCACATCTATACGATATTAATATCATCATCGGGAGATTAGTGATACATCCATCCTGACATATATAATGAAGGATTGAGATATTTAATGTTTACCTCACATCAATTCCTCCATTAGGGTGTAAGGATATTCACACCCATAACCCCCACATACTCAATAGTATGCCCTCCAGGAGTTCCCATAGGAAAACTTGTTTCACCATCACCAAACTACTGACGATGATGGATCTATGGCCAGAGATCTACATGATAAGATTTCACTTGATTAATCAATTACATTTCCATATTATTTTAGCATCAATCATGTTTTCAAAATATAATTCATTATATCAAATGCTACAAAGAAAGAGTACTACTTCTATCAAGTCCTTTTTAAAGCTTTATAAAACATTGGGATTTCAATATCCCTTGTCACATCAGGGTATTCTCATCCCTTAACATCTCATCATCATGAATATGGAATATGGGTATTCAAACCCTCAATTCATCAAGAACACTTGTTACCACTTATTAGGTAACTAACATCTTCAGTTTGTCTGACCAAGATAAACATGATACTTTGCAGTACAGGTATTTCACATGGCTCTTAAAGCCCATTAATCTCTTGTTACCTCTCACTAGGCAACACAACATATTATGGCTTACAAGGCCCATAAACAATTTCATTAATAAAACATCATAGCTCATACCTGGCTATGTCCAGCATCTCATTATACCTGCATGATTAATGCATATGATAATAGTTATATCAATCACATATCAGCACTATGCAATGTGAGAGTACATTACTATTCACTCCAGAGAGTTAGGATTTCCCATTTCATGTCAATTAGGAACACTCATCTCCTTACCCAGATTAGGGTTCTGGTTTATCATCATATTGCCCAAGATTAGGGTTTCATACACTATAACCCATGATTTGGGATTCACATACCTTTACTCTGTATCAGGGTTAGAATTTCATATCAAGGTGTCACATATCATTACACATCATTACCTTAGGCTAGAGTTTAACATCACATCATTATTTTAGGGTTTCACTTGACATCAACCTCAATTAGGGTTTCACATGTCATCATCCTTGATTAGGGTTTCACATGTCATCACCCTTGATTAGGGTTTCACATGTCATCACCCTTGATTAGGGTTTCACATGTCATCACTCTTGATTAGGGTTTCACATGTCATCATCCTTGATTAGGGTTTCACATTACATTCTAACATTAAGGTTTCACTTTAACATCACCCTTGATTAGGGTTACTTAGATAACATCTCTGTATTAGGGTTTCACTTAACATAACCCTTGATTAGGGTTCCTTATGACATCACCCTCATTTAGGGTTTCACATATCATCATCCTTATTTTGGGTTTCATATGACATCACCCTCACTTAGGGTTTCACATGACATTACCCTTAATTGAGATTTCTCACATCATCACCCTAGATTAGGGTTACACCAAGCATTGCCCTAAATTAGGGTTGGGGTTCATCGACCTTCTCAATTAGGGTTTCATGATCTCTTTATCAAGGATTATACCCTAATTACATATTTTATTCATGTTATGAGATTTGAGATTTAACCATTACATGATTATTATACATGTATGGACCCTCTCTCTCTTTCATCCTCTTTAGGATAATACTTACATCAAACTTGATTAGATTAGGTCAACTCAACTTGAATGAAAGGTTGACATAGTGTATTAAGTCATTACTTCCATAAGCATCAAAGGTTAACCATTCAAAAGGTATTAATCACTTAAGTACATTAGGGATTCAACCATTGTACTTATCTTTGATAATCATTATTATCAATCATGGGATCAACTGATTTTTCATCACTTTTAGTCTTCAATCAATTTTGTATATGTTGAACCTCCATTCGGTTTTGACCTTTGAATCTCCAAACGGTTTGAAGCCAATTGCCCTCCAAATGGTTTTGAAATTGTTTGGGCATCTAGGGTTAAGACCATTTTCCCTCCAAACAGTTTTGAAACCATTTGGGCACTCAACATTAGAAACTGTTTGAACAATTCATCACTAAGATCGATTGGACAAACCAATACTTGAAACTGTTTGAAAATTGAAACCACTTGGTCATTCAAACGGTTTCAAGACCATTTGGACTCAAATGGTCTCAAGACCGTTTGGTCCAAAACATCTTGAAACCAAATGAATCATTTTGGGTTACTTTTAATCAATCAAATAGGGTTCCAATTATTCAACCCATCAATTATTGTAATCATTGGAATTACTTCAATTGAAACAATTGAATCACCATTCAATCATGACCTCAACTGACCTCAAACAGTCTTGAGGCCGTTTGACCTCAAATGGTCTTGAGACCGTTTGACCCATCCAATCACTGAAATTGATTGAATTCAATTAGGGATTCTTCAACAAATTGATTTAAGGTTTGCAATCAAGAAGCCCTAAAGTATTGACCCATTTTGAAATTAATTCAATTCGAACCATTAGATCATCATCAAATTATAACAACACCTGACCTCAAATGGTTTTAAAGTTGTTTGACATCAAATGGTCTTGAGACCGTTTGATCCCAAATGGTTTTAAAACCGTTTGGTTTCAAACAATCTTGAGACTGTTTGGTCTCAAGTCATTGAAACTATTTGCCCAAGATATTAATTGAGGTGTGTGATTAAGATGACATCATCACCTTCAAGCTACAAACCTTCAAAACTTGTTGTGATATTCATGGTGATTTCATCAATCAACCAAATAAAATTTTGGAAATGAAGAAAAATCAACAATTGATAAAAGAGTGAAATCAATAACAATGTTTGAGGGTTCAAGTTATATAACCCACCTTCAAAGAAGCTTCAAAGCTCCAAAATCCACGTCTTTAATGGTGGAAGAAGCTTTCACAACCTCCCAAGGTTCGTCCTCAAGCTTTTGAGTGAAAAGAATGGCCAAAGTTGAAGATTGAATGGAGAAAAGAAGAAATCAAGCATTGATTTTTGATTTCCACCATGAAATCAAGGTGAAAGAAGACCATGAAGCTTACCTACAGGTTGGGGATATTCCTCCTCCTTCTACTAAGCTCCCTTGGTTATTGGTTTAGCAAAGAGTGAAAGAAGGGTCAAAAAATCTATAGTTTGAGTTGTAAATGGTGTTTTTATAAAGAAATTCAATGAGAGAGAAAGTAATAATTAATTTCTTTATTTTCTTAAATTGATTCCACATCTCCCCCTAAACTCCTTTCCCATTAAGCCATCCTATTCCCATTTACAATCCTCTTCTTAATCCATGAATTAAAGGAAAAGAAATTAAGCACCTTAATCATTATAATAATAATATCCATAAGTTAGTGGATATTACTTTTCCTTTAACTAATGTGAGTGGGTTCTCCACTCACTTAGGATATTTTCGTGGCCTTTGCAAGGCAAAAGGATTTTCACACTTATGCAAATTCAACCATCACATATTTGGTTGAAGGGAACTCCCATTAATATATTTATTTTTGCATTAAATTGAATTAGGGTTTCAATTATGCTTAAATCTTGATTATTTTAATATCAAGATTCTCTCTCCTTCAAAGTGATTCAAATGAGACGCCCCTCTCATTTTATTTTCTCTAAATGATGCCAAGAAACATTAGGGACTCTCTGGAGGTGGTATTTTGCATATTGAACACTAGGTTTTGGGTAAATTGCACATTACACCAAAACTAGGTTTTAATGCACAACATTGCTTTATAAGCTCTTTCTTGGTGCTTAGGCTATCACAAGCCATACCTCTACATCATTATCATTATTATGATATTTCAACACATGAGGAACATATTATCATGTAACATTTGCAATTTAACCCCTCAATTTGGGTAATTTGCACTTTAGTCCAAAATAGACAAAACATTGTTTCAACATTATTCAAAAAGGACTAAAATTTAAACATAAGTTCCTCTTGAGCCTTAATTACTTTTCAAGAGATAAGAGAACGCATATAATTAACTTTATTAAACAAAACATCTAGGGTTAAAGCACAACCCAGGTCAGGGATGTTACAAATTATCCAGCCCTAACAGGGATTTCGTCCCTAAAATCATCAAGAGAAAAGAGAAGGGTACTTCCTCCTTATCTCTTCCTCTAGCTCCCATGTAGCTTCTTCAATGCCGCGATGATGCCAGAGAACTTTCACAAGACATATGTCTTTCTTTTTCAGCATTTTAATTCTTTTATTGAGGATCATCACATGTCCTTCAACATATGATATATCATTATTTAATTCTACCTCCACATGTTGCAAAACTAATTCAGTGTCAGGATGACACTTTCTCAACATGGAGATATGGAACACTGGATGCAACTTATGTTACTCAGGTGGCAACTCCATCTTATAGGCTACCTTTCCAATCCGTTCAATGATTGGATAAGGTGCCATAAACATAGGAGCTAACTTTCCTTTCTTTCCAAATCTAAGAACACCTTTCCAAGGTGAGACATTGAGATATACTATGTCTCCAACTTGGAATTCTAACGGTCTCCGCCGTTTGTTGGCGTATGACTTCTATCTATCCTATGCAGTCTTTAACTGTTGTTGGATTACTTTAATCTTCTCAGCTGTCTACTGCACTAGCTCAGGACCCAAATGTTGATATTCTCCTATTTCATACCAACATAATGGAGATCTACAACGTCTACCATATAATGCCTCATATGGTGTCATATCAATATTGTGTTGATAGCTATTATTCTAAGCAAATTCTATCAAGCTTAGGGGTCGATCCCAACTTGCTACAAACAGAAGGACACATGCCCTAAGCAAATCCTCCAAAGTTGTATGGTCCTATCAAATTGTCCATCTGTCTGTGGGTGAAAGACAATACTAAACCTTAACTGCGTACCCAAAGCTTTATGTAGTCATTCCCAAAAATGACTCATGAACGGGGGACCTCTATCAGAAATAATAGTAACTGGGACCCCATGCAACCACACTATCTCATCTACATATATCTGTGCAAGCTTCTCAACAGTGTAGGTGGTTTTCACATGAAGGAAATGTGTTGTCTTAGTCAACCTATCAACAATCACCCATATGGAATCATGACCTTTAGTTGTTCTAGGCAAACCAACCACAAAGTCCATGGTCACATGATCCCATTTCCACTACGGTATAGGAAAAGGTTGCATTGTTCCTGCGGGCTTCTAATGTTCAGCTTTAACCTACTGACACACCAGACACTGCATAACAAATTCCGCAACGTCTTTATTCAATCCTGGCCACCAATACATATCTTTCAAGTTATGATATATTTTGGTGCTCCCTGGATGCATTCCATACATCGAAGTATGAGCTTACTCTAAGACTAACTTTCTTAAGTCATTGGCATCAGGTACCACCATCCTACCATGGTAACATATTACCTTATCCTCTGACTCATGAAATCCATCCCGTTTCTCACTACCATACTCTGACCTGATATGCTGAACTACAACATCAACTTGCTATGCTTCTTTAATATGTTGTCTTAGAGTAGGTTTTATGTGCATCTCAGCTAACAGCCTGGCTAACAACGATACTTTAAGCTGTATATTGTTTTGCCTCAAGGAGATAAGCATATCTCTCTTAGAGCACACTAAGGAGTTCAACTATTCTTTATCTATGGCTGGTGATGATGATTTCGTACTTCGTGCATCAGCCACTACATTAGCCTTCCCTGGATGATAATTAATTATAAAATCATAGTCCTTGATTAGCTCCATCCAGCGGTGTTGTCTCATGTTCAACTCATGTTGTGAGAAGATATATTTTAGATTCTTATGGTCTGTGAAAATCTAAAATGTTTCTCCATAGAGATAGTGTTTCTAGATCTTCAAGGCATGAACCACAACAGCTAGCTCTAGATCATGTGTCAGATAATTCTCCTCGTGTTTCTTAAGCTGTCGAGAAGCAAAAGAAATCACTTGATTATCCTACATCAACACACATCCTAGACCATTCTTAGATGCATCATAGAAAACTATGTACCCCTTCCCTTGCTCCGGTAACACTAACACAGGTGCACTTGTTAACCTTTCCTTCAACTCTACAAAGAATGTTGACACTTGTCATTCCAGACAAAAGGAACCTCCTTCCTAGTCTACTTAGTTAGGGGTAAAGCTATAGAACTGAAGTTCTTAATGAACCTTCTATAATAGCATGCCAGTCCTAGGAAACTGCGTATCTCTATCAATGTCTTTGGTTGTTCCCATTGCAGGATAGATTCTACCTTCTTAGGATCAACACGGATACCTGAAGCAGATATCACATGTCCTAGAAAAGAAACTTCTGGTAACCAGAACACGCATTTGCTAAACTTAGCAAACAACTTATGTTCTCTTAGCAAAGTCAAAGCCTGACGAAGGTGTTGCTCATGTTGTTGAGCATCTCTATTATATATCAAGATGTCATCTATGAAGAATACTATAAACTGATCAAGAAAAGGTCAAAATATTCTATTCATGAGTTCCATGAATGCAGTTGGTGCATTAGTTAGTCCAAATGACATAATTATGAACTCATAGTGACCATACCTTGTCCTAAAGGCATACTTAGGTATGTCACTCTCCTTGATACACAACTTATGATATCTCGACCTCAGATCTATCTTAGAGAAGATAGTTGCACCACGCAACTGATCAAACAGGTCATCGATCCTCAATAGAGAATACTTGTTCTTTATGGTTACTTTATTCAAATATCTGTAATCAATGCATAGCCGCATCGATCCATCCTTCTTCTTGACAAAAAGAACTGGAGCACCCCATGGTGAAGTACTCAGTCAGATAAAACCCTTCTCAAGCAACTCCTGCAGCTATTTCTTGAGCTATGCCATCTCAGCAGGTGCCATTCTATATTGTGTTTGTGCTATTGGTTGCGTGCCCGGGACTAGATTAATCTCAAAATCAATCTCTCAGGGTGGAGGTACACCTGGAAGTTCCTCAGGGAATACATTTTCAAACTCCCTAACTATCAAAACTTCAGAAAGATTAGAACTCTCCATTGTGGTATCTACCACATGTGCCAAGAATGCAAAGTATCCTTGCCTCATCAGCTTTTCAGCTACCATAGTTGACACAAGATAGGATGGAAGAATCTTTCTATCTCCCTAAAATATCCATGTATCACTATCATCAGTGAACACAACTTGCTTGGAATCACAATCCAAGACAACCCTATACTTTTCTAGGGTATCCATTCCAAGAATTATATTGAACCCATGCATCTCAAGTGGTATAAGATCCACATGAATGTGATATTCAGAAAAGGAAAGAGTGCAGGGAGAACACACATCCTGTAGCACTGCAAATCCCAACAAAGGGGTTTCTAATAACAAACTCTATGCCCTATGACTGACAGTCATGGATCACTCTTTGAGTGATAAAGGAATGGGTAGCACCCGGATCAATTAAAATAGATACAAAGCAGGATGTAGACATATCAAAATAAAATAGTTCCATCTTACCTGTCACAACCCATGGGTTGACTACTGCTTCGGGTTGATTCATCGCATAGAATCTCGTTGTTGCTTGCTGTTGACCCTGTGCTCGATTGTTGGGTGCTGACAATCTAGCTTGGGACGCTTGTCCACATACTCTAGCACCACTAAAAAATGGTCACCTCTGAGGGCCTTGTTGACTCTACCTCTGAGGTTGAGTCACACTTGCTTCTCTAGCTCGACAATCTTTCATCAAATGCCCCATCTTTCTACATATAAAACAACCTTTGTTCCCTGACTGTGGCTTGAGTGGTTCTTTTATGACACTGATGTTGAATTGTGGGCTCCTTCTGGTGGTAAACTATGGCCTCTACCCCTATTCGACGTCCATTGCATCTGGGTATTAAACCTTGGTGGTGCTATTGGTGCAGAAAACCTCAGTTTCTTGAAAATTTTGGACCCTTGTCCTTGAAACTGAGTGTACACCTTCTTACTCTTAGTTTGTCACTTCTCAATCACCGACCTTTCTATCTATCTCACGGACTCCACAAAGGTGGTGAACCTCTCCCTGTTCTCTAAGACAGACACAGGTGTGGTCAAATCAACGTTCAACCCCTTCTCAAAATGTCGAATTCTTTCTTCATCAGAAGCTGCCATATGCGGATAGAACCACAAAAGTTTTGGGTTTTAGGGGAGGCAGAGAAGGAAATGGAAACAAAAAATTTCTCCTCCCCAAACCCAGAACAAGGAAACGCGCCAACGTCTATACAATAGGAAGGGATGGTTTGTGTAATCATACCTTGTCCCGAGGTTTGCTCGGCGGAAATACCTCGCGGCTTGTGCGGCCTTCACCTCCGATCTTGGATGGTGTCTGTGCAGCTCTTGGTCGCACTGGGACTGATGACTCCTGGTCTCACCAGGACTGTCGGGATTGACAGTTGTCCTCTGAGCGGCAGAAATCTCCCCCCTCTGAAGTAGTCCACACAGACCACCTGGAACTCCACTCTCCTTGTCCCACAAGGAATTGGAAGGAGTCACACCCTCCTGTCAGCGTACTAGTCACAGACACACTCTCCTACCACCAGTCGCTTTATGCAGTTGTCTTTCCCTTGCTGTGCCTGTGACGTCCCCGGATTTTCTAAAACTTAATCTGATGTGTGATGTCCAAATTGAAACCCTCACCTCAGCGAGAATCCCAATTTAAGCATCCCACATGAGGCTAAGAAGAAGAAAATCAGAGGAAGTCAGAACGAAACAATCAGTAGCACATGCACATGAACAATAATAAAACCATACACACATGTTCACCATTCAACATATAATTACAACATGAATTGTTACAACATTTGATATTACATATTGAACAGCAAACTTATACATATACATGTACTACCACTAAACTACAGGATCTTAAGACAACAGGTCCACCTATACATCAGCTCGCCACACAACTCTCACTATCCTGGATCTTCAAGAGCATAACCACAACCTAAACAAAAGATTACATGTGGTACACGTCAGCACAATATTTCAAGAATATTGTACTGAGTACGCCTACGTGTCTTTTTATATACCGCTCATCATATCTTGGCAATAAGATAAAACTAATACTTGGCAGTTATAAAGAAATATAAGAAAAGCATATACTTGCACAAGGATATTCATTAACAAAAGAGAGCACACGTTTTAAGCTCATTTTCCATTATATCATCCATGCATTTACTACCTGAGAGTTGAATGCATTAAGGCCTTTATGATCTACTACCAAAGAGTTAGATCATCTGTACAAGGTGACCACTACCAAAGAGTTGGGTCCAAGCACACTGCCTAAGAGTTGGTGCTTCCATATGTACAATGTGACCACTACCAAAGAGTTCAGTCACTTCCAAGCACACTGCCAAAGAGTTGGTGCTTTCATATAATGGAACAGATATATTATGTTTGATGTGTTCATAGCAAAAAGTATGGAAAATCATGCAACATATCTTACAAGAACAATCATTTCATCCAATACCATATGCCAAGTATTTTACTATGCATATAACACAAGCATATTGTATAATAAGCCAAGTAAGAGGTAATGGTGTACCTTGACCAAGAGAAACCTAATCATCACATATATCCATGCCATCTATATCTTTGATAAACCTGATTAAGACAAGACCATATATTATCATCAGGTTCTCATCTTCTTACATCTAATCTTAACCCTAGTCGTGCTCATATTAGGGTTTGCTTACTCATTTGGATATGTGTACCATTACTTGTATTCTTATCTTAGATTTATCTTACTAATGTCATATTACAGATTATGGTTCATTTATCTAAACATTATCTTCCATAGCATTTTTGTGCACATTAATTAACCCTAGGTTACCTCATTAACCTAGCTTAGGGTTTTATAACATGTATTAATATTCATCTTCATATAACATGGATTATGTTCATCATTATGATCTAATAATTAAAGTTGAAGGTCGATATACTGATATGAGCTTACTCTGTGAATTTCATCAATTCTTGAGGATGCATGTATTTAATACATTTCTTTTAGGGTTATTATCCCTAATTAGCCATATTAAGAAAATAAAATTATTTCGTACATCAACCTAATCATCCTTGACATCATGTGCATTATAAACATAATTATGAATCTACTGACCTTTTTCCATGATTTTATGTCATCATTTATTATTTATTATACATGAAAACACCATTATACATCTTACAAGATATCACTGAGATTTAAGCATTAGAAGACAGTTATTATTCTTTCATTGTGTTCTATGCATTTTTATGAACATTTTGGTATATCATATGTATTTTTCTGATGCTCGATCTAATTACTATGAATTTTGGAAGATTTGGACATTTACTAAATTATTGGGCGATTTACCTTTTTCTGGCCATTCAGAGGCCGCCACGTGTCCAGATTGGGGGGTGCGGCTCGTTCAGTTGATTACACTCTGACCCGCCTCGTTCATCATTGACCCGCCGGTTCTCGTTTGGAATTGGGCCGGTTTAGCTGGTTCTCAGGGATTGGACCCGGTCCTCCCTTTTCTTCTCTCTCGCGTTTCCTACGATCCAGTGCGTGAACTGGGAACAGAGACGCCGCCGCGAGGGCCAACTCCGGAAAGCGATCGGTGATGATGTCGTGCTCCTCGCAAACTAGAAAGAGCTCCAAAAGGTCCAGCGGACCACCTAGGCCTCTTCCAGCCTCTCCATTTGCTGATCACGGTTCCATAGCTCCATGACCACAGGCCCGCCGGCCATGGTGGCCGCCGCGATGCGGTAGAAAGGGGAAAGGGGCTTCCTTGATTTGAAGCTCCCATCTGAAGCTTCGACGAGCTTCAAAAGACCTTAAACGACCCGAAGGGACCATTGGATTGGGTTGTAAAGCCTTGGGTCAGTGCCTCCATCTCTATGCTTCTTCTCCGTCAGACTTTGGCTTCGACGGCCATGAAAAGCTACACGATTTGGGCTCATAGATACATGGGCGAACTCCCTTGACTTCGTGCTTGCTTTCTCCTTCTTTGTCCTCCTCAAAATAGGCTTCTAACTCCATTTCTTACTTCCGCCTCCCACCTGCAAGTTGTGATGGGGAAGCAACAACGACGGGGAGGTGGGACTCCCTCGTTCCAGGTCTGTATCACAGAGATAAAAGGTTCGGGTATCCACTACGGTGAGTAGAGCCTAACTGCCCCGTCACTTTCTCTCTTAAACGCACGATCAGAGATCGTGGTGGTGTGGACTCTCATGTGTCACATTGTTCCCTTGATTCTGCCAGATCCGGAGCTAGGAGATGACATTGACGCCGTCCAAAGTGCATTTAACAGCTGTGAAAGAACCCCAAAAACAAGGGATCCGTGGCTCACTAAAGCAGGCAGTCCCAGCCACAGGATTAGACATGAATGGCCCAGATTCGGCCACACGGGCCCAGCCCAGACCAAGGGGTGTGACACTCTCATTGCCCTTAGACTTTGGTCTAATAATCCTCAAAATGTGCATTATTTCATGATATTCAAACCTAAATAACTTCGTCTAGGAACATCCAAATGCCACCAAATTTTAACCATAGATTCCTTACCTCTCAAGATACCTTCTACTCAAATTTGGTGACAAAACTCATCTATTGGACCATTCAATTAAATTCCTCAAAAAGGCATCAAGTTAAGGATGATATTAACATCAATCAACAAACCTATTTTGTCAAAATCTTGTAACTCTCAATATTATTCGACCTTATGATTTTACTTATGTCATTGGATAATTAAGGACTCCAAAAGTCCACTCCATCACATCCTACACACCTTAAATAAAATTCCGTCCTCAGAATTAAGCCAGAAAACCACTTTGTCACATCATATACATCTTAAAAGAACTTTCGTCCTAGAAAGTAAACCATACTCATACTTCCAGGGAAAACCTTATCTTGCCTTCATCCACATGTAGGCAGACTTCTATGGGTAACATATCCACAAAAGTTACCTAGAACCATGTATCCAAAGCACTATTAGGAGGTTTACAACCATCTTCGGTGCACAAACACTCCATAGAAGGCTCAAGCAAGGGTTTAGAAGTTCTGATAAGGTCATAACACATTTCATTGTTAGGGTTTCATCCTTATCTTTGCCCATGAATTAGGGTTTCTACATCATATTATCATGTTCCAAAGAAGTTAACTATAGTCAACCCATTATATCAAGGTTTCATCAACATTTTATTGAGCTCATTGTTAGAACATGTTCGACATGAACATATGCCTTTTAGGAGGGAGTTAACTATAATTAACTCATGTTATCCATCTAGATTGTATCGAGGTGTCATAATCATTATGTTGTGCTAATTGTCAAACTATATCTTTCATCTTTATTAAGCACTGAGATTAACACCTCACGTAACATGCTTTGTTCATGTGATCTTATCTCATTAATATGAACTTATTCTGTTGTTCATAATCAATTACAACATTTACTAGTGATTTCATCGCAAATTAACCAACAATATCACATTAGCATCATTATTCATGTATACATGGTTAACCATTTATGCATTAATATCTATTAAACCATCTTTTAGATTTCCATCACATCAGGTTTATATATCACATCTCGAGATTAGGTCACATCTTTACATATATTTATACCATGGTTGTGCTAACAAACTTATGTGAGTGGCTTCTCAGACATATATCAAAACTTCAATTAGTCCAACTGAGGTTCTCCTGACCCATATCATGAGGGTAATGTCATGCTCAGTCTCTTTGAGCTAACTCAACTATATGAGTGTCTCATATGCATATACTTATCTTTCCTCTCGGTCTAGGGTTAACAAGTCTACCTCCTTGGAACTAGTGATAGCTTCACAAGTCTATCCACATAAGCACAACCAAAACATGACATGATGTTCTCATCACAGGTCTTCTACCCATGAAACATGCTTACCCAAAACTCTCTTATATACACCACTAGATTCCTATGTGGGAAACCACCAACCCGAGCATGAGGCTTCACAGAAACTAACATAGCTACCTCCTCCAGGGTCTTGGGCTCTCTCCCTCACCCAGATGGCAGGCACTCATATTCATGTTCACATGCACATATATAAACAACCTCTCTCTGAATCTAGGGTTTGGTCCTCCCAAGAACATCTAGGGTTCAACAAAACTATAGGAATCATACATAAAGCAACTCAGCTCAATCACACAGGAGCAGTCTAGTTTAGGACATATCATATCACATATTTCTCATCATCTTATATCTTGGAGTTTAGGTTCTCTAACCTTCTCCCTGTGGGTCTCGCTCTCTCTTGAGCTAACCCCAAAACTGGTCCTAACACTAGAGGTCCTCCTTTGTAAAAGAGCTTGAGGCTCATGCTGACTCACATCCTTGTCTCAGCTTAGCTTATCTTATCTCATAAAAGCCTAGTTACATGCATCATCAAAACTCATCTTGCATCCTTAAGATGAACTTAAGTCCTCAAAGACAAACATAGATCATCATAACCATCTTATATCATCTATGTAAGACTTACATCAAAGCTTATTTCATCTATTCCATCTATCACATATTCCAACAAGGCTCTAGACATCTAATCTAGAACTACTCTCTCTTCTAGACTGATGTCATCACTTTCACTTGGGTTGCATGACCACCTCCTACTCGTACATGTGTGGGGACACATTTTTGTAATACATATACATAATAAAATATTATATAGTTTTTCTCCGATAAAACAAGCGTCAGAGAAAACTATCGAGGTTCGATCCGTTTGGAATCAAAAACCAAAACCAGAAACGAGTGTCCCACACATAGTAGAGAGTCCAGTGTCATGAAAACTAGTGAAAAGGGTGAGAACATGGTGTAGACTAGTGTAGCTACTCTAGAAAATGAGCGCCATATGTCTAGGGTTTCTCTTCCCTTGATGCACGTCATTTCCAAATAGTGCAACGTCCCATACCGTTGCACTACAAGGAAAGAACGACATCTAAGGACTTGCTACTCAACAAGCACCAGTCTAGACCTAGTTCTCGGACATCTAGGTGCTAACCTAGAGGCTAGGTCAGATCTAGTCTCAAAAAGACGACTAATCTAACCCTAAGGATATTATTAAGTTCAAGGTTTTCTGGTTTTGAGTTTCATAGTGAGCAAATGTCAGGCTTTGCTATTGTTCATGCTCTGATACCACCTGTGACGTCCCTGGATTTTCTAAAACTTAATCTGATGTGTGATGTCCAAATTGAAACCCTCACCTCAGCGAGAATCCCAATTTAAACATCCCACATGAGGCTAAGAAGAAGAAAATCAGAGGAAGTCAGAACGAAACAATCAGTAGCACATGCACATGAACAATAATAAAACCATACACACATGTTCACCATTCAACATATAATTACAACATGAATTGTTACAACATTTGATATTACATATTGAACAACAAACATATACATATACATGTACTACCACTAAACTACAGGATCTTAAGACAACAGGTCCACCTGTACATCAGCTCGCCACACAACTCTCACTATCCTGGATCTTCAAGAGCATAACCACAACCTAAACAAAAGATTACATGTAGTACACGTCAGCACAATATTTGAAGAATATTGTACTGAGTACGCCTACGTGTCTTTTTATATACCTCTCATCATATCTTGGCAATAAGATAAAACTAATACTTAGCAGTTATAAAGAAATATAAGAAAAGCATATACTTGCACAAGGATAGTCATTAACAAAAGAGAGCACATGTTTTAAGCTCATTTTCCATTATATCATCCATGCATTTACTACCTGAGAGTTGAATTCATTAAGGCCTTTATGATCTACTACCAAAAAGTTAGATCATCTGTACAAGGCGACCACTACCAAAGAGTTGGGTCCAAGCACACTGCCTAAGAGTTGGTGCTTCCATATGTACAATGTGACCACTACCAAAGAGTTCGCTCACTTCCAAGCACACTGCCAAAGAGTTGGTGCTTTCATATAATGGAACATATATATTATGTTTGATGTGTTCATAGAAAAAAGTATGGAAAATCATGCAACATATCATACAAGAACAATCATTTCATCCAATACCATATGCCAAGTATTTTACTATGCATATAACACAAGCATATTGTATAATAAGCCAAGTAAGAGGTAATGGCGTACCTTGAACAAGAGAAACCTAATCATCACATATATCCATGCCATCTATATCTTGGATAAACCTGATTAAGATAAGACCATATATTATCATCAGGTTCTCATCTTCTTACATCTAATCTTAACCCTAGTCGTGCTCATATTAGGGTTTGCTTACTCATTTGGATATGTGTACCATTACTTGTATTCTTATCTTAGATTTATCTTACTGATGTCATATTACAGATTATGGTTCATTTATCTGAACATTATCTTCCATAGCATTTTTGTGCACATTAATTAACCCTAGGTTACCTCATTAACCTAGCTTAGGGTTTTATAACATGTATTAATATTCATCTTCATATAACATGGATTTTGTTCATCATTATGATCTAATAATTAAAGTTGAAGTTAGATATACTGATATGAGATTACTCTATGAATTTCATCAATTCTTGAGGATGCATGTATTTAATACATTTCTTTTAGGGTTATTAGCCCTAATTAGCCATATTAAGCAAATTAAATGATTTCGTACATCAACCTGATCATCCTTGACATCAGGTGCATTATAAACATAATTATGAATCTAATGACATTTTTCCATGATTTTATGTCATCATTTATTATTTATTATACATGAAAACACCATTATACATCTTACAAGATATCACTGAGATTTAAGCATCCGAAGATGGTTATTATGCTTTCATTGCGTTCTATGCATTTTTATGAACATTTTGGTATATCATATGTATTTTTCTGATGCTCGATCTAATTACTATGAATTTTGGAAGATTTGGACATTTACTGAATTATTGGGCGATTTACCTTTTTCTGGCCATTCAGAGGCCGCCACGTGTCCAGATTGGGGGGTGCGGCTCCTTTAGTTGATTACACTCTGACCCGCCTGGTTCATTGTTGACCCGCCGGTTCTCGTTTGGAATTGGGCCGGTTTATCGGGTTCTCAGGGATTGGACCCGGTCCTCCCTTTTCTTCTCTCTCGTGTTTCCTCCGATCCAGCGCATGAACTGGGAACAGAGACGTTGCCATGAGGGCCAACTCCGGCAAGCGATCGTTGATGATCCCATCCTCCTCGCAAACTAGAACGAGCTCCAAAAGGTCCAGCGGACCACCTAGGCCTCTTCCGACCTCTCCATTCGCTGATCACGGTTCCATAGCTCCATGACCACAGGCCCGCCGGCCATGGTGGCTGCCGCGATGAGGTAGAAAGGGGAAAGGGGATTCCTTGATTTGAAGCTCCCATCTGAAGCTTCAACGAGCTTCAACAGACCTTAAACGACCCGAAGGGACCATTGGATTGGGTTGTAAAGCCTTGGGTCAGCGCCTCCATCTCTATGCTTCTTCTCCGTCCGACTTTGGCTTCGACGGCCATGAAAAGCTACACAATTTGGGCTCATAGATACATGGGCGAACTCCCTTGACTTCGTGCATGCTTTCTCCTTCTTTGTCCTCCTCAAAATAGGCTTCTAACTCCATTTCTTACTTCCGCCTCCCACCTGCAAGTTGTGATGGGGAAGCAACAACGACGGGGAGGTGGGACTCCCTCGTTCCAGGTCTGTATCACAGAAATAAAAGGTTCGGGTATCCACTACGGTGAGTAGAGCCTAACTGCCCCGTCACTTTCTCTCTTAAACGCACGATCAGAGATCGTGGTGGTGTGGACTCTCATGTGTCACATTGTTCCCTTGATTCTGCCAGATCCGGAGCTAGGAGATGACATTGACGCCGTCCAAAGTGCATTTAACAGCTGTGAAAGAACATCTGATAATATCAAAAAGTGATGCTATTTGCTTTAAGTAAATAGTTATCATGGCCAAGGGATTATAAGGCAAGGCTGGAGATGATAAAAAGGATAATTTTCGTAATCTTAATTATCCATGAAATATGGTTACCTAAAAGATAATGAAGAGAGAGAGAGAGAGAGAGAAAGTGATAATTGTTTCTTAACTAAGGATAATTGTTTTTCCTATTAAGAAAGGGACTTGTTTCCCTCTTGAGTGAAGTCTTGGGGTGTGAATACCTCCCCCTTATATAAGGGGAAGGGCCATTGGCCGAGTTAAGAAAAACCCAAGCAACCTTTTCTCTTCTCCTTCTCCTTCTTCATTACAAACCCTAGACCTTATTGGCCGTTCCTCTCTCTCTTTCCCTCACGTTCAAAGAGTGTGCCAGAGGGCATGAGGATCGTCGAGGGAGGAGTGAATCGTAACCAGAACCCCTCCTGGGGTGGCAAACCATGCGGAACTCAAGGTGCTATAGAGACGCAGCTCCTTCACCTTCACGAAAAACCAAGTTTGTTCATGGGTTTATCCGTCAACCCCAGAACCTGGGAAGGGCGCGGAAATGTTGCTGCAGGCCTCCCCTACCTAACCAGGACGCAAAGGCACCTGGAGATGGCCTTCAATGGACATGTAGGTGTGCCTCCCCCTGTCACGGCCTGCAGGCACGGAGGTTTGATCCAGGCCGCCGCTGACCACCAGCTGCAGCACGGCCGTGCTCTTCAACTTCGACGAAGAGGAGAGGCATGGATGGACAAAGCGTGGGGCCCAGGAGGGTGAGGGCAAGCGGGGCGGAGAGCAGATCCGCACCCATCGTCGCTGCAGGCCGGCGGAGGCCCTGCGTCGTGAGGAAGAAGAAAACAAACTGAAAAGACGTGTCTGCCCCTGACGCGTGTGCACAAAGGGAGGGGCAGGGCGGTCTTTTAACCCTTGCAAAGTCGGCTGATTTAAAGAACTAGTTTCGCTGAGGTGTCGAGCCATCATTGGCTGAAAGGTATATTTCCTTACAAAATTCATAACTAATCACTGGTAGGTCAGTTTTGGATAAGTTATATATGAATTTTGATCAGAAAAATTCAAGGAATGCACTAAAAATATAATTGGAGCCTAATTATGCTTTAAATTCAAAAATATGTAGAGATACTATCTTTAAAGGTTTATTTATTGAAAGAACCCTAATATTTACTGATTAATGATTTGGAAGGGTTACATGGATGTTTAAAAGTCGATCTTAACCTGTTGTTAATAAATAGGACACAATAAATATAAAAGGATGGTCTTGGCTAATAATTGGTTTAATTTAGGGTTTCATGTGCATAAATGAGCATTAATGGGCCTTGAAACCCTAATATTATTTAATGAGATTATTGATGGCTTTAATTATTCAAAATAATGATTTAAATTGAGAAATGATGATTCCAAGCTATTTCTAGTATAAAAGTTCCTAATCAAGGATAGATACCCTTAATATGATAAGTAGGGTTTTATAATGGATAAAGTTGGAGTTATTTATAAATGGAATTCGTATGAGAATTGGACCCTAATGAATTAAGAGATGTTAATCCAAAAGAAACTAAAAGTGATAATTGGGTCTACTGACCTTGAAATAACTTAAAAGGATAAAGAAGGTAGTTTTGATAAAAGGGAGAAGTAATCAGCTTTAATTGGGCTTAAGGTGTTGAAATTAGGGTTTATGAACTAAGAGAGTTTAATGTGATAAAAGCGTTATGGAGGCAAAAACCCTAATAAAACCCTAATGTGGTTTAGAAAAACTGAGGTGGAATCCAAGTCTAGCTTTAGAATGTTCTGGATAAATTATAACACTTGGATGTCATGCATTAATTTCAGGATACTTGTTGATTGCTTGTTGCTTGTTCTTTATCATTATTGCTTGGATAGCAAGTTGCTCTGGATCAGGTATGTGGTTACGCTTATGACTACCCGAATTAGTTTTCCGGGATTTTATCGATGTTTCCATCGTGGCTTGAATTAAACTGTTGGATGTATTTAATTCATGCAAAGTATAATGTGAATATGACTATCACATAAGAAATATGCCTACTAGCTCAGATCCTAGTCCCCTCTGTAGCTTTATAGATTGACTTAGTAAATGGCTACCAATGAGGGTAGGTCCATCAGGTCATTACATGACTTAGTAAATGGCTACCAATGGGGTAGGTCCATCAAGTCATCATGAGTCAGGGATTGGTCTACCTTTGGGTAGGACCATGCGACTCCATAACCCTAGGTATTGGCTACCTGTGTGGTAGGGCCATGGGGGTAAGGATCTGCCATATGAGAGAGGTGGTATCCATGTCCACTGCAGGGACGTTACAGAGAAAGGGGATAGGCAAGGATTGAGTAGTATTGCTTAAAACGTAATCTTGGTTGTTAAATGATATTTGGTTGATTACATTGTTAACGTAGTTGCACAATTATTGTTTCCCCCACATACCAGCTTCGGCTGACCGACGTTTTGTTTGTCGGCGTTTTAGGTACAAATGAAAAGAACAAACAGTAAAGTGGCATATGTGGAATTAAATGAGAAGTAACCTACACCGGAGGATTAGTTAGAGTAACATCTTCATGGATAGAAGTTTAGAAATCCCAGTTTTTCCAAGGTAAGAAAAGTTTTATTTTATACTCGTTTTTAGTTTAGTTGGTAAAGTTTATTAATTATTACAGATTATTTGTCGAACCTTTGATCCTGTTAATTGGATAACGGCACTGACCTTTCGATCTCCCTTAATTGGGGGTTATCGGGGGGCGGGGTTGTTACAATTGGTATCAGAGCATAGGTTCCTCATTTAATCTTTAATAATTATTAAATTTTACAAATTCCATAGAACCGAGGGAGTTATTAGAGGATTATCCGAAAGGCAGAGGTGTCTAGAAAAGGATCACGACCGGGGGCTGGCAAGATTTTCCTCCGCACCGCTAGTCGGAATACGAGGACTCTCGGATCGTGTGACTGCCTGGCCGATGTCTTAGGTTAAGACTCGAAGTAAGATACCTTTAGGACTCTCTCATCTTATTCATCCCTTCTCAACTCAAATTCTATTAAGCACCTTAAGGATTAGGGTTTCTTCTCTTCTCTTCACCCTCTTGAGGTATGGGTAAGGTTGATAAGGATTAAGGAATCCTCCATCAAATTAATAAAAAGCATGTAAATAAGATGTCATGGACATAAGCTTAATAGAGTAAGCGTAAAGGAATAGATACATGCTTAGGTCGTATGACATGAGTTGTCATTGCCCTCAGCAGAGATCTGAGGATAGACCTCCTTGGCAGGAGGATGTGTAGAGAGAAAGTTAAGCTTGGAGGTAGAGACCTCCATTAAAGGTAGAGACCTAGCACATCCTTTGAGGATGATGGTAACCCTAACCCTAAGTGAAGGTTAGAGAGAGGGATGACATGATGAGTTAGATGTCATGATTGACCAGGTGTTTGAAGGAACATGCAATTGGGATGCCATGTGATCCATGGGTGACTCAACCCCTTTGGCAATCCAACCCTGGGAAGGGTCATGCATGTTAGAGTGAAGGATAGCTCCTTCATCGATGAGGTTAGAGAAGAACCTGTAGTTACCCTATGGGCTTAGGCAAGTAAGGTATAGCTTGGTGAAACCCTGGTTAAGAGATCATGATGGGTGGCTTATGAGATAAGCATAAGTTATAACGGATAACCATGAGTGAGTTGAGCGTAAGCATAGGCTTCACCATGTAAGGATATGCTTATGAGCTTGATCCTTCAGGAAGAAAGGACCTTTTATAGAGAGGTTGGTTGTAAGATTAGCTCTAGAGAGAAAGCAGGCCTCAAGCAAGAAGGTTGAGAGCTCAAAATCCTGAGACATAAGGAACAGAGGGTAGTCGGGGATGATGTGACCTAAGTGGATAATAGGGGTTGCCTTATGTTTGATCAATGATGATATCTTGGTTGCCTTTAGAGGGACCTTCTGGTACCCATGGTATAAGTGACTACCTGCTGGATGAGATAAAAAGTGCCTTAAACCCTGAGGAGGTTATAATAAACAGGTTGGGAGGCCTTATACCTAGTTGGTTGTTCCTGAGGAGGACTCAACCCTAGAGTGTTGCTCGAGTAGAAGGATCAGGGAAGTACATGACATATCTTGAACATGATTGATTCAGGGTTAAGAGTTTGAGCATGAAGTTGGATACCCAAAAGTGAACATAGGGTTCCTAGGCCTAAGAGGGGAAGCGGTGTGTCCAATGCTCAGGGTGAGATTTGAGTCTCCATAGTTCGAGCATGGTACTCTTAAGGAGTAGAGGTAAAGGAAACCCCTTAAGCTAAGGGTATGTTTGAGGAACCCCTCACCGTAAAGTTAGTCTAATGCTGAGGAAGAGAACAAGTATGACCTAGCATGGTTTAATAGGCGGTCTGCTTGTACCTTAGTAGCTGTTGGGTTAGGCATGCTCATGAGAATGTAAACCCTATGGACGGTTGTGACCTTGTTGTCAAGAGTTGAAGTTTCCTCCCATCCTGGGAGAGGGACCCTTTGGTAGGGTGTATACCAAGTTTTGTTGGTTTTGAGGTAACCTAAAGAGGTTTCAGAGGATCTTGTGAAGCTAAGTGAAAAGTACGTGGCGTGAGGACGAACCTGTAGACCCATAGATAACCATCTCTAAGTGCATGTGGATGCGTTACCATGGAGGTAACTGGTATGGGGCCTGACCAAGGTAGGCAGGTTGCCATGACCCCTATGAAGGGATGAAAGTCAGGCATGAATGCAATGAGAGATGAGGAAGGATTGGGTGAGGTTTTAAGACGAACATGTACTATAATGGAATCTTAAGTCTATCCTAGGGTCAGGTAGGGATAAGACCGATGGAAGTAGGAGTTTCCTAATTCCCTAGTTGCACATGACCATAGGGTCGGGAGGTAACAACTATCATTGTCTGAGGGCCATGGGTTGGGAGATTGATCACCTTCATGAACTCAAGTGACCCAAAGGGCAAATGAGTAGGGCACTCTCTGGTGCAAATGGGAAGAGGGATGACCCCAAAAGTGTCGGTACCCTATAGATCTAGAGGATATGACCAAGGATTGTGTGTAAACCCAAGTAGGTTCGAGGCTAGTTTTCCATGGAAGTAACTTTGATATAATGATGATTGTGATATAGAGACATGAGTTGCACGTTTCAATGGAGATTTGAAGGTGTACTGGCGAGGTGGACTGTACCATCCCTACTCTTGGAATAGGAAGAACTCTGTATTTCGACGGCCGCCAAATGCTTATTTCTTCTTGTTATGAGAGTGAGAGATAGGACAGTATGCATGCCATACACCAAGGATAAGGATGTTGTGAGTCGGAACGTTGCTATAAGGAATAAGGATAGAGATGTGGAAGGAATGATACATGGATGGTTCGCAAACACTAAGAGAGGTAGTGTAGCCAGCTTATGAGGATGTTTTATCAGGAACTATGTGGAATTTGCAGATTAACCAAGGTCAAGTTCGATCACAGTGAGTATGAGCTTAGAGTTTCTTGATAAAGACAAACTTAGAGTTTGAGATGAGATGATAAGTAGAATACATGGAAGAGTATGTCTTCAACGTTACCTAATACCGAAGGATGTGAAGTGGAGATAGAGATGCCCAGTTTGGCTAAGAGGGAGTTGTTAGGCTAACCCTATGTTTGGAAAGAAGATGTGTTTTGGCTAACACTCAGATGTAATGAGATAGGGTGAACAAGTTAATGATTGTTTGGTTAGCCAGTCTAGTCCTTGACGTAATGAAAGGATGGTTTAGAGCCTCAGATGCACTTCTTTGGAAGGGAATGTGATGAAACCCTGATTAGAATGATTTAGGGTTTATGAGGTATCAAGCTTGAGGGATCATGACACACTGGAGATCATGATCTTAAGATCACCATATACCATGGTATTACTGAGATGGTAGCACTTTGGATGCTTAAGATGAAGATGCATGTGGCTTGTGGCCATGCATGATAAAGGTAAAGGACGAATACCAGTAACCCAGTGTACCAATATAGAGGATAAAAGAGTCCCTAAAAAGGAATGAGAGTTCATCACTATGGGTGATGTGGAAACTCTTCCCTTAACCAAGGAAGATCAATTAGGGTTATGGTAGATCACCTTACCTGGATGACAGGAAAAGAAGAGTACTGTCAAGTGACAAATCGGGTTGAACTACTTATAATAGAGAAAGAAATGGTTCAACAACACCATGATGTGAGTTCAAAGAGTTCTTGAACATGATTAGAAGGTTTACTTCCATGCGGAAGAAGTAGGTACATGAAGAACTCGTCTTAGTACCATTTATCACCCCTAACTAATGAGTAGTATGATCCAGACTAGAGGGTCTGATGAGAGCAAGTGTGCTTGTTCAGGGTGATACAAAGAGACAGTTCTTAAGATGTGATACTAACCACCATAGCCTTTATCGGGATGTAAGAAGCTATATAAGGAGGGTGTGTCGGTCACCACTTCATTATAATGATGTTGGTAAAGGAGGCCTCGTGAAGGTCATAAAAGAACCACAGTGTGTGTAGATGAAGTCGCTTGATCGTGTAATGGCTGAGAGAGAGCCAAGGGTGACATGCGTCACAAGCTAATACAAAGCAGACTGACATGCAGTTCACTGTGGGAGAATATGTGATGTGAAAATCTGACCCCTCTAAGCTACAGCTAATAAAGCTGAGTCCCCGATAAATGAGTCCATTTGAGATTGATGGGTGGATATGATTGTGTTTAGCTTTGCCCCACAGGATAACATGATGTGTAATGTGTTCCATGAGTCCGATCTAGAGCACTATGTGAGGTACCCAAGCCAGGTGTTGAGCCCTGAACCTATTCAGCTTTTGAGAGGCTGAAATGTCCTGAGTCACCTATGAGGGTACGATATACCAAGGTAAGGAAGAACTCAGATGGAAGAATATGAGATAATGAAGGTTCCTGGGAGACACCATGGAAAGGGTGAAGCCACATGGGAGCCATGATGGACATATGAAAGACTTATTCTGTTTGTTTGCTTGCTTGATGGAATTTTGAGGGCAAAATTCTTATAAGAGGGGAAGGATGTTACAACCCCAATTTTGGGTTCATTTGCTGAGAAATATAATTTCTCATATTAAAGATTTTTGAACGAATAAATGATATAATCTATTTTGAATAAATGGATTTCTTTTACAATAGCCTTGTTGTTTGATTTGTGGGCTTTATTGACTATTGGGCCCAATAACAAGGATATTCAATTAATTAATGAATAACTGAGAATTTGAGATAAGAAAGGTGTGGAAACCTCTAGAAGGCAAATCCAAAGAGGATTTCGTGCCTCTTAGATTCCTTGGGTTTTAAGGAGTCCAAAGTTGCAAAGAAAAGGCAATAAGAAAAGAAAATAGCAATTAAGTATTTCCTTATTAATAAAGAAATTGAAAACATTGACGAAATGTGGAAAATATGTGAAAAGAGGAATAAAGGGGTAATCCTTAGTGGAATTTCGTGTCCCAAGGATTCCTAATAATAAAAGGAACACTAATGAGGAAAATAAGAGAGAAATAAACAGAAAATTCCAAAATCACAAAATAAGAAGATAATTCATTAACGACTTTTTGATAATATCAAAAAGTGATGCTATTTGCTTTAAGTAAATAGTTATCATGGCCAAGGGATTATAAGGAAAGGCTGGAGATGATAAAAAGGATAATTTTCGTAATCTTAATTATCCATGAAATATGGTTACCTAAAAGATAATGAAGAGAGAGAGAGAGAGAGAGAAAGTGATAATTGTTTCTTAACTAAGGATAATTGTTTTTTCTATTAAGAAAGGGACTTGTTTCCCTCTTGAGTGAAGTCTTGGGGTGTGAATACCTCCCCCTTATATAAGGGGAAGGGCCATTGGCCGAGTTAAGAAAAACCCAAGCAACCTTTTCTCTTCTCCTTCTCCTTCTTCATTACAAACCCTAGACCTTATTGGCCGTTCCTCTCTCTCTTTCCCTCACGTTCAAAGAGTGTGCCAGAGGGCATGAGGATCGTCGAGGGAGGAGTGAATCGTAACCAGAACCCCTCCTGGGGTGGCAAACCATGCAGAACTCAAGGTGCTATAGAGACGCAGCTCCTTCACCTTCACGAAAAACCAAGTTTGTTCATGGGTTTATCCGTCAACCCCAGAACCTAGGAAGGGCGCGGAAATGTTGCTGCAGGCCTCCCCTACCTAACCAGGACGCAAAGGCACCTGGAGATGGCCTTCAATGGACCTGTAGGTGTGCCTCCCCCTATCACGGCCTGCAGGCACGGAGGTTTGATCCAGGCCGCCGCTGACCACCAGCTGCAGCACGGCCGTGCTCTTCAACTTCGACGAGGAGGAGAGGCATGGTTGGACAAAGCGTGGGGCCCAGGAGGGTGAGGGCAAGCGGGGCGGAGAGCAGATCCGCACCCATCGTCGCTGCAGGCCGGCGGAGGCCCTGCGTCGTGAGGAAGAAGAAAACAAAATGAAAAGACGCGTCTGCCCCTGACGCGTGTGCACAAAGGGAGGGGCAGGGCGGTCTTTTAACCCTTGCAAAGTCGGCTGATTTAAAGAACTAGTTTCGCTGAGGTGTCGAGCCATCATTGGCTGAAAGGTGTATTTCCTTACAAAATTCATAACTAATCACTGGTAGCTCGGTTTTGGATAAGTTATATATGAATTTTGATCAGAAAAATTCAAGGAATGCACTAAAAATATAATTGGAGCCTAATTATGCTTTAAATTCAAAAATATGTAGAGATACTATCTTTAAAGGTTTATTTATTGAAAGAACCCTAATATTTACTGATTAATGATTTGGAAGGGTTACATGGATGTTTAAAAGTCGATCTTAACCTGTTGTTAATAAATAGGACACAATAAATATAAAAGGATGGTCTTGGCTAATAATTGGTTTAATTTAGGGTTTCATGTGCATAAATGAGCCTTGAAACCCTAATATTATTTAATGAGATTATTGATGGCTTTAATTATTCAAAATAATGATTTAAATTGAGAAATGATGATTCCAAGCTATTTCTAGTATAAAAGTTCCTAATCAAGGATAGATACCCTTAATATGATAAGTAGGGTTTTATAATGGATAAAGTTGGAGTTATTTATAAATGGAATTCGTATGAGAATTGGACCCTAATGAATTAAGAGATGTTAATCCAAAAGAAACTAAAAGTGATAATTGGGTCTACTGACCTTGAAATAACTTAAAAGGATAAAGAAGGTAGTTTTGATAAAAGGGAGAAGTAATCAGCTTTAATTGGGCTTAAGGTGTTGAAATTAGGGTTTATGAACTAAGAGAGTTTAATGTGATAAAAGCGTTATGGAGGCAAAAACCCTAATAAAACCCTAATGTGGTTTAGAAAAACTGAGGTGGAATCCAAGTCTAGCTTTAGAATGTTCTGGATAAATTATAACACTTGGATGTCATGCATTAATTTCAGGATACTTGTTGATTGCTTGTTGCTTGTTCTTTATCATTATTGCTTGGATAGCAAGTTGCTCTGGATCAGGTATGTGGTTACGCTTATGACTACCCGAATTAGTTTTCCGGGATTTTATCGATGTTTCCATCGTGGCTTGAATTAAACTGTTGGATGTATTTAATTCATGCAAAGTATAATGTGAATATGACTATCACATAAGAAATATACCTACTAGCTCAGATCCTAGTCCCCTCTGTAGCTTTATAGATTGACCTAGTAAATGGCTACCAATGAGGGTAGGTCCATCAGGTCATTACATGACTTAGTAAATGGCTACCAATGGGGTAGGTCCATCAAGTCATCATGAGTCAGGGATTGGTCTACCTTTGGGTAGGACCATGCGACTCCATAACCCTAGGTATTGGCTACCTGTGTGGTAGGGCCATGGGGGTAAGGATCTGCCATATGAGAGAGGTGGTATCCATGTCCACTGCAGGGACGTTACAGAGAAAGGGGATAGGCAAGGATTGAGTAGTATTGCTTAAAACGTAATCTTGGTTGTTAAATGATATTTGGTTGATTACATTGTTAACGTAGTTGTACAATTATTGTTTCCCCCACATACCAGCTTCGGCTGACCGACGTTTTGTTTGTCGGCGTTTTAGGTACAAATGAAAAGAACAAACAGTAAAGTGGCATATGTGGAATTAAATGAGAAGTAACCTACACCGGAGGATTAGTTAGAGTAACATCTTCATGGATAGAAGTTTAGAAATCCCAGTTTTTCCAAGGTAAGAAAAGTTTTATTTTATACTCGTTTTTAGTTTAGTTGGTAAAGTTTATTAATTATTACAGATTATTTGTCGAACCTTTGATCCTGTTAATTGGATAACGGCACTGACCTTTCGATCTCCCTTAATTGGGGGTTATCGGGGGGCGGGGTCGTTACATGTCATGTCCCACATACGAGTTATCAGGATGAGCACATCATATTGCCATGTCCTACATACAAGATGATGAATGCATTTTGTTCTTGCCATGTCGATACATGCAAGATAATGGGATGATTACATACATGATATATCCATATCTATTCTTAGTGTTCCCATTCTTCATAAGAATTGGACACTTGGCCTTGGGATACTAACTCCATGTAACATGGACAAGTTTTCTCCCACTGAATCTATGCATACTGAACCCTTCAGTACAGATTACCAATGTATGCTTTCTCTTTTCAGGTCAAGAGGTTTTCGAGAATTATCTCTATAGATCTCTATTCCTATCACATAGGAAACATCCCTATCTTCCTTAAAGATAATTTCCACTTTTAGATTTCCATTCTAGAACATTTCCATTTCACATCAACATGTGGAATGTGAACACGCTCCCACTAAATCACAGATCCTTCTTTATCTTTGACATATCAGTCAAACCCTTTGACTATATTATCAAAGTAAAGATCTAATTCTGAGTTTCTTGTACTCAATAAATCACATTGATTAGTCCATTGTAACTTATATACTTCATTTGCATTAGTGGATTCATAAACCTTATAGGTTGTGTCACGTACACATCCTTGTTTTATTCCTCATAGGAATGTGGTTTTAGTATCCTTATTCCAAATGTCTTAGTCATTAAGTTGCAATAAACAAGCTTCATCCTTCTCAAAATGTTATCCATGTGTCTTAACACTTAACATTCATTTGCACTTATGGATTTCATCCAATGGGTACTACCATCAAGGTCATACCTTATGGTTCACATGGATGTAATTTAGGAAGTAATGGTCATAAAACATAACTCAAAATTCGGTTCCTCATATTCATCTAGATAGTTGACTCATCACATGAACAACTCCTCACATAGATAAATGAGGTGTATCTGTCAAGGATGTAAGAAATCACAAATCCTTGTAATTCTTAATGTCCTTTATTAGATAAGTGTATTCTTTATTTAAGAAGAATTTAGTTATTTGATAATCATCCTCTAACTCCTTAGAGTATGACTCCTTCTTGATTTAGACATCACCATGCCTTAATCATGAGTTCACTATGATACACTATCATAATCACTCATAAGGATCTCAAACATTTGGTCCAAGTATTTCATTCATTGATCTCATCAAGAATTAACACTTTATCAAATTTGCACTTCATCTATGATAATCTTGAACACTTCAAGATATTCATATTGGTATTTCTCTAAACACCATTTGAAGTATTAGCATTTGTTCCAATAGGTATGTAAATACATCACATGTATTATACCTAATAGGATAATCATTATCCCACTACCTTTAGTGAAGATTGATTAATCATGTCCAAGATATTCATGTCTCTTACTGGTTCTCTAACCAAAAGAGTCTAGATTTATCCATCACATGGAAACTAGAAATGAATTTCTCATGATCGATGTTAATTTGATTGTTTGAGTTATCTATAACTTTTAGGTATCATTTTATCTTATGCATATCAAATACCACAGGATAAACAAGGCATTGCCATAAAGATCATATCTTTGAGATCAACTTTATTAATTGCCATCATTGTCATACAATATGCAAAAATAAAGTGTTTCTATCTATTGGCAAATATGAAATAGCAGTTCATAACTGTATTAATTACATGCCTTTTAGGCTGAAAATAAACTAAAGTACTCCTATCTATGGCGGAAACACTTGCCCCATTTATTGAGTGCTTTACACTTTACATCTTGGTATCATATACCTCAAACGTGTTACAAGTTTACTTTCATGTCACCTTTAAGTAGAGACGTTTGTCGCCTCCTTCTTCATTTGTTCTTCCAGATAGAGAGGAAAATTCCTTTTCCAATGTCCTGGCTTTTGACAATGGTGGCAATTGCCTTTCTTGGTCATGCCTCCCTTGGCCTTGAGAGTTGAAGACGACTTGGTCTCCTGGCTAGCATCAGAACCTTTCTTAGCTTTGCCCTTTCCCTTGCGCTTGGACTTGCCTTTGTTGCTCGTGATCACCATCATAGACTAAGGCTTGTCCTTCTTCATCTGTGTCTCAGCTGTCCTCAACATGCCCAACAACTCTGACAGTGGCCTATCAAAGTTGTTCATGTTGTAGTTCATCACAAACTGACTGTAGGATTCTGGAAACGATTGCAGTATCATGTCAGTAGCCAACTCTTAGCTCAGTGGAAATCCCAGTCTTGTCAAGTTCTCCACATACCCAATCATCTTGAGTGTGTGAGGACCAACTGGATCTCCTTATGTCATGACACACTTGAACAGTACCCTTGAGACATCGTATCTCTCTTGTCGTGCTTGATCTTCATACATGTTCCTGAGATGCTGAATCATCTCAATGACACCCATGTTCTCACGTTGTCTCTGCAACTCGTGGTTCATAGAGCACAACATCAAGCACTTTGCATCAATGGCATCATCAGAATGCTTCTTGTAAGCATCCCTTTCTGCCTTTGGTGCATTAGGAGTAGGTTCCTCTAGAATTGGAGTATCTAGGACATATAGCTTTCTCTCTTGAGTGAGAATAATTCTCAATGTCCTATACCAGTCAGGATAAGATGTCATATGCAACTCCTTGCCATGATCATCTCCATGCCTCAAGGTGCTAGATCCTATCTAGGTCACCTTGTTAAGTCTGACCCAAAGCCAATACGATGAATATGCACCCTGCTTGGGCAGCCCCACATATCCATTCTTCACGCTTCCACGAGATAGACGGTGCACCACGCTTGGGCGTGCCCACACTTGGTCGATCAAGCTTTTCACGTGTGTCGCATTTGGAAGGCATCTAAAACTTAATATTTAATAAGGGATTTGGTTTTATATACATATACATATCCAATCACCACAATATATAGTATGTATCATATACATGCTATATCCCACAGAAAACATGTGAAATGATAAAAGCGATGATTATGGCCATCCTAATGTGATTCCTCAAGCCAAGAGGAATCACGATCATCTAGGTCTACATCATATGCAACATGTACAAGATGAACTTTGTGCTTTGCCTTTCTGGGTTTGATCAACTCATCACATGACTGATCGGCTCGCCATCAGGCTGGTCGGCTGGGTGCCACCAGTCGATCGGTTGGCTCCTCCAACCGATCGGTTCGCTTGGTCGTCGTGCATCTCATCATGGCCACCACTCGCTCGTCTTGCTCCTCGAACAGGTCATCAACCGGTCGGATCACTCCTTGAACCGTTCATCTGGAACGTCAACCGATCGGTTCACACTTTGAACTGATTGTCTCAGCTGTCGTCAGGATGTCCTCCACATATTACACTAGATAGATGTGGATCCTGCAAAAGCAGTAAACCTAGAAATAAAAACAACTAATAACTCAAAAGTAAAATCAACATGAATAAGTAAGTAAAAACTAAGATAGAGGGTTGTTCCAACACCCCCCCAAGCTTGAATATGACTATGGCCTCATAGTCAACATTCTCACTTAAGAGGTGGAACAGCGGTACCGTTCGCTTTGAAGTGTGGTGAAGAAGGATGGTTAGATGCTCAAGTGGACCAAATGATTCTTGGTATATCCCTCCTTTTTGTGGCCCATTTTTGTGTCTTAGTGGTTCTAAGACGTGACTTGCTTCATCCATCTTTCCTCTACAAAAAACGGTTCGAAAAAATCTCATTTCGATACCTTTTACGGCCTGTTTTATGTAGCTGTCCTGCAGGTGTTGATACTACCGACACAAGGTCGATGGTATCGACCCAGGATCAATGATTTTGTTGAATCGACGCATCTAAAAGCCTGGGAACTCAAAAGTGTCAATACTATCGACCCTAGGGTCGATGGTACCGACTTTACTATCACCAATTTTTCTGAAAATCTTCAGGAATCTCGATACTATCGACCCTAGGGTTGATGGTATCGACTTTTCTTTAGCGTTTACTGATCCAAACTCGATACTATCAACATGGGTGTCGATAGTATCAACCTTAACATTCTGCACACTTAAAAACACGAGTTAGGGTACCATTTTTACAAAAATTATCAAAACCTAAGCAAAAACTAAGTACATAAACATAAAAGAACATAACCAAACATAAAAGTGAACCAAAAGTTGGGTTGCCTCCCAACAAGCGCCATTGTTCAATGTCCTAGGATTGACATAAAGAAACCTTTAACCTGGGTTGTCAATAGATGTCTCCAATGAGTCATGTGGTAATTTGAATTTAACTCTATCATCACCAATCCCAAGTGTCAAGTAACCCCGCCCAATGGCAGTGATTACATCAGTCGTAGCTTGGAACGACCCTCCCAATAGCATCTCACCTCCTTCCAACTCATGCATGTCCATGACCACAAAGTCAACAGGGAAGATGAATTTGTCGACCTTGACTAGCACATCCTCGCATATACCTTGTGGCTTCACAATGGATCCATCCGCCAACTCAATAGTCATGGCAGATTTCTTTAGTGTCTTCAATCCAAGCTTTTGAAACGTGGACAGTGGCATAAGATTAATGTTGGCCCCTGAGTCACATTGTGCTTGTGGAAAATGTTGGCTGCCTATGGAACATGGGATGTAGAAACATCATGGATCTTTCCTCTTCCTTGGTAGCCGTCCTTGGATTATAGAACTCACTTTTTCATCAACAACACAAATGTCAGTGTCTTTTATCCGTCTTTTCTTGGTGATTATGTCCTTGATAAGCCTTCCATATGCTGGAATCTGTTCTATCATTTCCACTAACAGAATATTAATATGGAGCTTCCTAAACATCTCCAAGAATTTCTTGTAGTGCCTATGCTCTTTCTTCAGCCTCAAACTATCTGGGAAAGGCACGTTTGGGTCCTTCGCTCGCTTCTGTGGTGGCACATATGGAACTTTAGGGGTCTCCTCCCCTAAGCTTGCGTCAACGCCACCTTCTAGGATAGGATTTGACACATCATCCATGGATGGCATGACTTGTGGCTTCTCCCCTCTCTCAGTGATTGTAGCTTCACCATGACGCATGGCCTTCACCTGCTCCTCTTGCCTAGGTGCGGGCGCGGCCGCGATGTACTCTTGGCGGATTTTTCTGAATGGGCAACATCCGCCCGGTAGTCCATAATGATTGTGAGGATACGGTATTCTTGGTGTAGCCTCCGTATCAAAAATCATTTTGCTTTTGTCATGGACCTCCACCACCGGGGGCTCTGCCTCAGAAATCACAAATACATATTTCACTTGATGATGTGCTTGAACATCATCTGCATTCCTAGCCTGTCTTTGTTGATTTGTATGCTTCATGGCCGCCACTTCATTGGAAATTTGGGTCACAGTCGTCTCTAGTGCCCTCATTTGTGCTCCATGATTTTGCAATGTCTGCCCAAATTTATTCAAAATCTCGCCCTGAGACTGTAACTGCTTGGCCAATGTACTCATCATCTCTTGATTTTGTTTCACCACCTGGCTAAGCAATTCATTGTTCTTTTCCTCTAGGCTAGGCTGTAGCTTCTGAAAATTTTGTTCCTTCCTCCAATCATAATTGTTATTTCTATATCCCTGTTGATGCATATACTTTGCATGTGCTTCATCATCAGACCCATTGTCCTCTTTCTCTAGGAGCTTCTTGGCTATAAGATCCAACTTGTCATTAAGCGCTCTGATGGCCCTTGCTTCATGTGTAATGCCAACCTGCTCGAGTGCATCTCTTTCACCCTAAGACTGCTTTTTGGACATGTTCCTTAGAATCTCCCAACACCTTGTGCATGTGTTGTTCAAAAAGAAACCAGAACCTACTGAGTCCAAATTGCTCCTATCATGTTCATTTAGGGTGAAGCAGGAAATTTTATCTTGCTTCTCCTTGTCTAAGCCGTGATGTGGACACTTCCTCAGCATGATCTAGAAGCGCTCCCAAGTTTCAGAGTATGTTTCACCGGCTCGCTGGATGAAGTTGTGTATCTTCCTCACTAGATCATTTGTCTTTTCAGGCGAGAAGAACCTCTCAAAGAACACCTCAACCATGTGATCCCAAGATTCAATGTACTCATCATCCAAATTGTGCAGCCATTCCCAAACATTGCCTGCTAAAGAACTGGGAAAAAGTTTTAGGTAGAGTGTTTCTTGCGGGAACCTGTCAATCTTTATCATATCACAATTTTCCACGAATGTGCTGATGTGGGTCACCAAATCCTCATTTTTAAGTCCATGGAAAGCCTGCAATTTGACCAACTGAATAAGCCCTGGATCAATCTTGTAACTGGGTATGTTGATAGCTTGTTTCTTGATTGGCCCCTTCTGTGCAGAAGAAGAAGAAGCCTTAATCCTTTCCCAGATCATCTGCTCCTCATTTTCTACTCAGTCACCCATTATTACTTTACAAGTACCTGAAATTTCAAATGGTAGTGTATGAACCGGTACTAATAATTAAAACAATGAATACGATTTGCAATTCAGTTCAAAAGATGAAAAGAAAAAAAATTACATGAATTAAAAGTGGCCTAGTGTGGCCACTCGCAGCACTCGTAGTGCTAAAATTCACCGTTTCCCCAGCAACGACGCCAATTACTTAACATGATTTTTCTGTGCGTAGAATGCAAGTATACGTATCAATGTAATATAGGCCTTGTGAGGCCCGAGTCGAACTCAGGGAAATGTGAATTTTAGTAGACTACTACTAACTGGTTGTGATCAGCTAAACCGATTAAAAGAGTTTGTAGAGTTGTTGTAAAATAAAATAAAATCAAATAAAACAAAACAATCGATTAAGGGTTTAGTTTAATCAATTTAAATGGAGATCTTTAGGATTGCGGTTTCACTGCAGGTTTTCATTGTATGAATTTCCATATAGTTACTCAGGTTCATCTCTCAATCCGGGTAGTGGCCTGTAGTCAGAATTGCCCACTGTCGTGGTACTATTCACTATCTATTTCTAGGTCAGTTCCACCGTCGTAGTAACCTATACCCTAAACTAGGTGCATTAGAATCGACCTCTGGGTTTCCACAATTAACCGTACATCACCTTGTTCAAGGGATTTGTTAATTAATGTGAATTTTGTCTCCTTTCAACCGTTAATTCTTCTTTCAAAGTAATTAAAGGCATTAGATTATCATTATGGTGATTTAGCATAACAATATAATTGAGAAAACGAAAGCATACCACAGATTTAGGAGACAAATTATGAATTACTATGATAAAAACGTCATACAATGCTTCCCCGGGCTACTCCCGGTCCTAAAGATTAAGGGGATTAGCCCCGCATGGTTGAAAATGGAAAATACATAGGAGTAGAGAAGAAAAACATGGGAAACATGGAGCAAATTCGTTTAACTCCTGATACAAAGGTGTTCCTAGAGATCCTCCTCGAGAAACGTGCATTTTGCAGTCTTCCAACAGCAAAATCGCCTGTCGGAGGTGCCCGGATCGCTCGGTTGACGGCCTTCATCTCTTGTCTCCTCTCTCTCTCTCCCTCCTTCTTAGATGTTGTGCAACACAATATGAGACCCCCCTAGGGCCGTCTGTGCTCTTCTTAGGTCATAGGACCACTTTACGGCTCTGAAAAAGCTCAACTGTCGGATTAAAACGCTCTATTTTAGTGCAGAAAATCGCCAGATCCCAACGCTGTCGATAGTATCGACCCCCAGGTCGATGGTATCGACCATGATACAGGTTTTTCCTTCCAAGATCGCGTTTTGGGGTTGCTTTCTGATAAAATGTCGATACTATCGACACCAGGGTCGATAGTATCGACTCTGGACAATGCAAAAGTGCCTGAAAAAGTGCCAAAACATGTGTATAAGTCCGGGGATTATATAAAATCATATAAATATGATAAAAGGTCAACTATAGTGAATTATGCAAATATAATCAAGAAAATGACAAATACATGCATAAAACGGATATAAAATAAGCCAATAAATGTGACTCAAAACCCATGCATCAAACTCCCCTAAGCTTAAACCTTGATCGTCCTCGAGCAACAAAACTTTGGATCTGGTTGAGATAAGTCAGCAATAGGACATAAATACATGAAATGAATCTACATCATCCCCACTTTCTTTCCACAAACCGGCCCTCATTGACCACTGAACACTAACTGCCATCCAGGTGACCAAAGACCTATGTAAAAGATGTATGTCCCCCAATCAGTGAAACACTATCAATTAAAGCAGTTAATATGATGAACCCATTTGGTCCATACTTGATGTATCTTGTGATCTCCTATCTACGTTGCTCATTTCCTAACTACCATCTAAATGGAAGCTGATCTCCTGATATTAATGATTGAGGAGAATATCATGGGTGGCCTACCGATTAGAGCAACAGGTGGATGGGATAGGTGGTTGTGGAAGAGATGGAAGCACATAACAGTCAATCATGCAATACAAAAATTAATGACCTATCATGATGCAAAATACAAGTGAAAATGTGCTATTGCTATATTTTTGGTGGAATGATGCATGCACTATCATTCCGTCTCAAGGTGAGATGGAATATCTAAGAAAACTACACCATGTGCTTATTCTTCTCAGTTCTCAGGTGAGAACATGTTCCTTTCTCCCTCTTCTTCTTTATTACTTCTCAATTATTTTTTTCTTCTCTTTTTTTCAATTTTTCTTCAATTTTTTTCAAGCCCTTATTTTCATAGATGACAATGAATTATTTGTCAAGCTCACTTCTTGTTTCATAAATTATACATTTGAAGCATTCTATTTGGAGGGTATGGATCAAGCTCACCACCTTTAATGTTTTCAGAGTAACATAAGATACATGGTGTACAATATGCTCAAAAGATGCAAATGCAACTACATAATGATAGTTATGCATTTAAATGACACGCACCTAAGGATAATGTGCATGTATAACCACTCTATCCTTTTTTTCATTTTCATGAAAAAAAAATGTGAAAATAGATATAATGCAAGACCTATCTACATGAGATGTAATCAAAAAGTGAAAGACAATAATGTACTCCCATTTCTTATGGTGGAGTGTGAATGAAATTGCGGTGGATCAGATCACAAGACTAATTGATATAACCTTCCGAAAATATCATATGTCCCTCTCTAAAGACCTGTGTACAGGGTAACTGAAGGATTTCTCTCTTAAACTTTAGTCTAAAATCAGGTAAGTTGTTGGTCGGTTCGGGCTCAAACATCCTTGCCAATCACTTTTCCTTGGACAATAAAGATGGTCATTCATGTCCCCATGTCCTAAAGCTAACTCACCCAAGCACTTCCTCAGTTATGCAACTCAATTACTAACAAGAATAAGCTCAAAAAGTTCTCAAAATGCTCATTTTTTATGTGCACACAACCCAAGAGTAAAACTCCCAATTGAAACCATGCATTTATTGCTCCACATATTACACTAGATAGATGTGGATCCTACAAAAGCAGTAAACCTAGAAATAAAAACAACTAATATCTCAAAAGTAAAATCAACATGAATAGGTAAGTAAAAACTAAGATAGAGGGTTGTTCCAACACCCCCCCCAAGTTTGAATATGACTATGGCCTCATAGTCAACATTCTCACTTAAGAGGTGGAACAGCGGTACCGTTCACTTTGAAGTGTGGTGAAGAAGGATGGTTAGATGCTCAAGTGGACCAAGTAATTCTTTCTGTCTCCCTCCTTTTTGTGGCCCATTTTTGTGTCTTAGTGGTTCTAAGACGTGACTTTCTTCATCCATCTTTCCTCCGCAAAAAATGGTTCAAAAAAATCTCGTTTCGATACCTTTTACGACCTATTTTATGTAGCTGTCCTGCAGGTGTCGATACTATCGACACAAGGTCGATGGTATCGACCCAGGATCAGCGATTTTGTTGAATCGACACATTTAAAAGCCTGGGAACTCAAAAGTGTCGATACTATCGACCCTAGGGTCGATGGTATCAACTTTACTGTCACCAATTTTTCTGAAAATCTTCAGGAATCTCGATACTATCGACCCTAGGGTCGATGGTATCGACTTTTCTTCAGCGTTTACTGATCCAAACTCGATACTATCGACATGGGTGTCGATAGTATCGACCTTAACATTCTGCACACTTCAAAACACGAGTTAGGGTACCATTTTTACAAAAATTATCAAAACCTAAGCAAAAACTAAGTACATAAACATAAAAGAACATAACCAAACATAAAAATGAACTGAAAGTTGGGTTGCCTCCCAACAAGCGCCCTTGTTTAATGTCCTAGGCTTGACATAAAGATACCTTTAACCTGGGTTGTCAAGAGATGTCTCCAATGAGTCATGTGGTAATTTTAATTTAACTCTATCATCACCAATCCCAAGTGTCAAGTAACCTCACCCAATGGCAACGATTACATCAGCCGTAGCTTGGAACGGCCTTCCCAATAGCATCTCACCTCCTTCCAACTCATGCATGTCCATGACCACAAAGTCAACAGGGAATATGAATTTGTCGACCTTGACTAGCACATCCTCGCATATACCTTGTGGCTTCACAATGGATCCATCCGCCAACTCAATAGTCATGGCAGATTTCTTTAGTGTCTTCAATCCAAGCTTTTGAAATGTGGATAGTGGCATAAGATTAATGCTGGCCCCTGAGTCACATTGTGCTTGTGGAAAATGTTGGCCGCCTATGGAACATGGGATGTAGAAACATCCTGGATCTTTCCTCTTCCTTGGTAGCCATCCTTGGATTATAGAACTCACTTTTTCATCAACAACACAAATGTCAGTGTCTTTTATCCGCCTTTTCTTGGTGATTATGTCCTTGATAAACCTTCCATATGCTTGAATCTATTCTATCATTTCCACTAATGGAATATTAATATGGAGCTTCCTAAACATCTCCAAGAATTTCTTGTAGTGCCTATGCTCTTTCTTCAGCCTCAAACTATCCGGGAAAGGCAGGTTTGGGTCCTTCGCTCGCTTGTGTGGTGGCACATGTGGAACTTTAGGGGTCTCCTCCCCTAAGCTTGCTTCAACGCCACCTTCTAGGATAGGATTTGACACATCATCCATGGATGGCATGACTTGTGGCTGCTCCCCTCTCTCAGTGACTGTAACTTCACCATGACGCATGGACTTCACCTGCTCCTCTTGCCTAGGTGCGGGTGCTGCCGTGATGTGCTCTTGGCAGATTTTTCTGAATGGACAACATCCGCCCGGTAGTCCATAATGACTGCGAGGATACGATATTCTTGGCGTAGCCTCCGTTTCAAAAATCATTTTGCTTTTTTCATGGACCTCCACCACCGGGGGCTCTGCCTCAAAAATCACAGATATATATTTCACTTGATGATGTGCTTGAACAACATCTGCATTCCCAGCTTGTCTTTGTTGATTTTTATGCTTCATGGCCGCCACTTCATTGGAAATTTGGGTCACAGTCGTCTCTAGTGCCCTCATTTGTGCTCCATGACTTTGCAATGTCTGCCCAAATTTATTAAAAATCTCACCCTGAGACTGTAACTGCTTGGCCAATGTACTCATCATCTCTTGATTTTGTTTCACCACCTGGCTAAGCAATTCATTATTATTTTCCTCTAGGCTAGGTTGCAGCTTCTGAAAATTTTGTTCCTTCCTCCAATCATAATTGTTATTTCTATATCCCTGTTGATGCATATACTTTGCATGTGCTTCATCATCAGACCCATTTTCCTCTTTCTCTAGGAGCTTCTTGGCTATAAGATCCAACTTGTCACTAAGCACTTTGATGGCCCTTGCTTCATGTGTAATGCCAACCTGCTCGGGTGCATCTCTTTCACCCCAAGACTGCTTTTTGGACATGTTCCTTAGAATCTCCCAACACCTTGTGCCTGTGTTGTCCGAAAAGAAACCAGAACCTACCGAGTCCAAATTGCTCCTATCATGTTCATTTAGGGTGAAGTAGAAAATTTTAGCTTGCTTCTCCTTGTCTAAGTCGTGATGTGGACACTTCCTCAGCATGATCTGGAAGCGCTCCCAAGTTTTAGAGTATGTTTCACCGGCTCGCTGGCTGAAGTTGTATATCTTCCTCACTAGATCATTTGTCTTTTCAGGCGAGAAGAACCTCTCAAAGAACACCTCAACCATGTGATCCCAAGATTCAATGTACTCATCATCCAGATTGTGCATCCATTCCCAAGCATTGCCCGCTAAAGATCTGGGAAAAAGTTTTAGGTAGAGTGTCTCTTGCGGGAACCTGTCAATCTTTATCATATCACAATTTTCCACGAACGTGCTGATGTGGGTCACCGAATCCTCATTTTTAAGTCCATGGAAAGCTTGCGATTTGACCAACTGAATAAGCCATGGATCAATCTTGTAACTGGGTATGTTGATAGCTTGTTTCTTGATTGGCCCCTTCTGCGCAGAAGAAGAAGAAACCTTAATCCTTTCCCAGATCGTCTGCTCCTCATTTTCCACTCCGTCACCCATTATTACTTTACAAGTCCCTGAAATTTCAAATGGTAGTGTATGAACCGGTACTAATAATTAAAACAATGAATACGATTTGCGATTCAGTTCAAAAGATGAAAAGAAAAAAAAATTATAGGAATTAAAAGTGGCATAGTGTGGCCGCTCGCAGCACTCATAGTGCTAAAATTCACCGTTTCCCCAGCAACGGCGCCAATTACTTGACACGATTTTTCCGTGCGTAGAACGCAAGTATACATATCAACGTAATATAGGCCTTGTGAGGCCCGAGTCGAACTCAGGGAAACGTTAATTTTATTAGACTACTACTAACTGGTTGTGATCAGCTAAACTGATTAAAAGAGTTTGAGAGTTGTTGTAAAATAAAATAAAATAAAATAAAACAAAACAATCGATTAAGGGTTTAGTTTAATCAATTCAAATGGAGATCTTTAGGATTGTGGTTTCCCCATAGGTTTTCATTGTATGAATTTCCATATAGTTACTCAGGTTCATCTCTCAATCTGGGTAGTGGCCTGTAGTCAGAATTGCCCACTGTCGTGGTACAATTCACTACCTATGTCTAGGTTGGTTCCACCGTCGTAGTAACATATACCCTAAACTAGGTGTATTAGAATCGACCTCTAGGTTTCCACCATTAACCGTACATCACCTTGTTCAAGGGATTTGTTAATTAATGTGAATTTTGTCTCTTTTCAACTGTTAATTCTTCTTTCAAAGTAATTAAAGGCATTAGATTATCATTATGGTGATTAAGCATAACAATATAATTGAGAAAACGAAAGCATACCATAGATTTAGGAGACAAATTATGAATTACTATGATAAAAACGTCATACAATACTTCCCCGGGCTACTCCCGGTCCTAAAGATTAAGGGGATTATCCCCGCATGGTTTACAATGGAAAATACATAGGAGTAGAGAAGAAAAACATGGGAAACATGGAGCAAACTCGTGTAACCCCTGATACAAAGGTGTTCCTGGAGATCCTCCTTGAAAAATGTGCGCTTTGCAGTCTTCCAGTAGCAAAATGGCCCGTCAGAGGTGCCCGGATCGCTCGGTTGACAGCCTTCGTCTCTTGCCTCCTCTCTCTGTACCTCCTCCTTGGATGTTGTGCAACACAATATGAGATCCCCTTAGGGCCAGTCGTGCTCTTCTTAGGTCATAGGACCACTTTATGGCTCCGACAAAGCTCAACCGTCAGATTAAAACGCTCCGTTTTAGTGCAAAAAATCGCCAGATCCTGACGCTGTCGATAGTATCGACCCCCAGGTCGATGGTATCGACCATGATACAGGTTTTTCCTTCCAAGATCGCGTTTTGGGGTTGCTGTTTGATAAAATGTCGATACTATCGACACCAGGGTCGATAGTAGCGACTATGGACAATGCAAAAGTGCCTGAAAAAGTGTCGAAACATGTGTATAAGTCCGAGGATTATATAAAATCATATAAATATGATAAAAGAAGTATAATTTGATGCAAAAAGAGTTTAAAGGCCAACTATAGTGAATTATACAAATATAATCAAGAAAATGACAAATACATGCATAAAACAAATATAAAATAAGCCTATAAAAGTGACTCAAAACCCATGCATCAAGGGCGTAAGGATATTTGCGCCCATAACCCCCACATACTCAATAGTATGCCCTCCAAGAGTTCCTATAGGAAAACCTGTTTCACCATCGCCAAATTACTGACGATGATGGATCTATGGCCAAGGATCTACATGATAAGATTTCACTTGATTAATTAAGTACTGTAACGACCCCGCCTCTCGGTAACCCCCAATTAAGGGAGACCGAAAGGTCGGTGCCTTTATCCAATTAACAGGATCAAAGGTTCGACAAATAATCAATAACAATTATGAAATTCTACTAACTAACTAAAATTTGGTATAAAATTAAAACTTTACTTACCTTTGAAAACCTTGGGAATCTATCTATCCAAGCTTGAATCCACTCTAACTAATCCTCCTTGCACTTTATGTTTTACTTTCTCAATGTGTCACTTTACTGTTTGTTCGTTCAATTGTTGTTACTAAAACGCCGACAAACAAAACGTCGGTCAGTATATCGAAATATACTGGTATGTGGGAACAACCAAAATCTTGCAAATATGGCTAACAATTTAATAATCATAATCAAATTAATTAACAAGCCAATTTACACTTTTCAGTATGACATTCTCCACTACTTTTGCCTTAACCCTGGCATACCCACCTTAGGGTGCCCTTTGCCAATGACTTACGGCCACCTTCTCAATCCCGAGCTTGGTGCCTGGGGGTCACCACTCATGGTGCCCACTAGTCATGCAATATCATAGGCCACCTTCTTGGTGCCTGGGGTCACCACTCAAGGTGTCCATTGGTCTACCCATCTGGGACTGACCTTTGGCATCATCCATCAGGGTGGCATGTAGGTGCGAGAATCCATACTTCTATTTTTTTAATGTGATAATCATAGTGACTTTATGATTTGCAAGTATGAACATCCAACAGATAATTTGCATTCAATGCGATTAACCATCCGAGAAATCATCGGGAAACTAAGGCGGTTATCCATAATTAACCACATACCTGGTCCAGAGCAACTTTATGTCCAAGCATTAATAATCAAACAAGCAATCAACAATATCCTGAAATTTATGCATATCACACGTGTCATTATTTTATCCAAAACATTTTCAAGGTTGACTTGGGTCCCCCCCCTAGGGTTTCTAGGCTAACTTTAGGATTTTATTAGGGTTTTTAGCCTCCATAATGCATTTATCACTTTTAATGTTCTTTTGATCCACAAACCCTAATTTCAACATCATAGGCATGATTGAATTCCAATTAGGTCAGATATATTTCCTTTTACACTAAAACCAACATGTTTTATTCTTTTAGGTCATGTCAAGATCATTAAGGCCAATTATCATTTTTAGGTTCTTCTTCAATTATTATAGTTCAATTGACAACTGTACCTTAATTACTATTTATCACATCTGCTAGGTTAATAAACCCTAATTTAACATTGATTGTACTTTTGTACACAGGAAAACCCTAATCAAGAAAATCATGGGTTTTTAAACTCAAATCATATTCCTATTATCCTTTTTATGTCAAAAGGTCCAATCTTGATTTAGAATATTAAACTAGTTATTAAACTCACCATTCAACAAATCTAGGGTTTTAGATTCATTTAAAGCATTAAAGTACTAACTTTATGTACTTTTCGAACTAGAAGTAAAACTAGCCTCTACTAGTATTTTTATTGAAATCCTGGTATTTTTCTAATAAATTATCATATACAACTTATTTCCATTAGAGCTATTAACCTTTAGTTATGATTTTAGCAAGCAAACTATATTCTGACCAATCGCTAGGTGACACATCAGCATCTTACCCCATTTTATTCATTTAGGCGGCCGGCTGGGTTTATTGCTGAAAGGTCGTCTTTGTGCTTCTTCGTTGATCATGATCTACAAGCAATTGGGGGGCAGTTTTGTCCATCTGCCTGCATCGTCTTCAACCCCCGATCTTTCCCTCTCCGCTACACAACGCCAAGGTGGGTCAACCCGTGTGTTGACCTCGAGATCCAAGGCACTGAGGTGCCAAGCAAGGAAACTGATTCCCTTCCTAGGACGAGCTGGACTCGACGGTGGCCCGCAACTGAGGCAAGGCGGCCTGCAATGGCCGGTGGCGGCGCCCCTGCGGCTGAGCACAAGAAGGGGGAGGAGGAGCGTTACTGCTGCAAAGTTGGGAGCGAGGAGGGGTTTGTTTAGTCCCGCGAAGAGATTGGGACCGGGTTCCGATCTCAATGAGAAACTTTACCCTATTTATATAGGCGTGGCTGTAGAGGGTGGCTGGCGGGAGTCTTGGAGGTTGGGGAATTCTCCCACAACTTCCTGAAGATAGCCAAACCCAGGCTCGTTGAGATCGGTTTTCCAATCCGAACCTGGTGGACTGATTTCTAAGAGTCCTCGTCAATCAGGGAGGGAGAAACTCGGAGGGAAAATAGGGAACTGAACTGTTCCCTTTCACAGTTTGTCCCAGTCCGTTCCAAGCTAGGAGATGAATGGGAATCCTTGGATCCCGATCCTATGGCCAGGGATGCGAGTGAAAATAGGAGGGAATTGGGTCCAGACTTCCCAAATCGTGACATGTATATCAAAACCAATTATCCTTCACAGTTTAGGATAACTTCAAAATTCCATATCTCGAAATCTGTGCATCCCTTTGCAACCAAATTTTAAGGGAAACTTCCTTTTGGCTTTATTTACTCGCATACCAAAATTGAATCCCAAATTCCAAAGAAAAAAGGTATTTCTTCATAAACAAGCTATCTTTTAAATTAAGTCACTTTAATTTGGTATTCCCTCTTTCTTTTGCCATTAAATTATTATTTTGAATTCCTTGAACCTCAAGGAACCCTAATGGCTCAGAATTCCATGTTGGGAATATTCCTTAGCCTCTCACTTATTTTTATCTATTTTCTATTTCTTCTCATTCATTTCTTATCAAAATATCTCTTTTTGGGGATTTCTCTTTATCTCTTTTATTATTTTCCTTATTGGAATTTCTTTTAACACTAGAAACTTTATGGATACGAACATCCATCAAATATAACTCAATTATACCTCTTTCCATTCATTTTCCACAATTTACCATTGTTTTCAATTCCTTTCCTAATAAAGAAATATCTAATAGATCTTTTCTTTTCTTATTGCTTTATCTTTGCAATTTTGGACTCCTTGGGACCCAAGGAACCCAAAAGGTACGAAATCCAACTTTGAATTATACTCTTTTTCCTTCTAGAGGTTTCCACATCTTTCTTTTCTCACAAATTCAATTATTCATCTATTAATTGAATTTCTTGTTATCGGGCTCAATACCCAATAAAGCCCACAACACAATCATCAAGGCTATTGTAAACAAAATCCATTTATTCAATACAAACTGTATCATTATTTGTTCAAATATCTTTAATGTGAGAAATTATATTTCTCGCCAAATGAACCCAAAATTTGGGGTTGTAACAAGTACATTGTCATATTATTTTAGCATCAATCATGTTTTCAAAATATAATTCATTATAACAAATGCTACAAAGAATGAGTACTACTTCTATCAGGTCCTTTTCAAAGCTTTATAAAACATTGGGATTTCAATATCCCTTGTCACATCAGGGTATTCTCATCCCTTAACATCTCATCATCAAGATTATGGAATATGGGTATTCAAACCCTCAATTCATCAAGAACACTTGTTACCACTTATTAGGTAACTAACATCTTCAGGTCATCTGACCAAGATAAACATGATACTTTGCAGTACAGGTATTTCACATGGCTCTTAAAGCCCTTTAATCTCTTGTTACCTCTCACTAGGCAACACAACATATTATGGCTTACAAGGCCCATAAACAATTTCATTAATAAAACATCATAGCTCATACCTGGCTATGTCCATCATCTCATTATACCTGCATGATTAATGCATATGATAATAGTTATATCAATCACATATCGACACTATGCAATGTGAGAATACATTACTATTCCCTCTAGAGAGTTAGGATTTCCCATTTCATGTCAATTGGAACACTCATCTCATTACCCATATTAGGGTTATGGTTTATCATCATATTGCCCAAGATTAGGGTTTCATACACTATAACCCATGATTTGGGCTTCAAATACCTTTACTCTGTATCAGGGTTAGAATTTCATATCAAGGTGTCACATATCATTACACATCATTACCTTAGGTTAGAGTTTCACATCATATCATTGTTTAAGGGTTTCACATGACATCACCCTCAATTAGGGTTTCACATGTCATCACCCTTGATTAGGGTTTCACATGTCATCACCCTTGATTAGGGTTTCACATGTCATCACCCTTGATTAGGGTTTCACATGTCATCACCCTTTATTAGGGTTTCACATGACATTATAACATTAAGGTTTCACTTTAACATCACCCTTGATTAGGGTTACTTACATAAAATCTCTGTATTAGGGTTTCACTTAACATAACCCTTGATTAGGGTTCCTTATGACATCACCCTCATTTAGGGTTTCACATATCATCATCCTTATTTTGGGTTTCATATGATATCACCCTCATTTAGGGTTTCACATGACATTACCCTTAATTGAGATTTCTCACATCATCACCCTAGATTAGGGTTACACCAAGCATTTCCCTAAATTAGGGTTGGGGTTCATCGACCTTCTCAGTTAGGGTTTCATGATCTCTTTATCAAGGATCATGCACTAATTACATATTTTATTCATGTTATGAGATTTGTGATTTAACCATTACATGATTAGTATATATGTTTGGACCCTCTCTCTCTTTCATCCTCTTTAGGATAATACTTACATCAAACTTGATTAGATTAGGTCAACGCAACTTGAATGAAAGGTTGACATAGTGTATTAAGTCATTACTTCCATAAGCATAAAAGGTTAACCATTCAAAAGGTATTAATCACTTAAGTACATTAGGGATTCAACCATTGTACTTATCTTTGATAATCATTATTATCAATCATGGGATCAACTGATCTTTCATCACTTTAAGTCTTCAATCAATTTTGTATATGTTGAACCTCCATTCAGTTTTGACTTTTGAATCTCCAAACAGTTTGAAGTCAATTGCCCTCCAAACGGTTTTGAAACCGTTTAGGAATCTAGGGTTAAGACCATTTGCCCTCCAAATGGTTTTGAAACCATTTGGGCACTCAACATTAGAAACCGTTTGAACAATTCACCACTAAGATCGATTGGAAAAACAAATAGTTGAAACCGTTTGAAAATTGAAACCACTTGGTCATTCAAACGGTTTTGAAATTGTTTGATTCCAAACGGTTTCAAGACCGTTTGGACTGAAACGGTCTCAATACCATTTGGTCCAAAACATCTTGAAACCAAATGAATCATTTTGGGTTACTTTTAATCAATCAAATAGGGTTCCAATTATTCAACCCATCAATTATTGTAATCATTGGAATTAGTTCAATTGAAACAATTAAATCACTATTCAATCATGACATCAACTGACCTCAAACAGTATTGAGGTCGTTTGACCTCAAATGGTCTTGAGACCATTTGGTGTCAAATGGTCTTGAGACTGTTTGACCCATCCAATCACTGAAATTGATTGAATTCAATTAGGGATTCTTCAACAAATTGATTTAGGGTTTGCAATCAAGAAGACCTAAAGTATTGAACCATTTTGAAATTAATTCAATTGAAAACCATTGGATCATCATCAAATTATAACAACACCTGGCCTCAAATGGTTTTGAGGTCGTTTGACCTCAAACGGTCTTGAGATTGTTTGATCCCAAACGGTTTTGAAATTGTTTGATTTCAAATGATCTTCAGACCGTTTGGTCTCAAATCATTGAAACCATTTGCCCAAGATATTAATTGATGTGTGTGCTTAAGATGAAATCATCATCTTCAAGCTACAAACCTTCGAAACTTGTTGTGATCTTCATGGTGATTTCATCAATCAACCAAATAAAATTTCGGAAATGAAGAAAGAATCAACAATTGATAAAAGAGTGACATCAATAACAATGTTTGAGGGTTCAAGTTACATAACCCGCCTTCAAAGAAGATTCAAATATCCAAACTCCATGTCTTTAATGGTGGAAGAAGCTTTCACAACCTCCCAAGGCTCATCCTCAACCTTTTGAGTGAAAAGAATGGCCAAAGTTGAAGATTGAATGGAGAAAAGAAGAAATCAAGCATTGATTTTCAATTTCCACCATGAAATCAAGGTGAAAGAAGACCATGAAGCTTACCTATAGGTTTGGGATCGTCCTCCTCCTTAAACTAAGCTCCCTTGGTTGTTGGTTTAGAAAAGAGTGAAAGAAGGGTCGAAAAATCCTTTCATTTGAGTTGTAAATGGTGTTTTTATAAAGAAATTCAATGAGAGAGAAAGTAATAATTAATTCCTTTATTTTCTTAAATTGATGCCACATCTCCCCCTAAACTCCTTGCCCACGAAGCCATCATCTTACCCTTTTAAATCCTCTTCTTTATCCATGAATTAAAGGAAAAGAAATTAAGCACCTTAATCACTATAATAATAATATCCAGAAGTTAGTGGATATTACTTTTCCTTTAACTAATGTGAGTGGGTTCTCCACTCACTTAGGATATTTTCGTGGCCTTTGCAAGGAACAAGGATGTTCACACTTATGCAAATCCAACCATCACATATTTGGTTGAAGGGCACTCCCATTAATATATTTATTTTTGCATTAAATTGAATTAGGGATTCTATTATGCTTAAATCTTGATTATTTTAATATCAAGATTATCTCTCCTCCAAAGTGATTCAAGAAACATGAAGGACTCTCGAGGTGGTATTTTGCATATTGAACCCTAGGTTTTGGGTAAATTGCACATTACACCAAAACTAGGTTTTAATGCACAACATTGCTTTATAAGCTCTTTCTTGGTGCTCAGGCTATCACAAGCCATACCTCTGCATCATTCTCATTCTTATGATACTTCAACACATGAGGAACATCTTATCATGTAAAATTTGCAATTTAACCCCTCAATTTGGGTAATTTGCACTTTAGTCCAAATTAGACAAAACATTGTTTCAACATTATTCAAAAAGGACTAAAGATGAAACATAAGTTCCTCTTGAGCCTTAATTACTTTTCAAGAGATAAGAGCAAGCATATAACTAACTTTATTAAACAAAACATCTAGGGTTAAAGGACAACTCAAGTCAGGGATATTACAAATTATCCACCCCTAACAGGGATTTCGTCCCCAAAATCATCAAGAGAAAAGAGAAGGGTACTTCCTCCTCATCTCTTCCTATAGCTCCCATGTAGCTTCTTCAATGCCACGATGATGCCAGAGAACTTTCACAAGACATATGTCTTTCTTTTTTAGCTTTTTAATTCTTTTATCGAGGATTATCATAGGTCCTTCAACATATGATATATCATTATTTAATTCTACCTCCACAGGTTGCAAAACTAATTCGGTGTCAGGATGACACTTTCTCAACATGGAGATATGGAACACTAGATGCAAGTTATGTAAATCAGGTGGCAATTCCAGCTTATAGGCTACCTTTCCAATCCGTTCAATGATTGGATAAGGCCCCATAAATCTAGGAGCTAACTTTCCTTTCTTTCCAAATCTAAGAACACCTTTCCAAGGTGAGACTTTGAGATATACTCTGTCTCCAACTTGGAATTCTAACGATCTTCTCTGTTTGTGGCCGTATGACTTTTTTCTATCTTGTGCAATCTTTAACTGTTGTTGGATTACTTTAATCTGCTCAATTGTCTGCTGCACTAGCTCAGGACCGAAAAGTTGATATTCTCCTGTTTCATACCAACATAACAGAGATCTAAAATGTCTACCATATAATTACTCATATGGTGTCATATCAATACTGTGTTGATAGCTATTATTATAAGAAAATTCTATCAAGATTAGGTGTACATCCCAACTTCCTACAAACTAAAGGAGACATGCCCTAAGCAAATCCTCCAAAGTTTGTATGGTCCTCTCAGATTGTCCATCTGTCTGTGGGTGAAAGGTAGTACTAAACCTTAACTATGTACCCAAAGCTTTATGTAGTCATTCCCAAAAATGACTTGTGAACTGGGGACCTCTATTAGAAACAATAGTAATTGGGACCCCATGCAACCACACTATCTCATCTACATATATTTGTGCAAGCTTCTCAGTAGTGTAGGTGGTTTTGACAGGAAGGAAATGTGTTGTCTTAGTCAACCTATCGACAATCACCCATATGGTATCATGACCCTTGGTTGTTCTAAGCAAACCAACCACAAAGTCCATGGTCACATGATCCCATTTCCACTGTGGTATAGGCAAAGGTTGCATAGTTCCTACGGGCTTCTGATGTTCAACTTTAACTTATTGACACACCAGACACCGCATAACAAATTCAGCAACATCTTTCTTCAATCATGGCCACCAATACATATCTTTCAAGTTATGATACATTTTGGTGCTCCCTGGATGCATTGCATACATCGAAGTATGAGCTTCCTCCAAGACTAAATTCCTTAAGTCATTGGCATCAGGTACCACCATCCTACCATGGTAACAGATTACTTGATCCTCTGACTCATGAAAGCCATCCCGTTTCTCACTACCATACTCTAACCTCATATGCTGAACTACAACATCAGCTTGTTGTGCTTCTTTAATCTGTTGTCTCAGAGTAGGTTTTATGTGCATCTCTGCTAATATCCTGGATAACAACGATAATTTAAGTTGTATATTGTTTTGCCTCAAGGAGATAAGCATATCTCTCTTAGAGAACACTAAGGAGTTCAACTGTGATTTATCTATGGCTGGTGATGATGATTTCCTACTTAGTGCATTAGCCACTACATTAGCCTTCCCTAGATGATAATATATTGTCCAATCGTAGTCCTTGATTAGCTCCATCCAGTGGCATTGTCTCATGTTCAACTCATGTTGTGAGAAGATATATTTTAGATTCTTATGGTCTGTGAAAATCTAAAATGTTTATCCATATAGATAATGTCTCCAGATCTTCAAGGCATGAACCACAGCAGCTAGCTCTAGATCATGTGTCGGATAATTCTCCTCGTGTTTCAGAAGCAAAAGAAATCACTTGATTATCCTGCATCAACACACATCCTAGATCATTCTTAAATGCATCACAGAAAACTATGTACCCCTTCCCTTGCTCCGGTAACACTAATACAGGTGCACTTATTAACCTTTCCTTCAACATCTGGAAAGAATGTTGACACTTGTCATTCCAGACAAAAGGAACCTCCTTCCTAGTCAACTTGGTTAGGTGTAAAGCTATAGAACTGAAGTTCTTAATGAACCTTCTGTAATAGCCTGCCAGTCCTAGGAAACTACGTATCTCTATCGGTGTCTTTGGTTGTTCCCATTGCAGGATAGATTCTACCTTCTTAGGATCAACACGGATACCTGAAGTAGATATCATGTGTCCTAGAAAAGAAACTTCTGGTAGCCAGAATTCACATTTGCTAAAATTAGGATACATCTTATGCTCTCTTAGAAAATTCAAAGCCTTACGAAGGTGTTTCTCATGTTGTTTAGCATCTCTGTTATATATCAAGATGTCATCTATGAAGACTACTATAAACTGATCAAGAAAAGGTCGAAAGATTCTATTCATGAGTTCCATGAATGCAGCTGGTGCATTAGTTAGTCCAAATGACATAACTATGAACTCATAGTGACCATACCTTATCCTAAAGCTAGACTTAGGTATGTCACTCTCCTTGATACGCAACTGATGATATCCCAACCTCAGATCTATCTTAGAGAAGATAGTTGCACCACGCAACTGATCAAACAGGTCATCGATCCTCGGCCAAGGATACTTGTTCTTTATGGTTACTTTATTCAACTATATGTAATCAATGCATAGCCGCATCGATCCATCCTTCTTATTGACAAAAAGAACTGGATCACCCCATGGTGAAGTACTCGGCCGGATAAAATCCTTCTCAAGCAACTCCTACAACTGTTTCTAGAGCTCTGCCATCTCAGCAGGTGCCATTCTATACAGTCTTTGTGATATTGGTTGCGTGCCCGGGACTAGATTAATCTCAAAATCAATCTCTCGGGGCAGAGGTACACCTGGAAGTTCCTCAGGGAATACATCTTCAAACTCCCTAACTATCAGAACTTTAGAAAGATTAGAACTCTCCATTTTGGTATCTACTACATGTGCCAAGAATGCAAAGCATCCTTGCCTCATTGGCTTTTCAGCTACCATAGCTGACACAAGACAGGTTGAAAGAATCTTTCTATCTCCCTGAAAGATCCATGTATCACTATCATCAGTGAACACAGCTTGCTTGGAATCACAATCCAAGACAACCCTATACTTTTCTTGGGTGTCCATTCCAAGAATTATATCGAACCTGTGCATATCAAGTGGTATAAGATCCACATGAATGCGATGTTTAGAAAAGGAAAGAGTGCAGGGAGAACACACCTCCCGCATAACTGCAGATCCCAACAAAGGGGTTTCTAATAACAAAGTCTCTGCCCTATGACTGACAGTCATGTTGCAGTCATGGATCACTCTTCGAGTGATAAAGGAATGTGTAGCACCCAGATCAATTAAAATAGATACGAAGCAAGATGTAGACATATCAGAATAAAACAGTTCCATCTGACCTGTCACAACCCGTGGGTTGACTACTGCTTCAGGTTGATTCATCGCATTGAATCTCATTGTTGCTTGTTGTTGACCCTATGCTTGATTGTTGGGTGTCGACAATCCAACTTTGGATGCTTGTCCACATCCTCTAGAAATACTTGATAACTATCGCATCTGAGAGCCTTGTTGACTCTGCCTCTGGGGTTGAGTCACAATTTCTTCTCTAGCTCGACAATCTTTCATCAAATGCTCCATCTTTCCACATATAAAATAGCTTTTGTTCCCTGATTGTGGCCTGGGTGGTTCTATTACCAACACTGATGCTGAACTGTGGGCTCCTTCTGATCTTAAACTATAGCCTCTACCCCTATTCGACGTCCATTGTGTTTGGGTATTAAACCTTGGTGGTGTTATTGGTGCAAAAAACCTCAGTTTCTTGAAACTTTTGGACCCTTGTCCTTGAAACTGAGTGTACACCTTCTTACTCTTAGTGTGTCGCTTCTCAATCACCGACCTTTCTATATGTCTCAGGACTCCACAAAGGTAGTGAACCTCTCCCTGTTCTCTAAGGCAGACACAAGAGTGGTCAAATCAGCATTCAATCCCTTCTCAAAATGTCAAATTCTTTCTTCATCAGAACCTGCCATATGCATATAGAACTGCAAAAGCTCCATGAACTTAGACTCATACTCGCTAATGTTCATTGGTCCTTGTCTTAACCTCTCAAATTGAGAGATTTTCTCATCTAGAAACATCTTAGGAAAGTATCTATTGACGAATTCTCATCTGAATACTTCCCATCCGATCTCAACACCTGGCCTCTTGCCCTCTTCTATGGTCCACCAGTGGCCCCAACCTGGCGAAGTCGTTCAAAAGTCTTTCTGGTGCCCTATCCTTCATGGTGAGCAGGTGCCCTAGGTGCAGGTGGTGGCATCCTATCTTCCATATGCTTCATAGTTTCCATGAAATGTCCAAACAGATCATGGAAGTTTGGATTTTCCAGAGCAGCTTCATTAAGCTAGGGGTGCTCAAGTTCTGGTTCATCCCTATTCTGGTCCCTTACACCTCATCCTGGTGTAGCAATGATGCTCTCAGCAACATGTTCCTCATCTGATCCAGACATCTTTAAGTTCTTCTTCTCCTCCTATATGAGAAGAAGACACTATCAGATTACTGGAAGACACTAGAACATACTCAACAACCTTAATCCTATGTCTCTGTAGACTCAGTGACCTAGAGCTCTGATACCACTAAATTGTGATGTACCAATCGAGCAAAATGTCATTTACCAAGCGGAAGCGATCGTTAGCAGCATATTTACTGAAAATCACTAAAAATTAAAACTTTTTACAAAGAGATCCATACATTGGAAAACTCTTTCAAAAAGAACCAAAGTAATTCAATTACATTTTGGTTCACAAGTACATGTCTTGTACCATTCCTTCTCGAGGATCACATACATCAACTGCCCTGTTAACACTGTACATAGGCAGCATAAAACATTGAGGCATCAAACCAAAATCTCAGATTGGTTCATTAAACTAACTGTTGACTCTGAGGACCTGAGAGTATAGAGATGACACATAGGACTCTATATACAAACATGATAGCTAGTGCCTCCACCTGGATGTCATTGTTGTCCTTGTTGCTAATGTTGTTGTTGTTCTTCCCCTACTGTAGGGTTTCTGCTTCTTTTTCTACATCTACCTAAAAAGTCGAATCCCACAGGGGTGAAACAATTGAAATTGTCCCAGCGAGAGATATAACTCTCTGCCAGAAATATTATTATTGCAATTAATGGAATAAAACTGAGCAGAAGGATTGTGAGTATATAACAGCAGATACATCAATTATCTAAGCATATTAGAGCAATGTTCTTCCTCAACGTAAAGTAGCATGTCATTTATCCATTAAGGAATATGAAGAACATGTATAACATTTATCCATGTGAGATATGCTAAGTAAGGTATCATCAATCAGTGATTCTCATAATTCAACTTTAAGCAAATATGCTACACAACTGATTACATTTTACAATCATACTTAAGCCCTAAAGAGATGAGGTATACCGCTCATACTCCAACCGACCATTGCGAAATTGAAATCAGTACCATACATAGGTTAATGGAAGAGCCAGATTCCCATGACCTCATCTTCCTCAGTCAGTGTGAGGACCAAATGTAGGACATCTTGTGTCTCTACTAAATAAATTTCTAGGGTATATTGGCAACTTTGCTATTAGAGTTACAATGGCATGTTGTACTCTCTTCGCAATTGAGAGATTTCATATTATCTCACATCGATCCGACATTAATATCATGATCGAGAGATTAGTGACACATCCATCCTGGCATATATAATGAAGGATTGAGAGATTTAATGTTTACCTCACATCAATTCCTCCATTAGGGTGTAAGGATATTCACGCCCATAACCCCCACATACTCAATAGTATGCCTCCAGGAGTTCTCGTAGCAAAACCTATTTCACCATCACCAAACTACTGACGATGATGGGTCTATGGCCAGGGCTCTACATGATAAGATTTCACTTGATTAATTAAGTACATTGTCATATTCTTTTAGCATCATTCATGTTTTCAAAATATAACTCATTATAACAAATGATACAAAGAATGAGTACTACTTCTATCAAGTCCTTTTCAAAGCTTTATAAAACTTTGGGATTGCAATATCCCTTGTCACATCAGGGTCACTAGTACATAATCGACCTTTAGTGTCGGTTATTTAAGGCCTTTAGTGTCGGTTTCTAAGCGACATCTATGTGGGCGACGCTAAAAGCCCAGCCGTTACGCGTCGGTTCAAAAACCGACGCCATAACCCTTCGCGTACCACCGAAAATGCGCCAGTAGGGCACTATAGGCGTCGGTTATTAGATAAGAAACCGACGCCATATGCCTTCGCGCCACAGAAGGGCTCCAGCAGGGCACTATAGGCATCGGTTATTAGATAAGACACTGACGCCATATGCCTTCGCGCCACAGAAGGTCGCCATCTTGGGCACTATCAGCGTCGGTTATTAGATAAGCAACCGACGCCATATTCCTTATAGGCGTCGGTTATTAGATAACAAACCGACGCCATATGCCTTCACGCCACACAGAAGGGTGACATCTTGGGCACTATCAGCGTCGATTATTAGATAAGAAACCGACACCATATGCCTTCGCGCCACAGGAAATAGGCGTCGGTATTTATATAAAACCGACACTGTAACTATGTGGCGTCGGTTTTATACAAATAACCGACGCCTATTTTTTGTTTTTTTTTCTGTCAGTCTGCAGACCTGCTGTATGGCTGGTCGCAGGATGAGAAACCTGCAGTTCAGTTATGAACTGCAGGTTTTACGACATCCATTGATATCAGCCAACAACAGGTCACAAACCTGCAAAATTAACAACAAAAATATTCACACATTTAGCAATGCAACCTGTAGTTCCATTTGATTTTCATACATTTAGAAACATTCATGTAGCTAGCAATCTGTAGTTCCATTCATTTTCACATTCACACATGTAGAAACATTCATATTGCAACCAACAATTTCATTCATTTTCACTCAGACACATGTAGAAACATCCAGACATGTAGAAACATTCACACATATATTATAATTCAGAAATTCATTTACAAAATATCATTTTTAGTCATTATTCACTATCAACATCCCAATTATATCTTAAATCCCCCACTACTTGTATGGTTGTTGCCCATTCTTCTCTTACTTCATTTAATTCTCCCGTCGTATAGGGAGCATGTACATCTGGTAAGGCATTTCATGTAGTGTGGTCAGTTGTAAACACCTGTAAAGAGAATGATGTATATATATAATTAATGAGCTATAAATAAGATTGATATATTTCATATTATCTAATGAGACTATATAATACCTCAGCAATACAATCGATGTCTATTGCGGCATATTTGATAATCATGAGCATAAATCACATCACGTAGTATCCACATGCCCATCCGTTGTCTTGTGTGGCACACTATAAATTCAAACATATAAAATATTAAAAAATACAACTAATTAAGCATTGTTCACATAAATAATATATACATATATTGCAGTCAGGAACTTACTTTCACGTTCTTCCAAATTATTGGCTGGTTCTTTTTCGTGGGGACCTTTCCTCTAGCCTTTTTGAACTCATCAAAACCCCTACATGTTAATGTAACACAGTACATTGCATAATTAAATAGTAATGTAATAACATATGTTAACGGATATGAAAATAAAATATTTCTCACTGGAATAATGCCATTTTCATTATGTGTCCATATTTTGTATTCAATTTACTCCCCTAAGGATCTACATAATAGACAGTGAACATCTCGGGGACAATAACCAGTAACTCCCAATGCATACCACTAGAGGTAAAAAAGTTAAAAATTAATAACTCTAAATCCACAATAAAAATGTAATTTTCTTAATAAGCAAAGTAAACTTACTCTACATTGAATGGAGCCATTATCATCGTCCTCTTTTTTTGAGAAAAATTTGAAAAAGCCTCACAGCAGTATTGTTGAACTGACGGAGGGTCTTTAGCTACTAGACTAATCAAAGATGGAATCAAAAATCCTACATGTTCGAATGCAAAATCTGCACATATATTGTCTAAGTAGCTGCAAAATATGTACTAATTACGCATGCATTAATAAATAAGAAACCAGATCACCAGATCCTACACAAGGTATATGGATGTATAAAGAAGATCTCACCTTATCCATAGCTCTATCACATATGTATTTAGCCAATCATATCGAAACAACTCCAAAATATCTTGTATAAATAGTTTGCTTTCGTATGATTGACCTGCAGCATCTGAATCTATAGAAACAGTTATAGGGCACTTTATATCATGTTCGCCTAACCATATTGCCATACCCCTACAGTTAGGACCTATCGGGACAGTTAGGTCCTGTGGAACCCAACTGGGTAATGTAGGAGGTGGAAGTGGAGGCCTAGATGTTGTGGGTGTCTTTTTTTTAACCTGTATATATGTATAATAATTTCAGATCAACTAACATCATATACACACACTAACAATTTAACGTAATGTAAATTTACCATACAAGTTCAGTAAAGATGACATCCGCTTTTAGCCACAATATCACTCCGCCTAGTGCCTCACCAAGTGTTTCACAATCTGGGTGGGCATATGGCAATGGAAGATCCATCCACTTGGGGAATATATGTACCGGGCTCACACGAATCCAACCAGCTGGTAATGGAGACCCGTGAAACATTTCCCCTGGTAGGGATGGGTAAGCCTACGCCTCTGCAACGACGTATTCATTAACTTTTAGACGGCATGGCTTCAACCCCTACAAATTTTTGTGTAAAGAATGTTATATACATATATACATATCATCTTGAAAACATATCATCTTGAATTAAAAAACTAGTTACTATGTCATAAAAACACTTACAGTGGATGTGCTAGGTAGTGGGTCTATAGGATTACTCCCAACCTCTGCAGTAGGAGTAGAGCGGGATGCTATGATAGGTACTGTCTGCTGAGTGACAGTCTGAGATGCCTGCCACTTTTTCAGTGCTTCTTCCAGTTTCCTATCAACTAGCTTATCTACCTATACATGGATAAAAGAAATGTTAGCTTCTAATTATTAAATTCTCTTTTTACAGTAACATTATAAAGAAAGAATATGTTACCTCTTCTTGTGAAAGTCCCACTTTTGGGACATGTTTGCGTTGGGATGGCCCAAAAAAAGATTTGATGCCCACACCAACACCTGCATCCCTAACACGTCCAGGATGCTCTGGGTTACCCAGAGCAACTGTCAATTCATCCCTTGTGCCCTCAGGGATGAACTTGCCTTGTTTCCTCAGCTCGTGCAGCTCCAGTTAATCGCCAAAACAAAAATTTGTAATTAAGTAAACACCACAAATAATCAATATTTGAACGATTGCTGTAAGAGTTGTATTTTACCATTTTTGCAGCCGCCTCAGCAATTGCGGGCTTCCTTATTTCTTTCTTCTTATTTTTCCTCCCAGCTATCCAGATACCATGGCGAGGCAGAGGTGTGCTACCTACAGTGGAGGACTCCTGAGTAGCAGCAGACTGAGCAGTAGCCTCAGACTGTAGTCTTTGGCAAATGCCTGCATACCCCTTTGGACCCATTGTGTGGTCATGCACATTCAGTGCAAGCCTTGATCTTTGTGCCTCACTGAGGGCCTAGTTAGTATGCACATTAATGATTTGGTTAGTAACAGTAAATGTTAATCTTGAATAGGTGAATACAACATATATTAATGAGATTGGGACTGACGCCTAATACCTTGAATTCATCTGTTTGTCTTGAAGCAACAAACGCGTCCCATTCTTCTTTGTCCAGGAAGTTCCACTGTTCAGTGGATGTCTTCATCCTCTTGTCAGCTTCTTTTATGTATTCTCAGGTAAGATTTGTCCTATAGTTCCTTAGGACTCTCCCACAGCGTTGCATCATGCATTTACAATGCAGCTTTTCATCCAATTCAAATATACTCTGTAAATTAGAATTGCTATTAAGTAGTATCCAAAAAACTAGTAATCTACAAAATATAATTGCAAATTAATAATAACTCACGCATAAATCATTCCACATTACGTCTTTCTTCTCCTTAGAAACTTTATGCCAAGAATCTATCTTACAACTGCAATGGCTACGAGTAACATACCCAAGATATGAAACAAATGAATTGCGATTCACACCAGATGCATTTCCTGCATCATCAAAATCCACAACAATTTTGGGTCCATTGCCCTTTTGCGCTATTAACTTCTTCATCATAGTGATGCCCCTTCTCCTGTCAACTTTTTGGTGTTGCTGATCAAGTGCCTCAAGTGCTTCAGATGGTACATGTGCATCATCAACCTAAAATTTGACAAAATAAACACATTTACAAGATATAACTATAAATGGACATATAGATATAAATATATGATATATTTTTAAAACTTACATTGTGAGGCGGCGCATTGATGTCCTCACCCTCATGGTAATCATCAGCACGGTCATCAGGAGAATGCTCAGCCATCTGAAAATTCACATTCACATTGTAAAGTTTACATTGTAAAGTAATTCAAATTGTAAAGCTCACATTGTAAAGTTCACATTCACATTATAAAGTAATTCACATTGTAAAGTTCACATTATAAAGTAATTCACATTGTAAAGTTCACATTCACATTGTAAAGTTCACATTATAAAGTAATTCACATTGTAAAATTCACATTGTAAAGTTCACATTCACATTGTAAAGTTCACATTCACATTGTAAAGTTCACATTCACAATGTAAAGTTCACATTCAGAAAAATAAAACATATAAAAAAACATTGTATAAACATGCCTCTAATATTGCGATTTTTTATCAATTAACAATCCTTCATTGTGATCTCCGCGCTCATACAAGTCATAATTAGCTTCAATATTTGCCGGTATTGGCAACCCAACTGAGAATGGACTGGAGTCATCATACTTATCATAGTACTGTTCTTCATCTATAGGATCTTCAATGAACTGTCTTTTACCATGAAGAACAACCGACCATTTATCATTTGCAGGATCATCGATATAAAATACTTGTTTCCCATGTGATGCCAATATGAATGGTTCATCCTTCTCGCCAATCTTTTCAAAGTTCACTAAAGTGAAACCCAATTCATCCACTATAACTCCTTTGGTGTTATCAACCCAATTACATTTGAAGAGCGGAATTCTGAAATCTATGTAGTCAAACTCCCATATGTCTTCAATGACATCGTAATATGACATTTTAGCTTCACGTGGAATCTTATCCTTTGCACTTGAAAAAAACATAGTCGATGCTTGAAGGGTGACCCCACTGTTTTGGACGACACTCTTATCATCTTGGCGCTTTTTGTAATATGTGAATCCATTAATGTCATACCCTTCATAAGACATAACAGTCAATTTTGGTTTAAAGGCGAGGCATTTGATAGTTTCAGTAATATCATTTGGTGTTTGAGATAGTTGATGTAAGACTTTATTTTCAAACCACTTAATAAATGTCTTATTATGATCTCTAGCAAGCCACATTGTATTGGCTCGAGGATATTGTCTCTTGATGAAATTGGTATGTTCCTCGATATTAACGTTCACTTCGTCCATGTTGTGTAAAATATACAAGTGACCTTGTTCCAACTGCTCACGGCTGATTACTTTCACACGTGATCCCAAAATTCCTTTGCCAAATTGCTCATCAATATTCTTGTCACTATCAGGAGTGTCATTACCACTGAGAAAGTCATTGCAAAAATCCATAACCTCACTCGCCACATAACCCTTGATAATACTCCCTTCATGTCGATAACGGTTTCGAACATCACTTTTAAAAATGCTCATGTATCGTTCAAAGGGATAGATCCAATGCAAGAAAATTGGTCCCAACATTTTCACTTCCCTAGTCAAGTGGACAACAAGATGTACCATGATATCAAAGAACGATGGAGGAAAATACATCTCAAGCTGACATAGGGTAACAACCACTTCTCTTTGCAATTTATCGAGAGTATCATGGTCAATAACTTTGCTACACAGACTGTTGAAAAAGAAACAAAATCTGGTGATTGCAAACCTTACATGCTTCGGCAATATAGATCTAATTGCCACAGGAAATATTTGTTGCATTATAGTGTGACAATCATGAGATTTAAGACATATCAACTTCATATCTTTCATTGATACCAATCTACTGATGTTGGATGAGTAACCCTGTGGCACCTTAATATTTACCAAACATTCACAAAAAGCTTTCTTCTCCTTTCTAGACAATGTGGTACAAGCGGGAGGTAAGTATGTTCTCCGATTTCCCATTTCACGAAATTCTGTTAATTCTGACCTTATTCCCATTTCACGTAGGTCCAGTCTGGATTTTATCCCATTTTTAGTCTGACCTGGTATATTCAACAAAGTACCAATGACACTATCACAGACATTTTTCTCAACGTGCATGACATCGATACAATGCCTGACTGTCAAAGAACTCCAATAAGGAAGATCCCAAAATATTGACTTCTTCTTGAATAAAGATTTGTCACTCTGTGTATCCATAGTACATTGTGATCTCTTACCAAATTCATTGACAAAGTCTTTTACTCTTTCATAAACAACCTCCCCTGGTATAGGTTTAGGTGCACTCCGTTCCTAATTCAATCCATTGAATGCTTTGCGCTTCCTACGATACGGATGGAATTTTGGAAGAAACCTTCGATGACCGAGATATACAATCTTACCGCCATGTTTTAGTCTTGTTGAATCAGTGTTCTCTTCACATATAGGACACGCTTTAGCTCCTTTGACACTATATCCAGACAAATTCCCATATGCTGGAAAGTCATTAATAGTGCAAAACAACATAGCATGCAAACGAAATGTCTCTCTTCGTGAAGCATCATAGGTCATCACACCTTCACCCCAGAGTTTCTTTAAGTCATCAATCAGAGGTTCAAGATAAACATCGATGTCATTTCCAGGTTGTTTAGGGCCCGATATCAACAATGACAACATTACGTACTTATTTTTCATACACAGCCAGGGAGCAAGATTGTATATAACAAGCATGACTGGACAAGTGCTATGTTGGTTGCTCAATGTCCCGTACGGATTCATCCCGTCTGTACAAAGCCCAAGTCTTAGATTCCTGACTTCTTCACCAAATTCAGGGTACAATAGATCAATCTTCTTCCACTGTGGGGAATCAGACGCATGTCGTAGGATCCCATCATTATTTTTCTTAACATCTGCATGCCACCTCAAATTCTTCGCATCTATCGGATTGGCAAACAAGCGTTGAAACCGTGATATTATAGGTAGATACCACATCACCTTGGCAGGAGAACCAATTTTGGACTCCCCCAAAGTCGTCAATTTATACCGTGACGCACCACATTTTGGACAATCTTTCAAATCTGCATAGTCCTTTTGAAATAATACACAATCATTTGGGCATGCGTGTATCTTCTTGGCATCCATTCCCATTGGGCACAACAATTTCTTTACCTGGTATGTTGAGATTGACAGCTCGTTTCCTTCAGGAAGCATTTCTTTCAACAAAGACAACAATGACGTGAAGCTTTTGTCGCTCCATCTATTGTTAGCTTTCAGCTTGTACAATCTCAACACGGCGCTAAGCTTCGTAAACTTAGTACAACCTGTGTATAACGGTATCTCAGCATCATGCACAATGTTTCTCAAAATGGGAGGTGGATCAGTGTGCTCTACCCCACAACTATCCAGCATCGCATCAACGATGTCTACTGGAACTGGTTCATTCACATCTACGTCATCGTAGGCAATTTCTTCTTCCACACAAGCACTGCTATTGACATCCATTGGTTTTGGGTTTGAAATCTCTCCATGCCAGTGCCATTCTGTATAGCCTTGTATAATCCCGTTACACATGACATGACTTTTGATTTCGTCACTAGTGTTGACTTTCAAGTTGTTACCGCAATGCCTACATGGACAGTAGAACCTATCTCCAGGTTGTTTCCTATGTTCCTCGGCAAATCTAATAAACTGGTCAAGACCAGAAATAAACTTTGGGGTGCAACGATTGCGAATGGACATCCATGATCTATCCATTCTATGATCAAAGAGAAAACAAGTATATGTTACAATAAGATTAGGGTCTAGGGTTAACAAATACATGTGATGTCATTATTATATATAATAAATGTGTACCACCTATCCCATTCTTGAACACCTAATCTCACTAGTAAGTGTATAATGTGTATTGGTTTTTCAAGAAAATTTCGGCAGCATTTCCCCGCTGTTCTCCAAGTACATATGTACTTAGAGAACAAACGGGGAAATGCTGCCAAAATTTTCTTGAAAACCCAATACACATTATACACTTACATCCTAAGCGAGATTAGGTGTTCAAAAACAGTCCCAAACTGGGGACTATCCAAGATTTACTCCTAATGAGTAAATCTTAGACGGGTTTCTAGGCCAACAAATAATGTGTTGTCATTCTTATACCTAAAATCCTAGTTCTTCAAGTTAGGGTGATTATTGATGTCTTTAAAAGCATGATTGGCAATTTAGGGAAAAGTTCATCATTTACATTCAAAGCATGTCACATGTGTGCATTACAGTTCATCATTAAGAAAGAAGGGTGATTAGGATTCTCAATATACTCAACAATGAAACAAGTTTCCGAAAGAGGTTTGGTGAAGATATCTATAACTTACTAAAACATTCAATTATGAAGTAAATATACACTTAATTCAGAATAGCATGATGCACAAAGTTGCAGTCAACATCATTATGCTTTGTTCTATCATGGACTATCAGATTGGTATAATGTGGATTAGGGTCTAGGGTTAACAAATACATGTGATGTCATGATTAACAAAATCCTAGTTCTTCAAGTTAGGGTGATTATTGATATTGTCTTTAAAAGCATGATTGGAAATTTAGGGAAAAGTTCATCATTTACATTCCAAGCATGTCACATGTGTGCATTACAGTTCATCATTAAGAAAGAAGGGTGATTAGATTCTCAATATACTCAACAATGAAACAAGTTAAACATGTGTGCATTACAGTTCATCATTTACATTCCAAGCATGTCACATGTGTGCATTATAGTTCATCATCAAGATATCTATAACTTACTTAAACATTCAATTATGAAGTAAATATACACTTAATTCAGAATAGCATGATGCACAAATAAGTAGATGAAAAATACAAATAAGTAGATTCGGGTCTGGGCCTGACGGCCGAACTCAAGGCTGCGATTTTCATGGTGTTTCCCGGGCAGAACTACCCCTGGTTCAGACCTGCTTCATGCACAGGTGGAAAGGGCTCAGCTAGAAACGCAGCTAGGTGCTGCTCGCGGCTGAGGGGGTTGCGGAATCAAGTTTAGGGCTCTTAGTCGGAGTCAACGGTGGCATTTGGTAGTGTTGGTCATGCCCAGCTACTCCTGGATGGTGTTGCTACAACTGCAGCTTCTACTTTTGGCCGTCGGCACTGCTCTATAGGTCGGGCACTGCTAGGGTGAGGTAGAGGAAGAAGAAGGGCGGAGGAAGGAGAAGAGAGGAAGGCAGCGCCACAGGAACGGCGCGATGGTTGGGGTTGGGGGTGGGGTAGCGGCGGTTGGGGGTGGGGTGGTGGCCGTCAGGGAAAAGCAAGGCGGAGGAGAAAAGGGTTACCTTGCAGAGGAAGCTGGCGGCGGTGAGAGGACAGGAGCAATGACCGGCGGCAGCACCGAGCGGCGATGAGAGGATAGGAGCACAGATGGAAGGGAGCAGCGGCAGGGAGCAGCGGCAGCGGTGCAGCGGGGGAGAGCAAGAAATCGCCGGACCTAACTGAAATTGGGAATGAAATAGGGAAAGAGGAAGAGTCGCTCGCGCTGGTGAGCTATTAAGTTGACAATAAGCGTCGGTGATTCAAAATAACCGACAACTAAACCAACAGTGTCGGTTCTTTTCCAAAAACCGACACCTATACTAGATTATAGTCGTCAGTTTTTAACTAAAAGACAACTGACAACTATTCCTGTCCCGTGAATAACCTTTAGTCGTCGGTTATTTATTTATAAACCGACGCCATATGTCAAATTTTGGAGGTAATTTTTTTGCTGGAATTTTGGTTTTGGCGGTTGATTTTAGGTGTCGGTTTTTATTAATTAACCGACACTTAATAAAAGTGGTACCCGTGTCTGGTCGACCTTCATAGATTGGATGTCGATTGATGTTATCAACCGACACTATAGAGTTTAGGTGTCGGTTTATGTATACAACTGACACCTTGAAAAGTGACTTTATAAGCCATTTCTGTAGTAGTGGGTATTCTCATCCCTTAAGATGTCATCATCATGATTATGGAATATGGGTATTCAAACCCTCAATTCATCAAGAACACTTATTACCACTTATTAGGTAACTAACATCTTCAGGTCGTCTGACCAAGATAAACATGATACTTTGCAGTACATGTATTTCGCATGGCTCTTAGAGCCCATTAATCTCTTGTTACCTCTCACTAGGCAACACAACATATTATGGCTTACAAGTCCCATAAACAATTTCATTAAGAAAACATCATAGCTCATACCTGGCTATGTCCAGCATCTCATTATACCTGCATGATTAGTGCATATGATAACAGTTATATCAATCACATATCAGCACTATGCAATGTGAGAGTACATTACTATTCCCTCCAGAGAGTTAGGATTTCCCATTTCATGTCAATTAGGAACACTCATCTCATTACCCAGATTAGGGTTATGGTTTATCATCATATTGCCCAAGATTAGGGTTTCATACACTATAACCCATGATTTGGGCTTCACATACATTTACTCTGTATCAGGGTTAGAATTTCTACCAAGGTGTCACATATCATTACACATCATTACCTTAGGTTAGAGTTTCACATCACATCATTGTTTTAGGGTCTCACTTGAAATCACCCTCAATTAGGGTTTCACAAGTCATCACCCTTGATTAGGGTTTCACATGTCATCACCCTTGATTAGTATTTCACATGTCATCACCCTTGATTAGGGTTTCACATGTCATCACCCTTGATTAGGGTTTCACATTACATTATAACATTAAGGTTTCACTTTAACATCACCCTTGATTAGGGTTACTTACATAACATATCTGTATTAGGGTTTCACTTAACATAACCCTTGATTAGGGTTCCTTATGACATCACCCCCATTTAGGGTTTCACATATCATCATCCTTATTTTGGGTTTCATATGACATCACCCTCACTTAGGGCTTCACATGACATTACCCTTAATTGAGATTTCTCACATCATCACCCTAGATTAGGGTTACACCAATCATTGCCCTAAATTAGGGTTGGGGTTCATCGACCTTCTCAATTGGGGTTTCATGATCTCTTTATCAAGGATCATACCCTAATTACATATTTTATTCATGTTATGAGATTTGATATTTAACCATTACATGATTATTATACATGTATGGACCCTCTCTCTCTTTCATCCTCTTTAGGATAATACTTACATCAAACTTGATTAGATTAGGTCAACTCAACTTGAATGAAAGGTTGACATAGTGTATTAAGTCATTACTTCTATAAGCATCAAAGGTTAACCATTCAAAAGATATTAATCACTTAAGTACATTAGGGATTCAACCATTGTACTTATCTTTGATAATCATTATTATCAATCATGGGATCAACTCATCTTTCATCACTTTAAGTCTTCAATCAATTTTGTATATGTTGAACCTCCATTCGGTTTTGACCTTTGAATCTCCAAATGGTTTGAAGTCAATTGCCCTCCAAACGGTTTTGAAACCATTTGGGCATCTAGGGTTAAGACCATTTGCCCTCCAAATAGTTTTGAAACCGTTTTGGCACTCAACATTAGAAACTGTTTGAACAATTCATCACTAAGATCGATTGGACAAACCAATAGTTGAAACCGTTTGAAATTTGAAACCACTTGGTCATTCAAATAGTTTTGAAACTGTTTAATTCCAAATGGTTTCAAGACCGTTTGGACTCAAATGGTCTCAAGACCGTTTTGTCCAAAACATCTTGAAACCAAATGAATCATTTTGGGTTACTTTTAATCAATCAAATAGGGTTCTAATTATTCAACCCATCAATTATTGTAACCATTGGAATTACTTCAATTGAAACAATTGAATCACCATTCAATCGTGACCTCAACTGACCTCAAACAGTCTCGAGGTTGTTTGACCTCAAACGGTCTTGTGACCGTTTGACCCATCCAATCATTGAAATTTCTTGAATTCAATTAGGGATTCTTCAACAAATTGATTTAAGGTTTGCAATCAAGAAGCCCTAAAGTATTGACCCATTTTGAAATTAATTCAATTGAAAACCATTGGATCATCATCATATTATAACAACACCTGACCTTAAATAGTTTTAAGGTCGTTTGACCTCAAACGGTCTTGAGACCGTTTGATCCCAAACGGTTTTGAAACTATTTGGTTTCAAACGATCTTGAGATTGTATGGTCTCAAGTCATTGAAACCGTTTGCCCAAGATATTAATTGAGGTGTGTGTCTAAGATGACATCATCATCTTCAAGCCACAAACCTTCAAAACTTGTTGTGATCTTCATGGTGATTTCATCAATCAACCAAATAAAATTTCAGAAATGAAGAAAGAATCAACAATTGATAAAAGAGTGAAATCAATAACAATGTTTGAGGGTTCAAATTATATAACCCGCCTTAAAAGAAGCTCCAAACTCCACGTATTTAATGGTGGAAGAAGCTTTCACAACCTCCCAAGGCTCTTCCTCAAGCTTTTGAGTGAAAAGAATGGCCAAAGTTGAAGATTGAATGGAGAAAAGAAAAAATCAAGCATTAATTTTCGATTTCCACCATGAAATCAAGGTGAAAGAAGACCATGAAGCTTACCTACATGTTTTGGATCGTCCTCCTCCTGCTACTAAGATCCCTTGGTTGTTGGTTTAGCAAAGAGTGAAAGAAGGGTCGAAAAATCCTTTCATTTGAGTTGTAAATGGTGTTTTTATAAAGAAATTCAATGAGAGAGAAAGTAATAATTAATTTCTTTATTTTATTAAATTGATGCCACATCTCCCCCTCAACTCCTTGCCCACGAATCCATCCTCTTTCCCTTTGCAATCCTCTTCTTTATCCATGAATTAAAGGAAAAGAAATTAAACACCTTAATCATTATAATAATAATATCCATAAGTTAGTGGATATTATTTTTCCTTTAACTAATGTGAGTGGGTTCTCCACTCACTTAGGATGTTTTCGTGGCCTTTTCAAGGCACAAGGATGTTCACACTTCTGAAAAATCAACCATAACATTTTTGGTTGAAGGGCACTCCCATTAATATATTTATTTTTGCATTAAATTGAATTAGGATTTCAATTATGCTTAAATCTTGATTATTTTAATATCAAGATTCTCTCTCCTCCAAAGTGATTCAAATGAGACGCCCCTCTCATTTTATTTTCTATACATGATTCCAAGAAACATGAGGGACTCTCTAGAGGTGGTATTTTGCATATTGAACCCTAGGTTTTGGGTTAATTGCACATTACACCAAAACTAGGTTTTAATGCACAACATTCCTTTATAAGCTCTTTCTTGGTGCTCAGGCTATCACAAGCCATACCTCTGCATCATTCTCATTCTTATGATACGTCAACAAATGAGGAACATCTTATCATGTAACATTTGCAATTTAATCCCTCAATTTGGATAATTTGCACTTTAGTCCAAAACAGACAAAACATTGTTTCAACATTATTCAAAAAGGACTAAAATTGAAACATAAGTTCCTCTTGAGCCTTAATTACTTTTCAAGAGATAAGAGAGAGCATATAATTAACTTTATTAAACAAAACATCTAGGGTTAAAGCACAACCCAAGTCAGGGATGTTAAAACAACACTAGTGAAAATTGAGTTACGACTATAGTCTCTCTTATTAAGGTATGACTATAGCCATCCTCAAAACATATCAAATACATATACTAAATTACATCACTGATATATGACCTTGACTATTCTCTTGCCAGGGTATGACCCCAGCCAATCATGTGTAATGCATATACTCACAATATACAACTTTGAGCTTCCACTAAGGGATAACTCGTTTCACTATCCAGCAAGTACTGATGATGAATATGGATCTATGGTACAGGGGGACTACATGATTAGGGTTTCACTTGATTAGTTAAGCCAATTGAGTGTCTTTTAACATCAATCAAGTTACAATGAATAAACACTAAACAAACTCTACAAAGATTAGGGTATGTTTCAACTTCAGAAGATATAAAATGTATGAAGCATAAACTTTTCACATCATCACTTGAAGTCACTGACATACAAAGCCACTAACATAAATACATCACTGGGGATTGCAATCCCTCATCTCATCACTAGAGGACATCCCCTCACACTACACATTGATCGCATGCCAGGTCATGAGACCTAAAACACATCATTATCATCAAATCATGCCTCATCAAGGCTCATGATTGTCACCATGTATCACATCAATCACACTATAGCATTGACTAGTTATGTTATTCATTCCACCTGCATGGTTAGAGTCACACAAGTAGGAGAGAAAAAATGTCATTGCATGCTAACAGATCAGCTAGATAAGCAACATTATCTCCTACTTTCTTGGAGCGCATTAAGGTTTATCACTCACGTCATCATTACTCAACATATGAATAACAACATGTATCAACTATATAGGTAGGGTATTGTAGTGACCCTTTTTTCTTCATGTGTTGCGACTGTTTAGGGTTAGCCCACTAAGGGAAGTGAACGCAACACTTTGGCTCAAGGTAGCGACCGTTTGCATAGGTGTACTTTTGTGACCGAAACAGATCATCAAACATGTAGCGACCCACTAGGTCAACACCCTATAGTGACCCACTAGGTCAACACCCTGTAGAGACCATTTCACACACACAATGTGTGGTGATCATTAGGGTCAACCCACTAAGGGTAGTGACCGCAATACATGGGTTCCAACCTCTATAATGACCTAAATGAAACATGTAGTGACCCATCAAACCAAAACACATGTATCGACCACAAGAGTAGCAACCAATCCATCACTAGGGTTAGATTTTGTTGCACCCTCAACAACCCACCTACAACTTGTATCAGTGAGAACCTGTTACATTAAATGAGATTACTTAAAACATAAAACACAATCAATCACTAATTAACCACATACCCAAAAATATGGGTAAATTAAAATCTATTTCAACGTCAGCACCTACTTAGAAACATTTGCATAAGAGCCCAACATCTTTCTTTTATCCATACTATGCCAAGAATTTGATACAAATTGTTCTATCACCTTAGCCACAACATATATGTACAGGAGAATAATATTTGTATATGCCACACAAATAAGAATTAATATGCTAACAAAAGTTTGATTCATTTGAAACACCATATACAAACTTATCCTACCCGGACCTAAGAGTACAGGGATGACTCTAGAACACACTAGACATCTAATCAACTTTCTCAAGGATTCATTACTATAGATCCTCTTTGCTACCACATGATTTTTTTTGTCAGTTCCAATTACCTAAAAAAAAAGTGGCGAACCACAAGGGTGAGACCCATGTCCCAGAAGAGATATAACCTCCAACAATGATTATTGATTACAACATTTTAAACAGTATATAACTAAGAAGTTGGAATATTTAGTAATCAATTGAACAGATTGAATAGTTCAAGTATGCTAAATAGATTAAGAAATTAATCTTAGAAACAAGTATGATCATCAATGCATATATAGATAACAAATCAATCCATTTCTTTAGATAGATATCTATTCAAATATCATCAAATTGCATCTAATAAAAATCATTATTATTAATATGACTATCATCATATTCCTTGCAATCAACATAAGCATCCCTGACATCATTAATATGTCTAGTAACATAGCATGGCTATCAATATTGGCATCTCAAATACAGGGAATATGTCTATATCATAAGTCGAACTAACATCATAACACAATGAACTACATAGGCATGATTAGCAGTTTAAGCATTTCTAATTACATAGGCATGTCTTACAATATTAAACATAGCTAGAAGATAACCATCAGTGTTAGTATATTTGACAACATAAGCATGTTTACAACATGAGCATAAGCATATCTATTATCTCTTATTAAACTGTACATGATCTCAGTGAAAAGAAAGCAAACAAGGGTTATCATCCAATATGTAGCATTTTGTATAACCCTTAATAGATATGCTAGACGGTTGTATTACATCTTTTATAATTCCCTAAGGAAATTGAGGATACCACTCAAAATCCAACTGACCACTACTAAGTCAAAATCATTGCCATACAAGATCTAGGAAGAGCTAGACTCCTAAGATATTCTCCACCCCCGGTCAATATGGGTCCGCCACAGCAACACATAAGGTCAAGCTGTTAATAGCCTAGTCTGTCCTTGGTACATGTCATGACACTAGTGATAGGAGGTTGGCATGCATACCCTACCATCTGAGGTACAAGTGTGGTTGTCCTCCAATCTCATCACATATATAATCATCGAGACATGGTCGCAGCCACTCTCAAACTAAGGGCTAGGCATGACCACAATCATCCTCCCTAAACATTTGAATTCAGGAAGACAAGCACCTCACATACTCATCAGTATGCACTCCGAGATTCCCTTAGGAATACTCATTTCACCATTTGGCAAGTTCTGACACTCATATGGATCTATGGCACAAGGAACTACATGATTAGAGTTTCACTTGATTAGTTATGCCAATTGGGTGAATTAAGGCTGCATCAAACATGTGGACATATAAACCCTAATTCACTTCTAGAAAGCATATAAATATCACAACTTCAAAAGATATAAAATGTGTGAAACATAATTTCTCATATCATCATCACATGGTACTATTCACTTACCATTCATGAGGCTACACTAGTCATCATACTATCACAACATATAAATCACAAGATATCACATGATAAGGGTATCAACCCTTATCAACACAAGAAGATTACACCTCATTTAGGGCTCAACCATGCCCAAAGGTCATAAAGACCATCATACTATTCCATGCAAGATCATCATTATCTTTTCATGCCTTATAACAACGCTCAACAACATCACTTACATTTAATACACCATATCAACACAATATTGCATTAATGAGCTAGGAGATATTCATAAACAATCATAGCAGGGTTATATTAACATTAAGAACATTCCTTTATTACATCAACATGCAAGGAATCTAGATATGATAAACCCTCATCATATTCATAATGCACATGTTTAGCATAAGAAAGTGTCAACGATGTGGCTATGATAACCACCAATTAACATATCAAGGTTATGATCATATTAAGGAACTTATTCCACCATCATATAAGAATGTTAACATGAATACTCATCTTTATCTATTTTCATTAGATTTAGGTTCAACATGATAAACTATATCAATGTTACTAATTAGCACTTATACCCAAACCCTAACTCACTACATCCCCATTGGATCATGGATGCATAAGGTGAAGCATCGCCATCACATTCCATACTATTCTCAAGTATGAACCCACACATAAATCAAGGTGTAACCATCATGTTATAATAATAAGAGAGTAATCCATGATTGTACTAGTCATTCAAGGACTATTCATACTCAATTACCATCATTTAGTTATATCAAAGCTAGGTACAACAAGCTATACCTCATTAGGGTTACATATCAACACAGTATGGCTATCATTCTTTCTATTCATATGAGTGAATAGGTAAGACTACCTTATTAAGGGTAACCCTCCATTTGTTCCATCATCATTCAACCCATATCACCATACCATAATGTCACCCAGAACAATTGGATGTTTAAAAGGTAAGACCATTAGTTGTTTACATAAGTAAATACCTTAGATGAACCACCTATGAAGTCTTTGATTTTTTATCTAGAAAGAGTCACCATCTAACCCTAGACATCCTTTGATTAACAACACAAAAATTTTCATTGAGAGTAGGGTAAAACCCACAATCGACTGTTCATTTAAAACAAGACATCCATTATCACAAGTAAGCTCCTTAAGTTGATCATATAAAGGAAACCCTCCAAATCACATTAGTAGGATCAACATGTTACATTAGCCATCATTCCACTTTATTGGAAGAATAAACATTAGATCTTGGTCATTGGGTCAAGTTCATATGTTAAAACCATCAATTATAGTATAGGTCCGACCATTGCATCAAGTGACCCAAGAAACCATTGGTCTAAGGGTTAATTGATGCTACAACTAAAATTCTTAATTAAACATAGGTTGTAGAGACCTGATCCACCATCATTAGTGACCATTAAGTCACCATAGGTTGTTAGATCAACACTATATTCATTAATCAACATCAAATATTAAGCTAATGTCATCATTGATTGATAACATCAGTAGGGTACCTAATGGTTGATCGTTAAACTTCTAATTGATCCAAAACTTGACTTAAGGGGGTGAACATATGTTGTCACCATCATTTGACACCTTTGATCCCGAACATCAGTTGTCATGAAGACAACGCCATAGGGTTGTTGCAATGGTACCATCATCGGGTCACGGGTTTATAGAAGAAATCAGCTTAAAACCCTAAAATTGACCATTGGTTGATAGGTGCTTAGCACCATAGGTTGTCAAACCAACCTAATCCAAGTAATATTATACCTTAGTAATAATGTACACATGATCACAGGTTCATCTAGAACTGAAATCAGAATAGGGAATATTATACAAATCGAAATCCAAGTCAAGCATAGTTTTTTAGTTCATGGATCATCATTTTCAAGCAAGAACATGATCTAGAAAGCTTATGGTAAGAAATAAATGTGGAGAAAGTTTTAAAACTTCCCTATAATGAGAAGATGAAACTTTAAACAAAAGAAAACTTGAGAAGGTAGGGTATAAAATCTAAGCATAAGTTGTGAACTCGTCCATCTAGCACCTTACTTCATCAAATGAGCAAACCCTAAGCAATTTCTACCATGGAACATAAAGGTTCAGACCTGTATAAGGGTAGGAGGAAGGATAAAAAAGAAATAAACAGAGTAAATAAGGGGATTTTATTCTTTTTGGTCAAGATCACTAGAAGGAAGCTTTTTAAACCCTAAAAGGAAGTCAATTGCAACTCTAGATTCTTTTTCCAAGAAGGTCCCCTCTTTCTTCTTCCTCGGATAGGAAATTCACATAAGCACAGAGGGAGGAAGAGCACAGAGGGAGGACAAGGTTTGTAGAAGGATGGAAGTGGTGGAGATAAAATGGCTCATTTTGGTGCTTAGGGATAAGTATATGAAGCTTTAAGATAAAGAAAAAGAAAAGGTTGAAGTTCTAGTATCTTTCCAAGTGTCTGTTGCGTTAAACCATTAAGAATATACAAGAACACACACAAGAAACTCCCCCACCGTACATATATACATGCTTATTCCTCATATATTGAATTTCCAAGAAAAAAAATAACTCATTAGTTGATAGCTACTAAAGGTAGCTCATCCATGAAGGGGTAAACCCTAAAATACCCTTAGAGAAAACACCTTCAAACCAAGGTTTAAATAGGTGCCCCATGGATAAAAAAGATAAATAATGATGATATAATATCCAAGGAACATAATGCAAGTGATAAATTGCAAAGAAAACCTCTCAATTGGTTAAATTGTAGAAAAATCCAAAATGTGCATAAAATTGCATAACTTGCTCAAACAGTGTCCAATTTGGACCAAATTTGGAACTTAAGTTTGTATTATGATTTCAAATCATATTACAAGGTTATATTAGGGTTATAATAATTCAATTATGATAATTAAGCTTATTCAAATCATTAAGAAGTTTAGGGGCCTGACAACTATAAACCCCTAACAAAGATTTCACCCACGAAATCCAAGGTAAACAAAGATGGGTACTTCCTTTGCACCTCAACCTATTACCTTCACATGGTTACTTTCATATCATGGTGATGTCACGTCATTCATACATATCTCATCTTGGGTCAGCACAAAAACCCCCACCTAACAAGACATTCTCAATATGAAATGTAGAAACTTGTTGTGCCATTTGTACAACTGTAGTAGTAATGTTCAACTTTAAATTCTAGATATCATCCTAAAATTATATCTATTGTATCAACACATTACTCAAAAGTCATGCTTTCTAGCTTTTTACTAATCATGCCATGTGTCCCATACCATTCCTTGAAGCATAAAAAAATGCGATGTATCCATCCTTTTTTTCTAGATACACTAACACTACTTGTCAATTCTTTTTCAGCATCAAAAAAAATGATGAAGCTGGCACTTTTCATTCCATACAAGGAAACATCATTCCTAGTCAACCTTTTTAGGGGTGAAACAACAACACTATCTTCACCTTACTAGGATTTACACAACCTACTTAGAAGACATATCATGATCCCATAAAGAAATTTAATCAATCCCATCTCACTCTTATTCAACTTGTCTCATAGCTATTATTGCTCAGAAACCCTAAGGTTTTTGAAGAAATATTGATCATATTTTTGACCATATTTGAAATACTTTGACATGTTACCATTCAAATCTTGATATAACTACTATGAAATGACTGGAACACTCTATTCCTCCTATTCATAAATTCTATTTGTACATTAGTTAGTCTAAAGAACATAACTCTAAACTCATCATGGTCATGTGAATTATGTCATCCAATCTAACTCTTATGCATTGATATTTGATCATAGGTTTATCTTAAAGGAACACAGTATCACATATCTATTGACCAACAAACCATCTATCATTGATGGTAGTCTTGCCCAACTATCATTGAACCATACACAACATTATAGAATCACTTTTTTTTCAAAAAACATTTGTTGGATCATAATCAACTCTCTCTCTCCATAGGAGAGGAACACTTGGAATGTTCATTTTATAAACATCTCCAACCTTCACATATTTCTCATACTGTTGATACATCTCGGATACTAAGATTTGTTACCTTGGTATCCACCTCATGTGTTATAAGGAACTCACATCATTTTCTCATCCACTTTACCAACATAATAAATTTCAAAACATATAAGTGGAGTCTCCCAAATTATTAGAAGGCTCAAAATCAAACTCATCACAAACTTTATGATCTTGGAACCATAGTCCAAGCAACCTTATGCTATAATAAGCTATCCAACTTCATGTTTACAAAGAATCCACATGTACCAAGTGGTAATGATCCACTTGAAAGTTGGGCCCTAGAAAAGAAAGACACAAAGGGAAACACACTTCCCACATCATAGAAACATTATTCAAGGGTCACTAGCAAAAAGGGTAACCAATTCTATTTTCATTATGCAAGTTATAGCTTCTTATGTATCATTTTACCCTTTTCATTTTGGGTTCCTTACCATTAGCATAGGAATCATCATGATTAACATATCTCATTACTCCTTCCTTGATGACTATTTATCACAGTTGGGTATGTTCTCTTATTTTATTATGTTTTTTAACCACTTATCAACATGTAAATTATCATATTCTTCATTTTCTTCATTAAACATGGATCATATGCCTTAATTTCTTTCAAATGCCAAGATTATTTTACATTAGAACTTTCTTACACACATAGGTTGGTCTAAGATTAACTCAGGTTCCACCTAATTCCTTTATCATTGTTCCCATTTATATTCCCATTTTGTACTTGTTATAGGAGTTCTTTCCATCTTATGTGGATTTCATACCTTGATTCACTTTATAAGCATAGACTTATCTGTCTTTTACTTTATTATCTTCTTGAATCACATTTTCAAGAACTCGTCTTTTTCTAATTTGTATTTAGATTTAGATTTCGTGGTGTTGTATCTTTCTCTTATAGTTACCAAACATTCAAGTTTTGATAGATTATGATGCAATTCTCATCTTCTTTAAGGTAGGATTGAGATATTCATACCATGATTTATTATTCATTATTCTCTTTGGATTGTCTCAAAATGACTACTTGACCAGAGTAATCAGAAAGATAACAATCTAAGAGTTCCATACTTACCTTTCTTTAATAATTGAATACCTGGCCATGGCATCCAATTACTAAGACTAGGCAGTATGCACCATGTTATTGTATCACATTCCTAACTTAGACATCATCCTAGTCTTAAGTCCTAGTGTCCCTATAGACTCAGTGAACCTAAAGCTCTGATACCAACTTGTGAGAACCTGTTACACTAAATGAGATTACTCCAAACATAAAACACAAGCAATCACTAATTAACCACATACCTAAAAATATGGGTAAATTAAAAATGATTTCAACGCCAGCACCTGCTCAAAAACATTTGCATAAGAGCCCAACATCTTTCTTTTATCCATACTATGACAAGAATTTGATACAAATTGTTCTATCGCCTTATACACAACATATATTCACATGAGAACAATATTGTATATGCCACACAAATAAGCATTAATATGCTAATAAAAGTTCAATTCGTTTGAAACACTATATACAAACTTTTCCTACCCAGACCTGAGAGTACAGGGATGACTCTAAGACACACTAGACATCTAATCAACTTTCTCAAAGATTCATTACTATAGCTCCTCTTTTCTGCCACATGTTTGTTTTCGTCACTTTCAATTACCTAAAAAATGTGGCAAACCACAAGGGTGAGACCCATGTCCCAGCAAGAGATATAATCTCCAACAACACTTATTGATTACAACATTTTAAATAGTAGATAACTAAGCAGTTGGAGTATTTAATAATCAATTGAACAGATTGAACAATTCAAGTATGCTAAACAAATTAAGCAATTAATCTTAGCAACAAGTATGATCATCAACGCATATATAGATAACAAATCAATTCATTTCTTTGGATACATATCTACTCAAATATCATCAAATTACATCTAATAAAAATCATTATTATTAATCTGACTATCATAATATTCCTTTCTAACAACACAAGCAATTTAGTAGCATAAGCATCCCTGACATCATGAATATGTCTAGTAACATAACATGGCTATCAATATTGTTATCTCAAATAAAGGGAACAGATCTATATCATAAGTAGAACTAACATCATAACACAATGAACTACATAGGCATGATTATCACTTTAAGCATTTCCAATTACATAGGCATGGCTTGCAATATTAAACATAGCTAGCAGATAACCATCAGTGTCAGTATATTTGACAACATAAGCATGTTCACAATGTGAGCATAACTACAGCATAAGCATATCTATTATCTCTTATTGTACTATACATGATCTCAGTGAAAAGAAAGCAAACAAGGGTTATCATCAAATATGAAGCATTGTGTATAACCCTAAACAGATATGCTAGATGGATGTATTACATCTTTTATTATGCCTGAGGAAATTGAGGATACCATTCAAAATCCAACTGACCACTACTAAGTCAAAATCAGTGTCATACAAGACCTAGGAAGAGCCAGACTCCTAAAATATTCTCCGCCCCCGGTCAATACGAGTCCGCCACAGCGACACATAAGGTCAAGCTACTAACAACCTAGTTTGTCCTTGGTACAGGTCACGACACTAGCGAAAGGAGGTGGGTACTCATACCCTACCATCCAAGGTACAACCACAGTTGTCCTCCAATCTCGTCACATATATAATCATCGAGACACGACCGCATCCATTCTCAAACTAAGGGCTAGGTATGACCACAGTCATCCTCCCTAAACACTTGAATTCAGGATGACAAGCACCCCGCATACTCATTAGTATGCGCTCCGTGTTTCCCTTAGGAATACTCATTTCACCATCTGGCAAGTTCTAACACTTAGATGGATCTATAGCACAGGGCACTACATGATTAGAGTTTCACTTGATTAGTTATGCCTATTGTGTGAATTAAGGCTGCATCAAACAAGTGGACATATAAACCCTAATTCACTTCTAGCAAGCATATAAATATCACAACTTCAAAAGATATAAAATGTGTGAAACATAATTTCTCATCTCATCATCACATGGTACTATTCACTTACCATTCATGAGGCTACACTAGTCAATCATACTATCACAAGATATAAATCTTTTTCACTATATCACATGGTATCAACCTTTATCAACACAAAAGGATTACACCTCATTCAGGGCTCAACCATGCCCAAAGGTCATTAACACCATCATACTATCACAGGATATAAAATCCTTTTCACAATATCATAGGGTGTCAATCCTTATCAACACAAGAGGATTACACCTCATTTAGGGCTCAACCATGTTAAGATCATCATACTATTCCCTGCAAGATCATCATTATCTTTGCATGCCTTATAACAAGGCTCAACAACATCACTTACATATAATTCACCATATCAACACAATATTGCATTAATGAGCTACAAGATATTCATAAATAATCATAGTAGGGTTATAATAACATCAAGAACATTCCTTTATTACATCAACATGCAAGGAATCTAGATATGATTAACCCTCATCATATTCATAATGCACATGTTTAGCATAAGAAAGTATCAATCATGTGGCTACAATAACCACTAATTAACATATCAAGGTTATGATCATATTAAGGAGGTTATTCCACCATCATTCCATCATATAAGAATGTTAAACATGAATACTCAGCTTTATCTATTTGCATTAGAGTTAGGTTTAACATGATAAATTATATCAATGTGACTAATTAGCACTTATACCCAAACCCTAACTCACGGAATCCCCATTGGATCATGGATGCATAAGGTGAAGCATCACCATCACATTCCATACTATTCTCAAGTATGAACCCACACATAAATCAAGGTGTAACCATTGGGTTATAGCATACTAGGGTTTCAAAAACAATAAGACAGTACTCCATGATTGTATTAGTCATTCAAGGACTATTCATACCCAATTACCATCATTTAGCTATATTAAAGCTAGTTATAACAAGCTATACCTCATTAGGGTTACATATCAACATAGTATGGTTATCATCCCTTCTATTCATATGAGTTAATAGGTTAGACTACCTTATTAAGGGTAACCCTCCATTTGTTCCATCATCATTCAACCCATTTCACCATACCACAATGTCACCCAGAACCATTGGATGTTTAAAAGGTAAGACCATTGGTTGTTTACATAAGTAAACACCTTCCATAAACCACCTATGAATTCCTTGAGTTGTTCTCTATAAAGAGTCACCATCTAACCCTAGACATCCTTTGATGAACAACACAAAAAGCTCCATTGAGAGTAGGGTAAAACTGACAATCAACAGTTCATTTAAAACAAGACATCCATTGTCACAAGTAAGCTCCTTAAGTTGATCATATAAAGGAAACCCTATAAAGCACATTATTAGGACCAACATGTTACATTAGCCATAATTCCACTTTATTGGAGGAATAAACAATAGATCTTGACCATTGGGTTAAGTTCATATGTTAAAACCATCAATTATAATATAGGTTTGACCATTGCATCAAGTGACCCAAGAAACCATTGGTCTAAGGCTTAATTGATGCCACAACTACAATGCTTAACTCAACATAGATTGTGAGCTGATCCACCATCATTAGTGACCATTAAGTCACCATAGATTTTTAGATCAACACTATATTCATTAATCAGCATCAAATATTAAGCTAATGTCATCATTGATTAATAACATCAATAGGGTACTTAATGGTTGATCATTAAACTTCTAATTGATCCAAAACCTGACCAAGGGAATGACCATAGGTTGTCACCATCATTTGACACCTTTGATCCAGACCATTAGTTGTCATGAAGACAACACCATAGGGTTTTTGCAATGGTACCATCATCGGGTCATGGGTTTATAGAAAAATCAGCTTAAAACCCTAAAATTGACCGTTGGTTGATAGGTGCTTAGCACCATATGTTGTCAAACCAACCTGATCCAAGTCATATTATACCTTAGGAATAACGTACACATGATCACAAGTTCATCTAGAACTAAAATCAGAATAGGGAATATTATAAAAATTGAAATCCAAGTCAGGCGTAGCTTTTTAGTGCATGGATCATCATTTTCAAGCAAGAACATGATCTAGAAAGCTTATGGTAAGCAATAAATGTGAATAAAGTTATAAAACTTGCCTCTAATGATAATATAAAACCCCAAATAGAAGAAAACTCGAGCAGGTAGGGTATAAAATCCAAGCATAAGTTGTGAACTCATCCATCTAGCAGCTTTCTTCATCAAATGAGCAAACCCTAATCATAAGGAGAAAGAAAGGTAGGGTTTTAGAGATTCAGAGCAATTTCTACCATGGAAAAGCAAGGTTCCGACCTGGAGAAATGTAGTAGGAAGAATAAAAAAGAAATAAATGGAGGAAAGAAGGGTATTATTACTCTTTTAGGTCAAGATCACTAGAAGGGAGCTTTTTAAACCCTAAAAGGAAGTCAATTACAACCCAAGATTCTTTTTCCAAGAAGGTCCCCTCTTTCTTCTTCCTTGGATAGGAAATTAACAGAAGCATAGAGGGAGGATGCGATTTTTTAGGAGGGAAGTGGTGGAGAGAAAATGGCTCGTTTTGGTTCTTAGGGATAAGTATATGAAGCTTTAAGATAAAGAAAAAGAAAAGGTTGAAGTTCTAATATCTTTCCAAGTGTCCATGGCCTTAAACCATTAAGAATATACAAGCACACACACAACAAGATCCCCCACCATCCATAGAGACATGCTTATCCCTCGTTTCTTGAATTTCCAAGTAAAATAAATAACTCATTAGTTGATAGCTACTAAAGGTAGCTCATCCATGAAGGGGTAAACCCTAAAATACCCTTGGAGAAAACGCCTTCAAACCAATGTTTAAATAGGTGCACAATGGATTAAAAAGCTCAAGAATGATGAGAGAATATCCAATGAACATAATGCAAGTGATAAATTGCAAAAAAAACTCTGAATTGGGTAAATTTGCCAAAAAGTCCAAAATGTGCATAAAATTACATAACTTGCTCAAACAGTGTCAAAATTGGACCAAATTTGAAACTTAAGCTTGTATTATGATTTAAAAGTATATTACAAGGTTATATTAGGGTTATAAGAATTCAATTATGATAATTAAGCTTATTCAACTCATTAAGCAAGTTTAGGGGCCTTACAGTAGCAATCACTAGCATGAGAGTAAATGTTGCGACCATCAATGTCAATCTACCTAAACAACACATAACCATCTTCAAAATAGAGATAATCCATCATAAAAATAGATGATGAACATTAATCAAACCCTGTGTCATCATGGGGAAAACTCTATGCAAGGATAAACATCCAAAACCCTAAATCCATCGCCATAGAAATCAACACGGAAACCATGACGAGAGGGATGAAAACCAAGCATCATTCATGCATAAACAGGTCCAAAACCTCACATTAAGAAAGATGGTTGAACCGAAAACATGATTACAAAATTCATGATCAAGATTCATGTGAAAATCATCACCTCCATGATCACCACCAAATTGGGTTCAAGAATTAGGGTTTAGGATAAAGAGGAATCCATGTAAGAATATTACAAAATAGTAAACCATAGATCATAATAATATTGTCTAGAATCTTTAATTCATGTTTTATAGATGAAAACAACAACATGCAAGTAAGAATGTAGTGTGATAATAGAAGAGGGGAAAGTTATATAACCTGCCTTATGAAGAAGATTAAGCTCCAAAACAACGAGCTCCAAGAGAGAAGAATAACTCCAAGTTGAGTCAACTCCTCGGTCACAAGATCACCTCAAGAAGAGAAGAACAACATGGTCAAAGAAAAACTCAAGAAAGAGAGTAAAAACCCTAGGCTGAACAAAGAAGAAGAAAGGATAAAGAGAAGAAAGCTCATCTCACTTGGGTACCACTGGGGTCAAACCATAGTATCCTACCCTTGTGCAAGAGAAATTTCCCCCAAGATAGACACCATGGTAGATCCATAGTCTCAACACCAAGAAGGAAGAGGTAGAGTGCAAAGAAATGAGATCATGGTGATAGATCTACTTACCAAGAAGAGAATCATGAATGATCACCACAAAGAAGATGATCAAGCTCAAGATCACCACATGCAAGGATGATCGTCCACCAAAGCTCCAAGATCATCCTTCTCTAGTGCCCCCAAGATCCAAGACCGAACACAAGGAGAAGAGAGGAAGAAAAGAGAGCTAAAAGGATTGCTTGCATGTAGAAGAGAAAGCTTATATACTCAATGTAAGGACCCTGACCTCCGTTTAGGGCTTATCCTGTTTGCTTTGCCTAACCCTGGCACTTAGTTGCTTTCTAATCACCTTTAGTGGTGATTAGGGTTTGTTTGTGCTTTGTTGAGAGTTGGAGGTGCTACTTGCAATTAACCCAAGTCTAGGGTTGTTGAGAAAGTTTGTCACCTTGAGAGGTGTTCCTCTCTCTCCTTGCTTCCTCTTGTGTTGAGAGGAAGGGTTGGGCTCATTGCTTGAGTTTCTTTGGGCTTGGATGAGCTTGTTGGGCCTTGAGATGCCTTGCTTGAACCTTGCCCTTGCTTTGCTTGACCTTGTGTCGGCCTAGGTGTGTCGGCCATGGTTGTGTCGGCCTAGGTGTGTCTCCCAGGGAGTGATGTCGGGCATGGAGTTGGGGTGTGTCACCCATGGACCCCTTTGACCTCTTTGGCCTCGTTTGTGTCACCACTAGTGGACACTTGGTGCTTGATGCTTGCATGTGGAAATGGCCTTGGACATGTGTTTAAGGCAAGTTAGAGTGGTGGCATTGCCAACAGACAAGTGTCCCTAGGTGGACAACACCTTGCTTTGTTTTACTTGGTTTCTCCTCCATCCTCTCCTATATATGTGTTCCCTTTCTCTTGCTAAGGATCCCTTTCGTCCCTTGTTTTACCCTCTCCCTTGGTGCAAGACACCTCTTCCTTTGCAAGCTTGGTGGCCGATCCCTATCTTGGAGTCTCCTTCTTCTTCCTCTTGAGGTGTGCTTGGAGCTAGGAGCTTGGATCTTACTTAAGGTGGGTTACATAATTCCTAACCCTAATCATATTACCTTCTTCCATGTTCTTGTATGTTTCATATGCTCATAAACAACCATGTATGTTGCTAGATGTGTTTCTTGCTTAGTTACACCTGGTTGGCCGAACCATGTTTTAGGTTTCCTTGCTGAGAAACACTCCTTTCTTTCCTTGGTCTAGAGGAGTGAGCTTGAGTTCTAATAATATGGGAAATACCCCTCTCTCATTTAAGTTGAGAGGTGAGCTTGTGTTCTAGTTGCTTGAGCAACACCCTCCTCTCATCATGGACTTGAAAGGTGAGCTTTTGTGTGGTTTAAGACCTTTGTTAGGGTTGATCTTTGTGATTTCCCGGTTGGTGTGAAGGAGTTGTGCAAGACCCCTCTCTCTTGATTTTTGAGAGGTGAGCCATATTCTTGATTAATTAGGGTTTGGTGCCCTTGTGCTTGAGGTTGAGGATGATCTTGTGGGGTTGTAGTTTGGTTGGACGATATGGCCTTTGGATGGTGTTGTTCGATACCTCTCTTGAGCTTGAGTTCTGGGTCATTGAGGAGGATGTGTTGGGCGTCACACCTTAGTTCTTGCCTGATAGACGAGGCTAGTTTGGTTGGACGATAGGCTTTTCCTTGGTGCCCTTATCTTGATGGATGATGTGTGGTTTTGGGGGTGTTATAGGGTTGGCCTGGGCACCATGGCTCTAGCCGTCACAATAGTTGTCACCTGTTGCAACCCCTAACACCTAGTGCACGATACACCTAGTACACGATACACCTAGTGCACGATACCTCTAGTGCACAACACACCTATTGCACGACATGCCCCTTAGACTTAGCTGCATGTTAGGCTTTGTGGCCGTTATAACCTGGTTGCACGATACAGTTGGTTGCACGACACACCTTGAGGTGGTAGCCTGACACCCTTGCTAAGTGCTTGGCCGATATATAGCTAGAGTGCTTGGCCGATATGTAGCTAGAGTTCTTGGTCGATATGTAGCTAGATTGCTTGGCCGATATGAGCTGGAGTGCTTGAGCGATATGATGAAAGTACCCTTCCCGATACCACCTCTAGTGAGGGTGCCCTACCCATCACACTTCTTGTGAGGGTAGTGGGTACTTTTAGTGAGGGTCATGTCCCACCTAGAAACTCATATGTTAGTTCCTTATCATGCTATCACATCTTTGTTGATTACGAGTTATGGTTTATGGTTCATGAACCTTTGACATGTTTGGTAATGGTAAGGTGGTTGGTATAGTAGAACGCACATATGTAAGCATGACATATATGAAACTCTAATGACATGATATTACATGTGTTTATGATCATCTTGAATCATGTATATATATAATGAGGAGTAAATGATAAGCTTGGAATTATATGAGCTGCTTCACATGAAGATATGACCTATGTCTATAATCACAGGTTTGAGGCATGAGTGATAAAGCATATAATCTTCAATGTTGCCCTATGTTTGATAATATGATCCTTCTGTTAATCCATGATGATTGTGTATACTAACCATGTAGGTGTTTCATACAGACGCATAGCCAGGTAAAGGGCTATGAGGTATATATGGTTGAATAACACTGCTTTGATTGTCATTCTTGATGATGAAATAACTTGCATCACCAATATGATGTGTTTGGGTCTGAGGACCAGAGTTTGGCTTAAGTGCCTAAGTTGAGGTGTTATCCTCTAATGATGATCTGGGATTGTTGTCCCAAGTGATGAGGATGCCTTATGAGGCAATGGTTTCTTGTGATGAGGGATTGAGATCCCGGAATAACATGATGGTGGTAATAATAATGTAGCTTTATGTTATGCATGTGTTACAACCTAGTTGCCTCAACAATCCACTTAAAATATACTAACTAATCACAGTGGAACATATCATGTAGCTTGCCTTGGCCATAGATCCATCATCGTCAGTAGCTGGTGATGGTGAAATGGGTTCTCCTGTGGATTAACCCGGAGCACATATTATTGAATATGTGAGGTTTCTCCTAGCCTAAAATAGAGAGGATTCGAGTGCAGCTGCAGTTGTAGACTCGGGATAGATAGAGCATGGTGAACAGGACCATGGCTCAGTGTGATAGAGCATGAATGTCTTCATGGCTCAGGGAGCACGGTGAACCAGCCTGTGGCTCAGATATACTAGCACTGAGACCTGTACCAAGGCAGGCTAGAGAAAGGGTAGCCTGCGGGAGCTGACCCTGTGGCTGAGGCCACTTAAGCATGAGACTGTGATCCTACTTTGGTTCTTGTGCACTGACCACGAGGTGGGAGGTTGTGGAGTCCGGCTCTTCCATTGACCTTGTATGGCACCGGCTCCGGGTTTCGCAGCCGTCAGTTGGATTTGAGTGGTGCGACTCACTTCCTCTGGGCATAATAATATGTAATCCAGCCGAATAGTATTTATTGCTTAAGGAAAAACACGGAACATTGATTGAGGCCTTGCTTGTGTAGTTGAACTTGTTATATATTACAGTTACTTATATGTTCCTTATGTTATGTGGTAAGATCTTATAAATCTTATCTTGTCAACCATGTTCCATAAAGAAATACTTGGTTATATGTCTTACGTACACCATGGTAAGCTCAATGGTAATAACAACCTTGCTCTATAGACTACTCTTACTGTATGTTTTATCAATTATCTTCTATTGCTGCCTTAACCTTTCTGAGGTTTTATGGTTTCGGCGGGGAGTTATGTTTCTCACTGGGACTGTGTGTCTCACCCCATTGGTTTACACCCTTTTTAGGTGTTCGCGCTAGACGTGGTGGTGGTCGCGGGGTTACGGCCGAGCAGCAGGAGGAGCAGTAGTAGGCAAGAGATGGATATGCTGCTGTTTTGGCTGTTTTGTAGTAGAGTCTTAGAGTCATCCCTGTACTCTTAGGTCCTCGGAGGCATTTTGACATTGTTTCACGATGTATAGCTGATGAAGCTTTGTATATCCTATTGTTGGCCGGATGTGGCCTGTTATGTATATAAACAGGTGATGAACTCATGTGATGACAAGACGGCCGATCTGATAAGCTATGGACACGTATTTAGGTCTGTGAATGTTTCTATAAACTTTTTTCTTGCAGGACAAGGATATGGAAGTAATAGTTTCTTGATTTATCGTTCTGAAATTGGTTTTAATTAACCTGTGTTTTTGGTAATAAGTGGTTTATGATATTTTCCGCACATTTTCATGTCGCACCTCGTTGTCTGTGTGATAACGGGATGTGTCGCCATAAGTTTTGGTATCAGAGCCCTAGGTTCGCTGAGTTTACAGGGATCTAGGACTAGGTTGCATTTTTTCTAGTGAGTACTCCAGATTTTCTTACGATTATCTTCTGGCCTCAACGGAAGAAAAAACCAAGATGTCTGGAAATCATGAAGAACATGCTGCCGAGAGCAGCAATGATGCATCAGTTGATGGAGCTGAAAGGCAGGCACATGAAGATCAGGTGCCTGAGGTTCCCCAACTTGATCCAGCCATTCTCAAAAACCCTGCCTACCAACAACTTATGGGGCAGATGATGGCTATGATGAATCTCATGGTAGAGAGATTGCCAGTGCCTCCGCCGAGAGTGCAGGCTCCCCATGGTGAAACATCGGGTATTGGGAAGACCTTTGAGCGGATTTGCTGAGTCGGAGCTTCGGACTATGTTGGGACGGCTGATCCAGTGGATGTAGATCTGTGGATGACATGTCTTGAAAAGGCCTTCTGGATCCTCGACATCCCCGAAGCAGACAAAGTCAAGCATGATGTCTACCTCCTGAAGGGTAGTGTTGGTCACTGGTGGACCATTGAGGAGGAGAAGCGACCTGGTGTGGAGATCGGTTGGGAGATCTTCCAACGTGAGTTCGTCAACAGATACTTTACGAAGACGTATCTAGATGAGAAGATCAGCCAGTTTGAGCACTTGCGCCAAGGAGCGATGAATATCACCGAGTATGAAGCTAAGTTCATGGACTTGTTGAGGTTTTGTCCTCACATGGCAGCGACGGATGATGAGCGAATCAGATGTTTTGAGAAAGGCCTGAGTGCTGAGCTGACAACACCTGCTTCTACGTTGGAGAACCGAGAGCGGTTTGCTACGTTTGTGGAATCTGTCCGGAGGATCGAATGGTCAGTCAGGGAGAAAAGAGAATCCATGTCTAAGAAGAGGCCTGCTCAGTTCTAGGGACAGAGGTTTGGTGGATTCAAGAAGCCGAGGTTTTCAGCACCTTCTGGAGTAAGAGGTTCCAGTGCACCGCCACAGTGGTCTCTGAGTAAGGGAAGAGGATATGGTTCTTCACCGTCAAAGGCACATAGTACAGCTTCAGTGGCAGTGACAGGGCCATCTAGGCCACAGTTTGAGGATAGGGCATGTTATATATGCGGTCAGACAAGGCATTTCAAGTCGAATTGCCCAAGTAAAGATGTTGAAGTGACACAGCAGCTGAGGCAGAATCAACAAGGGTCAGACCGACAGCAACCCAGTAGTAGCAGAGGGTGAGGACGCAGTCAAGCATCACAAGCGGGGTCATCTTCTCAAGGAAGCATATGACGTGGACAGCAAGCAACGACTCGATTCTATGCTATGAGTCAGCCGGAGGCGATAGTCAACCCACGAGTAGTGGCAAGTCAGATGGAGTTATTTCATTCTGGTTTGTCTTCTTCTTGCTTTATAGCTGTTTTGGTTGACCCGGGTGCTACGCACTCTTTTATCGCACGTCCTATGCTTGATAAATGTCTGTTACATGTTAGTTGTAAGAAAGAGAGCTTGTTGTTAGAAACCCCTCTTGATGGTTCCTCCATGCTTTGAGAGGAGTGCCCATCTTGTGTCTTATCTTTTTCAGGACACAACATACAAGTGGACCTTATACCACTTGATATGCATGGATTCGATGTGATCCTTGGGATGGATACCTTAGAAAGTATAAGGTTATGTAGGACTCTGGTTCCAAGAAGGCAGTGTTTGAGGTTTGTGGAGAGAAGTGGATCTTTCAAGGAGATAGGAAGATTCTTTTGACGTGTCTAGTATCAGGGTTGGTGGCAGAAAAGTTGTTACGACAAGGATGTAAGGCGTTCTTAGCTCACGTTGTCGATACCAAGGAAAAAGGTCCTAGCCTTAAGGAGGTGATGGTTGTCCGAGAGTTTGTATATGTGTTTCCTGATGAGTTCCACGGTGTTCCTCCACCCCGAGAGATTGATTTCGAGATCAATCTGGTTCCAGGAACACAGCCAGTTGCACAGACACCGTATAGGATGGCTCCAGTAGAGATGGCAGAGCTAAAGAAGTAGTTACAAGAGTTGTTGGAGAAGGGTTTCATCTGACCGAGTACGTCGCCTTGGGGTGCTCCATTCTTGTTCGTTAAGAAAAAGGATGGATCAATGCGGCTATGCATAGACTACCGGTAGTTGAACAAGTTCACGATCAAGAACAAGTACCCGCTGCCAAGGATAGATGATCTGTTCGACCAGTTGTGTGGTGCTATAGTGTTTTCAAAGATTGATCTACGGTCCAAATATCATCAGTTGAGGATTAAGGTGGATGACATACCAAAGTCAACTTTTAGGATGAGGTATGGTCACTTCGAGTTTGTGGTTATGCCGTTCGGGCTAACCAATGCGCCTGCTGCTTTCATGGATTTGATGAATATGGTTTTTCGTTCGTTTCTAGATCAATTTGTTGTAGTCTTTATAGATGACATTTTGATCTACAGTCAGGACAGTCAGGAGCATGAAAAACATCTTCGACAAGCATTGACTCTCCTTCGCCAACACCAGTTGTATGCCAAGTTCGGTAAATGTGAGTTCTGGTTGAAAGAAGTAACTTTCTTGGGTCATGTGATAGCTGCAGAAGGAGTTAAAGTGGACCCGAAGAAGGTGGAGTCGGTTGTAGAATGGGAACAGCCAAAGACGCCGACTGAAGTTCGTAGTTTCCTGGGTTTAGCAGGATACTACCGGAGGTTTATAAAGGACTTCAGTGTGATAGCGTTGCCAATGACAAAGTTAACTAGAAAGGATGTACCTTTTGTCTGGAATGATCATTACCGGCAAGCTTTCCAAAGTTTGAAGGAGAATCTGACTAGTGCTCCAGTGCTAGTGCTGCCAGAGCCTGGAAAGGGCTATGTTGTCTTCTGCGATGCTTCTAAGAAGGGCTTAGGATGCGTGCTGATGCAGGAAGATCATGTAGTTTCTTTTGCTTCGTGACAGCTTAAGAAACATGAGGAGAACTATCCGACTCATGATTTGGAGTTGGCAGCAGTGGTTCATGCATTAAAGATTTGGAGACATTACCTTTATGGGGAAGTATGTCAAATCTTTACAGATCATAAGAATTTGAAGTACATCTTCTCACAGAATGAGCTAAACATGCGACAACGTCGATGGATGGAGCTGATCAATGATTGTGACTACACCATTGAGTATCACCCTGGTAAAGCAAATGTGGTAGCTGACGCGCTTAGCTGAAAGTCTTCTTCTCTTCTGACAAAGAAGGCACAGTTGAGTTCCTTGGTATGCCATAGATGGGATATGTTTGTTTCCTTGCGACAGATGAATGTCCATATGGAAGTTTCTTTGTTAGCAGGACTTTTAGAACAGATACAAGTCAAGCCTACGATGAGACAGCAGATCAAAGATGCACAACAAATAGATGATACAGTGCAGTTGATCAAGTCAGAGTTTGGCAGTGAAAAGCATGATGGGTTCCATGAGTCCGAGGATGGAATAGTTTGCTATCATGCTAGGATGGTGGTCCGCGATGCTGATGATCTGAGGAAGCTAGTGCTTGAGGAAGCACACACATCGATGTATGCTCTGCATCCAAGAGTCACCAAGATGTATCACAATCTAAAGGAACTGTATTGGTGGCCTGGCTTGAAGAAAGATGTAGCCGAGTTTGTGGCTAGGTGTGCAGTTTGCCAGCAAGTCAAGGCAGAGCATCAGAAGTTGGCAGGTATGTTGCAACCTATGCCAATACCACAGTGGAAATGGGATCATATAACCATGGATTTCGTAGTTGGTCTATCCAAGACAACTAAGAATCATGATTCCATTTGGGTGATAGTGGACAGATTGACGAAGTCTGCCCATTTCATACCTGTAAAGACAACATATACAGTCGAGAAGCTCGCTCATGTATATGTAGATGAGATAGTACACATGCATGGTGTACCAGCAATGATAGTTTCTGACAGAGGTCCTCAGTTCATGAGTCGTTTCTGGGAACAGTTGCACAAAGCGTTGGGAACATAGTTAAGGTTTAGCACCGCTTTCCACCCACAAACAGATGGACAGTCTGAAAGGACTATTCAAACTTTGGAGGATCTTCTTCGGGCTTGTGTTTTGCAGTCCCTAGGCAGTTGGGATGTACACCTCAGTTTGATCGAGTTCTCCTACAACAATAGTTACCAGCGGAGCATTGACATGGCTCCTTATGAGGCCTTGTATGGCAGGAAGTGCAGATCTCCCTTATGTTGGTATGAGTCTGGTGAGTATCAGCTTTTGGGTCCTGAGTTAGTACAGCAGACAACAGAAAAGAGAAAAGTAATACAACAACAGCTGAAAGCAGCACAAGACAGACAGAAGTCTTATGCAGACAATCGCCGACGACCCTTAGAGTTCCAAGTGGGAGACAAGGTGTACCTCAAGGTCTCTCCATGGAAAGGTGTGCTAAGGTTTGGCCGAAAGGGTAAGCTAGCTGTCACGGAACCGTTCTTACCCCAATTCCAATCCTACTGTCGAAACAGTAGAAAAAGGATTGAAGCGCCCGTCCCTGAGTGGCCCCGTAGGATCTAACACACTGGCATATACAATAAGAAATAAATAACTCAAAACTGGATAAATAAATAAATAAACTAACCCAATATGGAGATTTCACCAAAAATATCTTGGTCATCATAGTATATGAGTGCGGAAACGATCTTATTCAATCTTCCATTTGTATTGCCTAAAATCAAGAAAATCAAGACACAATCATGCAATTGCATGGTACGCTATCAAAATCAAGTAAAACGATTTATAACAAGATAGTATACTTGGCAGGACTTATATTCAAAGAATAACAAGCAATTTGCAAAACCAACATTTATTCGACAAGTTTTTCAAGCAATTCGAATTTTATTACGAGTTCCCATTATGTTGTAATTCGAGAAGCATGCTTATATAATTTGTGTGACTCTATTACCCCAACGCGATGGGGAAGGTCACTAGGCTTCTTCTCACCATAGGAACATAGGAGGCCAATGCACAAGTCCCACCTCCAAATGAGGGGGTTGTTGCACTCAATATCAACATTATCAACATTATCAATATCATCATCATTATCAATATACAGGGTGTCATAATGGGCATGCAATTTATGTTTTCATGTTTTTTTTTCAAAATATTGTATAGAAAAATAGAAGACTAATCATAGGGAACAGTAGTTCATCCAAGTAAATAGCCAAGCATACGGTCAAGAGATACATAAAAGTATCTTCAATACAATCAAGGAGGAGTTATATTAATAGCGTACCTTTCACCGAGATTTTGAGTATAGATCATGAGTAATAGGTCGATCCTTCGAGTTAGATCCTAAAACACAATATTTGGATCAAGGGTCAAGATCAAGATATTTGGATATCATGTTGTAATATTCGAGATTAGGGTTACACTTTCCTAGGTCAACCTTAGGGTTAGGTCATCCACTTATGATCAATCAATATTTCAATCTGTCCAAAATTATTTCAAATATCAAGTATTTTTAAGTGTGAATGACTTTCCAAGGTTTTCTAGAATCATATATGTTAACTCTAATATTATGATTATTATTCTAGTCATCATCAAGTTCCTAGATCATCATCATGGTACTTACAGCATTGGAATTCCAGATCAGGTTGATGGGTCAAATATATCAAGGGTTTGTAAGATTTGAGATCCATGTCAAGATTACTCATATTCATTATAATCAAAATTGAATCAAGTAAATAGATTAAGATCACTAATGATTCATTTTCAAGAGTCAACTATATTAGATCTAGATTTGTATTTCAAGATAATTATTAGAGTCAGATATTAGGTTTTCCAAGAATTAACATCACTATTGAGCCATTTAATAAACTAATTAAGCAATAGATCTAGATTTAATTATATCAGTGAGCATCGTTTGGAATCAGGTTTCACAAGTATTTTTAATGGGTTCACTAGATTTTTCTGATCAAAAAGGACTACTTAGTCATCATTTTTGGAGTTCAGATGCATTTTCTAAGATTTAAACAAGATCTGAGTATTTTACTGATTTTCTTAATAGAGAAGAGAAAAAGTACCTTAGTTTGGAAATACGAGGGTCATCAGATTTGCAAGGAATGGGCCAGATCAACCCATGTGATCTAGGAGGCTCACTTGATCATATGTTTGGTTCAATCCTTGGTTTTGTCGGTTCAAATCTTGATTTGGACTGGTTCTCTGCCGGTTCGGTCCTGGTTGGACCCCTCCATGGACCAGTGATTTGGGGTTCCTTTCTTCACGTACAGACCTCCGCCGAAGGTCCTGTTAGGTGAGGCGGACGGCTCGCCAGAGCTCAGTGGCTCAGGAGCATGAGGCGTCAGGGTAGGCACTAGAAGTGTCGTCCAATCTCGCCGTGTTCACACGAGATGGGGTTAGCTGGCGGATTTGCGAGGGGAAGAGAGCAGGAGGTACACCCAAAATGGGCTGGTCGGTGGGGCTTCTTTGAGCAGTAGGAGGTCAGGGACAATTGGGGCATTTGTTTCTATGTGTGAGCACCGAAAAGGGAGGGGGATCCCTACAGAATGGTGTAGGCGATCGTTTGCAAGGGATTTTATAGGCTATGGGTTAGGTTTAGGGCTAGAGGATTGGAGCAGCAGTCATGGTCGCGAGGAGGAGAAGAGCAAGGCAAAGGGATCATTTTGGCGGAACAATAATGGATGAAATCTTATCAAAATAGGGTTTGCTGGGCGCCAAATTACAAGGGAAACATTTCTACTCGATTAGAATTTTGAATCGAGTCATATTCGAGTGGGTTGCAAGTCTCGATCCTCCTTAACTCCTCCCCGCTGATTGCGGGAGGTAGGAGACGAGTCAGTGGCCGTGAGATTGGGCCCTGATCCGAGCAGGGCTGATCTAAGGGCTGGGATTCGTCCCGAAGGTGAGCCCTGGATTGCTGACTTGGAAATAGTCATAAAAGAGCAAAATAAAAAGGTTTTTGAGCATTAAACTTCGAAAAATCATAGAAACTAGTAGGAATGTCCAATTGCAATGAAATTTGGACCATAGATTCACAAAAATCTGGGGAATATTTATTAAAAGTTTAGGAACCAAATTATGAAGTTTGATGGATCAATTTGATTCTTTGGACAAAGTGATCAATTAATCAAATTTGTGATTTCATAATGTGTATAAAATTCACACTGATCACTATATTTTGGATTTAAGTCTCAACAATGATTATGAAGCCAAGAAAAATTATTTGAGACCATTAGAGAATATATTGAGGTCAAAAGAGTAATTATCTCATTATTATGCAAAAATCCACTTTGTTACATCCTTCCCTCCTTAAAAAGGAATTTTGTCCCCAAAATTCAAAAATAACCTCAAAATTTTGGATCATTCAACCTAATTCATATCCTCGAATATTGAAGTGTCCTCAATTATAATCAAAATCGTGTCCTCAAATTTCAAGTAGTACAATATTCATAATTAGGATTCCATGCTCCATATCATAATCAACTGGTATTTAACACCATTTCATCATCGAGAAATTGAGTATCAAGGTCAATGCATATGCTATTCAAAGTCATCATATGAGTCACTTATATGGAAGGCATTCTATTGATCTCAAATTCGGAGAGATCATATTTTACGTCAAACAAATAGAGTTCAAGTGTACGAGGTGACTTTCAACCCCAATATCTGAGGGTCCTAGCTTCTCCTTTGGCCTAGGTGGGGTTATACATCCGTGATTTGAGATTTCATATTTCAATATTTTGAGACAACATCATATTTTCAATATCATTATTTCGAACTCAAAATCAATGGGAAGGTCCCACCCTAGTCCTAATGAGAGCTAAACCCAAATTCATAAATCAAGAAGTCAAAATAGTCATCATTTCAAAATTTTCTGGATTTGGGATTTTGGAGTCATTAGTCATATATATATTAATGTCCAAAAAGTGTGATCATAGGATTTGTATCATTATTGAGATTTGATAATCGTGAGTCATAATTCTATAATCAATATCAAGAGTCGAGATTTTAGACACTAAAAGTCATAGATCCAAAATTTGATCATATGTATAAATATTTTAAAGCTATGGTTTATATTCCTGTTTAGACCTTAGGGGAGATCACTCATCTATATTCAATTTTAAGCAACAATTTTCAAGAAATATTCGAGCAACATATCAAGATTTCATTATCAGGGTGCCCAACTTTGATGAATGATCCAGACCTAGGTCTATCTAGGAAAGCTATAGTCAATATTGCCATATGTCAAGGTCATTATCAGATCAATATTCAAGATTGAGTATCAACCACGAGTTTAACCTATTTGGCTTAGGTCAACCAATCCAAATAGAGTGAAAGGAAATACCTTTCCAAACTCTAAATAATCAACAATATGAAAATTTAGAGGTAGTCAAAATAGGGATGTGACCTAGGTTAGGGGAGTCATGAGTCAACTACTACCCTATTCTAGCACATTACTTACATTGGTCATGATCCACTGATCTTATTCAAATAGGGAGAGTATCAAAAATTAAATCATATATGTTAAGGTCATAAGATCAAAATTCAAGATAATAGGGCAATAATGTCAAATTTGCAATTCTTTCCTTTCATGATCAAGATAATAATATAATTTAGAAATCAAAGATTTGAATTTGGCATTCGAGAAATCAGAGCATAATAGTGCAAAATCTAAGTCCATCATCAAAATCGATATTGCAAAAGGCATCAATAGTCAATAGGAAAACTGCTTTTTGCATCATAGTCTTATATCATGATTTTGTGAGTCTTAGACTTAGTCATTTGATATCATGGTCAAGATGTGTATAAAAAAATAGGATATGAGGTTGCTTAACTATGTTTGAGGTTTAATAAACAATAGGGCAACATGGCTTAATCAAATAGGGACCTTATCAACAATAAGGTATAAAGGTATAATCCATCCTTATTTCACCAAATCATAATTCGTATCATTTACCTCAAACATAGGTAGCATATAGTTAAGTTTTAGCTGAAATTTAGTGTTGATCATATGGGAGTATTTGGTTTCAAAATTAATTGATCAAAATCAAGTTTTCAAATTTAGGTCAGATCATGGTATCAACTTTCAAAATTTAGCGATATTCATTTTTCCCATGCGTATGCTACCCAAAATCGAGACATCATGTGGTAAAATGTAATAAGAAGACCACATATTGGGATGAGAAGACTGCCTAATCTTCATCTACATGGGTGGATTGGGTAGTCCTTAAAGAAGAGATGAGATGCTAGAAGACTCTCTAGGGTTTCACAAGAGAACCTTTAGGTCCAGTTCTGGATCAATTAAGGCCAGGTAGAGTGGGGGATCTCAGCCACCGTGAAGACGGATAGAAGAAATTATGTCAGGACCCCGAGCCTAGACACCTCAATTTTCACCATTATGGACTTTAGGGTTTCTTGGGTGTAAAGGACTTGAGAAATTATTTACTTAAAGTATATGGGAGTGTGTAAGCTCTGATACCAACTGTCACGGAACCGTTCTTACCCCAATCCCAATCCTACTGTCGAAACAGTAGAAAAAGGATTGAAGCGCCTGTCCCTGAGTGGCCCCGTAGGATCTAACACATTGGCATATACAATAAGAAATAAATAACTCAAAACTGGATAAATAAATAAATAAACTAACCCAATATGGAGATTTCACCAAAACTATCTTGGTCATCAGAGTATATGAGTGCGGAAACGATCTTATTCAATCTTCCATTTGTATTGCCTAAAATCAAGAAAATTAAGACACAATCATGCAATTGCACGGTACGCTATCAAAATCAAGTAAAACGATTTATAACAAGATAGTATACTTGGCAGGACTTATATTCAAAGAATAACAAGCAATTTGCAAAACCAACATTTATTCGACAAGTTTTTCAAGCAATTTGAATTTTATTACGAGTTCCCATTATGCTATAATTCGAGAAGCATGCTTATATAATTTGTGTGACTCTATTACCCCAACGCGATGGGGAAGGTCACTAGGCTCCTTCTCACCATAGGAACAGAGGAGGCCAATGCACAAGTCCCACCTCCAAATGAAGGGGTTGTTGCACTCAATATCAACATTATCAACATTATCAATATCATCATCATTATCAATATACGGGCAGTCATAATGGGCATGCAATTTATGTTTTCATGTTTTTTTTTCAAAATATTGTATAGAAAAACAGAAGACTAATCATAGGGAACAGTAGTTCATCCAAGTAAATAGCCAAGCATACGGTTAATAGATACATAAAAGTATCTTCAATACAATCAAGGAGGAGTTATATAAATAGCATACCTTTCACCGAGATTTCGAGTATAGATCATGAGTAATAGGTCGATCTTTCGAGTTAGATCCTAAAACACAATATTTGGATCAAGGGTCAAGATCAAGATATTTGGATATCATGTTGTAATATTCGAGATTAGGGTTACACTTTCCTAGGTCAACCTTAGGGTTAGGTCATCCACTTATGATCAATCAATATTTCAATTTGTCCAACATTATTTCAAATATCAAGTATTTTTAAGTGTGAATGACTTTACAAGGTTTTCTAGAATCATATATGTTAACTCTAATATTATGATCATTATTCTAGTCATCATCAAGTTCCTAGATCATCATCATGGTACTTACATCATTGGAATTCCATATCAGGTTGATGGGTCAAATATATCAAGGGTTTGTAAGATTTGAGATCCATGTCAAGATTACTCATATTCATTATAATCAAAATTTGAATCAAGTAAATAGATTAAGATCACTAATGATTCATTTTCAAGAGTCAACTATATTATATCTATATTTGTATTTCAAGATAATTATTAGAGTCAGATATTAGGTTTTCCAAGAATTAACATCACTATTGAGCCATTTAATAAACTAATTAAGCAATATATCTAGATTTAATCATATCAGTGAGCATCGTTTGGAATCAGGTTTCACAAGTATTTTTAATGGGTTCACTGGATTTTTCTGATCAAAAAGGACTACTTAGTCATCATTTTTGGAGTTCGGATGCATTTTCTAAGATTTAAACACGATCTTAGTATTTTACTGATTTTCTGAATAGAGAGGAGCAAAAGTACCTTAGTTTGGAAATACGAGGGTCATCGGATTTGCAAGGAATGGGCCAGATCAACCCACGTGATCTAGGTGGCTCACTTGATCAGATGTTTGGTTCAATCCTTGGTTTTGTCGGTTCAAATCTTGATTTGGACTAGTTCTCGGCCGGTTCGGTCCTGGTTGGACCCCTCCGTGGACCAGTGATTTGGGGTTCCTTTCTTCACGTACAGACCTCCGCCGAAGGTCCTTCTAGGTGAGGTGGACGGCTCGCCGGAGCTCAGTGGCTCAGGAGCATGAGGCGTCAGGGTAGGCACTAGAAGTGTCGTCCAATCTCGCCGTGTTCACATGAGATGGGGGTAGCTGGCGGATTTGCGAGGGGAAGAGAGCAGGAGGTACGCCCAAAATGGGCTGGTCGGTGGGGCTGCTTTGAGCAGTAGGAGGTCGGGGACAATTGGGGCATTTGTTTCTGTGTGTGAGGACCGAAAAGGGAGGGGATCCCTACAGAATGGTGTAGGCAATCGTTTGCAAGGGATTTTATAGGCTATGGGTTAGGTTTAGGGCTAGAGGATTGAAGCAGCAGTCATGGTCGCCAGGAGGAGAAGAGCAAGGCAAAGGGATCATTTTGGCGGCACAATAATGGATGAAAGCCTATCAAAATAGGGTTTGATGGGTGCCAAATTACAAGGGAAACATTTCTACTTAATTAGAATTTTGAATCGAGTCATATTCGAGTGGGTTGCAAGTCTCGGTCCTCCTTAACTCCTCCCCGCTGATTGTGGGAGGTAGGAGACGAGTCAGTGGCCGTGAGATTGGGCCATGATCCGAGCGGGGCTGATCTAAGGGATGGGATTCGTCCCCAAGGTGAGCCCTGGATTGCTGACTTGGAAATAATCATAAAAGAGCAAAATAAAAAGGTTTTTGAGCATCAAACTTCGAAAAATCATAGAAACTAGTAGGAATGTCCAATTGCAATGAAATTTGGATCATAGATTCACAAAAATCTGGGGAATATTTATCAAAAGTTTAGGAACCAAATTATGAAGTTTTATGGATCAATTTTGATTCTTTGGAAAAAGTGATCAATTAATCAAATTTGTGATTTCATAATGTGTATAAAATTCACATTGATCACTATATTTTGGATTTAAGTCTCAACAATGATTATGAAGCCAAGAAAAATTATTTGAGACCATTAGAGAATATATTTAGGTCAAAAGAGTAATTATCTCATTATTATGTGAAAATCCATTTTGTTACACTAGCACCCAAATATATAGGGACATACCCGGTCATAACACGTGTTGGCAAGGTAGCTTACAACTTAGAGCTACCACCAGAGTTGCACAAGTTACATCCAGTGTTTCTGTTACAACCCCACCTCCCGATAACCCCCAATTAAGGGAGACCGAGAGGTCGAAGCCGCACCCATAACTTCCGGATCAAAGGTTCAGCAATTAACCAAGAATAATTATCAAATTTTAACATACTATACTGGAAGCGTAAGAAAATAAATTTTTGCATACCTTTTTGAAAACTTAGATCTCTAAACTTCTATCCACTGAAGGATTCTATTCTAACTAATCTTCCTTGTATTTTACTTCATGTATTACACAGTATGACGATTTACTATTTGTCCTTTTGGCTTGTACCTAAAATGCCGACAAGCAAAACGTCGGTCAGCCGAAGCTGGTATGTGGGGGAAATAATAATCATGTAATTACGTTAATAATGTAATCATTCAATTAATCATTTAACAACCAAGATTACATTTTAGATATAACTTCGCGATCCAAGAGTACCCTATCCTCTATGTTGTCCCCATTAAACCCCTCATGATCAACCTATAAGTGAACCAATTTCTAGGGTTGAGTCACACATTACTTTATCCTGAGGGGTAAAGTTAACAATAACCTTCTCCACCAATCCATCTTAAATGGAACCATGTATTGGGGACTCAGCTCTCTTAGAGAGGGGTCATATTTTCATGTCACATTCTCCCATAGTGAACTGCATGTCAGTCTACCTTGCATCTGCTCACGACTCTCATCGTCTCTAGGCTCCTTTCAGCCTTTGGATGATCAAAGCAACTTCATCTACACACACTGTGGCCCTTTTCTAACCATCACACGGTCCTTTCACCAACATCACCTTACTGAAGTGGTGACCGACACAACCTCTCCTATAGAGCTTCTTTGAATCCTGATACTGGCCATGGTGGTCATTGACACATCTTTCATAGGACAAGAACTATCTCTAGATATCACCCTGAACGAGCACATATGCTCTCGTCAGACCCCTTTAGTCTGGATTATACTAACCATTAGTTAGGGGTGATAAATTGTACTATCATCGAGTTCTTCATGTACCTACTTTCACCTTATGGAAGTGAACCTTTAAGTCATACTCATGAACTTTTGAACTCGCATCATGGTGTAGTTGAACCATCTCCCTCATATGTAGTTCAACTCGATCTGTCCCTTGACAGTACTCTTTCTTTCTTATGTCATCTAGGTAAGGCGATCTACCATAACCCATATTGCATCTCGACCTTCCTTGGTCTAGGGGAGACCTATCACAACATCCATAGTGATGAACTCCCATTTCCTCTCAGGGACTCTTTTGTCCTCTATATCGATACACTGGGTTACTGGGGTTCGTCCTTTACCTCCTGGATTGCATGGCCATAAACCACATGCAACTTCATCTTAAGCATCCAAAGTGCTATTGCCATTTTCCACACTGTATGGTGATCTTCAATCATGATTTCCTGTATGTCATGATTCTTCAAGATCGATTCCTCTGAAACCCTAAACCACTCTAGTCGGGGTTTCATCACCTTCTTTTCCAAAGAAGTGCATCTGAGGTTCTACCACCATCCTTTCATTGCATCAAGGACTAGACTGGCTAACCAAACAACCCTTAACTTTTCAATGTATCTTGTTACATCTGAGTGTTATCCAAACACCTCTCCTTTTCAAACTTAGGGTTAGACAAACAACCTCTTCTAGTTTCTAATCAAACAAGTCAGATGTATCTCAACCAGAGCATCCATTACCACTTCACATCCTTAGGTATTAGGTAACGTTGAAGACATACACTTTCATGTATTTCACTTATCATCTCACCTCAAACCATATGTCTATCTTCAATTAAGAACACTCTCTGATTTCATCATCACGGTGATCAAACTCAACCTGGTATAACTTGCAAGTTCTACATAGCTCATGATAAAAACTTCCTCATAAGGTGACTACCTCATTCCTTTTAGTGTTTGCAGACCATCCATGTATCATTCACTTTTCCAAGGTAGGTTATCTTCTCTATCCCCATTTCTCATGGCAACGTTCCAACCTACATCATCTATTATCCTTGGTGTGTGGCATGCGTAATGTCCTATCTCTCACTCTCATAACAAGAGGAAATAAGCATTTGGCTGCAGTTCAAATATAGAGTTCTTCCTGTTCCAAGAGTAGAGATGGTACATCCCACCTTGCCAATACACCTTTACATCTAAGTTGCAACGTGCCACATATGTCTCCACATCACAGACATCATGATATCAAACTAGTCTCGAACCTACTGAGGTTTATATCCTTGGTCATCTCCTCTAGGTCTATAGAGTACTGACTCTTTTGGGGTTATCCCTCTTCCCTCATGCATCAAGAGAGTGCCCTACTCATCTTCCCTTTGGGTCCCATGAGTTCATGAAGGTGATCAATCTCCTAACCCACGGTCCTCAGACAATGATAGCTGTTACCTCCCGACCCTATGGTCATGTGCAACTGGGGAATTAGGAAACTCCTACTTTCATCGGTCTTATCCCTACCTGACCCTAGGATAGACTTAGGATTATATCATAGTACATGTCCAACTTAGAACCATACCCAGGCATTCATCATCTCTCTTCCTACATTCATGGGCTGACTTTCATCCGTTCATAGGGTTCATGGCAACCTGCCTACCTTGGTCAATCCCCTTACCGGTTACCTCCATGGTAACACAACCACATGCACTTAGAGATGGATATCTATGGGTCTGCAGGTTCATTCTCATACCATGTACTTTTTACTTAGCTTCTCAAGATCCTATGAGACCAACAAAACTGATATACACCCTACCAAAGGGGTCCCTCTTCTAGGATGGGAGGAAAACTATCTCTTGACAACAAGGTCACAAAATCTCTTAGGTCTAGGGTTTACATCCACATGGGCCTACTTAACCCTAGCAAGTTATTAAGGCACAGCAGATCACCTATTGTACCATGTTAGGTCATACTTATCCTCTTTCCTCGATGTTGGATTAAGATCACACTTTCCTTTATCATCAACCTAGCTGTGAGGGGTTCATCACACATACCTTAAACTTAAGGGACTTCCCTTTTTCCTCTATACATGAGGAGTACCATGCTCGCTTCTACAGGAACTCAACTCTCATCATGATCATTAGGTACACCACTTCCCCTCTTAGGCCTAGGAACCCTAGGTTTACTTGTAGGTGTCCAACTGCATGCTCTATCTCTTAACTAAGAACCAAGCATGCAATAGGCATGACATGCACTCCTTGTCATCCTTCAACTCGAGCAACACTTAGAGTTGGGTCCTCCTCAAGGACAACCAACAAAGTATAAGGCCTCATAACCTATTTACTAAACCTTTCCAGGGTATACAAACTTCTTCTTCCTTTCTTAGAAGATAAACACTTATACCATAGGCACATAGGTACCAGAAGCTTCATCTTCTCTTTAGGGTTTGGTCCGTCCCATGGCAACCAAGACATCATCAACCCCTAGGGATCAAACATGTGGTGACCACTATCATCTACTTAGGTCGCATCATCCTCAACTCCTGACTTCTCCTCGTATCCCAGAGTCTAGGATTCCAACCTTCTTGCTGGGTTTCTTGCTCTCTCTCTAGAGCTAACCCTACAACTAACCTCACCATTAGAGGTCCTCTCTTCGTGAAGGGTCAACCTCAAAAGCATGCCCCTACCTGGATGAAGCCTATGTTCAACTTAAGTTTTGCTCAAGGTTATCCATAGTTCTTTATGCTTATTTCATAAGCTATCCATCAAACTCTCCTGGCCAGGGTTTCAACCCCTTGCTCACACTACTCACGTACCCTGGGTGCATGCTATGCCATAAGCCCATAGGGTTTCTAAGGTCCTTCACTAACATCATCATCTAAGGAGATATCCTTTACCCGAACATGCACGACCCTCCCCAGGGTTGGGTTGCCAAAGGTGCTAGGTCACTCGGTCAACCATGGCATCTAACTCATCATGTCATCTTTCTCTCTGACTTTCATTTAGGTTTAGGGTTACCATCATCCTCAAAGGATATGCTAGGTCTCTACTTGCAATGTAGATCTCTATCTCCAAGACTAACTTATTCTCCTGACACAAAGGTCTAGCCTCAGGTCCCTTCTGAGGACATGACGATTTAAGTCATACGACCTAAGCATGTATCTATTCTTTAGTTTGCGCTTAATCTATGAAGCTTATGTCCATGACATCTTATTTACATGCTTTTCATTAATTTGATGGAGGATTCCTTAGACCTTATCAATCTTACCCATACCTTAAGAGGGTGAGGAGAAGAAAGAAAACCCTAATCCTTCAGGTCCTTAATAGAATTTGTGATGAGAAGGGATGAATAAGATGAGAAAGTCCTAAAGATATCTTATTTCGATTCATACCCTGAGACTTTGGCCAGGCAGTCACACGGATCCGGGAGTCCTCGTATTCCGACTAGCGGTGCGGAGGAAAATATTGCCAGCCCACGGTCGTGATCCTTTTCTAGACACCTCCGTCTTTCGGATATTCCTCTAATAACTCCCTTGGGTTCTATGGAGTTTGTAAAATTTAATAATTATTAATGGTTAACTGAGGAACCTACGCTCTGATACCAAATGTTACGACCCCACCTCCCAATAACCTCCAATTAAGGGAGACCAAGTGGTCGAAGCTGCACCCATAACTTCCGGATCAAAGGTTTGGCAATTAACCAAGAATAATTATCAAATTTTAACATACTATAGTGGAAGCTGTAAGAAAATAAATTTTTGCATACCTTTTTGAAAACTTGGATCTCTAAACTTCTATCCACTTAAGGATTCTCTTCCAACTAATCCTCCTTGTATTTTACTTCATGTATTACACAGTATGACGATTTACTATTTGTCCTTTTGGCTTGTACCTAAAACGCTGACAAACAAAACGTCGGTCAACCGAAGCTGGTATGTGGGGGAAACAATAATCATGTAATTACGTTAACAATGTAATCATTCAATTAATCATTTAACAACCAAGATTACATTTTAGATATAACTCCGCGATCCAAGAGTACCCTGTCCTCTATGTTGTCCCCATTAAACCCCTCATGATCCACATATAAGTGAACCAATTTCTAGGGTTGAGTCACATGTCACTACTCGTAAGTAGCCCACTCCTTAACTCATGGTAGGCTAAGGAGTCTCATGGCACTACACGTAGGTAGCCCAGTTTCTAACTCTCGGTAACCTAGACCTTGCTCTAGGATTACCCCTTTTTCTTAGCCTTTTCAAAGCAATAGAGGTGGACCCGGATCTAGTCAGTTATATATGCACATTATAGTGATAATCATTGTCACTTTATAGTTGCTTGAAATAAATAAACATCCAACAGTTATTTCAAGCCATGAGGGAAACGTCGATAAAATCCTCGGAAAACTAGTCGGGATAATCATAAGCGTAACCACATACCTATTCAGAGCAACTTGAAGTCCAAGTAATAATATTCAGGAACAATCAATCAAGCAATCATCAATATCCTAAAATTAATGCATAACATCCAAGTGTCATTGTTTTATTCCAAACCTCCTCAAGATCTACTTGGATTCCACTTTAGGATTTCTAGGCCATCCTTTTAGGATTTTAGCTTCCATTATGCATTTATCACTTTTAATGTTCGTTTAACCCTAATTTCAACATCATAGACACCATTAAAAGTCAATTAAGCCCAACATGTCTCTTTTACACTAAAACTACTATCTTTATCATTTTAAGTCATGTCAAGATAATTCATGTTCAGGTTTCTTTGAATTGACAACTCAACAAAGAATTATAGTTTGATTCTCCAGGAACCCTAATTACTACAATTCTCATCGTTTATGTCAGTAAACCCTAATGTATCATTAATTCCACTTTATACACTAGGAACCCCAAAAATCCACATTAATGATCTTTTATACTCAAATTGGATTTATAACAACATAACTTTGTCTTATTCATAGATTTGCACAATTAAAATCATTAAAAGACATATCCTCCTAAATTAGGGTTTCTAAGCCCATTAATGCAAACTTAGGTATATGAAACCCTAATTTAAGCCAATTATGTACAAATATCATCCTTTTTATTATCAACAGGTTAATATTCATTCTAAACATTCAGAGAACATCACTATACTCAACTATTATCAATTCCAAGGGTTTTTCATTAATTAAACCAGTAAATATGATAACTTTATACACTTTTTGAATTGCAAACGGAATCAGGCTTGAGTTATATTTTTATTGGATTCCTCATTTTCTCCTGATCAATTTTCATATATAAAGTTTCTCCATATGAGATTCCTAGCGATCTCTATTAATTTTGCAAAGAAAGCTATTTTCTTGATTATTCGACGAGAGAGGGGATTTTACCAAATTTTTGTGGCCGTTCGATTGGTGCGCCTTTGGTCCGTGCCTTGATCTGACGTTCTTCATTGATCAGCTCCACTAAAAGAGTTGCGCACCCCGCTCCTACCTCAAGCCCGTTGGATCCCACTGGAGTCCACGATGGACTTAGATCGAGTGATCTGTGTTGATGTGCCTAACTTAAACGGCCGCCCCCCTCGCATCGTCAGATCTCCCTAGAGGATCACCGTGATCCCATATCTAACGAAGACTGTACGTCATCTCCTTTCTTTCTTCACTGCTAGATCCATGGCGGTGCCAAGGCGGCACCCTCGCCAGAGGTATATCGGTAAAGAGAGAGAGGAGGAGGAGGTTTGGGGCTGGAAACATGTCGTTCGAGCTCTCTAGGTTTGGCTGAGACCAAGGGTGGTCTTATATATAGGTGTGGGTGGTTGGATTAGGGTTCTCAACCTTTTCCGCCCATGGAGACACCTGCCAAAATAGGCGTTCCTTCCAGAGTCCTCGAAACCACTTACAAATTATGGTGGTCTGGCTCGAAATCCTCTCCTGGGGCCATCTATGCCCTTTCCATCATAGCACATGATCAGTTTTGCGAGAAATCTGAAGGGAAAGATCCCTCGAGTTGCAGCCTGTACCCGAGTTCCTTTGGAACTGGGTGATGAGTGGTCCTCGTTGGATTAGGATCCAACGACCCTCAATTCTCACGTTCAACTGAAAAGGAAAAAGAATTCCTATTTCCAAGATAATTCTTTATAAATTAGGATAACTTGGAAAAAACATAACTCCTAATTCATAGCTCCGTTTTAGCCCAAATTTGGAGGGAAAGTCTCTAAAAACTTAATCCACCTATCCACCAGAATTGGGCTCATTATTTAAAATAAAACGTACCTTTTCTTTAGTTGCAAGAAAACACCTCTTTAATCACATTTTCCACATATTCTTTATTTCCCTTGCTATTATTTAATTATCCTGAGTTCCCTGAACCCAAAGGAACCTTTATAACACGAAATTCTATTTTAGGAAATTATCTCTTAGCCTTTTTCCTTATCTTTCATCCTTTTCTTATTATCTTACTTTTTCTTTATTAAAATATCCCTTTTTGAGAATTTCTCATTATCTCTCTTTTATTTCCTTACTTGGAGTTCCTTCTAACCTTAGGAATCCTTTGGATACGAAAAATCCACCAAGATAATCAATTATATCTCTTTTCACTTGTTTTCCACATTTTATCATTATTTTCAATTTCTTTCTTAATAAAGAAATACTTAATTAATCTTTTCTTTTGTTAGTGCATTCTTTATGCAACTTTGGACTCCTTGGAACCCAAGAGGCACGAAATCCATCCTTGGATTACATCATTTTGCCTTCTCGAGGTTTATATTTCATTCTTTTCTCAAATATTCAATTATTCATTTACTAATTGAATTTTCTTGTTATTTGGGCCCAATAGCCAATAAAGCCCACAAAACAATGTCAAGGCTATTGTAAATGAAATCCATGTCTTCAAAACAAATTATATATTTATTTGTTCAATTATCTTTAATATGAGAAATTACATTTCTCACCAAATAAACCCAAAAATTGGGGTTGTAACATCCTTCCCCTCTTATAGAAATTTTGTCCTCAAAATTCTATCAAACAAACAAACAATTCAGGATAAGATTTTTCCATGTCCATCATTGGTCCCTATGTGGCTTTACCATACTCATGGTGCTTCCAAGAACCTTTATCATCACATATTCTTTTCTCTAAGTCCTTTCATCCTGTCGTCTATAAACTGCACAGGTGACTCAGGTCATTTCAGCCTCCCTTGGGGCTCACTAGGTTCATTGCTCAGCACATGGTCTGGGTAGCTCACATAGTGCTCTAAATTGGACGCATGGAACTCATCACACATTACTTTATCCTGAAGGGTAAATTTAACCATAACCTTCTCCACCAATCCATCTTAAATGGACCCATGTATTGGGGACTCATCTCTCTTAGCTATAACTTAGAGGGGTCGGATTTTCATGTCACATATTCTCCCATAGTGAACTACATGTCAGTCTACCTTGCATCCGCTCACGACTCTCATCGTCTCTAGGCTCCTTTCAGCCTTTAGATGATCAAAGCAACTTCATCTACACACACTGTGGCCCTTTTCTAACCATCACGCGGTCCTTTCACCAAGATCACCTTACTGAAGTGGTGACCGACACAACCTCTCCTATAGAGCTTTTTTGAATCCTGATACTGGCCATGGTGGTCATTGACACATCTTTCATAGGACAAGAACTGTCTCTAGATATCACCCTGAACGAGCACATATGCTCTCATCAGACCCCTTTAGTCTGGATTATACTAACCATTAGTTAGGGGTGATAAACTATACTATCATCGAGTTCTTCATGTACCTACTTTCACCTTATGGAAGTGAACCTTTAAGTCATACTCATGAACTTTTGAACTCGCATCATGGTGTAGTTGAACCATCTCCCTCATATGTAGTTCAACTCGATCTGTCCCTTGACAGTACTCTTTCTTTCTTATGTCATCTAGGTAAGGCGATCTACCATAACCCATATTGCATCTCGACCTTCCTTGGTCTAGGGGAGACCTATCACAACATCCATAGTGATGAACTCCCATTTCCTCTCAGGGACTCTTTTGTCCTCTATATCAATACACTGGGTTACTGGGGTTCGTCCTTTACCTCCTGGATTGCATGGCCATAAACCACATGCAACTTCATCTTAAGCATCCAAAGTGCTATTTCCATTTTCCACGGTGTATGGTGATCTTCAATCATGATTTCATGTATGTCATGATTCTTCAAGATCGATTCCTCCGAAACCCTAAACCACTCTAGTCGGGGTTTCATCACCTTCTTTTCCAAAGAAGTGCATCTGAGTTTCTACCACCATCCTTTCATTGCATCAAGGATTAGACTGGCTAACCAAACAACCCTTAACTTTTCAATGTATCTTGTTACATCTGAGTGTTATCCAAACACCTCTCCTTTTCAAACTTAGGGTTAGCCAAACAACCTCTTCTAGTTTCTAATAAAACAAGTCAGATGTATCTCAACCAGAGCATCCATTACCACTTCACATCCTTAGGTATTAGGTAACGTTGAAGACATACACTTTCATGTATTTCACTTATCATCTCGCCTCAAACCATATGTCTATCTTCAATTAAGAACACTCTCTGATTTCATCATCATGGTGATCAAACTCAACCTGGTATAACTTGCAAGTTCTACATAGCTCATGATAAAAACTTCCTCATAAGTTGACTACCTCATTCCTTTTAGTGGTTGCGGACCATCCATGTATCATTCACTTTTCCAGGGTAGGTTATCTTCTCTATCCCCATTTCTCATGGCAACGTTCCAACCTACATCATCTCTTATCCTTGGTGTGTGGCATGCGTAATGTCCTATCTCTCACTCTCATAACAAGAGGAAATAAGCATTTGGTTGCAGTCCAAATACAGAGTTCTTCCTATTCCAAGAGTAGAGATGGTACATCCCACCTTGCCAATACACCTTTACATCTAAGTTGCAACGTGCCACATATGTCTCCACATCACAGACATCATGATATCAAACTAGTCTCGAACCTACTGAGGTTTATATCCTTGGTCATCTCCTCTAGGTCTATAGAGTACCGACTCTTTTGGGGTTATCCCTCTTCCCTCATGCATCAAGAGAGTGCCCTACTCATCTGCCCTTTGGGTCCTATGACTTCATGAAGGTGATCAATCTCCTAACCCACGGTCCTCAGACAATTATAGCTGTTACCTCCCGACCCTATGGTCATGTGCAACTGGGGAATTAGGCAACTCCTACTTTCATCGGTCTTATCCCTACCTAACCCTAGGATAGACTTAGGATTATATCATAGTACATGTCCAACTTAGAACCATACCCAGGCATTCATCATCTCTCTTCCTGCATTCATGGGCTGACTTTCATCCTTTCATAGGGTTCATGGCAACCTGCCTGCCTTGGCCAAGCCCCTTACCGTTTACCTCCATGGTAACACAACCACATGCACTTAGAGATGGATATCTATGGGTCTGCATGTTCATTCTCATACCATGTACTTTTCACTTAGCTTCTCAAGATCCTATGAGACCAACAAAACGGATATACACCCTACCAAAGGGGTCCCTCTTCCAGGATGGGAGGAAAACTATCTCTTGACAACAAGGTCACAAAAGCTCTTAGGTCTAGGGTTTACATCCACATGAGCCTACTTAACCCTAGCAAGTTATTAAGGCACAGCAGATCACCTACTGTACCATGTTAGGTCATACTTATCCTCTTTCCTCGATGTTGGATTAAGACCACACTTTCCTTTATCATCAACCTAGCTGTGAGGGGTTCATCACACATACCTTAAACTTAAGGGACTTCCCTTTTTACTCTATACATGAGGAGTACCATGCTCGCTTCTATAGGAACTCAACTCTCATCATGAGCATTAGGTACACCACTTCCCCTCTTAGGCCTAGGAACCTTAGGTTTACTTGTAGGTGTCCAACTGCATGCTCTATCTCTTAACTATGAACCAAGCATGCAATAGGCATGACATGCACTCCTTGTCATCCTTCAACTCGAGCAACACTTAGAGTTGGGTCCTCCTCAAGGACAACCAACAAAGTATAAGGCCTCATAACCTATTTACTAAACCTTTCCAGGGTATACAAACTTCTTCTTCCTTTCTCAGAAGGTAAACACTTATACCATAGGCACATAGGTACCAGAAGCTTCATCTTCTCTCTAGGGTTTGGTCCGTCCCATGGAAACCAAGACATCATAAACCCCTAGGGATCAAACATGTGGTGACCACTATCATCTACTTAGGTCGCATCATCCTCAACTCCTGACTTCTCCTCGTATCCCAGAGTCTAGGATTCCAACCTTCTTGCTGGGTTTCTTGCTCTCTCTCTAGAGCTAACCCTACAACTAACCTCACCATTAGAGGTCCTCTCTTCGTGAAGGGTCAACCACAAAAGAATGCCCCTACCTGGATGAAGCCTATGTTCAACTTAAGTTTTGCTCAAGGTTATCCATAGTTCTTTATGCTTATTTCATAAGCTATCCATCAAACTCTCCTGGCCAGGGTTTCAACCCCTTGCTCACACTACTCACATACCATGGGTGCATGCTATGCCATAAGCCCATAGGGTTTCTAAGGTCCTTCACTAACATCATCATCTAAGGAGCTATCCTTTACCCGAACATGCACGACCCTCCCCAGGGTTGGGTTGCCAAAGGTGCTAGGTCACTCGGTCAACCATGGCATCTAACTCATCATGTCATCTTTCTCTCTAACCTTCACTTAGGTTTAGGGTTACCATCATCCTCAAAGGATGTGCTAGGTCTCTACTTGTAATGGAGATCTCTATCTCCAAGACTAACTTATCCTCCTGACAAGAAGGTCTAGCCTCAGGTCCCTTCTGAGGACATGACGACTTAAGTCATACGACCTAAGCATGTATCTATTCTTTAGTTTGCGCTTAATCTATGAATCTTATGTCCATAACATCTTATTTACATGCTTTTCATTAATTTTATGGAGGATTCCTTAGACCTTATTAATCTTATCCATACCTTAAGATGGTTAGTAGAAGAAAGAAAACCCTAATCCTTGAGGTCCTTAACAGAATTTGTGATGAGAAGGGATGAATAAGATGAGAAAGTCCTAAAGGTATCTTATTTTGATTCATACCCTGAGACTTTGGCCAGGAAGTCACATGGATCCGGGAGTCCTCGTATTCTGACTAGCGGTGCGGAGGAAAATATTGCCAGCCCCCAGTCGTGATCCTTTTCTAAACACCTCCGTCTTTCAGATATTCCTCTAATAACTCCCTTGGGTTCTATGGAGTTTGTAAAATTTAATAATTATTAATGGTTAACTGAGGAACCTACGCTCTGATACCAAATGTTACGACCCCACCTCCCAATAACCCCCAATTAAGGGATACTGAGAGGTCGAAGCCGCACCCATAACTTCTGGATCAAAGGTTCGGCAATTAACCAAGAATAATTATCAAATTTTAACATACTATACTGGAAGCTGTAAGAAAATAAATTTTTTCATACCTTTTTGAAAACTTGGATCTCTAAACTTCTATCCACTTAAGGATTATATTCTAACTAATCCTCCTTGTATTTTACTTCATGTATTACACAGTATGACGATTTACTATTTGTCTTTTGTCTTGTACCTAAAACGCCGACAAACAAAACGTCGGTCAGCCGAAGCTGGTATGTGGGGGAAACAATAATCATGTAATTACGTTAATAATGTAATCATTCAATTAATCATTTAACAACCAAGATTACATTTTAGATATAACTCCACGATCCAAGAGTACCCTATCCTCTATGTTGTCCCCATTAAACCCCTCATGATCCACCTATAAGTGAACCAATTTCTAGGGTTGAGTCACATGTCACTACTCGTAAGTAGCCCACTCCTTAACTCATGGCAGGCTAAGGAGTCTCATGGCACTACATGTAGGTAGCCCAGTTTCTAACTCTCGATAACCTAGAGCTTGCTCTAGGATTACCCCTTTTTCTTAGCCTTTTCAAAGCAATTGAGGTGGACCCAGATCTAGTCAGTTATATACGCACATTATAGTGATAATCATAGTCACTTTATAGTTGCTTGAAATAAATAAACATCCAACAGTTATTTCAAGCCATGAGGGAAACGTCGATAAAATCCTCGGAAAACTAGTCGGGATAATCATAAGCGTAACCACATACATGTTTATAGCAACTTGAAGTCCAAGTAATAATATTCAGGAACAATCAATCAAGCAATCATCAATATCCTGAAATTAATGCATAACATCCAAGTGTCATTGTTTTATTCCAAACCTCCTCAAGATCTACTTGGATTCCACTTTAGGATTTCTAGGCCATCATTTTAGGGTTTTAGCTTCCATTATGCATTTATCACTTTTAATGTCCGTTTAACCCTAATTTCAACATCATAGACACCATTAAAAGTCAATTAAGCCCAACATGTCTCTTTTACACTAAAACTACTATCTTTATCATTTTAAGTCATGTCAAGATCATTCATGTTCAGGTTTCTTTGAATTGACAACTCAACAAAGAATTATAGTTTGATTCTCCAGGAACCCTAATTACTACAATTCTCATCGTTTATGTCAGTAAACCCTAATGTATCATTAATTCCACTTTATACACTAGGAACCCCAAAAATCCACATTAATGATCTTTTATACTCAAATTGGATTTATAACCACATAACTTTGTCTTATTCATAGATTTGCACAATTAAAATCATTAAAAGACATAACTTTGTCTATAATCACAGGTTTGAGGCATGAGTGATAAAGCATATAATCATCAATGTTGCCCTATGTTTGATAATATGATCCTTCTGTTAATCCATGATGATTGTGTATACTAACCATGCAGGTGTTTCATACATACGCATAGCCAGGTAAAGGGCTATGAGGTATATATGGTTGAATAACGCTGCTTTGATGGTTATTCTTGATGATGAAATAACTTGCATCACCAATATGATGTGTTTGGGTCTGAGGACCAGAGTTTGGCTTAAGTGCCTAAGTTGAGGTGTTATCCTCTGATGATGATCTGGGATTGTTGTCCCAAGTGATGAGGATGCCTTATGAGGCAATGGTTTATTGTGATGAGGGATTGAGATCCCGCAATAACATGATGGTGGTAACAATAATGTATCTTTATGTTATGCATGTGTTACAACCTGGTTGCCTCAACAATCCACTTAAAATATACTAACTAATCACAGTGGAACATATCATGTAGTTTGCCCTGGTCATAGATCCATCATCGTCAGTAGCTGGTGATGGTGAAACGGGTTCTCCAGCGGATTAACCCGGAGCGCATATTATTGAATATGCGAGGTTTCTCCTAGCCTAAAATAGAGAGGATTCGAGTGCAGCTGTAGTTGCAGACTCGGGATAGATAGAGCATGGTGAACAGGCCCATGGCTCAGTGTGATAGAGCATGAATGTGTTCATGGCTCAGGGAGCATGGTGAATCAGCTCGTGGCTCAGATATACTAGAGCCAAGACCTGTACCAAGGCGGGCTAGAGAAAGGGTAGCCTGCGGGAGCTGACCCTGTGGCTGAGGCCACTTAAGCATGAGACTGTGATCTTGCTTTGGTTCTCGTGCACTGACCACGAGGTGGGAGGTCGTGGAGTATGGCTCTTCCATTGACCTTGAATGGCACCGGCTCCGGGTTTCGTAGTCGTCGGTTGGATTTGAGTGGTGCGACTCACTTCCTCAGGGTGTAATAATATGTAATCCAGCCGAATAGTATTTATTGCTTCAGGAAAACCACAGAACATTGATTGAGGCCTTGCTTGTGTAGTTGATCTTGTTATATATTGCAGTTACTTATATGTTCCTTATGTTATGTGGTAAGATCTTATAAATCTTATCTTGTCAATCATGTTCCATAAAGAAATACTTGGTTATATGTCTTCCGTACACCATGGTAAGCTCAATGGTAATAACAACCCTGCTCTATAGACTGCTCTTACTGTACATTTTATCAGTTATCTGTTGTTGTTGTCTTAACCTTTCTGAGGTTTTATGGTTTCAGCGGGGAGTTATGTTTCTCGCTCGGACTGTGTGTCTCACCCCATTGGTTTACACCCTTTTTAGGTGTTCGCGCTAGACGTGGTGGTGGTTGTGGGGTTACGGTCGAGCAGTAGGTGGAGAAGTAGCAGGCAAGAGATGGATATGCTGTTGTTTTGGCTGTTTTGTAGTAGAGTCTTAAAGTCATCCCTGTACTCTCAGGTCCTCAGAGGTGTTTTGATGTTGTTTCACAATGTATAGCTGATGAAGCTTTGTATATCCTGTTGTTGGCCGGATGTGGCTTGTTATGTATATAAACAGGTGATGAACTCATGTGATGACAAGACAGCTGATCTGATAAGCTATGGACACATATTTAGGTCTGTGAATGCTTCTATAAACTGTTTTCTTACAGGACAAGGATATGGAAGTAATAGTTTCTTGATTTATCTTTCTAAAATCAGTTTTAATTAACCTGTGTTTTTGGTAATAAGTGGTTTATGATATTTTCCGCACGTTTTCATGTCGCACCTCATTGTCTGTGTGATAACGGGATGTGTCGCCACACTCAAGGTTATGAGGGAGGTAAGGATATGAGGTGTCAATACATAAGAGAACCAAAAGGACACTTGTTGCACACAGGATTGGCCATGCATGCACACACACAAGACATGCAACACAAGGTGGTAAGAACTAGGAAGTGTAGTGACCAATAGAGTCCACTATACCCCTTTGGTCAAAGCAAAGATAGGGGAGGTTATTGTAGAGACCTCTACACAATGTCACTCAACCCAAACGGTCAAAACACTTAAACACAAGTTGGCACAAAACAAGCATACATGGCTCAAAGATCAACCAAACATGACCAAAATGAAAACTTAAGACTTTCATATGTTATTAAGGAATCTCAAGATATTAGGTTAAGATGAAAGCATCTTATTAAGCAAAGCAAGCACAATCAAGCACTAAGGCCGGTTAGGGGCCTTACAATAGTCATGCACACATGCCTCTATATGTGTTTATGAAATTACATATCTTAAGAATCCGGGGAGGACTAAAATCCTTCTCTTAAAGTTTAGAGAGTCTTCCAGCACATCATCTCTTCTTTAAGGACTACACCAAGTAGATGATGATTAGTTAGACTTCTTTTCTCCTCATGTGATTCTTCTCTCATGACTATTAACTACATGATTTCTCGATTATGGGTAGCTTATGTATGGAAAACTAAAATTTATCTGAAATGATGGAAGATGATAATTCCATGATCTGACATTAACTTAAAAAACCCTATTATGATCAATTAACTCTTAAAAGTGATGTATTCATGTGTAAAGATTATGAAAACTCAATGTTACCAAATAGGATATAAGTGCTTTCTATGTTTGAGGTAAATTCTTGATATGGTGAGATAAGGTGGAAGTAATGTCTTAAACCTATTGATTGAACCCATGATGCCCTATTGTTGATCAAACCTCAAACATAGTTAAGCAAACTTTTCCCCCATTTGATATGTACCATGACCATTCCATGATACGACCATGTATTTGGAGCCCTAGATTATGATGTAAAACTTGTTACAAGAGGAAAATCCCCTATTGACCATTATTCATCTTTGTAATCTCAATTTGAATAATATGATAGACCTAGATCTCAATCTTGCACTATTGTACTCAAACCCTTGGGTTCTCAATTTTACTTCTCAATTTCCAAGATATACCCTTACCTTGATCATGAAAGGAAGGGGATGATGTTATCACTATGATCTTACAAAATCTTGAAACATGGTTGCCCTGTTATGATCTCTTTGATCTCATGACCACATGAAGCATGATTTGATAATTGGTACTCCCTATTTTGATATGCTCGATGACTCATGATTAATATGGACTAGTGTGCCAGATTAGGGTGGAAGTTGACTTATGACTCCCCTAATCTAGGTCACATCTCTATTATGACCGCCTATAAATTTCCATCTAGTGGATTATCTAGAGTCTGGAAAGGTAACCCCTTCTACATGATTTTGATTTCTTGACCTAAGATTCCAATATGTCAAATCCGATGTGTAATTGATACTCGATCTTGAATCTAGATATAATAACAATTTGACATATGATGACATTGACTATGGTTAGTGGTTAAGTTCCTATAAAGACCTATGTATAGATCATCCATCAACCTCGAATACCATGACAATGAAGTTAGTGTTGATACTATGAAATGTTGCTTGATTATTTATCAGTTGTTGTATATGGATGTATGATCACCCCTAAGGTCTAAGGTAGGAATATAAACCCTAGGTTCAAATTGTTTGGACCTACAAATTTGATGTCCAAACATGACTCTCTATATTGCACAATGCAATCTTTAATCATAGTTTATGATCTTAATATTGATTTGACTCCTATGATCACCTTATTTGGATCTTGAGGTCACCCTTGGTATATGATTAATGACTTTCATGTTCCCGAATCTAAAAAATGTAAAATGATTGTTATTTTAACTCTCTTGATTTATGACTTAGGGTTAAGCTCCATGTGGACTAGGGTGCACCCTTCCCTCAATTTTGAGCACCAAATAATGATGTTGAAATATGATGTTTGTCTCAAGTTGTTGAAATATGAAATCTCAATCATGGATGTTTAAACCCACCTAGGCCAATGTGGAATCTAGAACCCTAAATGTTGGAAATGAAAGTCATGTATTACTCTTGAACTCTATCCAATTGAGCTAAAATGGGATCTCTCCAAATTTGGTAATATATAGGATAATCACTCAAAAATTGTTGACTTGTGTGATGATACTTCCAATTTGAGGATCTATAAGACTATGTGTTGACCATGATACTTGATTACTCGATTTTGGAATGTGACGAATATTGTAGGTGGTGGTGATACCTTATGAGAATACTATGATGACTTTGATGTTGAATAAGAAAACTAGATGTTACTTTGATGAGAATACCTTATGAGTTGATTTTGATTAAACCTCACTTTGTACTTATACATGACTTAAGATTGAGTTTTGAACTAGGTGTCAAGCCTTTTTTATATCATCCAATTGCAGTCAAAATTGAAACCATTCGATGAACTCTCCTTGCTATAAAATGTTTTTCATTATGTAGAGGATTACATTGGGAATCTAATGATGCAAAAATCATCTCAATTGGGCCATCATAACCTAAGTTATGGCCTTTCAAAGTTTGACTCTTATGCACTTGATTTAATCGATTTAATTCGTTTTTGAACCCTTGTTGGGCCGAATTTTTGGGTGTGCGGCCCATTTTCCTCCATCTCCTTTCCTTGGCTATCTAAAGTTTGTGCCAAAGACAAATCACAAGTGACTTTGTCGTGGGCCATGTTTGATGGTCCTCTGATCCTATACCCTCGAATCGGATCCCTAATCTAATGGCTAGGGGGTCATCACCTAGCTTTGTTTGTAATGTAGCAGTTTACAATAGAATACTTTTGCAATGGATAATGGGTATCAATCTCAAAGGATTTTAATCAATTAGAACCACTTTCAAATCTATCTCAACCCCCTCTTTCTTTTCCCTATTCTTTCTCTTTCTCTCACGCACCCAGAATTCCCCTACACCCTTGTTATTCCTCTCTTTTCTCTATGGCATCGCTACCATGCCCCTTTTGGACATTTCTACCTCATGCCTCCTCCAGCCATTTTGACCCTACGGCTACCTTCGTGAGGGCAGCCAAACATGGACTACCTTTCTAACCTTCCTTATCCCCTACTTTTCCCTCCTTGCTAGGCACTTCAGCGAGCACTGGTGGCTAGTGCCACCATGATGCCATGTGCGGGATCGTACATGCGTAATGGCACGCTGGGGACCTGAAGTGATGGTCGGCGACTTGCGGCCACAGGTTGTAAGTTGGTTGGGTCTGCGGACGGCTCGGAACCAAGAGCCTACAAGGAGTTTGTGAATCGTGGAGCACCACATTGCTTGATGGCCCCACACAAAGAGAACACACTAGTGAACTGATTGGTTCACTTGGACCAAATGAACAAGTGTTGGGTTTCCTGATTTGTGAGAAAAGATCCTTGTTCCACTTGTTCAATTCAATTGGGACAAGAATTAATATTTGCATTAATTAGAAATGAATTAGGAAAGTCAATTGTAGGCAAGTATGGGAAATGAACTGAATGGTTCACTTGTTGAACCGATCGAATCACCTTGCCAAATGATCAGTTTAGTTGTGAACCGACCGGTTTTCCTGTTGCAGCACAATCAATTCGTGGAAAATCCAGGCCCTGACCCTGACCCTTCCCGCATCGACAGGGAACCCTGACTCTACCCTCTACTATAAATAGAGGGGTACCGGGGGTTTCTCAGAATTCAGAACATCAGTTGCTCTGCAAAGTTATTGTCCTCTCTGGTTTTGGTAACCGAGAGAGCCCAAGCAAGTTCTACCCATCCAGAGAGGAATAGTGAGGGGAAGATAACTGTAGAAAAGTGACTGGTGGTGGGAGAGTGTGTCAGTGACTAATACACCGACAGAAGGGGATAACTCCTTCTAGTTTGCCCTTCAGGATGACTAGAGTTCTCAGTGGTCTGTGTGGACTATCTATAAAGGTGGGAGATTTCTGGTGCTCAGGAGGATGACTATCAATTGCAGTCTGAGTCAAGACTAGGAGTTGCACTGACGCCATCGAAGACTAGGTGGTTGTAGGACACACTAGTTGCAAGGTATTGTCTCTGAGAAAGCCTCAAGACCAGGCATATCTCACAAAACCATCCTTCCTATTACATAGTTGTTGATGCGGTCTACTGGTTATGGGTTTGTGGTAGATTAAAAAAAATTCGCTTCCTGTTCTATTCCACAAAACCCAATAGTGGTATTAGAGCCAAGTCAATATATTATGTCTTAGGATTAATCAATATGATTGAATTTTGGTTTGTCACCATTTATTTATTGCATACGATGTGAATATTTTAATTGGCTAATGTGCATACCCGATTATACACCACAAATCCCTATATACATATATGATATGGTATATATATTCAATCGATACGCGTCACCCTAAAACGGTTTTGATGGAGGATTTTTAGCATGGTTATGGCATATAAACCCCTATGTGTGTGCTTGGTTGTTTGTGGTTGTTTGCATCTCGATCTGCGTATCAAGTCATTTCTTCTATTCTAGATGTAACTCAAGATAACTTGAGCCTTCTCTTCTACCTTTTCTCCCCCCAAATGTAACTCGGGGTTTCCCAAAGAAATATGTAAAAGTAGGATACTTTTATTTCCTAATATATCGAAGAACAGTGGGTGCCCAGACGAGCGGTTAAGGGACCAAGACGACCGGTTGATGGTGTGAGACAAGCATCTGGTGACCTAAGAAGAGAACGATGACCCGACAGACTGACTGTCTGAAGGTGTCAGATGATCGTTGGCGACAACCGACTGACCAGGAGGTGAGCCGATCATTCATAGGATGAGTTAATCAAACTAGAATGGCCCCAACATAGATCTTCATCAACAATAGGTTGATGCATGTGATGTAGACCTAGATGATTTTAATTCCTTGTGGCTCAAGGAATTACAAATAGGATGGCCATAATCATTGCTTTATCTATTCACATGTTTTCTTGTGGGATACAACATGTATATGATGTGTACTATATATGTGGTGATTGGATATGTATATGTATATAAATACCAAACCCCTCAATATAAATGCTTTCCATAAGCAGAACGCATAAAAAGCTTGATCGACAAGCGTGGACAACCCAAGGGTGGTGCGTTGTCTATCTCATGGAAGTCTGATGATAGTTGTGTGAGCCCACCAAGCGGGGTGCACTCCTATCGTGTTGGCTTTTGGGTCAGGCTTACTAAGTGGTCTTAAAAAGATTAAGCACTTAGAGGCATGTATATGACTATGGTAAAGAGTTGTACATATCATGTATCCAAGAATTGCATAAGATGCAATCGGTGAATGTTACCTACCTTAATAATTGATTATGGATGTTGGCATTAGCTGTGTAATAACTCAATTATTTTGGATCTTGGCTCACTAGAAGGTTGTATGTTGCAATCTTCTAAATTGTTGGTGAGAGCTATCAATTTGATCAAAATAGTGGGATCAATAATTAATTAAAGACCTGATTAATATTGTCAACTTTATCAAATCAAACAAATAAAAAATGTTTTAAAATGTTGCAAAATTGTTTTGTAGAATCCAAATGACAAACACAAATACATTATCATTGTGATTAGTTCATAAACTGGATAAACTTTAAATTTGGTTTGGGACCTTTGAGAATTTTTCTCAATAGTGAGTGTAAACTTTGAAGTCCTTGAAAGACCAGAGCCAGTAGAACCGCTCCAAATGTGCCTAAGGCTAAAAGTTGAATGCTTACTTGAAGTATGCCAATGATGTCTAAGACATAAAGAACCTTATGTTGAGCTATATGAACTATGAGTTGCATAAATAGCTTGAAGCATGGACATTCTTGAGATGGTTATACATCTTAAGAATCATGTAAAGCGTAAAAGGTATAATGTCTTCAAAGTGATATTTGAGTATAAATAGACAGATGGAGATCAAGTATAATCGCATATGCTCAATATAATTGTGCATATACATCAACTGTGATTTCTTATAGGTCAAGAGTTGACCAAACATATGATTCTACAAATTGTTGTGTGAATCATATAGCCAGTTTATCAAATGTTGAGAAACTTGGCCAAACCATTGTCTAAAGTGCTTGGCATATTGATGCCAAAGCAAGATTGAAGAAAGGACAAAATCTGTGATAATGATCAGCAGAGTGAAGTCCATAAACTAAATCAAGGTCAAGAAGAGTTGTGAATCCAAGCTTAGGTCCAAGTCTTCATCACTCAAGATATGGAGAGGAGTATGATGGAAAGGGAAATAACCTCTTTATAGAGTATCTCAAGAAGATGAAAGAGAGATAAGATCTCTACTTCAGGACCTAAGAAGAATTAAGTTAGAAATTGTACGAAGTAAGAGTTGCTACCATTATAGTTACAACATGACATTCATGGGCATATAATAGAATTGGTGAATTGCTATTATACATCTGCCATCGATGAAATAGTCATACATATTGTATGGACAAGATTGTAATGAACTGATGTTTCATTTCAAAGAAATGATCTTTGATGGCAATGCCTATGTCACATCAACTATACTTGATAGTTAAAGAGACAAATGTGTGTGACACATGTAATGAATGACATGATAACTCAAACTTGAATGCCTATAGCATAGTCATCTGTAGTGCATAAATGAGAACTACATTTCTAGAAATCCAAATGATGGTTATCTAAACTCATTTTGGTTATTGAACCAATACAGACATGCTAATCTCATTCATTGTGCAATATGACAAAGGTTCTTCAGTAGATGTAGTGGGAGAACGATTATTCCATTAAGGATTATATATATGGATGTATATATACCTTTTAGAATAAATGCTAAAGGTAATCAATAGTACTTCAAAATATTTACTGATGACCTCAGTAGATTTGGTAGTTTGTGTACAAACATGAATCTCTTGAACTGTTCAAGGAGATCATATATGAAGTACATAACAAACTTTGTATACGTATTAAATTTCGATATGATCGATATGGAAATACTTTGAACCAAGAATTTGAGAACCTTTTGAAGATCATGATAATGTATCATGATGGACTCCACCTGAAACACAATGATAGTGTATCATGAGAAGTGTATCAGAAAGAAGGAATCACACCTTGAAAAGTCAGAGTGTGAATACTAGCTAAACTTCAAATTTCCTTTTGGGCACATGTCTAACACTAAAACAATGTACCATTAGTTCAAAAGACACAATATGAGATGTGGAATGGGAAGTGTCTTGATATGTCTTTATTAAGATTAGGATTGAAAGCCTAAATAAGAAAATTGTTTCTTAAAAGGTTTTGTCCACAAATCGAAAAAATGTTATTTTATTTAATACTACTTTGACATCCAAATCCAATAACAAAGGTGTTTTGGAGGGTTGCATTCCTAGAGGAGAACCTAGTTCTAAAGGAATCACTGGGAGAGAAAAGTAGAACTTAAAATGTTTGAGACAAACAAGAAAAAAATTGAATTGAAAGAGGTACAATAGGAAAAGAGAGAATCACAAAATGTTGTGGAATCTCAAAGTTCATTAAGTAACACATAGAACTCATGGTTCTGGTAGAACACACCTAGAGCTTGAATGATATATGATTCCTTATGGACAAGAAGGTAGTGAGTTGATCATATGATGAGTCAGCAGTCTACCTAGAAGCTAATGAGAGCCAGAAACTAAGATATGGCTTGAATCCATGAAATCCAAGATGGACTCCATGTACATCAACAAAGTATGACCTTGGTTGATCCACCTAAAAGGGTAAAACCCATAGGGTACTTTTGGGTCTTCCAGAAGAAGACTGATATGGAGGGTAATTTTGTTGCAAAGAGTTTCTCACAAGTTCAAAGTGTTGAACATGATGAATCTTTTCAGCAGTTACCAAGGATAAATCCATCAGGATAATGCTTGATATTGTAGCTTAGTGGAAATAAATTCCATGAAGCTGCATAGATCAATCTTTAGATTGAAGTAGCACCTCAAAATTGGGATATTATATTGACAAGATAGTCAAAGAGTTTGACTTGAGTCAAAATAAAGAAGTAATGTGTGATTACAAGAATTCAGTGGGAGCATATGTATATTCCACATATTTATGGGGAACAACATCCTTATACTGCAAATATTGAAACACGGCAACAAAGTGCATTCTAAAGTTTTAATGAAGCATTCTCTGTGATAGGAATCAAGATCTATAGAGACAGATCAAGAGGGCTTCTTAACCTATGAAAGAGAACATACATCGGCAAGATGCTGAAAGGGTTCTACATGATGACAAGAAGAAAAAAAACCATGTTCCATGGAGTTAGTCTCTCAAGAGCCAAGAGTCCCAATTCTTATGAATAATAAGGAACACATGGATAGGTGCCATATGCATTCACAATTGGATCTATCATGTATGAACTCATCTCATTATCTTGTATGCATTCGACATGACAAGAAAATATGAACTAAGAATCTTGTATGTATTGGACATGACAAGAACATATGAACTCATCATCTTGTATGTATTGGACATGACAAGATCCATTTATTTCATATGTATTAGACATGACGAATGGATATCTATCGAACTCCAGTAAGAGTTACTAGAATACCATGAAGGACATCTTTATGCACTTGTGAAGTACTAAAAGGATTAGTTCTTTAGTTATGGTAATAAGGAAAAGTTGGGTGTAAAGAGTTACACCGATGCAATCTTCCGAAAGGACAAAATTGTGTTTGACCTTGGAATAAGAATTGTTAGTTGGAAATGCTCCAAACATAAGACAATTGATTAATTATACAATAAGAAGTCGAGTACCTTAGTGTTACAAACATTGTAAAGGAAATTGTATGGATCTAGAAGTTCATATGGATGAACTTATGGGAGGTTCCAACCATTGGTGACTCAGTAGTAATATTGTGACAACAATGGAAATACTAGTTAGGAAAAGGAATTTTAGATAGCATACTACAACACTTCCATCTCATATGAGTTGTCGTACAGCGAGGGTATGGGAAACATGCAATATACCGACTTGAAGCAAATGTTGCTTACCCGCTATAAAAGCACTTATACAGCAGAAACATGATGGACATGTTAAGATCACTTGGAATGTGATTCATGGGTGATTGTCTCTAAGTGAAAGTGGGAGTCTGTTGCTATAGTATGCCCAGACAGCCAATCATATGATGATTGCAATGAGGCATGTGATACTTGATTTGATAATAATAAAGGAAAATTTCTTCTATATGTTTTAACTAATTTTGAGATAATAGTATAACATGTTATATATCTAGAGAGTAACAACACTCAATGACGTATGTTTTTAAGTACGTGACTTGAACAATGAGATCATACATATGTTAAGAGTATGCACATTTTCACTATCATCCCTAGTCGGTTGTTATTGTGGAAATAACCATAGAAATCAATAACACAAAAGACTATAGTGTGTGTTGGTTGATGATAGAATCTCATTAATCATGATATATGATATCAAACCAAGCACACAGATACATGTTAGAGAACAGTGTATCGGACAGACCCATCGTAAGAGTGATGCATGGAAACCACACTTGGTTAGTCAGTTATATCTCTTATAGTATTGGTGGTGATTGTGGCTCTTAGACCTAAAATCACTACACTCATCACATGTGTTTGGGTACACTTTGACATCATCAAACACAGTCCTAAAACATGGGTTGTTATATCGGTGATGATTGGGTGACTTTGACACATGGGGACTTGACTGTGAGTGATAGATATGGAATTTGTCCCTCCTAAGGGAGTGTGATATATTGGCCACTTGAGGAGTGAGACTGAGAAATGCATGGCCATGCACATGTAAGTCAGTATAAGATATTGAGCTTACATATATCTCAGATAGTCTACTCTAAATCAAGAAACATGGATTGAATGTTTGTAGAGGATGACAAGTCCATGCCTCAAGTTCAATCCAGATTTCTATGACAAAGGAACTATACATTCACTATAACACCAATAACAGATTGTAGGTTGAAAGTTGTTCTCCAACTTTCCTTTTCACTTGGGTAGCATTGATGTGTGACTAGGTACCGCTCTTTGCTTGTGAAGTCATAAGTTAGTTATGGACATTCACTACCAACGTAAAATGGGACTTATAGGGTCACACGCATAGGATTAACCTGGAAGAGGAGTTTATCCATGAATGAAGTTTAGAATGATTACTAAAGTGTTTAGGTACTCAATTAAACATTCAATCAATAGACTTGACTCAAAATTATCAAGTTCAAGTGTTGAACCAATTGATTAGAGTGTCAGATTGATTGAGGACTGCATTGATTGAGTTCTGCACAAACTGGATCACCAACTGACCAGTTCAGTGGGTGAACTGATCAGCTCATGGTCAGTGAGACGATTGGTTCACACTGGTGAACTGATCGGTTCACTTGGACTAAATGAGCAAGTGTTGGGTTTCCCGGTTTGTGAGAAAAGATCATCATTTCACTTGTTCAATTTGATTGGGACAAGAATTAATCTTTGCATTAATTAGAAACAAATAAGGAAAGTCAATTGCAGGTAAGTCTAGGAAGTGAACCGATCGGCTCACTTGTTGAACCGATCGGCTCACCTTGCCAAATGACCAGTTCAGTTGTGAACCGACCAGTTTGCCTACCGCAGCACAATCAGTTCGTAGAAAATCCAGACCCTGACACTGACCCTTCCCGCATCAACTAGGAACCCTGACCCTACCCTCTACTATAAATAGAGGGGTACAGGGGTCTTCTCAGAATACACAACTCAGAACATCAGTTGCTCTGCAAAGTTGTTGTCCTCTCTAGTTTTGGTAATCGAGAGAGCCCAACCAAGTTCTACCCATCCAGGGTGGAATAGGGAGGGAAAGACAACTGTAGAAAAGTGGCTGGTAGTGGGAGAGTGTGTTGGTGACTAGTAAGCTGATAGAAGGAGACGAATCCTTCTAGTCTGTCCTTCAAGATGACTAGAGTTCTCGGTGGTCTGTGTGGACTATCTATAGAGGCGGGAGATTTATGTTGCTCAGGAGGAAAAATGTCAACTATAGTCTAGGTCAAGACTAGGAGTTGCATAGATGATGTCAAAGACTACGTGGTTGAAGGCCACACTAGTTGCAAGGTATTGTCTCTGAGAAATCCTCAGGACCAGGTATATCTCACTAAACCATCCTTCCTATTGCATATTTGTTGATGCGATCTACTGGTTATGGGTTTGTGGTTAGATAAATTTTTGGCTTCACTGCCTGTTCTGTCCCACAAAATCCAACAGTGGTATCAGAGTCACGTCAGCATACTATGTTTTAGGATTAATCGATATGATTGGATTTTATTTTATCACCATTTATTTATTGTGTATGATGTGAATACTTTAACTGGCTAGTGTGCATATCCGATTAAACACCACAAATCCCTTTATACATATATGATATGGCATATATATGAAATCGACATGTGTCTCCCTAAAATGATTTTGATGGTAGATGTGTAGCGTGGTTATGGCCTATAAACCCCTATGTGTGTGCTTGGTTGGTTGTGGTTGTTTGCATCTCAGTCTGTGTACCGAGTCCTTTATTCTATTCCAGATGTAACTCAAGATAACTCGAGCCTTCTCTTCTACCTTTTCTCCCCCCGAATGTAACTCAGGGTTTCCCAAAAAAAAGATGTAAAAGTAGGATAGTTTTATTTCCTTTTATGTCAAAGAACGGTGGGCACCCAGACAAGCAGTTAAGGGAACGAGATGACCGACTTATGGTGTGAGATGAGAAGCTGGTGACCTAATGAGGAGCACAACGACCTGGCATACCGACCGTCTAGAGGTGCTAGACGATCAGTTGGAGACAACCAACCGACCGGCTAGGAGGTGAGCCGATCATTCATAGGATGAGTTGATCAACCATGAATATCCCAAGCACAGCTTCATCAACAATAGGTTGATGCATGTGATGTAAACCTAGATGACTGTAATTCTTTGTGGCTCAAGGAATTACAAATAGGATGGACATAATCATCGCTTTATCGTTTTGCATGTTTTCTTGTGGGATATAGCATGTATATGATACATACTATATATGTGGTGATTGGATATGTATATGTATATAAATACCAAACCCCTAAATATAATATTAAGTCTTAGATGCTTTCCATAAGAAGAACACATGAAAAGCTTGATCAACAAGCGTGGACATCCCAAGGGTGGTGCATTGTCTATCTTATGGAAGTGTGATGATAGTTGTGTGGGCCCGCCAAGCGAGGTGCACTCCTATTGTGTTAGCTTTTAGGTCAGGCTTAACTAAGTGGTCTTAATGAGTTTAAGCACTTAGAGGCATGCAGATGACTATGGCAAAGAGTTGTGCATATCATCTATCTAAGAATTGCACATGATGCAATTGGTGAATGTTACCTACCTTAATAATTGATTATGGATGTTGGTGTTGGCCGGGTAATAACTCAATTGTTTTGGATCTTGGCTCACTAGAAGGTTGTACGTTGCAATCTTCTGAATTGATGGTGAGGTCTATCAATTTGATAAAAATAGTGGGAGTGATGATTAATTAAAGTCCTAATTAATATTGTCAACTTTGTCAAATCAAACAAATAAAAATGTTTTGAAATGTTGCAAAATTCTTTTGTAGAATCCAAATGACAAATATAAATACATTATCATTGTCATAAGTTCATAAATGGGATAAACTTTAAATCTGGTTTGGGACCTTTGAGAAGTGTTCTCAATAGTGAGTGTAAACTCCGAAGTTCTTGAAAGACCAGAGCTAGTAGAACCGCTCCAAATGCACCTAAGGAAAAAAATTGGATGCTTACTTGAAGTATGCCAATGATGCCTAAGGCATCAAAAACCTTATGCTGATCTATATGAACTATGAGTTGCATAAATAGCTTGAATCATGGACATTCTTGAGATGGTTATACATCTGAAGAATCATGTAAAGCATGAAAGGTATAATGTCTTCAAATCGATATTTGAGTATAATCAAACATATAACGATCAAGTATAATCTCATATGCTCAATATGATTGTGCATATAGACCAATTGTGATATCTTATAGGTCAAGAGTTGACCAAACATATGATTCTACAAATCTTTGTGTGAATCATATAGACAGTTTATCAATTGTTGAGAAACTTGGCAAAACCATTGTCTGAAGTGATTGGCATATTGATGCCAAAGCAAGAATGAAGAAAAGGACAAAATCTGTGATAATGATCAACAGAGTGAAGTCCATAGACTAAAGCAAGGTCAAGAAGAGTTCTGAAGCCAAGAATAGGTCCAAGTCTTCATCACTCAAGATATGGAGAGGAGTACGATGGAAAGGGAAATAACCTCTTTATAGAGGATCTCATGAAGATGAAAGATAGACAAGATCTCTACTTCATGACCTAAGAAGAAGTAAGTTAGAAATTGTGCAGAGCAAGAGTTACTACCATTATAGTTAAAACATGGCATTCATGGGCATATAATAGAATTAGTGAATTGCTATTATACATCTGCCATCAATGAAATCGGCATACATCTTGTATGGACAAGAGTGTAATGTACTGATGTTTCATTTCAAAGAAATGATCTTTAATGGTAATGCCTATGTCTCATCAAATATACTTTATATTTAAAGATACAAATGTGTGTGACACATGTAATGAATGACAAGATAACTCAAACTTGAATGCCTAGAGCATAGTCATCTGTAATGCATATATGAGAACTGCATTTCTAGAAATCCATATGATGATTATCTAGACTCATTTTGGATATTGAAATAATACATACATGCTGATCTCATTCATTGTGCAATATGACAAAGGTTCTTCACTAGATGTAGTGGGATAATGATTATTCTATTAAGGATTATACATATGGATGTATATAGACCTTTTAGAATAAATGCTAAAGGTAATCATTAGTACTTCAATATATTTGTTGATGACCTCAATAGATATGGTAGTTTGTGTGGGCTCTGATCTCCAAAACACAAGATAAACATAGAGGAAGCGATTCGATTAACAGCGGAATACGAAAATCACGAGAAATTAAAACTTTTTGAAAACGAGATCTTAAAAACCTGAAACTCCTTTTATAAAAGTAAGATGAACTGTTTACATCTCTGATAAATCACTTCTCGAGTGATTATATACGTCATGATACAAAATCTCAAGATTTCAAAATTCTCAGATCAACAAACTCCTAGGACCTGAATGTACAGAGACGACATAAGACTATTCTGACTACAAGACTAGACAACACAGTGTTTCCACCTGAAGTCACTGCTGCTCCTGAATTTGTTGCTGTTGCTGTTGTCCACCTACAGATCAGTGCCTTCGACCTCGACGTCCACCTAAAGGTAGAAATCTTCGGGGTGAGACAATTTTAAATAATTGTCCCAGCGAGAGTTATAACTCTCCGCCAGAAACTTTGTTAAAAGCAATCAAAGGAATATCATGAGCAAGTAATTTAGGTTACTCACAGCAGGCTTGATAACAAATACTCATCTTTAATTAGGGAATATGAAGAACATGTATACTAATGCTTGAACAGGATATTAAAAGCAAGCAATGTAATATCAATCAATGTTCCTCGTAGTTCAACCTAAGCAGTTATGCTACGTGGTTGATTATGTTTTACAAACATCATTATGCCCTGCGGAGATGAGGTATACCGCTCATGCTCCAACCAATCACTAGTAAGTCGCATCGGTATCATACTAGGTCATCGAAAGAGCCAGATTCTCATGACCTTCAACGACCTCAGTCAGAATGAGGATAAACATGCAGGACATCTAGTGTCCCTGCTAATATAGCTTACCAAGGTATTCTGGTACTTCGCTATTAGAGTCACAGTGGCATTCTTCACTCTCTTCGCCATCGAAAGATTTCATGTTTATCTCTCATCGATGCGGTATAAAAGATTCCCTTGGAAGAATAGTGTTACATCATCCCGATATAAACATATAGTGAAGGGTTGATGGATTAAGATACATCAACATCAACTCCTACACTAGGATGTAAGGATATACACATCCATATTCCCCCACATACTCTAAAGTATGTGATCCAGGAGTTCCCTTAGGAAAACCTGTTTCACCATCATTTAAATTCTGACAATGATGGATCTATGATCAGGGCTCTACATGGTATGATTAAACTTGGTTATTAGGTACATTTCAGTATTCTTTTAGCATCATACATGTTTTCAAACATTAATCATTAGCATAGCAGCTATGAAAGTAGAATACTAAATGTATCAAGTCTAACTCACATCAATTATCATTTCTCAATCGTCCAATCACAAGTCATTTGACAAGCATGACCTTGATGATATTCATGGCTCTTACAGCCTATCATTCTCATAAGATGCCACTTACTAGGCATCAACATATGTCATTATTCATAAAGCTAATAACATGCTTCCAATGAATATGAAATCATAATCCTTACTTGGATATGATCACCATCATGTATAGAAACCTGCATGGTTAATTCAACTGATAATAGTAAGCAGTTCATATCAAGAGTTGTACCCTTATATTCTTACAAGGGTTAGATTCCCTGATTTTCATCAATTAGGGTTTACTATTCACAATATATGTCATCACCCTATAATTAGGGTTTACTATTCACCTCATGGTGAATTAATCTCATTACATCACCATGCATGAGAAACATCATCATTAAAGCCCTCAGATAAGATCAAGATTCACCAATTACCATAATTAGGGTTTCCATGATCTCTCATAAGTGGATCATACCCTAATCATGCACATTCATGTATATTGAAGGTATTTTACTTGAGTTTCCATCATAAATGGTACTTTCTCTCTCCTCTCACTAGTAGATGATGACTACACCACTTAGATTAGGTTAGGTTAAGTCCCCTTTGATCTACATAAACCAAATCACCACTATCATGTTATTAGAGTTTACATAAAACAAGGTATCCTTTAATTGAACCCATTTAGGTTGAAACGAGTGTGACCCATTTGGATTGAAACGAGTGTGACCCATTTCAGTTGAAATGAGTGTGACCCATTTCAGTTGAAACGAGTGTGACCCATTTGGATTGAAATGAGTGTGAACCCGTTTGGATTGAAACGAGTGTGAACCCGTTTGGATTGAAACGAGTGTGAACCCATTTGGATTGAAACGAGTTGAACCCATTTGAGGTGAAACGAGTTGAACCCATTTGAGGTGAAACGAGTTGAACCCATTTGATGTGAAACGAGTTGAACCCATTTGAGGTGAAACGAGTTGAACCCATTTAAGGTGAAACGAGTTGAACCCATTTAAGGTGAAACGAGTTGAACCCATTTAAGGTGAAACGAGCTGAACCCATTTAAGGTGAAACGAGTTGAACCCATTTAAGGTGAAATGAGTTAAACCCATTTAAGGTGAAACGAGTTGAACCCATTTGAGGTGAAACGAGTTGAACCCATTTGAGGTGAAATGAGTTGAACCCATTTGAGGTGAAACGAGTGTGAACTTACTTGGGTCCAAACCGCATGAACATAAAAGGTGACACATAGGTTATGTTTGAATAGGGTTTCCTATGTTGAAGCCTTTAATTGGCCAAATCCATGTTAACCACTTACGGATTGAGTCAATTAGGATGAGCCTCAATCAATTGGACTCCAATTTGACCCTTAATTGAAAGCCAATTAGGGTTAAGTCTAACTCAATTAGGGTTTCCAATCGGCTAATCATCAATTCTCAACAATGTGAAACAAATTGTAATTGAACCCATCAATTGAACTCCAATTGGGCCCAAACCTGGCCCAAACGGTCTTGAGATCGTTTGGATGACCTCCAAACGGTCTTGAGACCGTTTGCCCAAAGTTTGACCAAAATCTAAGTTGATTTGATTAGGATTGAACCCTTATTAGGTCTAAAATCAGCACTTTTATCAATTCTTCAACCTATTGAAATTGGACCTACAATTGATCAATTTTCCTTAACCCTAGACCTCCAAACGGTCTTGGGGTGTCACTAAACGAGTTTGAGACCGTTTGGGTGAACCCCAAACGGGTTTGAACCCGTTTGGATCCTCCAACCCAAAACTCAACAAGATCTATAATTAAAAATCAGCAATTTCAACCCGATTAGGGTTAGGGTGTTGAAGTGCCTTCAACTCTCAATTGGTTAGGAATTAGATTATAATTTTTTGTAGGAAAGAAATTCAATACATTATGAACAGACCCTCAAACGTTCATACCTTGGTCAACCCTATGAAATGGTCTTGGGGTCGTTTTGATCCAAACGATCTTGCAGGATCGTTTGAGATCAAACGGGTTGAACCCGTTTGACCTTAAACGAGTTGCACCCGTTTGGACCAAAAGGGTCCAAGGTCGTTTCATAAAGTGACCTAGGAATCCACGCCCATCATCCTCAACCTCTGTTCAGGTCGGTTCCTCCACCATTTTGCTTGCAAAAGAGCAAGGAAGAAGGGAGGTAGAAGAAGAACTAATCATAAAAACAAGAACAAAGATATGCATAACAAAGCTAAGAGTTAGAGTTATAAAACCCGCCTCAAACGTGGTTCCTAGAGCTTCCAAGCTTCGAAACTTTAATGGTGGCTTGAGCTCCACAGGTCATCCAAGGTTGTTTCTTCAAGAAAGGTTGGGAAGGATCGGCTAGGAAGAGAAAGCTAAGTAAATTAACCATGAAACCAACCTTATACTAGGATTTCCCCCATGAATTCAAGCTAGAAGATGGTGCTTTCTTACCTTAGAACAGGTTGGTCATTTCCCTGAGCTCCAGAGATTTGCCTTGGTCGGTTGAGAAAGATGAGAAGTGAGGAAGTGAAGGGAAACGTTTGCTTGGTTTGGAAAGAAAGGTGCTTATATAGTTTAGGCTGATTTTCACCATAAGGACCTCTGAAGCATGTAATTCTCATCCAAGTCCCTCCTTATTTCTAAGGCACGTTAAATCTATCAAAACTTAATCAAAGACCATCAAAACTCAAGATCTAAGGGTAAGGAAAACCAATATGCACACTAAGGTATATATATATATATGAAGGGTCTTCTTACTCATACTAGGTGTTTTCACTACAAAGATCATCCTTCTTATCCAATTATTTAATAGAAGAGCCCCTCTCATCCTTTCTTTTCTAAATGATGTCAAGAGTCATAAAAGATATTCTAGAAAGTGTATAGCACAAGTTGCACCCCACATTTTGGGTAAATATCACTTTACACCAAAATTAGGGTTTAAGCACAAGGATTGCTCCACAAGCTGCACCTTGGTGCCCAAACTTGGGAAATCCATCATACCTCATCATATTCTTTCATATGATGTCTCTTTATTAGAGGAACATATTAACCTGTGTAATTTGCAAGTTAACCCCTCTAATTGGGTAATTTTCACATAGGTCCCTGTATTACCAAACAATACTACAATCATTGTTTAAAAAGGACAGAAATGAAAATGTATGTTCCTAAAGAACTTAATTACATGCCAAAAGATAATCACAAGGATTTAATTACATATCTTAGGCAAAACACCTAGGGTTAATTCATAACCCAGGTCAGGGATGTTACAAATTATCCACCCCTTACAAGGATTTCGTCCTCGAAATCGATAAAACATATTAAGTGAAAAGAGTAGGATATTTCCTTCTCATCTCTTCCTCTAGTTCCCAAGTGGCTTCTTCAACACCACAGTGATTCCAGAGAACTTTTACAAGACTTATCTCTTTCTTCTTTAGCTTTTTAATTCTGTTATCAAGGATTGACACCGGTCCTTCCTCATAAGTTATATCTTCATTCAATTCTACTTCCATAGGTTGCAGAACTGACTCGGTATCGGGATGACATTTCCTTAGCATAGAAATGTGAAACACAGGGTGTAGTTTTTGTAATTCTGGTGGTAACTCTAGTCTATAGGCTACCTTTCCAACCCGTTCAATGATTGGATAAGGCCCTATAAATCTAGGAGCTAACTTCCCTTTCCTTCCAAAGCGAAGGACTCCTTTCCAAGGCCAGACCTTGAGATACACTCTGTCTCCAACCTGGAACTCCAACGGTCTACGACGCTTGTCAGCATAAGATTTTTTCCTATCTTGTACAGTCTTTGTAAAGAAGCGAAATCACTTCCTTACTAAAAATTTGAACAATAAAACCTCCAGTCCAAACACACTCAAAAGGTATGTTGGAGTGGGTGTAAAATTTTCAAATCTTTATATAATGGTAATCAAAAGACCAATGTATAGCAGCGGAAGAAAATATTTAACTATTCAATTATAAAACAAAGGGATTACAAACTTACATCACAAGGATCCATGTAGAGGAAATCTAAACCACCTCAAGTTTGTCTCCAAGCTTCATCATCTCAAGCTAAGTCTAGGTCAACACGTCTTGCCATCCATGTCCTCCACCTAGGGTTGGAAGCATACCCCAGCAAAAGAGAAACAAAAGGAAACATCAGCAAAAGTTGGTATGTGCATACTAAAAAGCAAATTGAGCAATATAAAGAAATAAAGGACATCAAGTGTAAAGGCTTCCCATGCAAGAGATAAGTATCACCCAAACGGGTATCAAGTGACAGATTATAACAAAAAAGGATACTTGCCACAAAGCAAAACATATAAAAGGATTGTGCTATATATAAATCCACTACCATGGTGGGTAACAAAGCACAAGTAGGGCACACACCCCACAATCAAAATCCTGCATGCATGTGAGATAAACATAACACTAGAGCAATATAAACACAATTGGTGGCCAAGGCTTCGCATCCTTGCAAACCTGATAGAGAATGACTCACCGCCAAACTCCCAAATATAAAATGGGTCAAGACACACATCTTGCCCTGGGTACGAGGTTCCTTTCCGTCCCAAAAGAACAAAACCAATGCACTTACACTACTCTAGTGCTACTAAATCACATTGCATGTTTAATGTAGAGGCAAGTAGAAAAGTATAGTTAGATTTATCAAGGTTGCCATCACACAATGGACAACATAAACATATAATCATCCACATCACAGTGGGCATATATCAACAAGTAAAATCCACATCACAGTGGGCATATAATATCAAAAGTCCAACTTGCACCAAGGCAACAAGATAAGATTCCAAGAGAATATCCATGATCATAATAACAAAATAAGATACTTCACATGAAGCATGATTTCAAGAGAACAAGACAATGTGTAGGCTAATGTCCAAAGGACCAAAAGTAAGACAAAAATAGGCTAATTGCTCAAGAAGAATAATCGGGGATGCAAACATACATCAAGAGATAAGAATTGCTCAATATAGAAATAATAGGAGATGCAATCATACCTCAACTTCAGAGTCAAACGATCCCAAGTCACATCTAGGTCCAAGCCTAGGCATCCAAAGCACCTATTATGCATATATGTGGAATTAGGGTTAGGTTTCCATTAATATACAAAACCCTAAAATCACCTTTTTATTATTATTGAATTAAGTTATCAAAACTATTCCATATTTTAGCTTATATTTTCCTGAGTTCAAAACATATTTTATTATATTATTAAGACTTATAAATATTTAGTTATGATTTTTACAAGTTAATTCATTATTAATTAGATCTATTGAAAACACATGTTATTAATCTTTATATTTAGTTATCAAAACATGTACCATGAGATATGCCTTAATTTTCTGATTCCAACGAGTATTTATTTACATTTTTCCGATCAGTAGATTATTAGTTATGGATTTTTGAAATTCGGCCAATAGTAAAATTCCACTTCAATAAAATAGTTGCGAGCAAGAAGAGAGAGTGGCCCACTCGGTCCGATTTGGCCCAATCAGGGCTTGCCAACTTGGCTGGCCCCATGATAAACTGAGCAAATCGCCTCAGCGTAGAAACAAAACAGACCTCGCGTGAAAAGACCAAAATACCCCTGAAAGGGAAACGAAGAGGTAAAGAAACGATGGAGGGTATTCTCAGAAATCCACGAAGGATCGTCTTCTTCGTTGTATCCTGAACGCAAAGAAGTCCAGGATACAACACAGATCAGGAAATCGTATCCAAAACCACAAGCAGCAAAGGTGACCAACTTCATCGCGATCTAAAGCTGAACTCAAGGAGCCCGCAGACAAACAAAACCACGAAGAAAATAGGAAATCAAACAGCAGATTCAAGACAAAATGGGATAGAAGATTACATGTAGAAAAAGAGGCGTTTTGGTATACCTCAAGGAGAGGACAAATCGAGGGTGCAAGTGTCTTCACAGGCACGAGGGTAACTGACCTCTGCCACCTCGGGGCGTCGCGGCAACCTGGGCGCCGCCCACCACCCAAGCTCTCGGTGGTAGGGTGGTCGGAGTAGGGGATAGGTGCTCGAGGCCCAATGATGCCGAACCAAGGCAAGAAACTCAAAGACGGGGTCACAACGAAGGTCAGTGATCACTCCCTCGAAGTTCCGATGACCCATAGGGGTGGCAACACCATCCCGACGCCGGAAACAGGGGAAGGCGACGCTGGATATGGCAACGGCTGGATGGGTGTCGAAACCCTATATATATAGCTTGATTGGTGTGGATTTTCTCAGGGAAAACAAAGGAGAAGAAATCGGTCGAAGATTCGGAGAGGAAAGGAAAATCCAGGGAAAGGAAATCGTGAGAACTATAGTGCGTGAGAACTGAAAGGGGAAACGAAGAAGAAGATCTGAGTGACGTTGGATCATAAATCCAATGGATGATATTAAATCCAAAACAGTAAGGTCGTGTGACAAGGAAAATAACAGAAATCTTATACAAACCAAAATCCGATTAAAATAGGGATGTAATAAATTTCCTATTTTCTCTCTCCTCTTTAGAGGGTGCAAACCAACTCCAATTTGGATGGAATTTTGCACAGAGGCTAATTAAAGCATGTATATTCCGAATATAAAATTAAATTTGCCTTTTGAAAACTTTTAGTGGGTTAAATAAATCAAACCATATTTCCTCTTTCCTCCTTCATTAATGGCATTAGGATTATCCAAATTTGATGAAACTTGACGCACAAGTCATATTTAATGTGTTGGACACGAATTTACCATCAATTTCACATATTGGATATATTTGCATATTTATTTAATATCTTGAAGATTTTACACACTTTCTCTCTCCTGATTTCACCCTTTAAGCAAACTTTCTCCAAATTGAATGAAAATTCACCCAAAGGATATATTTATTATATAGATCATGAATCTAAGATTATTTTCCTCTTTTGGAGTCAATTATTATATTTATTTATTAATTACACCTTTTGGGCAATTTCTCTCTCTTAACTTACCATATTATTTTGATATTGTCCAAATTAAATGAAAATTGACATGTAGGCTTATTTTGATGTGTAGATTACGAATTTGAAGTCTATTATTTAATTTGAGGCTTTCTTACATGGGTTTTGTCATCTAGCCCATTAGAGGTCCATTAACCATATTATGCATGAAATTAAGTTATTTATCATCTTGTTATCACCAAATGAATTATTTGACATATTATATTACATTATTCATACATTAGATTATTAGGATCACTCTAATCTTAACCTAGTTTGGCTAAACCCAAAAGGTCAAAGCTCTAGGGTAGGGTTTGAGATCTGGTATGTTACAGCACTCCACCCCTTAAAAAGGATTTCGTCCTCGAAATCTATAGATTCAAACATCAACCACCAACTACTCTCCACCCCTTAAAGGGTTCAACCTAACAAGTCAAACTAAACAACTTTTTAGAGCTACCCACCTCTCTTAATTATGAGAGTCTTAGAGATTTATGTTTTTCATGTATCCAACTATCAAGTCACCATCTAGGGTTGAGATTTTAGGTCCTCGTGTCACTAACCTAACAACCCTACATGAACCACCAAAAAGTCATAGGGTAGGTCAACTACACCTTTATTTCAATCCTAGTCATAAAACTAGGGTTAAATTCTACTCAAACTATAGTTTCTCTTCATTGTGACTTAGTTCAAGAAAACATCGATAAAATCCAGAGAAAACATTTTCTTTTGTACATGTAGTAGTATATGGAAAATAATTTGTTGTGAAAAACTTTTACGATTGAAAACTGAAATTTAGGGCCCAAAATCAAAGCGAGAAACCAAGTCACAATATTTCCATATTTAGATCTCCTAACATATTCACATCCTCAAAACCAACCTTATTGCATACAAAGATCATCATTGATCAATTCTAAGGTCAACATCTCACTTAGAGCTATCTATAAAAGTCAAGGGTTCTAATGGGGAGACAAAATTGAAATAGTCGATTCCGACTACCATGGGCTCTGATACCATGCTGTAAAGAAGAGAAATCACTTCCTTACTAAAAATTTGAACAATAAAACCTCCAGTCCAAACACACTCAAAAGGTATGTTGGAGTGGGTGTAAAATTTTCAAATCTTTATATAATGGTAATCAAAAGACCAATGTATAGCAGTGGAAGAAAATATTTGACTATTCAATTATAAAACAAAGGGATTACAAACTTACATCACAAGGATCCATGTAGAGGAAATCTAAACCACCTCAAGTTTGTCTCCAAGCTTCATCATCTCAAGCTAAGTCTAGGTCAACACGTCTTGCCATCCATGTCCTCCACCTAAGGTTGGAAGCATACCCCAGCAAAAGAGAAACAAAAGGAAACATCAGCAAAAGCTGGTATGTGCATACTAAAAAGCAAATTGAGCAATATAAAGAAATAAAGGACATCAAGTGTAAAGGCTTCCCATGCAAGAGATAAGTATCACCCAAACGGGTATCAAGTGACAAATTATAACAAAAAAGGATACTTGCCACAAAGCAAAACATATAAAAGGATTGTGCTATAAATAAATCCACTACCATGGTGGGTAACAAAGCACAAGTAGGGCACACACCCCACAATCAAAATCCTGCATGCATGTGAGATAAACATAACACTAGAACAATATAAACACAATTGGTGGCCAAGGCTTCACATCCTTGCAAACCTGATAGAGAATGACTCACCGCCAAACTCCCAAATATAAAATGGGTCAAGACACACATCTTGCCCTGGGTACGAGGTTCCTTTCCGTCCCAAAAGAACAAAACCAATGCACTTACACTACTGTAGTGCTACTGAATCACATTGCATGTTTAATGTAGAGGCAAGTAGAAAAGTATAGTCAGATTTATCAAGGTTGCCATCACACAATGGACAACATAAACATATAATCATCCACATCACAGTGGGCATATATCAACAAGTAAAATCCACATCACAGTGGGCATATAATATCAAAAGTCCAACTTGCCCCAAGGCAACAAGATAAGATTCCAAGAGAATATCCATGATCATAATAACAAAATAAGATACTTCACATGAAGCATGATTTCAAGAGAACAAGACAATGTGTAGGCTAATGTCCAAAGGACAAAAAGTAAGACAAAAATAGGCTAATTGCTCAAGAAGAATAATCGGGGATGCAAACATACATCAAGAGACAAGAATTGCTCAATATAGAAATAATAGGAGATGCAATCATACCTCAACTTCAGAGTCAAACGATCCCAAGTCACAACTAGGTCCAAGCCTAGGCATCCAAAGCACCTATTATGCATATATGTGGAATTAGGGTTAGGTTTCTATTAATATACAAAACCCTAAAAATCACCTTTTTATTATTATTGAATTAAGTTATCAAAACTATTCCATATTTTAGCTTATATTTTCCTGAGTTCAAAACATATTTTATTATATTATTCTGACTTATAAATATTTAGTTATGATTTTTACAAGTTAATTCATTATTAATTAGATATATTGAAAACACATGTTATTAATCTTTATATTTAGTTATCAAAACATGTACCATGAGATATGCCTTAATTTTCTGATTCCAACGAGTATTTATTTACATTTTTCCGATCAGTAGATTATTAGTTATGGATTTTTGAAATTCGGCCAATAGTAAAATTCCACTTCAATAAAATAGTTGCGAGCAAGAAGAGAGAGTGGCCCACTCGGTCCGAGTTGGCCCAATCAGGGCTTGCCAACTTGGCTGGCCCCATGATAAACTGAGCAAATCGCCTCAGCGTAGAAACAAAATAGACCTCGCGTGAAAAGACCAAAATACCCCTGAAAGGGAAACGAAGAGGTAAAGAAACGAAGGAGGGTATTCTCAGAAATCCACAAAGTATCGTCTTCTTCGCTGTATCCTGAACGCGAAGAAGTCCAGGATACAACACAGATCAGGAAATCGTATCCAAAACCACAAGCAGCAAAGGTGACCAACTTCATCGCGATCTAAAGCTGAACTCAAGGAGCCCGCAGACAAACAAAACCACGAAGAAAATAGGAAATCAAACAGCAGATTCAAGACAAAACGGGAGAGAAGATTACATGTAGGAAAAAGAGGCGTTTTGGTATACCTCAAGGAGAGGACGAATCGAGGGTGCAAGTGTCTTCACAGGCATGAGGGTAACTGACCTCTGCCACCTCGGGGCGTCGCGGCAACCTGGGCGCCGCCCACCACCCAAGCTCTCGGTGGCAGGGTGGTCGGAGTAGGGGATAGGTGCTCGAGGCCCAATGATGCCGAACCAAGGCAAGAAACTCAAAGACGGGGTCACAACGAAGGTCAGTGATCACTCCCTCGAAGTTCCGATGACCCATAGGGGTGGCAACACCATCCTGACGCCAGAAACAGGGGAAGGCGACGCTGGATATGGCAACGGCTGGATGGGTGTCAAAACCCTATATATATATAGCTTGATTGGTGCGGATTTTCTTAGGGAAAACAAAGGAGAAGAAATTGGTCGAAGATTCGGAGAGGAAAGGAAAATCCAGGGAAAGGAAATCATGAGAACTGTAGTGCGTGAGAACTGAAAGGGGAAAGGAAGAAGAAGATCTGAGTGCCGTTGGATCATAAATCCAATGGATGATATTAAATCCGAAACAGTAAGGTCGCGTGACAAGGAAAATAACAGAAATCTTATACAAACCAAAATCCGATTAAAATAGGGATGTAATTAATTTCCTATTTTCTCTCTCCTCTTTAGAGGGTGCAAACCAACTCCAATTTGGATGGAATTTTGCACAGAGGCTAATTAAAGCATGTATATTCCGAATACAAAAAAAAATTGCCTTTTGAAAACTTTTAGTGGGTTAAATAAATCAAACCATATTTTCTCTTTCCTCCTTCATTAATGGCATTAGGATTATCCAAATTTGATGAAACTTGACGCACAAGTCATATTTAATGTGTTGGACACGAATTTACCATCAATTTTACATATTGGATATATTTGCATATTTATTTAATATCTTGAAGATTTTACACACTTTCTCTCTCCTGATTTCACCCTTTAAGCAAACTTTCTCCAAATTGAATGAAAATTCACCCAAAGGATATATTTATTATATAGATCATGAATCTAAGATTATTTTCCTCTTTTGGAGTCAATTATTATATTTATTTATTAATTACACCTTTTGGGCAATTTCTCTCTCTTAACTTACCATATTATTTTGATATTGTCCAAGTTAAATGAAAATTGACATGTAGGCTTATCTTGATGTGTAGATTACGAATTTGAAGTCTATTATTTAATTTGAGGCTTTCTTACATGGGTTTTGTCATCTAGCCCATTAGAGGCCCATTAACCATATTATGCATGAAATTAAGTTATTTATCATCTTGTTATCACCAAATGAATTATTTGACATATTATATTACATTATTCATACATTAGATTATTAGGATCACTCTAATCTTAACCTAGTTTGGCTAAACCCAAAAGGTCAAAGCTCTAGGGTAGGGTTTGAGATCTGGTATGTTACAGTCTTAATCTGTTGTTGTATTACTTTAATCTTTTTCGTAGTCTATTGCACAAGATCAGGACCTAACAACTGATGTTCACCAGTCTCATACCAGCATAAGGGTGATCTACAACATCTGTCATACAAGGATTCATAAGGTGCCATATCAATACTATGTTGATAGCTATTGTTATAGGCAAACTCCATCAAGCTTAGGTGCGGATCCCAACTTCCTGTGAACTGTAGAACATATGCTCTCAACAGATCTTCTAAGGTCTGTATAGTCCTTTCTGACTGTCCATCCGTCTGTGGATGAAAGGATGTACTAAACCTTAACTGGGTGCCTAGTGCCCTATGTAGCTGCTCCCAAAAATGACTTGTGAACTGAGGACCTCTGTCAGAAACTATGGTGACAGGAACTCCGTGCAAACACACTATCTCTTGAACATATAACTGGGATAACCTTTCAGCAGAATAGGTTGTTTTGACAGGTAAGAAATGCACTGTCTTAGTCAACCTATCAACAATTACCCAAATGGAATCATGTCCTTTGTTTGTTCTAGGTAGACCAACAACAAAGTCCATGGTTACATGATCCCACTTCCACTGTGGTATGGGTAAAGGTTGCATTGTTCCTGCAGGCTTCTGGTGTTCAGCTTTAATTTGCTGACACACTGGACACCTCAGAACAAACTCATCTACGTCCTTCTTCATCCCAGGCCACCAATACATATCTTTCAAGTTTCGATACATCTTGGTGCTTCCTGGATGCATAGCATACATTGAAGAATGAGCTTCTTCCAGGACTAACTTCCTCAGGTTATCTACATCTGGTACTATCATCCTCCCATGATAGCATGCCACTTGATCATCTGATTCATGAAAACCTTCCCACTTCTCATCACCATACTCAGATCTGATCTGCTGAACTACAACATCAACTTGCTGTGCCTCTTTAATCTGCTCTCTTAGGGTGGGTTTGATATGCATCTCAGCCAACAACCCGGCAATCCATGACACCTTCATCTGTACATTGTCTTGCCTTAAGGAGATAAGCATATCTCTCCTAGGGCATACTAAAGAGTTTAATTGTGCCCTATCAGAGGATGATGTTGTTGATTTCCTACTCAAGGCATCTGCAACTACATTGGCCTTTCCTGGATGGTAATCTATTGTACAATCATAATCCTTGATTAACTCCATCCAACGACATTGCCTCATGTTAAGGTCATGCTGAGAGAAGATATACTTAAGGTTCTTATGGTATGTGAAAATCTGGAAGGTTTCTCCGTAAAGATAATGTCTCCAGATTTTCAAGGCATGAACCACAGCAGCTAACTCTAAATCATGTGTCGGATAATTCTCCTCGTGTTTCTTAAGTTTTCGAGAAGCAAAAGAAATCACTTGTTTATCCTGCATCAACACACATCCAAGTCCATTCTTGGAGGCATCACAAAAGATTACATATCCTTTTCCTGGCTCAGGTAGCACAAGTACAGGTGCACTTGTCAACCTCTCCTTCAACAACTGAAAAGACTGTTGACACTTATCACTCCAGACAAAAGAAACATCTTTCCGGGTCAACTTTGTCAAGGGTAAGGCTATAGAACTGAAGTTCTTAATGAACCTTCGGTAGTAGCCAGCTAACCCTAGGAAACTTCGAATCTCCGTCGGTGTTTTCGGTTGTTCCCACTGTAGAACAAATTCTACCTTTTTAGGGTCAACACGAATACCCGAGGCAGATATCACATGTCCAAGAAAAGATACCTCTGGCATCCAGAACTCACACTTGCTAAACTTAGCGTATAGATTATGTTGTCTTAGCAAAGTTAGAGCCTGACGAAGATGTTGTTCATGCTGCTGAGCATCTCTACTATAGATTAGGATGTCATCTATGAAGACAACAACACACTGATCGAGGAAAGGTCGGAAGATTCTATTCATAAGTTCCATAAATGCAACCGGTGCATTAGTTAGTCCAAACGACATAACTGTGAACTCATAGTGACCATACCTTGTTCTGAAGGCAGACTTGGATATGTCACTATCCTTAATACGGAGTTGATGATATCCAGACCTCAAGTCTATCTTTGAGAAGACGGTTGCACCACGCAACTGGTCAAAGAGATCATCAATCCTCGGCAAAGGGTACTTGTTCTTTATTGTTACTTTATTTAATTGTCTATAATCGATGCATAATCGCATTGATCCATCTTTCTTTTTAACAAACAAAACCGGAGCACCCCAAGGTGAAGTACTCGGTCGGATAAAACCTTTCTCAAGCAACTCTTGAAGCTATTTCTTGAGTTCTGCCATCTCAGTAGGTTCCATCCTATACGGTGTTTGTGCTATAGGTTGGGTATCTGGGATCAAATTGATTTCAAAATCAATTTCTCGAGGCGGTGGCATACTTGGAAGTTCTTTAGGAAATACATCTTCAAATTCCCTGACTATAGGAACTTCAGCAAGGTTGGGACTCTTCATGGTGGTATCTATCACATGGGCCAAGAATGCATAACATCCTTGCCTCATCAGCTTATCAGCAACCATAGCAGACACAAGACAGGTGGGTAGAATCTTTCTCTCTCCTTGAAAGATCCATGTGTTGTTCTCATCAGCAAACACAGCCTGCTTGGATTCACAACCCAAGACAACTCTATACCTTTCCAAGGTATCCATCCCCTGGATTATATCAAATCCTTGCATATCAAGTGGTATAAGATCCACTTGAATGTGATGATCAGAAAAGAAGAGGATGCAGGGAGCGCATACCTCTTGCAAAACAGCAGATCCTCTCAACGGAGTTTCAAGCAACAAGCCATCTGCCCTATGTCTAACTGTTATATTGCAATTACGAATCACTCTTCGAGTGACAAAGGAGTGCGTAGCACCCGGGTCAATCAAAACAGATACCACACAGGATTTAGACATATTAGAATATAAAAGTTCCATCTGACCTGCCACAACCCGTGGATTGACTACTGCTTCTGGTGGGTTCATAGCATAGAACCTTGCTGTCGCCTGAGGTTGAGTTGGTGTTGACGATCCAGCCTGAGACGCTTACCCACGTCCTCTAGCTGCTCCTTGAGACTGCCTTCTCTTTGATCCCTGTTGATCCTGCCTCAGAGGCTGTGTCACACTGACAGGCCTAAACCTACAGTCCTTCATCAGATGTCCCACCTTCCCACAGTTATAGCAACTTCTCTCCAGTTGTTGTGGTCTTGGCGGTCCTGTGACCGATATTGATGTTGAACTGTGAGTCTCTCGTGGCGGTAAACCTCATCCTCTACCTCTACTTGGGGACCACTGAGTCTGAGAACTCGATCTGGGTGGTGGAGGTGTAGGTGCAGAGAATCTAGGCTTCTTAAAGTCTCTAGATGAAGATCCCTGGAACTGTGGATATCTCTTTTGGGTTTGTCTTTTCTCGACTATGGATCTCTCTATCCTTCGGACTGACTCAACAAAGGTAGAGAATCTCTCTCGGTTTTCTAGTGCAGACACGGGAGTAGTCATGTCGGCATTCAAACCCTTCTCAAACCTCCTAATCCTTTCTTCATCTGTGGTAGCCATATGCGGACAGAATCGCAACAACTCCATGAACTTAGCCTCATACTCGCTAATGTTCATCATACCCTATCTCAGTCTCTCAAACTGAGAGATCTTCTCGTCCAGGAAGGTCTTTGGAAAATATCTGCGGACAAATTTCCGACGAAAGTCTTCCCACGAGATCTCTATTCCAGGCCTCTTCTGCTCTTCCATGGTCCACCAGTGACCAGCACTACCTTTGAGAAGATAGACAGCATGTCTAACCTTCTCACCTTCGGGGATGTTAAGGATTCTGAAATCTTTCTCCAACTCAATTAACCACAGATCAGCATCTCCAGGGTCAGCTATTCCAAAATATTCAGTTGCTCTGACCTGACGAAGTCGCTCGAACGTTTTACCGATACCTTGACCCTCAGACTGGACAGGTGCCCTAGGTGCAGGCATGGGCATCCTATCGGTGATATGTGTCATGGCAGTCATAAACTGCCCAAACATGGTCTGAACCGCTGGGTTTCCCATATCAGCTGGGTCAAACTGAGGTGGCTCCAAAGGTGGCTCCGGCACAGGTTGCTCTATTTCTAGGCTCCTTGCACCTTCTCGAGGCGCAGCAACACTACTTTTGGCCTCGTACTCCTCATGTGGTCCAGACATCCTTAATTATCTTCTTCTCCTGAGGAGCAGAAGACTCTATTAAATAAGAAAGAAGTACTAAGGATAGACTTGACACTCTAAGTCCTATGTCTCTGTAGACTCAGTGAACCTAGATCTCTGATACCACTAATTGTGGGCTCTGATCTCCAAAACACAAGATAAACATAGCAGAAGCGATTCGATTAACAGCGGAATACGAAAATCACGAGAAATTAAAACTTTTTGAAAACGAGATCTTAAAAACCTGAAACTCCTTTTATAAAAGTAAGATGAACTGTTTACATCTCTGATAAATCACTTCTTGAGTGATTATATATGTCATGATACAAAATCTCAAGATTTCAAAATTCTCAGATCAACAAACTCCTAGGACCTGAGTGTACAAAGACGACATAAGACTATTCTGACTACAAGACTAGACAGCACAGTGTTTCCACCTGAAGTCACTGCTGCTCCTGAATTTGCTGCTGTTGCTGCTGTCCACCTGCAGATCGGTGCCTTCGACCTCGACGTCCACCTAAAGGTAGAAATCTTCGGGTGAGACAATTTTAAATAATTGTCCCAACGAGAGTTATAACTCTCCGCCAGAAACTTTGTTAAAAGCAATCAAAGGAATATCATGAGCAAGTAATTTAGGTTACTCACAGCAGGCTTGATAACAAATACTCATCTTTAATTAGGGAATATGAAGAACATGTATACTAATGCTTGAATAGGATATTAAAAGCAAGCAATGTAATATCAATCAATGTTCCTCGTAGTTCAACCTAAGCAGTTATGCTACGCGGTTGATTATGTTTTACAAACATCATTATGCCCTGCGGAGATGAGGTATACCGCTCATGCTCCAACCAATCACTAGTAAGTCGCATCGGTATCATACTAGGTCATCGAAAGAGCCAGATTCTCATAACCTTGAACTACCTCAGTCAGAATGAGGATAAACATGCAGGACATCTAGTGTCCCTGCTAATATAGCTTACCAGGGTATTCTGGTACTTCACTATTAGAGTCACAGTGGCATTCTGCACTCTCTTCGCCATCGAAAGATTTCATGTTTATCTCTCATCGATGCGGTATAAAAGATTCCCTTGGAAGAATAGTGTTACATCATCCTGGTATAAACATATAGTGAAGGGTTGATGGATTAAGATACATCAACATCAACTCCTACACTAGGATGTAAGGATATACACATCCATATTCCCCCACATACTCTAAAGTATGTGATCCAGGAGTTCCCTTAGGAAAACCTGTTTCACCATCATTTAAATTCTGACAATGATGGATCTATGATCAGGGCTCTACATGGTATGATTAAACTTGGTTATTAGGTACATTTCAGTATTCTTTTAGCATCATACATGTTTTCAAACATTAATCATTAGCATAGCAGCTATGAAAGTAGAATACTAAATGTATCAAGTCTAACTCACATCAATTATCATTTCTCAATCGTCCAATCACAAGTCCTTTGACAAGCATGACCTTGATGATATTCATGGCTCTTACAGCCTATCATTCTCATAAGATGCCACTTACTAGGCATCAACATATGTCATTATTCATAAAGCTAATAACATGCTTCCAATGAATATGAAATCATAATCCTTACTTGGATATGATCACCATCATGTATAGAAACCTGCATGGTTAATTCAACTGATAATAGTAAGCAGTTCATATCAAGAGTTGTACCCTTATATTCTTACAAGGGTTAGATTCCCTGATTTTCATCAATTAGGGTTTACTATTCACAATATATGTCATCACCCTATAATTAGGGTTTACTATTCACCTCATGGTGAATTAATCTCATTACATCACCATGCATGAGAAACATCATCATTAAAGCCCTCAGATAAGATCAAGATTCACCAATTACCATAATTAGGGTTTCCATGATCTCTCATAAGTGGATCATACCCTAATCATGCACATTCATGTATATTGAAGGTATTTTACTTGAGTTTCCATCATAAATGGTACTTTCTCTCTCTTCTCACTAGTAGATGATGACTACACCACTTAGATTAGGTTAGGTTAAGTCCCCTTTGATCTACATAAACCAAATCACCACTATCATGTTATTAGAGTTTACATAAAACAAGGTATCCTTTAATTGAACCCATTTAGGTTGAAACGAGTGTGACCCATTTGGATTGAAACGAGTGTGACCCATTTCAGTTGAAACGAGTGTGACCCATTTCAGTTGAAACGAGTGTGACCCATTTGGATTGAAACGAGTGTGAACTCGTTTGGATTGAAACGAGTGTGAACCCGTTTGGATTGAAACGAGTTGAACCCATTTGAGGTGAAACGAGTTGAACCCATTTGAGGTGAAACGAGTTGAACCCATTTGAGGTGAAACGAGTTGAACCCATTTGAGGTGAAACGAGTTGAACCCATTTGAGGTGAAACGAGTTGAACCCATTTGAGGTGAAACGAGTTGAACCCATTTAAGGTGAAACGAGTTGAACCCATTTAAGGTGAAACGAGTTGAACCCATTTTAGGTGAAATGAGTTGAACCCATTTGAGGTGAAACGAGTTGAACCCATTTGAGGTGAAACGAGTGTGAACTTACTTGGGTCCAAACCGCATGAACATAAAAGGTGACACATAGGTTATGTTTGAATAGGGTTTCCTATGTTGAAGCCTTTAATTGGCCAAAGCCATGTTAACCACTTACGGATTGAGTCAATTAGGATGAGCCTCAATCAATTGGACTCCAATTTGACCCTTAATTGAAAGCCAATTAGGGTTAAGTCTAACTCAATTAGGGTTTCCAATCGACTAATCATCAATTCTCAACAATGTGAAACAAATTGTAATTGAACCCATCAATTGAACTCCAATTGGGCCCAAACTTGGCCCAAACGGTCTTGAGATCGTTTGGATGACTTCCAAACGGTCTTCAGACCATTTGCCCAAAGTTTTACCAAAATCTAAGTTGATTTGATTAGGATTGAACCCTTATTAGGTCTAAAATCAGCACTTTTATCAATTCTTCAACCTATTGAAATTGGACCTACAATTGATCAATTTTCCTTAACCCTAGACCTCCAAACGGTCTTGGGGTGTCACTAAACGAGTGTGAGACCGTTTGGGTGAACCCCAAATGGGTTTGAACCCGTTTGGATCCTCCAACCCAAAACTCAACAAGATCTATAATTAAAAATCAGCAATTTCAACCCGATTAGGGTTAGGGTGTTGAAGTGCCTTCAACTCTCAATTGGTTAGGAATTAGATTATAATTCTTTGTAGGAAAGAAATTCAATACATTATGAACAGACCCTCAAACTTTCATACCTTGGTCAACCCTATGAAACGGTCTTGGGGTCGTTTTGATCCAAACGATCTTGCAGGATCGTTTGAGATCAAACGGGTTGAACCCGTTTGACCTTAAACGAGTTGCACCCGTTTGGACCAAAAGGGTCCAAGGTCGTTTCATAAAGTGACCTAGGAATCCACGCCCATCATCCTCAACCTCTGTTCAGGTCGGTTCCTCCACCGTTTTGCTTGCAAAAGAGCAAGGAAGAAGGGAGGTAGAAGAAGAACTAATCATAAAAACAAGAACAAAGATATGCATAACAAAGCTAAGAGTTAGAGTTATAAAACCCACCTCAAACGTGGATCCTAGAGCTTCCAAGCTTCCAAGCTTCGAAACTTTAATGGTGGCTTGAGCTCCACAGGTCATCCAAGGTTGTTTCTTCAAGAAAGGTTGGGAAGGATCGGCTAGGAAGAGAAAGCTAAGTAAATTAACCATGAAACCAACCTTATACTAGGATTTCCCCCATGAATTCAAGCTAGAAGATGGTGCTTTCTTACCTTAGAATAGGTTGGTCGTTTCCCTGAGCTCCAGAGCTTTGCCTTGGTCGGTTGAGAAAGATTAGAAGTGAGGAAGTGAAGGGAAACGTTTGCTTGGTTTGGAAAGAAAGGTGCTTATATAGTTTAGGCTGATTTTCACCATAAGGACCTCTAAAGCATGTAATTCTCATCCAAGTCCCTCCTTATTTCTAAGGCACGTTCAAGCTATCAAAACTTAATCAAATCCCATCAAAACTCAAGATCTAAGGGTAAGGAAAACCAATATGCACACTAAGGTATATATATATATATGAAGGGTCTTCTTACTCATACTAGGTGTTTTCACTACAAAGATCATCCTTCTTATCCAATTATTTAATACAAGAGCCCCTCTCATCCTTTCTTTTCTAAATGATTTCAAGAGTCATAAAAGATATTCTAGAAAGTGTATAGCACAAGTTGCACCCCACATTTTGGGTAAATTGCACTTTACACCAAAATTAGGGTTTAAGCACAAGGATTGCTCCACAAGCTGCACCTTGGTGCCCAAACTTGGGAAATCCATCATACCTCATCATATTCCTTCATATGATGTCTCTTTATTAGAGGAACATCTTAACATGTGTAATTTGCAAGTTAACCCCTCTAATTGGGTAATTTGCACATAGGTCCCTGTATTACCAAACAATACTACAATCATTGTTTAAAAAGGACAGAAATGAAAATGTATGTTCCTTAGGAACTTAATTACATGACAAAAGATAATCACAAGGATTTAATTACATATCTTAGGCAAAACACCTAGGGTTAATTCATAACCCATGTCAGGGATGTTACAGTTTGTATACAAACATGAATCTTTTGAAGTGTTCAAGGAGATCATAAATGAAGTACATAACAAACTTGGTATAAGTATTAAATTCCGATATGGTCAATACGTAAATACTTTGAACCAAGAATTTTAGAACCTTCTAGAAGATCATGATAATGTATCATGATGGACTCCACCTGAAACACAATGATAGTGTATCATGAGAAGTGTATCAAAAAGAAGGAATAACACCTTGATAGATCAGAGTTTGAATACTAGCTAAACTTCACATTTCCTTTGGACACATGCTTAACACTAAAACAATGTACCATTAGTTTAAAAGACACCATATGATATATGGAATGGGAAGTGTCCGGATATGTCTTTTTAAATATTAGGATTGAAAGCTTAAATAAGAAAAATGTTTCTTAAAAGGTTTTGTTCACAAATCACATAAATGTTATTTTTTTGAATACTACTTTGATATCCAAATCCAATAACAAAGGTGTTTTAGATGGCTGCATTCCTAGAGGAGAACCTAGTTCTAAAGGAATTAGTGGGAGAGAAAAGTAGAACTCGAAATGTTCAAGACAAACAAGAATAACATTGAACTGAAAGAGGTACAATGGGAATAAAGAGAAACACAAAATGTTGTGGAATCTCAAAGTTCCTTAAGTAACACACGGAACTCATGGTTCTTGTAGAACATGCCTAGAGCTTGAATGATATATGATATCTTATGGACAAGAAGGCAGTGATTTGATCATATGATGAGTCAACAGTCTACCTAGAAGCTAATGAGAGCCAGAAACTGAGATATGGCTTGAAGCCATGAAATCCAAGATGAACTCCATGTACATCAACAAAGTATGACCTTGGTTGATCCACATAAAGGGGTAAAACCCATAGGGTACTTTTAAGTCTTCAAGAAGAAGATTGACATGGAGGATAATTTGGTTGCAAAGAGTTTCGAACAAGTTCAAAGTGTTGAACATGATGAAATCTTTTCAGCAGTTACTAAGGATAAATCCATCAGGATAATGCTTGGTATTGTAGCTTAATGGAAATAAAGTCCATGAAGCTGCATAGATCAATCTTTGGATTGAAGCAGGCACCTCAAAATCGGGATCTTCTATTTGACAAGATAGTCAAAGAGTTTGACTTGAGTCAAAATAAAGAAGTAATGTGTGATTACAAGAATTTAGTGGGAGCATATGTATATTCCACATATTGATGGTGAATAACATCCTTATACTGCAAATATTAAAACCTGGAAACAAAGTACATTCTAAAGTTTTAAAGAAGCATCATATGTGATAGGAATCAAGATCTATAGAGACAGATCAAGAGGCCCTCTTGACCTATGTAGGAGAACATACATCAACAAGATGCTGAAAGGTTTCATCAATGATGAGAGAAAACTTGTCCATGTACCATGGAGTTAGTCTCTCAAGAGCCAAGTGTCCCATTTCTTATGAAGAATAAGGAACACATGGATAAATGTCATATGCATTCACAATTGGATCTATCATATATGAACTCATCTCATTATCTTGTATGTATTAGACATGACAAGAAGATTTGAACTAATTATCTTGTATGTATTGGACATGACAAGAATATATGAACTCATCATCTTGTATGTATTGGACATGACAAGAAGATATGGAATCCAAATATTTTGTATGTATTGGACATGACGAATGGATATCTATCGAACTCCAGTATGAGTTACTATAATACCATGAAGGACATCTTTATGCACTTGTGAAGTACTAAAAGGATTAGTTCTTTAGTTATGGTAATAAGGAAGAGTTGGGTGTAAAGAGTTACACTGATGTAAGCTTCTGAAATGACAAAATTGTGTTTGACCTTGGAATAAGAATTGTTAGTTGGAAATGTTCCAAACATAAGATAATTGATTAATTCTACAATATTACAAACATTGTAAAGGATATTGTATGGATCTAGAAGTTCATATGGATGAACTTATGGGAGGTTCCAACAATTGGTGACTCACTAATAATATTGTGACAACAATGGAGCTACTAGTTAGGAAAAGAAATTTCAGATAGCATACTACGACACTTCCATCTCGTACGCGCTGTCGTACAATGAGGGGATGTGAAACATGAAATATACCAACCTGAAGCAAATGTTGCTTACCCGTTATAAAAGCACTTGTGCAGTAAAAATATGATGGACATGTTAGGATCACTTGGAATATGATTCATGGGTGATTGTCTCTAAGTGCAAGTGGGAGTCTATTGGTATAGTATGCCCAGAGAGCCAATCATATGATGATTGCAAGGAGGTATGTGATACTTGATTTGATAATAATAAAGGCAATTTCTGTCTATATCTTTTAACTATTTTTTAGATTATAGTATAACATATTAGGTGTCTAGAGAGTGACAATACTCAATGACATACATCTTCAAGTACATGACTTGAACAATGAGATCATATGGATGTTAAGAGTATGTACATTCTCACTATCATCCCTAGTCAGTTGTTATTGTGGAAATAACCATAGACATCAATAACACAAAAGACTAGAGTGTGTGCTGGTTGATGATAGAATCTCAATAGTCATGATATATAATATCACACTAAGCACACAGATACATGTTAGAGAATAGTGTATCGGACAGACCCACTGTAAGAGTGATGCATGGAAACCACACTTGGTTAGTCAGGATCATCTCTTATAGTATTGGTGGTGATTGTGGTTCTTAGACCTGAAATCACTGCACTCGTCACATGTGGTTGGGTACACGTTGACATCATCAAATGTAATCCTGAAACATGGGTTGTTATAATGGTGATGAATGGGTGACTTTGACACATGGGGGCTTGATTATGAGTGATATATATGGAATTCGTCCCTCCTAAGGGAGTGTGATATCCTGGCCACTTGAGGAGTGAGACTGAGAAATGCATGACCATGCACATGTAAGTCAATATATGATATTGAGCTTACATATATCTTAGACAGTCTACTCTAAATCAAGAAACATGGATTGAACGTTTGTAGAGGATGACAAGTCCATGCCTCGAGTTCAATCTAGATATATGCAATAAAGGAACTATACATTCACTGTAACACCAATAATAGATTGTAGGTTGAAAGTTGTTCTCCAACTTTCCTTTTCACTTGGGTAGCACTGATGTGCGACTAGGTACCGCTATTTGCTTGTAAACTTTGCATACATTTCACTAATAGACTCATTTGGTTCCATACAAAATTGTTTAATAAGTTAGTTATGGACATTCACTGCTAATGTGAAATGGGACCTATAGGGTCACACACATAGGATTAACCTGGATGAGGAGTTTATCCATTAATGAAGTTTATATTGATTACTAAACTATTTGGGTAATCAATTAAACATTCAATCAATAGAATTGACTCAGAATCATCAAGTTCAAGTGTTGAACCAATTGATTAGAGTGTCACATAGATTGAGAACTGCATTGATTGAGTTCTGCACAAACTGGATCACCAACCAACCGGTTCATTGGGTGAACCGATCGGCTCATGGTCAATGAGGTGATCGGTTCACACTAGTGAACTGATCAGTTCACTTGGACCAAATGAGCAAGTGTTGGGTTTCTCGGTTCATGAGAAAAGATCCTCGTTTCACTTGTTCAATTCGATTGGGACAAGAATTAATCTTTTCATTAATTAGAAACAAATACGAAAATTCAATTGAAGGCAAGTCTGGGAAGTGAACTGATCAGTTCACTTATTGAATGATTAGCTCACCTTGCCAAATGACCGGTTCGGTTGTGAACTGACCGGTTCACCTGCTACAACACAATCAGTTCATGGAAAATACAGACCCTTCTACTCCCGCATCGACTAGGAACCCTGACCTTGCCCTTTACTATAAATAGAGGGGTATAGGGGGCTTCTCAGATTACACAACTCAGAACATTAGTTGCTATGCAAAGTTGTTTTCCTCTCTGGTTTTGGTAATTGAGAGATCCCAAGCAAGTTCTACCCATCTAAGGAGGAACAATGAGGGAAAGACAAATGTAGATAAGTGACTAGTGGTGGGAGAGTGTGTCGGTGACTAGTACGCTGACAGAAGGGGATGACTCCTTCTAGTCAGTCCTTCAGGATGTCTAGAGTTCCCAGTGGTCTGTGTGGACTATCTATAGAGGCGGGAGATTTCTGCTGCTCAGGAGGACGACTGTCAACCGCAGTCTGGGTCAAGACCAGGAGTTGCATAGACTCCGTCAAAGACTAGATGGTTGAAGGTCACACTAGTTGTGAGGTACTGTCACTAAGAAAGCCTCAGGATCAGGTATATCTCGCTAAACCATCCTTCCTGTTACATTATTATTGATGCAATTTGCTGGTTATGGGTTTGTGGTTAGATAAATTTTTGTTTCTGCTACCTATTTTGTCCCATAAACCCAGCAGAATTATGACCTTGTTGCATAAAATTGATGTTATATGACTACTGGTGATATTACATGATTTAACCCTCAATGATAATCTAAGTTTAATGTTTCCCTAACTCCAAATTATAAATTATCTGACATTTATATCTGATCTAATATGGATGGTTCACTTCTATCTAGGAATAAATGCTGACACTTGTACTATATGGAATCCTTGAATGCATGTTTAGAACCTTAGAAACTATGTTGAACCAAGTGAAACCTCCACATTACTCATATGATGTTTAGATTATAAATCCATATTGATCTAAGACTCCTCTATTATGTCTTTTTACATCTTAGGTCCATGTTGACTTGGGACTTCTCTAGGAATCTTAGTCAAGAATCATAATTTGTACTTTACTCGCAAGGTACACTTAATCACTTGACCTATTATGATATTGGCTTGTTTGTACGTATGCTCATATGAATGCTTGGCTAGATAATTACTATTTTGATCTACTTGTTTCCTATGATTAGTACATTCCTTTTACTTGAAATATGTTGAACAAACCTCAAACATAATTGAACTTGTCCATTATACAAACCTTTTGTACCTATCTGTATTCTCGGGGTAAGGGAACAAGGCATGTTGAAAATAGGGTTAGCTCAGTGACTTTGGTCTTGAGGTCTCTCATGTATAAAAGGGTTGGCTAATCTTGAGCATCCTTACAGTCCCTTCCAGTGGGAAGTCGTTAAATGGCCATAATATGTTGTTAAGTATAATGAAAATACACTTAAAATATGCCTTGCATAAAACAAAGTCATTAAGTGTTTCACACCTTGTTTCCACTCCCTTCTTATTATGATGTTCCTAGCCAAGAAATATTTTATATTATTCTGAAACTAGTTGCAGGCCTTTTCATATCATACTCAATGCACTGGCATTAATATATTTTGTTTATCAAATTTATAGTTGCTAAAAGAAGATCTGCTGCACTCAAGACTCTAAGATTGGAAACAAAACATCAATGGTTTTTTTTCAATAGAAATGGGCACATGATTCACTATCCCCTTTAAGTATCTTGTTATATCTTGTTGTTGCTGCTTTTATATATAAATTGCATGTGTGAAATATGTGTGCCATCTACATATGGACGCACAAGTCCACTTGTCTTTGGCTTTGTATCCATTAGGAGCATGGACTTAGGGTAACAAACAGTTCCATGAAAAATAGTATCTGATCCATACACACATGCCTCTATATGTGTTTAAGGCATAACATATCTTAAGAATCCAGGGAGGGACTAAAATCCTTCCCTTAAATTTTAGAGAGTCTTCTAGCACCTCATCTCTTGTTTAAGGACCACCTAAGCCACCCAAGTAGATAATGATTAGTTAGTCTTCTTTTCTCCTCATGTGATTCTTCTCTCATGACTATTAACCACATGATTTCTTGATCATGGGTAGCTTATATATAGGAAAACTAAAATTTATTTGAGATGATGGAAGATGATTAAGATGATAATACCATGATATAACATTAACTTGAAAAAACCCTATTGTGAACAATGAACTCAAATAAGTGATGTATTCATGTGTAAAGTTTATGCAAACCCAATGATACCATATCAGATATAATTTTTTTCTACATTTGAGGTAAATTCTTGATATGGTGAGATAAGGTGGAACTCATGTCTTAGACCTCATGTTTCATGAGGTCCGTATTGATTGAACCCATGCTGCCTTATTGTTGATCAAACCTCAAACATGGTTAAGCAAACTTTTTTCCCTATTTGATATGTACCATGACCGTGCCATGAAATGAGCATGTCTTTGGAGCCCTAGATTATGATGTGAAAACTTGTTACAAGAGGAATCCCCTATTGACCATTATTCCTCTTTGTATCTTCAATTTGAATAATATGATAGATCTAGATCTCAATCTTGCACTATTATACTCAAACTCTTGGGTTCTCGATGTGACTTCTCAATTTGACTTCTTAAATTGCAAGATATACCCTTACCTTGATGATGAAAGCAAGGGGATGTTATTATCACTATGATCTAGAAAAATCTTGAAACATGGTTTCCCCATTATGATCTCTTTGATATCACAACCTCATGAAGCATGATTTGATAATTGGTACTCCTTATTCGAATATGTTCGATGACTCATGATTAATATGGACTAGTATGCTAGATTAGGGCAGTAGTTGACTTACGACTCCCCTAATCTAGGTCACATCTCTATTATGACCGCCTCCAAATTTCCATCTAATGGATTATCTAGAGTGTGGAAAGGTAACCTGTAAGGACCCTGACCTCCATTTTGGGCTTACCCTGTTTTCTTTGCCTAAACCTTGTGTTTAGATGTTTGCTAATCACCTGAGTTGTGATTAGGGCTTATTTGTGCTTTGTTTGGAGGTTGAAGTGCAACTTGCAATTACCCAAGTTCTAGGGTTGGTGTGCAAGTTTGTCACCTTGAGAGATATCTTTCTCTCTCCTTGCATCTGTGACGCATCGTTCGAATAAAACATTATTAACTAAGCGGAAGCGATCACTAAGCAGCGGATTACCAAAAATCACTAAAAATTAAAACCATTTTACAAGGAGGTCCACACATAAGAAAACTCTTTCATAAAGAACTTGATTAACTTAATTACATACTGGTTCACAAGTACATGTCATGTATCATCTTTTTATAAGGATTACATGACTCAACTGCTATATTAAACTAAACACAGGCAGTATGAAATCTCGAGGCACTAAGCCAAAATCTTGAAAGCATTAACTACTACTCCGAGGACCTGAGAGTACATATACAACACATAGGACTCTATGTACATCTATACAAGACATATCAGCCAGTGTCTCCATCTGAGAATTCACTGTTGTTCCTGCTGTTGTTGTTGTTGTCCTCCACCTACTGAAAGATTCCTGCCTCCTCGTCTGCGTCCACCTAAAAATGTGGTTCCCACGGGGGTGAGAGAATTGTAAAAATTGCCCCAGCGAGAGATATAACTCTCCGCCAGAAACATTATTATTGCAGATTAATAAGATAAGTCTGAACAGAGGAATCATAATTTCTTAACAGCAGTTAATTCATTATTTAACAGATTAGAACATTATTCTTATCTAAAACATTACAGTTGTAACCTGATAGAGCATCATATCACTTATCCCATAAGGAATGTGAAGAACATGTATAACATTTATCCACTACACTAAGTAGTATAATATAAACTAATGTTTCTCACATTTCAACTTTATGCAAATACACTACACAGCTGATTATATTTTACACATCATGTGTCAGGCTGCAATTAACTTGCCATAGGAAATTGACATCTTCATTATAGAGTTACAACCACAACATATACACTTTTCAGGCTTAGAACACACAGCTAATGCCTGGGATTGTTTTGTTGAGTCATGGCCTATAGCCATACTCTTCTAACAAAGTATTGGGATCTTAATCCCTCATCTCATCAAACACATTTCCATTTCTTAACAATTTCATCATCATGATTATAAAATATGGGTATTCAAACCCTTAATTCATCATAGAATACTTGTTACCACATAACAGGTAACTTAATACCTTCAGGTCATTTAACCAAGGTAAGCATGATTCTTACTACACAAGCATTCCACATAACACGCAAAGCTTAATTCATCTCTTGTTACCTCTTAGAAGACAACAAGGCATATTATGACTTATGAATCCCATAAACAATTTCAATAATTGAAACATCATATGGTACACAAGGCTCATTAATTTCATATTACCTCTCACTAAGCAACAAAACATGTAAAGGCTTATAAGGCCTATAAAATATTTTCAATATAAGAGCATCATAGCTCATTCCTGGCTATGCTTATCATCTCAACATACATGCATGATTAGTTCTCATGATAATAGTTATAATGCTTTCATATCAGTACCATGCAACACAAAGTAATACCTCTATTCCCTTTTTAGGGTTAGGATTCCCCTTACATATTATCACCCTCCATTAAGGTTTTCCACAAATGACCATTTATGTTCTTAAGATCATGTTATTAATGATAAAACCTTAACTCATTGCTCCACACATCTAGGAGCCAACATTGATAACATAAGTATTCAATCATACTTATTTATTCTCATCATTCATCATTAAATGGATTATCAACACAAAGTATGAGTTTCTCTCTCATCTTTACCAGAATATGATTGCATCATAGTCTATTGATTTGGATTAACCTTTTCATAAGGCACGTTAGCCTACACTTATCAAAGTGCATTACATCTGAATGTAACAACTGACATGACACACTTCATGTGTCACTCATTCAAATATATTGGATTTAAAAATACATTAAGGTATTATCACACTTGAGGTGTTAGATGTGATATCTATCATATTTTGATGTATCACTTCCCTCATCACCATTACCTTACTTGAGTTCATCCACTTAGCTTGTATTAGGGTATTCCCCATCCTAATATACTTTATACACTTGTTCATCACATTTATCATGTAATGTATTCTTCACAAGTCACTGTATTTAGATAATACAACCATTGCTAATGATATGGACTCATCTTTGAGTTAGGAACTATTGATATAAGGATATCCACTATCAACCTCTTTAGATGTTACACTTGTCAATATATTAATCACTATTCCATTATTAGGAATAGGATTTTCCATGTTTATAAATTAAGGTTCACATAGTATCTCCCATAAATATGGGTTTCACATAACATTACTATACTATAGAGTTTCACATAACATCCTCATATATCAGGGTTTCACATAACATTACCCTACATTACAGTTTCACATAGCATTACCTGAAATTAGGTTTTCACTTGACATCACCCTTAATTAGGGTTTCTCATTTCATACCCTTGATTAGGGTTTCATCAACCTTCTCAATTAAGATATCATGATCTCTTTACAAAGGATCATACCTTGATTACTTATTATGTTCATGTTGAAAGTGTTGAGGTTTAGCCATTACATGATTTTCACTCATGTAGGGATTCCTCTTCTCTCATCCTCTATAGGATGTTAATTACTTCAATCTTAATTAGATTAGGTCCAACAACTTGAATGAAGGGTTGTCACAACATATCAAATCATTGCTTTCATAAGCATCAAGAGTTAACCACTCAACAAGGTACTAATTACCCTAGTACCTCAAAGGTATAACCAGTGTAATCACCTTTCATTTACATCATTAATAATTAATTAGTTAATTTACCTTTAGTTACCTTAGGTTTTCAAATGGTTTGACCAATTGAACCTCAAATATTCTTGGTCACTCAGACCCCAAACGGTCTTAGTCACTCAGACATTGAATGGTTTGAAATCATTTAAGCAAAACCATAACGAAATCGTATGGACATTTCTTACTTGAAACCACTTGGGTCTCCAAATGGTCTTGAGCCCATTTGGACTCAAACGGTCTTAAGACCGTTTGGTCCAAACCCTCTCAAAAATGAATGGACCAATAAGGTCTTTCAACACTTATCAATTCAGGGTTTCAATCATTAAACCTTCTATCAATTGAACTACTGATTTGTTCTTTAATTGAATCATTGAATCACCCTTTAATTGGACCTTCAAATAGGGTTTTGAACCCAATTGGACTAAGGTTTATAATCAAGAAACCATCAATTATGGTATTGAAATCAAAGGACCATCAATGATTGACATTGTGGAACTAATTCAACTGAAATCGTTGGATCATACACAAACCATGGCATGACCTGACCTCAAATAGTCTTGAGGTCATTTGGATAATCTCCAAATGGTCTTGAGACCGTTTGAATCATCCCGTCATTGTAATTTATAAAATTTGCTTAGAGTTTGCATCATTGAATCGATCATCAATTGAGCTAGTGATTGTACTTCAATTTGATATCACTGGATCTTCAACCATCCAATCATACACCACCATAGACCTCTAAACAGTCTTAGTTGACCTCCAAACGGTCTTGAGACCATTTGGGCTTAGTCAGCCCAAAAATTGATTCCATTACTTAAGGGTTCCACACTCAACCCAATTAGGGTTTGTGTTTAAGGAATCATTCACAATTGAAACCTTCAAGATCGAACCAATTGAAACCATTGGATCAATATCCAAGTACAACAGAATATTTCCTCAAATAGTAAACCATTTCAAATGGTCAACCATTCCAAATGGTTTGGAACCCAAACCTCCAAATGGTTTGAAAACCGTTTGGTCACAAAACGGTTTGGTGAAACCATTTGGTCACCAAACGGTTTGGTGAAACCGTTTGGACCAAATGTTGAAACCGTTTGCAATAGATATTTGTGGAGGTGTGTGCTTATGATGATGTCATCATCATAAAGCTATAAAACCATGAAGCTTTCTGTGATTTTCATGGTGATTGCATCAATCAACCAAATAAAATTTTGGGAATAAAGAAAGAATCAACAATTGATGGAGATATGGAATCAATAACAAAGTTCAAGGGTTCAAGTTATATAACCCGCCTTCAATTGAGCTTCAAGGCTTGTAGCTTCACGTCAAAAATGGTGGAAGAAGATTTTGAAACCCTCCCAAGGCTCGTCCTCAAGCTTTGGAGTGAAAAGATTGGGCTAGGATTGAAGATGGAGTGAAATAGAGAAGAAATCATGCATTGTTTTGTGATTTCCACCATGAATTCAAGGTGAAAGAAGGTCAAGAAGCTTACCAACAGGTTGGGGATCGTCCTCCTGTTGCTCCAAGCTCCCTTGGTCGTTTTTGCAAGCAAGAAGTGAAAGTGGATTCGAAATTATCCCTTCACCTCATATATAAAGGAGCTTATATATGAATTTTATTGAAAATTCATTTAAGAGAGAGAAAGTAGGAATTATCTCCTCAACTTTCTTGCCATATGCCCCCTTCTCTTACTTAGGGACGAGGCTATCCTCTTTTACTATTATTCCTCTCAACTATTCACGATTTAAATGAAAACAAACTAAGCACCTTAAATCATATTACAATAATATCCATAAGTGAGTGGATATTTCTTTTTCTTTTCTTAATGTGAGTGGGTTCTCCACTCACGTAGATATTTTCTTTGCCTTTACAAGGCACAAGGACGTCCACACATATCAAACTCAACCATTATAGTTTTGGTTTAAGGGCAATCCAATTAATGTAATTATTTTTGCATTAAATTGAATTAGGCTTTCAATTATGCTTAAATCTTGATTATTTTAATATCAAGATTCTCTCTCCTTCAAAATGATTCACATGAGGTTCCCATCTCAAATTTTTTTCTCTACCTGATTCCAAGAATCATTAGGGATCCTCTTTAATTGGTATTTTGCATATTGAACCCTAGAATTTGGGTAAATTGCACATTACACCAAAACTAGGTTTTATTGCACAAACATTGCTCAACAGGCTCTTTCTTATTATTCAGGCTTGTAGAAGCCATACTACTGCATCATACTCATTCTTAAGATGCTTCAACACATGAGGAATATTGTATCATGTACAATTTGCAAGTTAACCCCTCAACTTGGGTAATTTGCACTTTAGTCCAAAACTAACAAAACATTGTTTCAACATTATTCAAAAGGGACTAAAATTGAAATATAAGTTCCTCTTGAGACTTAATTACTTTTAGAGAGATAAGAGAGAGCATATAATCAACTTCATTAGGCAAAAAATATAGGTTTAAGCATAACCCAGGTCAGGGATGTTACAAATTATAAACCCCTAACAAGGATTTCGTCCCTGAAATCCCAGATAACAAAAGATAGTTGTTACTCATGTCATCAAGTCTCTAATTATTATCCCAATATCATGGAGATACTATAGATCTTTAATCCACACAAAGTTCTTCCACAAAGGATTATTCTAAGAAAATATTTTCAACTTGATAAACTTTTCCACCATAATTACACGTGTTCCTTCCATTAGTTCAACCTTATCAATGTTTATGTTTATGCAGAGCATAAACCCCTAACATATGATGTTCATATTATTTTTTTGTAACTAGATTGATTTCATAGTTGACCAATATAGGTAACCAGCATAAATACCTTACTTTGGTATTCATCATATGTATTTAGAACACATCTCATCCTTATCATATTCGATTCCCTGTTGTTACCACCAAGAGTACACATGCACAAAGTATTTCTTTTACTTTAGGAAATTGCTTGTTCCATATATCATTATCTTGGAACCAAAGTCCAAAGCAAACTGATACTTTTCTAAGTATCCATGAATGGATTATTTCTAATCCAAGTACATCAACTGTCATAATACTTACTTGATTGTCATGTAAATGAAAGGAGAAACATAAAGTATCATACTCCTATCATTACCTAAGGTTGTTCATTAAAGAGGAAACATATATATATTTAACATAGGTACTCCACTCAGCAATCCTTTATTTGTTTGGGAAAGTTCACTTAGCACTTCCTATGTAGTTGGGAGAGTTCACTTCAGCAATCCTTATGTTATTAGGAAAGTTCACTTAGCACTTCCTATGTAATTAGGAAAGTTCACTTAGCACTTCCTTATGTGATTAGGAAAGTTCACTTAGCACTTCCTTATGTAATTAGGAAAGTTCACTTAGCACTTCCTTATGTAATTGGGAAAGTTCATTGAGCACTTTCTTATGTAATTGGGAAAGTTCACTGAGCACTTCCTTATGTAATTGGGAAAGTTCACTGAGCACTTCCTTATGTAATTGGGAAAGTTCGCTGAGCACTTCCTTATGTAATTGGGAAAGTTCACTGAGCACTTCCCTATGTAATTGGGAAAGTTCACTGAGCACTTCCTTATGTAATTGGGAAAGTTCACTTAGCACTTCCTTATGTAATTAGGAAAGTTCACTTAGCACTTCCTATGTAATTGGGAAAGTTCACTTAGCACTTCCTCATGTTATTAGGAAAGTTCACTTAGCACTTCCTTATGTAATTAGGAAAGTTCACTTAGCACTTCCTTATGTTATTAGGAAAGTTCACTTAGCACTTACTTATGTAATTAGGAAAGTTCACTTAGCACTTACTTATGTTATTAGGAAAGTTCACTTAGCACTTCCTTATGTTATTAGGAAATTTCACTTAGAACTTCCTATGTAATTTCATTATACTCACTAGATTGTTTCAGAATGATTACTTGATCAGAGTAATCAGAAAGATAACAATCTAAGAGTTTCCTACTTGCCTTATCTCAAATAATCATATACCTGGCCAGGGTATACAAGTATTGAGATTAGGTAGTATGCACTTTATTTGCTATCATATTCCTCACTTTTCATATCATTATACACACAGGATTTTTCATTCTTGAATTTTCTTCAGGAATCACTTCTATATCTCATCTTATAACACATAGATAAGGGAGACTATAAAGCATTTTAAGGAACACTGAGTAAGATGTAAGTTTTCATCTCCCTTGTGTCCTTATAGGACTAGTCAGAGGGAGTTCAAAAACAACTACTTTCTTATTTTTAACACATAGAATCATAAAATGAAATATCAGAATGAATCTATTTCATCTGACCTGTCACAACTCGAGGGTTGACTATTTCATCAGATTGATTCATTGCATAGATCCTCGCAATTGTTGGTTGTTGACCCTGTGCTTGATTATTAGGTGTTGATGAACCAGCTCGGGACGCTTGTCCACGTCCTCTATTGTTACAGAAATATGTCTCTTTTGTGAGCCTTGCTGACTCTGCCCCTGGGGTTGAGTCATCATTACATTCCCATCTGGAAACTCATTTGCTAGATGTCCCAGTTGTCTACATTGGTAATAGATCCTAGTCACAAAATAGGGTCTATGAGATCTAGTCACCAATGTTGATGCTATGCCAGAGGCTCTACTTGGAGCAAATCTACGGTCCCTACCCCTACTTGACGCCTAATGCGTCTGGGTATTGAATCTCGATGGTGCTGTCGATGCAGAAAATCTCGACTTCTTAAAACTTTCGGATCTTTGTCCTTGACACTGAGTATACACCTTCTTACCACTGGCATGTCATTTCTCGATTTCATACCTTTTTATCCTCCTTACCGACTCCACAAAAGTGGCAAACCTCTCTCTGTTCTCTAAAGCAGACACAGGAGTGGTCAGTTCAGTATTCAACCCCTTCTTGAAATGCTGAATTCTTTCCTCATCATTAACTGCCATATGCAGACAAAACCAGAACAGCTCCATGAACTTAGCTTCATACTCACTAATGTTCATTTGTCCTTATATGATCCTCTCAAATTGAGAGATCTTCTCATCTAGATATGTCTTAGGGAAGTATTTACTAACGAACTCTCATCGGAATACCTCCCATCCAATTTCTTCACCTGGCCTCTTGTCTTCTTCTATAATCCACTAGTGACCAGTACTCCCTTTTAGGAGGTACACTGCATGTCTTACCTTCTCGGCTTCAGGAATATCAAGAATCCAGAAAGCCTTTTCCAGCTCCGTCAGCCATAGATCAGCATCTGTTGGATCAGTTGTACCAGCATAATCTATGGCTCCAACCTGGTGAAGTCTCTTAAAAGTCTTGCCAACTCCATACCCCTCATTGTGTGCTGGTGCCCTAGGTGCAGGTGGTGGCATCCTGTCTGCCATGTGTGTCATAGTTGCCATAAACTGGCTAAACAGGTTATGGAAGGCTGGATTCTCTATCATGGCTGGGTTAATCTGGGGTTGTTCAGGTACACACCCTTTCCTATTCTGGTCTCTTGCACCTCCTCCTGGTGCAGCAACACTGCTATTAGCAGCGTGTTCTTTGTGTGTTCCAAAATCTTCAAGTTTTTCTTCTCCTCCTATATGAGAAGAAGTCACTATCAGATAACTAGAAGACACTAGAACAGACTCAACATCTTAGTCCTATGTCTCTGTAGACTCAGTGAACCTAGCGCTCTGATACCACTAAATTGTGACGCATCGTTCGAAGAAAATGTTATTAACTAAGCGGAAGCGATCACTAAGCAGCGGATTACCAAAAATCACTAAAAATTAAAACCATTTTACAAGGAGGTCTACACATAGGAAAACTCTTTCATAAAGAAACGGAGCAACTTAATTACATACTGGTTCACAAGTACATGTCCTGTATCTTTTTCTGAGGATTACATGACTCAACTGCTCTGTTAAACTAAACACAGGCAGTATGAAATCTCGAGGCACTAAGCTAAAATCTCGAAAGCATTAACTACTACTCTGAGGACCTGAGATTACAGAGATGACACATAGGATTATATGTACATCTATACAAGACATATCAGCCACTGTCTCCACCTGAGAATTCACTGTTGTTCCTGCTACTGCTGTTGTTGTCCTCCACCTACTGAAGGATTCCTACCTCCTCGTCCGTATCCACCTAAAAATGTAGTTCCCACGGGGGTGAGACAATTGCAAAAATTGCCCCAGCGAGAGATATAACTCTCTGCTAGAAACATTATTATTGCAGATTAATAAGATAAGTCTGAATAGAGGAATCATAATTGCTTAACAGTAGTTAATTCATTGTTTAATAGATTAGAACATTATTCTTATCTAAAACATTGCAGTTGTAACCTGATAGAGCATCATATCACTTATCCCATAAGGAATGTAAAGAACATGTATAACATTTATCTACTACACTAAGTAGTATAATATCAACTAATGTTTCTCGCATTTCAACTTTATGCAAATACACTACACAGCTGATTATATTTTTCACATCATGTGTCAGGCTGCAATTAACTTGCCAAAGGAAATTGGCATCTTCATTATAGAGTTACAGCCACAACATATACACTTTTCAGGCTTAGAACACACAACTAATGCTTGGGATTGTTTTATGGAGTCATGGCCTATAGACATACTCTTCTAATAAAGTATTGGGATCTTAATCCCTCATCTCATCAAATACATTTCCATTTCTTAACAATTTCATCATCATGATTATAAAATATGGGTATTCAAACCCTTAATTCATCATAGAATACTTGTTACCACATAACAGGTAACTTAATACCTTCAGGTCATTTAACCAAGGTAAGCATGATTCTTACTACACAAGCATTCCACATAACACACAAGGCTTAATTCATCTCTTGTTACCTCTTAGAAGACAACAAGACATATTATGACTTATGAAGCCCATAAACAATTTCAATAATTGAAACATCATATGGTACACAAGGCTCATTAATTTCAGATTACCTCTCACTAAGCAACAAAACATGTAAAGGCTTATAAGGCATATAAAATATTTTCAATATAAGAGCATCATAGCTCATTCCTTGTCACGCCCCAATCTCACATTAACCACAAACCACGAGATTAAGACGCGACAGGATGGGATTTACACATAAGCCAGTCACTCTTCACTTTTTTAAAACCTTTTAAAGAGATTAATAGGATAATCCGATTTATGCTGTAAAATGAAACTAAACAAATTTGCGGAAGCATCTTTATTAACTGAATAGCAATATACGCCGAATCTACAACATATTACATTGTTTGACATAAATAAAGCATAACAGAATATTTACATCTTTAAAGACATTCTCTCTCTCACTCACACCTTGTCCCGAAGATCGAGGGGAATGGACTAAGAGACCTCTAACTTCTAACTACGAACCTTCTATTGACTAGACGTTAGGATGAATCGATCCTTCTGATTTCCTGCTGCTGACGATAACCTGAAAATGTTTTGAGTAGAGGTATGAGCCTACTCGCTCAGTGAATAGCATTTCACTTAGCTATCACTAAACAACTCATCAGGTTTATAAACTGAAAATAAACATATATGCAGAACTAAGCAAGACAGTTCTAATATCATAGCAAACATACAGATAGTAACCACATTTCTAAGCATCAACAGGTATTTCAGGTAAATAAACAGTTATATAAATTTACTGTGAACCTACATGATTATTTATTCATTTTATTATTATGCCCTAAATATATGCAGTGTACTCTGCATATAAAGATCCGCAGCAAGTTCATGCTACGGTCCCACCGTACAAGACTTAGCGACACACCCGGGAAATGCTAAGTCTGACTGCTGTCCTGGTCTGCTACAGGACTCTCAGGCTCACACGGCCTCACTGCACTCTCAAAAGAGTGTACTCTAGACTCCTCCTTTAACCTGAGCACACAGGCGGAGAGTCTCACAGGGTTACCTTCGCGACACACGCACGAATGGTGTTAGATAACTGTGTTTTCTTTTCTTTTCCCAGTGCCACCGTGACACACGCACAGATTATTGTTAAACACTGCTTTTCTGCCCTCGTGCCACCGTGACACACGCACGGATTATTGTTGAACACGAGTCACCGACCATCTAGACACACGCTAGGTAGGTCGTTTCACCCCAAGGTGCAGACCTCACGAGGGGTTCTACGGCGTTAGGGCATCTAGGTCTATACTTGATTAACAAATAAACATTTAAACAGGAATAACACATTTCATTCATTTTGCACAATCTAAACATCACAAAAGCACATATATATAATTATCATAATTAAACATGATTCAGAATCATTTATCCAGTTTCAATGCTAAACAATTATATTTAAAATCAGTAAATACATTGCAACAATAATACAGGAAATCTCATCATTTTCATTAAGTATATCACGTAGTTCGATTCTAATGAATCTAACATTCTCTATTGTTTAGACAATAAACAAATAACATGAAAATTTCATTCCATACATAATGCACAATCTAGACATCACAAGAAGCGCATATATATCCCTTATCGTAATTAAACACGAATCAGTATCATTTACATTTATAAAATCGTACGGTCCGGGCTTGTACCCGAACTTTCCAGTTTTGGTCGTGTGCTGCTATTTGACAAATTAATCGAGTAAATTAAGTTCCGATCAGTTAAGTAATCTCATTAATCAAATCGCACACATTAATCAACTAATTTGTGTTCTACGCACTCAAGTAAATGAAACACGTTATTTAATAGTTTATCAGTGTCGGCACTACCCGGCACCCGGGTATACACTGTAAACTGCGTCAAGCACGAGTCGAACCGAAATCGTCGGTTTGATTGAGTTAAATCGTGACAAATAATTGAAATGATATTCATCATGGTTCGAATGCTAAATCCAATTATATAACAGCGTCTAGAAGCATTTATGAAATAAAATGTCGGGCGACACCAAACGCTGCCCGACGCCTGATAACGCCTGTTATCAGCGTAATTCGCGCAATTAACCAAAACTTTTCAAACGCCAGAGTTAATTTAGGATAGCTGAGTGAAACACTACTCACCTTGGTTTGGTCTGTCCAGATTCGTCCGGGGATGCGTTCGGGGTCTAATTCCGGCAGAGTTTGGTTGTCTTCAACCTTTGATAATATCATGTTTACGGTTCTTCTCTACAGCAGCTTGACGCTCAAGCTTTGATTGAGGAGCAACGCTTGATTGAGAACCAAATCGCAGCTAGGGCTGCAGAATCATGCCGGGATTTCAAAATCGGAGTTCAAGGAAGCTTTTCCCCTACTGTTGGCGGCCCAAGATGTTCTTGGCTGCTGCTGCAATCAAGCAGCTGTTCTTCTCACGTACAGGTGGAGAGGAGGCTCGGTTGAGTGCTCTCTCATGGTTGTAGGCTGCGGTTTTGAGCGTAGAATGATGGGCCGAGCTTGAGGACACCTTCCCCTATTGCTGGGCGCCCCAAGGTGGCCCTCTAGCTGCTGCTCCGAGCAGCTATTGCTGCAGCAACGCAGGGGCGCCGCCCTTACTGTTGGTCACGGCTGGGCAAGGAAACGAGAGTGGGGAAGGAAGAGGAAGGGTAGAGGAAGAGTGGGCGCATCCAAGCACGAGGCTAGGAGCAAGAATCGCCCCTCAATCGCCCCTGCTCTCCCTTTCTCTCTGTTGCTCAGTCGGCTCCTGTTCTATCGGCCGACTGAAGGAGAAGATAAGCAAGAAAGGTCGCGGAGGGGCCGTCTGCAATTTGCCCAAAACTATCCGATATTTACAACTAGGTCCCTAAACATTCAAAAGTCCGTATCTTTTAACTCAGAAGTCAGTTTCGAGTGATTTTTCTTGCAACGGTTTAAGCTCGGAATTCTCTATAACCTCAAAGTGCAAAAACATGCTAAAAAGACTATTTCACTGGATCAAAACTCTAATTACAACTGTGATTGCTTGATTCAACTTAGTGTACTAAATAATCAATATTGATATCATTAATTGCCTCAGGTGATTCAAACTCAACTATTGATTCACATATTAACTTATTTGATTAATCATGATATTTAATTTGATACTCAACACTAATTGCATTAGTCAGCACTCAACTCAACTCAATTAACTTAACAATCATCATCACTATTATCATTAATTACCTCAGATGATTAAATCTTGACTATTGATTCACATGTTGTCTTATCTTGATTATTCATGATGTTTAACAAAAACTTAGCACTAATTGAGGTGTTTCACATAATTCGAGGTATTTATTAACTAACCCTGATATGGGTCGTAACAATCTCCCTCCCTTAAAAGAATTTCGTCCCGAAATTCCTAAAAGAGAAAAGGAAACTTATTACACATATCTAACCCCAAAACTTCCCATGTGGCTCCTTCTAGGTTGTAGTTTCTCCACAAAACCTTCTTAAGGTATCTCACGATTCCTAAATTTCTTGATCCTCAGATCAGCTATTTATATTGGTACCTCAACATAGGACACATCTGATCTAATTCCAGATCGACCCACAAAACTTTGTCTTTCCAGAACTGTTATAGCAGTATCTCGCTTTATGGTAGTTACCAAGAAATTATTATACTATTCATGCAAACAAACTAAAGTTCTTAAATAAACAGAATGCATGTCAATTTGGTACTAAAATAAAATCATACAGTTTAACTGTTAAACATCACTACATCTCATATCGAGACCTTTCATATCACCATAACACGATTCATTGAACACCCTATCCTTAGGGTTTCATTTGTCTTATTCATTCATCACATGCCAACACCCTGCTCTTAGGGTTATCTCATTTACTAATCACATGGCAACACCCTACTCTTAGGGTTTCCATTATCTCATCTGTTTAATTGCAATTCAAATCACAATACGGTATCATTCTAGAACTGGCAGAGCAGTACATTCAAAATCATTGTAATTACTGAGTAATCTTTATCTCATACATGTAGGCAAATTTAAAATTCATAAATATTCCAAACTCAAATCAATTTTGGCACATACATACTGAATTCATGCAATTGAACATCTTATTACACCAATAAGAGTAATTTACTTTACCTATAAGAAACTATCTGTACTATTTTTCAATTATCTGAAATTTCTCGAAGAACGTGCATATTAACCAATTTCTTGATTTATGCATCATATAACTCAATTAAGAGTTATTTACGTATCATAACACAAATATTTAATAGTACTTGAGAATTTCTGATAATATCTCGGAGAAACATGCCAATTCATGTAAATGTTAAGTCACACACATTAACATAACAGGAAACATGCAACCAGGTTTATTTGCATATTTTAATGCTATCTTACTATCTTGAAATCATGCACCTAATGGTTTACCAAAATTGTATTGCCTGGGTTTATAGTCAAACCGTACCATTACCAGTTGTGTATTTCTAATCTCAACATTCACATTAAGCAAACTCTATAAGACTTAAATGTTCTTCCCATTTCCACTGAAAAGCAAAACACATGCTCTCAGCATGTTCTCAAGAGTCTGAATGGTTCTCTCAAACTAACCATCCGTCTGCGGATGAAAAGGTTGTATCGAATCTTAACTTTGTGCCCGAAGCACAAAGCAACTGTTTCCACAACCTAGATGTGAACTTAGGTTCTCAAAATGACATGATTGAATCTGGATTACCAAGCAACCTAATTATTTTATCCACGTATCTTAGTCAAGTTTCGAGACATCAAAGGTCGACTTAATATGAAGAAAGTGAGCAGACTAAATTAATCTGTCCACAATCATTCATATCAAATCACAACCTCTAGGTGTCCTGGGAAATCTTACCACAACATCCATTGTGATAAATTCCCATTCCCATACAGGCATAGAAAAAAAAAAGAAAAAAAAAAATTACAAGGTAGTTATAGAATTTCTAGGGTTCAGCCTTAACCTACTGGTACACACTACTTCTAACCATATACTCAACTGCATCCTTCTGCATATCTGACAATCCATTTCAACTTCTTGGGATTCATATTCATCTTAGTTTTTCCTGAAAGCATAACATACATCAATTCATACACTTTCATAAGAATCTTTTCTTTCAGGCTTTTCCCCTTAAAAGAATTTTACACTATCTTGAGATACACACAGCATGTCATGTTAATATAACACCTTATCATCATAAAAACTTAACTGTAGTCTCTTTTCCTCCTATCATGTCATGCATAGTCTGGTTTAACTCACTATCACCCTATTGTAGTTTCTTGATCTGATCATAAGAAGTAAGCTTAACTTACATCTATACAATCAAATCACTCTGTGTTGTCACCCCTAAGTCTAAGTCCAACTTCTGCATTTCTACTAACAGGTCTCTATTGAAACCTGCCATAGAGAATGCATTAGCTGTCGAACTTGACTTTCTGTCGGAAGCATCATTCACCACATTCTTCGTATCTGGGTGGTAATCTATTGTCACATCATAAGAATAGTGACGCCAAGTCTTAAAAACATGAACTACATCAACTATCTTTAGATCATAGTCGGGTAATACTCCGTTTTCTATGCTACTTACTTATTGTTACCTTTTAGGTTTATATCTTACTCATTCCTCAAAATCATTTCATGTTGTTCATGTACCAATCATATTATCTACTTCAAAACTCTAGATCACTATCAAGGCCAGTTTACTTTTCATAGAACAAATCTCAAGGTCTTATTTTACAAAGATACTAGTATTCACGGTTACATTACTAGTGATATCCCTTAAACTATTACAACTTTAATCATTCTAGGGTTTAGAGTCCATATAAATATCATCGCATTATTGTGTGTGTGATCGATCGTATAGATCAATTTGTGCTGCTTGGGTCAACAATATATTAACCCATCACTCAGCTTTAATTATGCTGGCTGAAAATTCAGTTTTCACAAAAATTTTCTGTAATTCGTTTATTAAACAGCTAACAGAAACTTCAAAAATTCTGGAAATTTTATATGTTGTGCCTAATAAAGTTTTAGACCTACAGTAAAAATTTCAGGTCATTTCAAGTTACCAATAATTAATTAAAAATCAAATAGTGCGCTGCTATATAGCAGTCTGCAGCAGATTCGGTCGAGTTGGAACTCGACCGACACCTTACTGAAGAGATCAAAAGTCATCCAAAAATTACACCAAATTAATAGAATGTCTAAAATTTGTGATTTTCAAACATAGTTAAAATTTGAGATCAATTGGATATACCAATAAAAAGATAAAATTCAATTACCACATTGCTATATCATTCAGAAAATGTGATCGGTCGAGTTTGATACTCAGCCGATAAACTGGTCAGAACATTCTTCAAAAATTCTGATATCTTCCAATGTTGTTCACATTATATATATCCAACTCATATCCAAATTGGAGCTAAATCAAAGTTACACATAAAATACTAAAAATCATCTAGTGAGACATTCTATTTATCAAATTCTGTATTCATGCGTTATTTGAATCCTAATTTGGGCCAATTAGGGTCTATGCTTCTCAAGCCCTAATTCTCAAGATTAAGAACATTTATACTTCTAGTCTTATGTTACTTGTTAATAGGAGTCATTAGATCCCAGTAACGCTTCCTGCCAGCCGGACCAGGCCGAACCTGTAGTCCTGAAGCCAAGAGCTACTCGGGATTAATCAACCCCTATTAATCTTAAACATGTGGAATGAACATCCACTCAAAGCAAACTCATTTAAACATAAATTTGGGTCTACTTTAATACAAGGAAAACCAACATTAAACAATTCACTTCATGTCACAACATTATAAAAGAATCATACTTATTGTACAAACTGAAAGTCTAAATTCATGCATATAAGAGCGTTTCTAATGATCTTTAATCAATAAGCAATGTAAGGTAGGAGTTATATCACATCCTTTATTTAATCTCTTACTCCTACATTATTTTCTTATTTCTTAACCCTAAGATTTCTAGGGTTTTCTCTCTAGCCTATCCTTTCTCTGCATACCTGGCCAGGGCATCCAGAGAAGAACAGACAGAGTAACTTGATACTGGTCGATCTAAGTATTCAGACACCTGGCCAGGGTATCTAAACACTCAGACTTTCCAGAGCTAAAACACATCAACTATTGTTTGCCTTACTTATAACTTTATCTTTTGATCTTAATGATTCTTATCGACTCAACTTAAGCTCATTACTTGATTCTCGTGACCACATCTTCTTCCTGCTATCTGCAATAGTATAACAGAACATTTCCTGTTATAAAATCACAGTTAGAAGAAAGACACCTAAGTCCTAATCCTATTGGTCTCTTATCGTCCCCTGACCTTGAGTAACTATGTACTCAAACCAAAGCTCTGATACCAAAAGATGTCACGCCCCAATCTCACATTAACCACAAACCACGAGATTAAGACGCGACAGGATGGGATTTACACATAAGCCAGTCACTCTTCACTTTTTTAAAACCTTTTAAAGAGATTAATAGGATAATCCGATTTATGCTGTAAAATGAAACTAAACAAATTTGCGGAAGCATCTTTATTAACTGAATAGCAATATACGCCGAATCTACAACATATTACATTGTTTGACATAAATAAAGCATAACAGAATATTTACATCTTTAAAGACATTCTCTCTCTCACTCACACCTTGTCCCGAAGATCGAGGGGAATGGACTAAGAGACCTCTAACTTCTAACTACGAACCTTCTATTGACTAGACGTTAGGATGAATCGATCCTTCTGATTTCCTGCTGCTGACGATAACCTGAAAATGTTTTGAGTAGAGGTATGAGCCTACTCGCTCAGTGAATAGCATTTCACTTAGCTATCACTAAACAACTCATCAGGTTTATAAACTGAAAATAAACATATATGCAGAACTAAGCAAGACAGTTCTAATATCATAGCAAACATACAGATAGTAACCACATTTCTAAGCATCAACAGGTATTTCAGGTAAATAAACAGTTATATAAATTTACTGTGAACCTACATGATTATTTATTCATTTTATTATTATGCCCTAAATATATGCAGTGTACTCTGCATATAAAGATCCGCAGCAAGTTCATGCTACGGTCCCACCGTACAAGACTTAGCGACACACCCGGGAAATGCTAAGTCTGACTGCTGTCCTGGTCTGCTACAGGACTCTCAGGCTCACACGGCCTCACTGCACTCTCAAAAGAGTGTACTCTAGACTCCTCCTTTAACCTGAGCACACAGGCGGAGAGTCTCACAGGGTTACCTTCGCGACACACGCACGAATGGTGTTAGATAACTGTGTTTTCTTTTCTTTTCCCAGTGCCACCGTGACACACGCACAGATTATTGTTAAACACTGCTTTTCTGCCCTCGTGCCACCGTGACACACGCACGGATTATTGTTGAACACGAGTCACCGACCATCTAGACACACGCTAGGTAGGTCGTTTCACCCCAAGGTGCAGACCTCACGAGGGGTTCTACGGCGTTAGGGCATCTAGGTCTATACTTGATTAACAAATAAACATTTAAACAGGAATAACACATTTCATTCATTTTGCACAATCTAAACATCACAAAAGCACATATATATAATTATCATAATTAAACATGATTCAGAATCATTTATCCAGTTTCAATGCTAAACAATTATATTTAAAATCAGTAAATACATTGCAACAATAATACAGGAAATCTCATCATTTTCATTAAGTATATCACGTAGTTCGATTCTAATGAATCTAACATTCTCTATTGTTTAGACAATAAACAAATAACATGAAAATTTCATTCCATACATAATGCACAATCTAGACATCACAAGAAGCGCATATATATCCCTTATCGTAATTAAACACGAATCAGTATCATTTACATTTATAAAATCGTACGGTCCGGGCTTGTACCCGAACTTTCCAGTTTTGGTCGTGTGCTGCTATTTGACAAATTAATCGAGTAAATTAAGTTCCGATCAGTTAAGTAATCTCATTAATCAAATCGCACACATTAATCAACTAATTTGTGTTCTACGCACTCAAGTAAATGAAACACGTTATTTAATAGTTTATCAGTGTCGGCACTACCCGGCACCCGGGTATACACTGTAAACTGCGTCAAGCACGAGTCGAACCGAAATCGTCGGTTTGATTGAGTTAAATCGTGACAAATAATTGAAATGATATTCATCATGGTTCGAATGCTAAATCCAATTATATAACAGCGTCTAGAAGCATTTATGAAATAAAATGTCGGGCGACACCAAACGCTGCCCGACGCCTGATAACGCCTGTTATCAGCGTAATTCGCGCAATTAACCAAAACTTTTCAAACGCCAGAGTTAATTTAGGATAGCTGAGTGAAACACTACTCACCTTGGTTTGGTCTGTCCAGATTCGTCCGGGGATGCGTTCGGGGTCTAATTCCGGCAGAGTTTGGTTGTCTTCAACCTTTGATAATATCATGTTTACGGTTCTTCTCTACAGCAGCTTGACGCTCAAGCTTTGATTGAGGAGCAACGCTTGATTGAGAACCAAATCGCAGCTAGGGCTGCAGAATCATGCCGGGATTTCAAAATCGGAGTTCAAGGAAGCTTTTCCCCTACTGTTGGCGGCCCAAGATGTTCTTGGCTGCTGCTGCAATCAAGCAGCTGTTCTTCTCACGTACAGGTGGAGAGGAGGCTCGGTTGAGTGCTCTCTCATGGTTGTAGGCTGCGGTTTTGAGCGTAGAATGATGGGCCGAGCTTGAGGACACCTTCCCCTATTGCTGGGCGCCCCAAGGTGGCCCTCTAGCTGCTGCTCCGAGCAGCTATTGCTGCAGCAACGCAGGGGCGCCGCCCTTACTGTTGGTCACGGCTGGGCAAGGAAACGAGAGTGGGGAAGGAAGAGGAAGGGTAGAGGAAGAGTGGGCGCATCCAAGCACGAGGCTAGGAGCAAGAATCGCCCCTCAATCGCCCCTGCTCTCCCTTTCTCTCTGTTGCTCAGTCGGCTCCTGTTCTATCGGCCGACTGAAGGAGAAGATAAGCAAGAAAGGTCGCGGAGGGGCCGTCTGCAATTTGCCCAAAACTATCCGATATTTACAACTAGGTCCCTAAACATTCAAAAGTCCGTATCTTTTAACTCAGAAGTCAGTTTCGAGTGATTTTTCTTGCAACGGTTTAAGCTCGGAATTCTCTATAACCTCAAAGTGCAAAAACATGCTAAAAAGACTATTTCACTGGATCAAAACTCTAATTACAACTGTGATTGCTTGATTCAACTTAGTGTACTAAATAATCAATATTGATATCATTAATTGCCTCAGGTGATTCAAACTCAACTATTGATTCACATATTAACTTATTTGATTAATCATGATATTTAATTTGATACTCAACACTAATTGCATTAGTCAGCACTCAACTCAACTCAATTAACTTAACAATCATCATCACTATTATCATTAATTACCTCAGATGATTAAATCTTGACTATTGATTCACATGTTGTCTTATCTTGATTATTCATGATGTTTAACAAAAACTTAGCACTAATTGAGGTGTTTCACATAATTCGAGGTATTTATTAACTAACCCTGATATGGGTCGTAACATTCCTGGCTATGCTTATCGTCTCAACATACATGCATGATTAGTTCTCATGATAAAAGTTATAATGCTTTCATATCAGCACCATGCAACACAAAGTAATACCTCTATTCCCTTTTTAGGGTTAGGATTCCCCTTACATATTATCACCCTCCATTAAGGTTTTCCACAAATGACCATTTAGGTTCTTAAGATCATTTTATTAATGATCAAACCTTAACTCATTGCTCCACACAGCTAGGAGCTAACATTGATAACATAAGTATTCAATCATACTTATTTATTCTCATCATTCATCATTAAATGGATTATCAACACAAAGTATGAGTTTATCTCTCATCTTTACCAGAATATGATTGCATCATAGTCTATTGATTTGGATTAACCTTTTCATAAGGCACGTTAGCCTACACTTATCAAAGTGCATTACATCTGAATGTAACAACTGACATGACACACTTCATGTGTCACTCATCCAAATATATTGGATTTAAAAATACATTAAGGTATTATCACAATTGAGGTGCTGGATGCGATATCTATCATATTTTGATGTATCACTTCCCTCATCACCATTACCTTACTTGAGTTCATCCACTTTGCTTGTATTAGGGTATTCCCCATCCTAATACTTTATACACATGTTCATCACATTTATCATGTAATGTATTGGTCACAAGTCACTGTATTTAGATAATACAACCATTGCTAATGATATGGACTCATCTTTGAGTTAGGAACTATTGATATAAGGATATCCACTATCAACCTCTTTATATGTTACACTTGTCAATATATTAATCACTATTCCATTATTAGGAATTGGATTTTCCATGTTTATAAATTAAGGTTCCATAGCATCTCACATAAATATGGGCTTCACATAACATTACTCTACTTTATAGTTTCACATAACATCCTCATATATCAGGATTTCACATAACATTACCCTACATTAGGGTTTCACATAGCATTACCTGAAATTAGGTTTTCACTTGACATCACTCTTAATTAGGGTTTCTCATGTCATACCCTTGATTAGGGTTTCATCAACCTTCTCAATTAAGATATCATGATCTCTTTACAAAGGATCATACCCTGATTACTTATTATGTTCATGTTGAAAGTGTTGAGGTTTAACCATTACATGATTGTCACTCATGTAGGGATTCCTCTTCTCTCATCCTCTCTAGGATGTTAATTACTTCAATCTTAATTAGATTAGGTCCAAAAACTTGAATGAAGGGTTGTCACAACATATCAAATCATTTCTTTCATAAGCATCAAGAGTTAACCACTCAACAAGGTACTAATTACCCTAGTACCTCAAAGGTACAACCATTGTAATCACCTTTGATTTACATCATTAATAATTAATTTTTTAATTGACCTTTAGTTACCTTAGGTGTTCAAATGGTTTGACCAATTGAACCTCAAATATTCTTGGTCACTTAGACCCCAAATGGTCTTAGTCACTCAGACATTGAATGGTTTGAAATCATTTAAGCAAAACCAAAATGAAACTGTATGGACATTTCTTACTTGAAACCACTTGGGTCTCCAAATAGTTTGAGACCGTTTGGTCTCAAACGGTCTTGAGACCGTTTGGACCCAAATGGTCTTGAGACCGTTTGGACTCAAACGGTCTTAAGACCGTTTGGTCCAAACCCTCTCAAAACCGAATGGGCCAACAAGGTCTTTCAACACTTATCAATTCAGGGTTTCAATCATTAAACCTTCTATCAATTAAACTAATGATGTGTTCTTCAATTGAATAATTGAATCACCCTTTAATTGAACCTTCAATTAGGGTTTTGAACCCAATTGGACTAAGGTTTATAATCAAGAAACCATCAATTATGGTATTGAAATCGAAGAACCATCAATGATTGACATTGTGGAACTAATTCAATTGAAATCGTTGGATGATCATCAAACCATGACATGACCTGACCTCAAACGGTTTTGAGGTCATTTGGATAATCTCCAAATGGTCTTGAGAGCGTTTGACTCACCCTATTATTGAAATTTATAAAATTCACTTAGAGTTTGCATCATTGAATCGATCATCAATTGAGCTAGTGATTATACTTCAATTTGATATCACTGGATCTTCAACCATCCAATCATACACCACCATAGACCTCTAAACGGTCTTGGTTGACCTCCTAACGGTCGTGAGACCGTTTGGGTGACCTCCAAATGGTCTTGAGACCATTTGGGCTTAGTCAGCCCAAAAATTGATTCAATTACTGAAGGGTTCCACACTCAACCCGATTAGGGTTTGCGTTTAAGGAATCATTCACAATTGAAACCTTCAAGATCGAATCAATTGAAACCATTGTATCAATATCCAAGTACAACAATATATTTCCTCAAACGGTCAACCATTTCAAACGGTCAACCATTCCAAACGGTTTAGAACCCAAACCTCCAAACGGTTTGGTGAAACCGTTTGGACCAAATGTTGAAACTGTTTGCAACAGATATTTGTGGAGGTGTGTGCTTATGATGATGTCATCATCATCAATCTATAAAACCATGAAGCTTGCTGTGATTTTCATGGTGATTGCATCAATCAACCAAATAAAATTTTGGGAATAAAGGAAGAATCAACAATTGATGGAGATATGGAATCAATAACAAAGTTCAAGGGTTCAAGTTATATAACTCGCCTTCAATTGACCTTCAAAGCTTGGAGCTTCACGTAAAAAATGGTGTAAGAAGCTTTTGCAACCCTCCCAAGGCTCGTCCTCAAGCTTTGGAGTGAAAAGATTGGCTAGGATTGAAGATAGAGTGAAATAGAGAAGAAATCATGCATTATTTTGTGATTTCCACCATGAATTCAAGGTGAAAGAAGGTCAAGAAGCTTACCAACAGGTTGGGGGTCGTCCTCCTGTTGCTCCAAGCTCCCTTGGTCGTTTTTTCAAGTAAGAAGTGAAAGTGTATTCGAAATTATCCCTTCACCTCATAGATAAAGGAGCTTATATATGAATTTTATTGAAAATTCATTTAAGAGAGAGAAAGTAGGAATTATCTCCTCAACTTTCTTGCCATATGCCCCCTTCTCTTCCTTAGGGACGAGGCTATCCTCTTTGCCTCTTATTCCTCTCAATTATCCATAATTTAAAGGAATACAAACTAAGCACCTTAAATCATATTATAATAATATCCATAAGTGAGTGGATATTTCTTTTTCTTTTCTTAATGTGAGTGGGTTCTCCACTCACGTAGATATTTCCTTTGCCTTTCCAAGGCACAGGGACGTACACACATAACCAAACTCAACCATTATAGTTTTGGTTGAAGGGAAATCCAATTAATGTAATTATTTTTGCAATAAATTGAATTAGGGTTTCAATTATGCTTAAATCTTGATTATTTTAATATCAAGATTCTCTCTCCTTCAAAATGATTCAAATGAGACGCCCCTCTCAAATTATTTTATCTAAATGATTCCAAGAATCACGAGGGACCCTCTTGAAGTGGTATTTTGCATATTGAACCCTAGATTTTTGGTAAATTGCACATTACACCAAAACTAGGTTTTAATGCACAAACATTGCTCAATAGGCTCTTTCTTGTTATTCAGGCTTGTAGAAGCCATACTACTGCATCATACTTATTCCCAAGATGCTTCAACACATGAGGAATATTGTATCATGTACAATTTGCAAGTTAACCCCTCAAATTGGGTAATTTGCACTTTAGTCCAAAACTAACAAAACATAATTTCAACATTATTTAAAGGGACTAAAATTGAAATATAAGTTCCTCTTGAGCCTTAATTACTTTTAGAGAGATAAGAGAGAGCATATAATCAACTTCATTAAGCAAAACATCTAGGTTTAAGCATAACCCAGGTCAGGGATGTTACAACATCCTCTAGGGTTGAGAAGATGGGTTGGGCACCTTGCTTGGTTTGCTTTGAGCCTTGTTTGAGCTTGTTGAAGCTTAGGCTTGTTCTTGGGCTTTCTTGGGCCTAGTTTGAGCTTGGTTTTGCCTCCTTGTTTGGTGTGTCGGGAAGGGTGTGTCAGCCAAGAGGTGTGTCGGGCAGGGTGTGTCGGCCAAGAGGTGTGTCGGGCAGGGTGTGTCAGCCAAGAGGTGTGTCGGCCAAGAGATTGTTATGCTTTAGTATATGCGGCTATTACGCTTGATATACATAAGAATGCTATGCTTTGATATACTCATCCATGTTGCATGGTTAACTCTCATAATAAAGTAAGGAGTTGTAAATATTCCTTGTACAAGTATCATTGCTCCTTTGTGATTTCACTAACCATGCAGGTAACATTTGTAAGATGAGGCCATGACGATGGCATAATAATGATATGATGTGGAATATCAAGGGTTGTGATGAACCCAGTGATGTATGATGGGTGTTACCCATGGAATGGAAATGTGTGCCTTGATGATGGGATTGAGTCCCTGTGATGTTGATCCTTGAGATGGATCTTGATGATTGGCAAGAGGCCAAGTGGTAACATGTGACGTTTGATCCTTGTGATGAATCAAGATGATGTCGATGGCACTGAAGGCCTTGGTGACAATGTGACACAAGATAATGAGTTCTATGTTTATTCATTCTTATTATAGTTACGTGCTACATAACTTGGTTGAATCTTGCAATCCACTTAAAATATGTTAATTAATTACAGATGAATCTTTCATGTAGTTTGTCCTGGACATAGATCCATCGTCGTGAGGAGTTTGGTGATGGTGAAATAGGTTCTCCTAAGGGTTAACCTGGAACACATATTGTTGAATATGTGGCGTGTGCCTACGCCCTAAGTAGTAGTGCATGTTTAGAGTACGGTTTCAGGCCCGTGGCTCAGTGTGGTTGGATCATGGTGAATAGGACCATGGCTCAGGATATGTGATAGAGCATGGTGAACAGGCCCATGGCTCAGTGATGATGGAGCACGGTGAACAGGCCCGTGGCTCAGTTTTCTAGCGTCGATACCTGTACCAAGGTGGGCTAGACAGAGGGAAGCCTGACCCTGTGTGGCTGAGGCCACTTAAATAATAGATTGCGGTCCTGCTTTGGTTCTCATGCACTGACCACGAGGAGGTGAGGTCGTGGAGTCCAGCTCTTCCATTGACCTTGTATGGCACCAATTTTGGGCTTCGCATCTGAAGGTTGGATTTGAGCGGTACGACTCACTTCCTCGGGGCATAATAAATGGTAATCCATCCGTATAGTATATATTGCTTAGGGCAAAATACGAAACATTGGTTGAGGCCTTGTTTGTACAGTTGCCCTGATTATATCTTGTAGTTAATTACATGTTCCTCCAGTGTTATGATAAGTTCTTATTAGACTTTCTTGTCAATCATGTTCCATATATATTATCTATTTATTCGTCTCTCTGATAACCTGGCAAGAGGTTATAGAGGTAGTTTTGTTCAGTATGTTGTATATATATGATCTGCTTATATTAGTTACCTACTTTATCTGTTCTAGCTCTCCTTTGAAGTTTTATAGTTTCAACGGGGGTTATGTTTCTTGCTGGGACTGTGTGTCTCACCCCGTTGGTTTAAAACCCTTTTTAGGTGATCGAGCTAGATGTGGTGGTGATCGTGGTGTTGCAGCTGAGCAGTAAGAAGAATAGCAGAAGGAAAGAGGTGGTTATGTTGTTGTCTTTTAGAGGTTTTGTAGTAGAGTCCTAGAGTCATCCATGTACTCTCAGGTCCTTGGAGGTGTTTTGACGAGGTTTCACGATGTATAGTTGATGTAGCTTTCTTATCCCGTTGTTGACTTGGCTAGGTCTGTTATGTACATAAACATGTGGTGAACTCTTGTGCTTATGGGACAGCTAGATCCTATGAGATGTGGACATGTATCAAGTTTATGTATATTTATATAACATGTTTCCTTGTAGGATGTGGATCTGGTTGTAATAGTTCCTTCCTTATTTGCTTTTTGCAATTGGTTTTAATTAACTCGTGTTTTTGGTAATATGATGTTTATGACGGTTCTGCACGTTTTTGCATGGCATTTCATTGTCTGTGTGATAGTGGGATGTCACATAACCCCTTCTACATGATTTTGATTTCTTGACCTAATATTCCAATAGGTCAAATCCAATGTGTTATTGATACTCGATCTTGAATCTAAATATAATAATGATATTGACATATGATGACGTTGACTATAGTTATTGGTTGGAAGAGTTAAAAGCGTGTGTCGGTATGAGAAATCAAATCGGATGAGGATCTGGTGGGAGAGGAACACGACTGATTGAGATAGAATCCATACTTGCATGAATGTCATTGAAGAGAGAGAGAGAGAGTAATTAATGAAAGGAGCATGTTATATTTGATTAGATTAGAGAGGAAAGAAAAGGGCAAACATGATATATATCGTATAAACCATTGGTTGGACAAAATCAAATATATTGTGATTTTTTATATTGTATTGAAAATCATATGTATCATATATTTTTTATTTTGTCGGATTATATTTGTCCCTAAACTAAATAAAAAGGTAGATAGATTAATATAATTTATTTTTAATATTTAGATGATAACTAAATTTCTTTTATTAATTTATTATAAATATATTTTTATGTGTATCCACATGTGTTATATTTCAATGTATTGAATTTATGGTTTTTTCTTCTATATTTTATAAGTTGACGTATATTTATTTAATATTTATACTTTATTGTATCATTTTAGTATTGTATTTGTTAATTTAATGCACTGTTAGTTAGATTTATAAATATTCCAATTTATCAATTATAATAATTTTATTAATTACTTAGTTTAAAATATTATTTTAAATATGTAATTAAGTATATAAGTTGATGTGCATTATGATCATAACGTAATTTAATATATATATAATTAAATAAAAAAACATGCCATTTAGTATGGTTTCTATTATTTAATACATTATTATTTACATTTATAAATATTATGTATTTATGAATTATAGTATTTATAGTATTATGAATTATAGTAATTATAGTATTATGATGAATTTGTAATTAAGCAATAAGTATCATAATTTTTTTCGGTACCTAATTGATTGGTATATAGATTAACTATTCAAGGAAGATATTTGTATTTAAGTTGATACTACTCATGGAATTCTAATATGTCAAGATACTATAACACCTTTTATCCAAATAAACTTGTTTTTACTTTGACACACTTTTTGGAAGCGGCCATACATTAAAAAAAAATTACATATATAGTGTATCTTTTGTATTTTTAATTTATATGGTAATGATAAAAGTCAAACTGGGTATACGCAACCCTTTTAATTTGAAAATATGTTCCTACCCCCATTATTATACAAGGGATTTTGATAATAAAAAAAGCATGAAATTATATATGAAAGTATAAAAACAAACAAAAGAGGAGGATCAACGGTTGAAGAGTTAAAGTGTGTGTCGGCATGAGAATCAAATTGGCAGGGGATCCGGAGGGAGAGGAGTATGGCTGATGAATGACATGAGAGAGAGAGAGAGAGAGATTACATTGGATCTCATTGAGATTACACTGGATTAGATTAACTAAAGGGCAACCACGACAGCCGGTGGACGGCGGATGGGCCGGTTTTGGTGTGATGTTGGCTGGAAGAGTGGTGGATCTTGATTAAGTCATGGAGATTATAGATGCTCCACCACCATCCGTAATCATCATCATGGAGATTATAGATGTTCCACCACCATCCGTAATCATCATCACCAATAGGCAATAATCACGGTACGCGTGTCCCCGGCGTCAATGTCATGGGGTCGGCCTTCCGGTCCTATCCTGTGTTTCGCAGTTGCGGGCAGGGAGGGAGGGTGGTGTGACTTTTCCCAAAAGTGCCCTTGGGTATTATCTTCGTGCGTGATGCACCACACGAATCATCGAGGTGGAGGGCGGAGATAGGGAGAGACGGAGGAGGGGAAAAGGTGAGTGGGGGTTGGGGATGGGGGAGTGAAGGAAGGGGAAATGGACAGCTGAAGCGGGCGAGTGTCGGTGTTGAGCAACAGGGATCAATTCTTCTTCTGTTCCAATCTTCCACCTCTGTATTCTCTCTCCATGTGCGTGTATCTCTCACTCTCTCTCTCTCTATCTATCTCTTTCTCTGTCTCTCTCCATGTGTTCGTGTAGCTCTCTCTCTCTCTCCTCTACTCGGTCTCATCCATCCGTCCCTCCACCCGCAAGCCCTAAGCCAGCACGTCAGTCTAACCACGGTGAGTGGTCCTGATCTCATCACCCACGATTCCTGCCTCCTTCAACCCACGAGGTCACGACGTGGCTCCACATCAGATTAGCCACGCGTCAACCCGATCCAGCCGCAAGGGCAGCCAAACCAACCGCCACCCGACGCGTGCCCCTTCCACTGAGGTAAGGTCTGACAGTGACCCGCGTGCGCTGTCGCGGTGCGATGGGCTTTTGTTGCTTTTATTTCGCGCACCTACTGGGCTGCTGCTGGTCCTCTCCTCCCTCTCACAGTCTCACGGACCAGTCGTACGGGTGCGACAGTACACCGGCCGGAGAGACGTGAGAGAGACGGGTATGAAGGGAAAGAAGAAAGTTGGGAGGGAACCGGTTTTGTTCCGCCACCTGTCTCGTACAAACCGCTCCACGTTGTTACCACCCACCAGCTTGGGGAGCTTTCGTTTTCTTCACTCCAGCGCGCTTGACGCGGCGAGGAAAGAGAGAGACAGGTACAGAAGCGAGGTAGCCCACCCCACTCACCATCGCCGGTGTGGTCCGCCCCCGCCGCAACCTATATTACATATACATATAACACTATATAGTTTATCAAAATTTGACCACTTTTTTTTTAAAATAAAAAGATAACGATATGTGTAGGATATTTGTTTTGAATAAATTGTGGTTTTTCAATTAGTTCAGTTAACTAAACTCAAAATATTTTTAAACTAAAAAATTAACCGTTTAACCAATTAATCAAAATATACGTATTAACCATATTTTCTAAATAAATTAATCATTCGATTTTAACCATTTCATTGATCAGTTATTAATCCAAGTATGCTTACCTCTAGTCTCCGCCCCACAGCTAACTAGAGATGATTGTGAATGGATGGGCCTGGGATCGATGCTGCTTGCAAGCCCAAACTGACTTTTGGCATCCGAAGAATCGAGTGGGCCAATGTATACTTGCTACGTTAGGCCTTAAATGACTTGTCCAGCTTTCATACGATTCAAACGGCCTGGCCCTTCATGGCAAACAAATAGAAAAGGAGGAATGCGTCTCTTCACGCACGAATCCCCTCCATGACCATGCTCCAGCAGATCTCCACCTCGATACTGTATTTATTATCCACATTTTTTATCCACTAGAAAAGGCGGAGATAGTCTACATTTTATTATCTTTATTATTAGTACACGAAGAATACAAAAATTTGCTTCGTTTTCTACCAGACCGTGAAAATGTTCTAATAATTGCTTCTTTTTATACTTTTCAATAAAAAAGGTAAAAGTAGAAATTCCACTCTTTCTCTCCAATTGTTGCAAACTTTGTGACTCTTTCTCTACATTTCACACATTGCTAGTTCTTGCCCCCTCAATTAGCAAGAATGATCACATACAACATTAGAGCATCCTTTAACTGCAAATAACATTTTGACCAGAATATAGTAGTCCTTTCAAATTTGAGTGTGAAAAACGTTTCTTCTAGATCACAACATCACAACCTAAAATAAGCAACAAGAAACACCCAAATACATATGTTATGTTGCAATACATACTAAAAGGTGACTCTTTTGGACATATTTTTATTGGGAATGGGAATTTTTTGCATATGTGACTAATGTGAAACAGTACAACTACAAGAAACCTTTAAGCCGCTTGTCCCTTCATTCCATAAGAGAGTACTAGTTGTTTCACACCCCTCATGTGTATCATTTGTTACATACACATCATGTACATCAATCTAGTTTTTTAATTCAAACAACTTCAAAAGGAAAAAAAAAATGTCATGAGAATGTACCATGTAGCACACAAATTGCAACAACACTTACCTCGGCATGAGTTGATCACAAGTTGTCACTCATGCTATCCGTAAAATAAATACCAAAAATACGCTTTTTAGTCATGTTATACCTATATGTGACTGCCCTTCTAAAAAAGAAAACCTACACACATTTTGCGCATTGAGAAGCATAATATGTCAAGAATCTGATGAGAGACGATATTATTGAGAGTAATAAGGAAGTTTTTTCCGAAATCATTCACATTTGTCATAAGTTAATAAATAAGTTTTAGATACTACATCACATGACTAGTGGTTTATTCATTCTCTGGTAAAAGATTGATATTGAGATTCCCACATGAAAGTATCACACCATGCCTTCTTGAAGGATCTCACCAATGATTCAGACCCTAACAAAGGCAGTGGAAACCAACTCAATTCCATTTGCAAAAACATGTGTAAACACTACAATATTTAATTATATTTACCCCCTCATTTCTCAATTTTAGCAAATATTTGTGTCTAGGGAAGGTTTACCATCTTGGAAAGAAATTTGCATGGACACAAATTCAATACTTTCATTTTTTTAGCTTTTTCATTAGTCATATCAATTACATGGTTAAGGGTCTCAACTCAATCAGTACAAGAAGTATCAAACGCACTTCTAACCATCCAAATAAAACAAAGTCAAACTTTATTGAGTTCATCTACATCAGTATGACTCTCTCTGGATATATGTGTAACATACTATGGCAAAGTTTGATTCAAAGATAAGAATTATGAAGCCTTTGACCGCAACAATCTTACTGGTTAATAGAACAACCTAAGATTTTTTGTAGGCAACTGGAAGGGCCCAAGGATAATTCCTTATAGAAATATGGATAGTGACCATGTAGTTGTATCTCAATATGATGTCAATACATACTACATTATTTGGATGGTTGCATCAATGTTTTCACTAAGGAAGCACTCGGTTGCTACCTCAATTGATCTTAGATGACAATGGTCGATGATCATCATGAGTGACGGCCTTATGACCCGTCACTTAGATGACCAAGTTTTGGAGACCAATTAGAGGATTGAGATAACTATGAATAATATCACATCTCTACATTTATTTAAGGCAAGACACAAGGAACAAATTTTCATGGTTTCATTTGTGATATTTTGGGTGAGCAGTAGAAAAATAAAATATGGAAGCAGTGGGCACATTAGTGGTTTGTATACATGAAGCAATGGATTCTGACAGAGGACACTCAAACGTTATGTGGTTGATGCAATCAATAGAACAACCACATAGTTCACAAGTATCATCATCAATTACATGCCTCCTATACAAAAATTTCCTATTGAGGGTAGTTCTTCAGTGCAAGATTGGCACAAAAATGTCTAGTCTTAGGAGATAATTTCAAATTCCAAATATTTATGCAAAGATGGACCAAGCAAAGTGTAATAATATCCCCATTCAGTAGTGTGTCCAATTACATCCTCCCAATCATCCAATTTAGCCAGGAATCATCCATTAGATGTTGAGTACCTATACAACACACCCTCCATATCATGAGCTGGTAAAATAGTTAGAATACACAAAGAGTTTTGGAATTTGATAGGTTGAAGATCTATCCATTGAGGATGAACAATGGAAATTGTGAATTTTGTAAGCAAATTATAATATTTGGCTACTATAATAGCATATTAAGATCAACACATGTGGAATGTAGCATATCAATCTCGTAGGTAGAACATTACATTGGGGAAGGAAATTGTGGACCATGGCTGAAAATGGGTAATAACATGATGGTGTTATCGTACCAAGTCTAGTTTTAATCATAATAATGCTCTGTCTTCAATGAAACTCTACTTGTTGTAGGTCTTTCATACATTGGTTTCACCGACGAAACTTCACATATAAGAAAGGCTACCTCCTAGAAAGGATAGATAGAGCAATGGAGAAACGCTCAATGGATTCTGAATTATACCTAGCATATAGTACATTATCATACCAAGTCTAGTTTGGATCACAGACCCATATTACTTAATAGGAAAATGGATGGGGGTAAAAAGGAGGATATCTTCAAATCTAGAACCCCACTCAATCAGGTTTTTTACAAAATTCTATCTAATAAGCGGTGTAAATTAAAATTTCTCAGCAACATTAGTATCATTAAGGAAGAACCTAATAATGGGACAAGAGTAGCATTTAAAACAAGTGAAAGAGAAAGAACTGGTTACTGAAAGTAATTGCACATGACGAGGAAACTCGTGTGTATCATTTAACCTAAACATTAATGCAATATGTACAAAGCACAAGCACAAATTATGAAACATCTTACTTTAAGAGGAATTAAATTGTCACCATAGAAGGCACCCAATTTGGTTGAAAAACAAATACAAAACTCTCAGTTCTTTCATGCATTTGTCAGCTTCCACGACTGTAAGAACTTGATCACAATTATTCAAAATGATATGGGTAATTTACCGAGTGATACAAGGATATGGCAATCATTATCCACTCATATCCTATTTTTCACTACTGAGATAGAGCCCTTAATAGCTTTCATGTGAGATCCTAAACATGAATGAAGATCAAATCACTAGGATGATAAGCATGTCGACTAGCTTAGAGATCCATATGGTGTTAAGGAAAATGACATCTGTGAAAGCAAGAGGGCCTAATGGCACTAATGCTCTCTTCTTACAAGCTAAGTCGAACACAATTGAGAAATTTTTTCACATACACCTTACATGTTACTCTAAGAAACATAAATATGGCTCATTTATCCAAGGCAATCATTACACTCTATTTATAATGAGTATAATGACTTGTTGGCAAAATTATGTGCCCTTCAAGATAAAATGACAATTGGCATGACTTATAGTGAAGGATGTTGGTTTAGATGAATTAGTTGTTAGTTCTATTTTCAAAGAAAACCAAAACCAATCTTAAGGATGGTTTTCAGATACTATAAACTCACTTAAAAAATCAATATACTATACCATATTAAAATTGCAAATGAATATATGAAAATTAATAAGACAAGCACAAAACAATTAAACTTATATGTAAGAGTACATCTTACACTCCCTGTATGTCTAAGACTAGATAGAAACCAAGTTGAATATGAAAGGAAATTCTACACTATGAAATTTGTATATGATTCTACAAAACTATATAAAAATAGGTTCCAAACCATTAAATGATGAGGATTATAATTTATTGTACTCTAGGGATAGTGAAAAAGAGTTTCTACTTAATACAGAAAAACCATATTAGTAATTTCGTAGTGCTTCAGAACCCAACATGGAGATTGATAGATAATACATAAAATAGTCAATGTCTAAGATCATTGGCAGATCTACATGTAGGCAAGGGGGTTTGAGCCCTACCAGGGGCATCGCTAGGGGGACAGGGTCTTAGCCCCCCCTAAAAAAACCTCAAATGGATATTTTTGTATAAATAAACCTAAATATATATAAATACATTGATTGCATAGTTGTTGACAAAGAAAGTAATTGACTTAAGTGGTGTATGACTTTTTTCAAGAGGTAGTGATGTAGGATCAACTCTTAATGTCAAAAAAGGTTAACTCAACATCCCATGGTGTAAAAGAAAACTACATTCACATATACATTGATTTCAACCTTGGTGTCATTTTTCGGATCTCCAGCTGGCCCTACCCTAATTTCTAAAATACACATACATATAACCTATACACCTATGCATCTACGATCTAAACTATTGTAGTGTCCCTCCACAAATTACTAGCCTACCTTCTCTAATTGAATCATATTATATATATATATATATATATATATATATATATATATATATGTGTGTGTGTGTGTGTGTGTGTGTGTGTGTGTGTGTGTGTGTGTGATGCTCGACAATTATACTTTTTTTCTCTACCACTGGCTAAGATGGGAGATTGGGGTACCAATAAACTCAACCTCTTTTCTATGGGTGGTATAGCGTGTAAGAAATCAAATTTACCCATTTGTATTAGACTATATTTTTCATGTTAAACAAAGATTTGTTCACTAATAATATATGAACAAAGTATATATGGAAATCAGGAACATAATATATATGGATATCAGGATAGTACTATGTTCCCCTCTTTAATCATTGACACTTTCTATCAGAAGCTTATATTACTATGTTCTCCTACAAATAAATTGCTTTCCAAGCAACAAACGACAAGACATAAGTATTTAATATATTTAGAAGATGAAACATTCTTGGGACAAAATGGATAGTTGATATCTGACTATGATACTACTTCTTAAATTGCAATGTGAACTTAGATTTACCTATGCAAAACAAAATAGAAAAAACCACAAAAATTGTTTTTGTGTATCATGCTTCATTTAATAAATCAATTTGTGTTTTATGGAAGCTACTTAGTTAATACAAATTGAAAGCCCAAACTATTGTAGGTTTTCAAAAACCATGATTTCTTTTTAGTGCATTAATTTTTAGTTTCGTAATAGGCACATTTCTTGTTTGAAGGGTGGCAACAAGATATAATGCAACACATATTTCACCAACAATGACATGTTATTTCACACTAATTGGGTCTGTTAAAATTCTTATGGTTAATATGATGACCATAGTGAGACAGATGTATAAAATGTAAAGATAAAAGGCACTAGAACAAAGAATAGTACTTATTGTGTGGGGTAGGTTTTCTAAAATTTTCATCAAGTCAGTTCATAACTTCCCATAGAGAAAAACATGTACTGAGAAAGGATATACCCTTCTAGAGGACCATGCATTGTTTAGAATTTTTTATAGTATGTATTTGGATATATTTTACATCATTTTATCAGATATATTTCAATCATAACTAGAAATATTACTACAAATTTAGTCACATAAAGTGGGAAGATAATCAATTCAAATGATATTTCTTAATTCCCCTCCCCCATTTGGCCATGTTGTGTACATTATACTTTGTTTCCCTCCCTACATGAAGAAGCACAGACTAGTCAAAATGTTTTTGTAGTTTACAATTCTATTCAGATCTACATAATCATAGCCCTGTCTCTTTGAGTGCTATTAACTCTTTGGATTAAATTGAGGGAATCATATTCAATGTAGATACTTGTGATGGCAAGATACAAAGCCATTTGTGACCCTATCATGATAAAAAAAACTCTCATTACAAAAGTGATGCACCATACTTGAGTCATGTGAGTCACCAAGACCACATTTGAACCTGCTTGGTCTTTGAAAATCACACTAAAATAGACCTTTTCCTATGATTAGGGCAACATCAATGTTTAGCTTCATAGAGCCAGTAATTGGCAACACCCAGTGGTTAAATATCTTGGTTTGGGAGGGGAGCATCAGGAAGGAATTTCCACTGACCAAGATAATATTCTTGGCAACCCATTTCTGAAAGTCAGCTTCTACTATGACAGGATTGGGTCTGAAGGAGCTGAAGATCCACATTGTTAGCTGCTAGGAAGTTGATGAAAAAACTTATCACTTCATTTTCAATCAATTGAGACCACAATATCTTGAAGAAAACAGATCCTCACTACAAGATATTATGAATCTACTCTTATAGTTCTTTGGAAACCATATAGGATCAACAAAGGTGCACTCTGATGCTTTAGAAAATGGGCAAGAAATGTGTCCTCTTAAGTGGCTACTGAAGCGGATGAACCCCCTAACCTCTCAGAATCAAGCCTAAGAGGTGCCCACCTGGTGGATCTAATTTTGATTGTTCTCTTACGGCCCACTCAAGTTTCCTAAATGGATGCCTTACTACTATTTTATAGGAACCCTCCTATGCCCACCCGAATGTGGCGGTGGTCCGGAAGAAAATAAGACCCAAAAATGACAACCCATTAATGATGTCAAATATTGTAATCCTCTAAATATCCATTCCTCTAATCTACTATATTTTGTAATATAACCACTTTATATTTTATTTGTGCAGTATTGATGTTTATTACCAAAGGTAAATGAGTTTTAAACAATAGTCTCAACTCTTCAATCACTCGCAAGTATATAAGATCAATTGTAGTCGAGTTTAAACTACAAGGAGCTAGGCTAGTTAGGCGCAAAATTGCTAACTTTTAACAATCTAAGTCAGATTACAATAGTTGAGTTTTAGTTAAGATTATCTAACTAGCAAGAGTAAGAACTAAATTTTAAGGATTTAGATCAGATTTAGGAGATGTTGGACATAAGATCTCACTTCCATACCATTACATTCATGTGCAAATATGAAATTAAACATGCTAATTAATTTGCAAGGAAGGTTGCCATTATCATGCACCTCCTGGCGACATGAGATGGTTCTCATCTTCACATAACACTCACGTTCCTATGTTCAGATTCGAATACAGTCTTGGATCCTCAACATTCCCCGGCCATTCTCATGGTCAAGAGTTGTTTGCCAAGAGATGTACTCCTTACTTCCTCATACATCCTCTTGAATCGTATAAAGAAGCATAAGCATGCATATTTGATGGTCAGTCAAGCATACAAGCAAAGAAACACTGTAGAAACTCTTGGAGAAGCAAATTAACTAACGTTAGATATAAATTTTGAGTCCACATGGTAATAGTATGGGAGATATTGTCCCATGCTCAAGACGAAGAGTTCTACTCACACATTATGTAGAAACACAAGCACGAGTCACAATTTTTTCAGTTTTCCATTATTAGAAAGAAGAAAAGATAAGAGAAACCAAAGAGTGAAGTGCAAGGAGTAAAACAGTGGCTTGAGGATAAAGTTCCACCCTTGCAACTATTTCAACTTGGAATTTCTTCACTCCCGAGAAGCTTTGCTGAAGTAGAGAAGCTCTGTTGCACCCTTAGAGAAGAAAAGGAGAAGGAAATGATGAAGAATGGAGGTTCTTTCCCAAGAAATCTCTCTTTCTTTTCCAAAATTACCTCTCTCTTGCTCTGCAACTTTCTCTGGTTGTCAATTGTTTAAAATAATGAGTCATAACCTCCCCATACGTCCAGTCTCATCTTTAAAATGAGGGGCATTTGTTTTCAAAAATCTACAAAACCTGACAAAGACATGACATGTGTTTTGGAAGACACGGTGTTTCGCTCAATGTAATCGTCGAGAAAATTTCTTTCCATGAATAGTACACGATGTTTTGCTCAAAAGACACACCATGTAGTTGTAACTGGAGCTGACCTAGACAGATTGTACACATCGTGTGATATTAAACACACATCGTGTACTTTGGCAGAACTTTAAATCTTGGTTTTTGATCATGTGGACACACTGTGTCTTCTGTTCTATAGTTGGGGACGAAATCCTTTGGAAACTTACATGTTGTGTGTTAAATAACACACTTCGTGTCTTCTGCTTTGCATTGAGGACTACCCTTCCTGAAAAGTTTCACATTGTGTACAAAATAACACACAATGTGTCTTCTTTAGTTTCTACAGGATCAATTCTATATCAAATGCAAATCATCGGGGAGTCCAACTAAGGTCAGATTTGGGTTGGATTAGCCCCATTTCATCTTATTGTGTACTTGTGGTCACAGTCATGTAATGAGTAAAACAAACTAAAAGGATGGCAAATTAAGTATGATTAAAGGCCAAATGGAGAGCAAAATGAACTGAATTTGTGTGCAAAAGTGTGCAAAAAGTAGATATGAAATGCACACATCAATTGGCAACTATATAGATACTTGGACATTTGGTAACATATGTATAAATTTATATAACAATATAGTGTGCATTGTTCATGTTTTTTTACTACTGCTTTTCTATAACAATATAACATGGACTAACATATAAATGAAATATAAATGTAGTGATAATGTATGGTACTTATGTAATGACTTAATATACATGAGTTTATATTTTCATTAGGAAATCATATACTACAGGAGTTTATATTTCATTAGGAAATCATATACTACAGGAGTTTATATTTCATTAGGAAATCATATACTATAATGTTTCTACTAGTGTATTATTATTCCCATTACTATATGCAATTAGAAACTACAATAGATGAGATATAGAGTTCAAGATTCTACTTTTATTGTTTTATATACTAAAAAACTTCAAAATAAATGCAATCCTACACATATGTGTGTCTTAATTCCTACTAAATACATAGAAATTAGGGATTTAGATTTTTAAAAGGCAACTACATAAACACTCGATTGGATCTAAAGAATCTACAAGGTCTTATTTGCATGTCTCCTGCTTCACGCTTAAATGTGGTGAGTCATACTTGGAATGGTTGACAGTCTCTCTTGGTGAGTTACAAATGGAATACCTAGCATCTTGAGAAATATGTTTGTCAAAGAGTATGAATTTTGTGGATATATGATCAAAGCATAACCTGTATATGACTTGTATTAATTTTGGAAAGACCTTGATCTTCAATATACTAGCCCACATGTTATGAGAAACTTGATTTTGCATCAGCTAATTTGGTGAACAGCTGACACTGATGCTCATAAATAGCAACAGTTGTTGGTACCACTGAGCCAAATGTTGGTGGCACTAAGATAGCACGGGCAGGAAACTCTTCTGCTATAAAATGGGATGCTATGGGTGATCTCAAATCACATCCAAAGCATCCGCTCTCATTCAAAAGGTTCCATACAACCGTCAAATACTTCACCAACATTTTGATGTTTTGAGTCTAGATTGAGCTCCCTTTCTTCATCTCTCTTCTTCTTTTCACAAAATCGGCATCCTGGAGACAAGGATAGTCCACATGCATGTCTAGTTAGATGGTATTAAAACCCATCCAAGATCTCCTTCCTAAGTATGCCACTTTGATGAAGAGTGACCTCATACCAACTCGGTGTGGGGATTGTGCCTTCCTCATTGAAGTCGGCTTCACCAAAAACCTTTATTGTGTATGCATCGGGCAGAGCATGGTCGGTGATCTGTTAGGTTTTGTAGAGAAAACATGCGTGGCGGAAGCAACAAAAAAATTCCACGCAACCTGAAATAGGATCTCATTGACTATAACGTATTCGGAAGGAGTGTTTGCGGGATATACCTTATCGTGGAGCAAGTCCGGTGATGTCCCGCTGCACGATGGTATGCAACATTGTTGGCCTACATGGATGGAATTTCTATCCTATTCGCTGAGTGTGTCGTAGGAAGATTTGGTGGCACTCCTTTCGTGCAGTGATGTATGCCGCTTGTAGCATGTATGGATAGTCGTTGATGTCCTCTGAACGCAGGCGTCTCAGCATCTACGTCTCTACTTCGTCCATGCAGATGGATTGGAACTCCACATCATGCTTCCCAAGCCGATGGGAAGGAGTCATCTCTGTGTGGCGATGTGCTAGCATCGTGATGCTCTCCTTTCTCTCTTGAAGATGGTGACGGCTAGGGTTTACGTACGTGAGCGTAAACTGAAAAGCCTCTCTCAATATCTATTATATAGATATCGGTCGTCAAGCCCCTTTAAATAGGAGATGAAAGGAAGTAGGGTTTTCTAAACCCATCGGTAAACAGAAACATTGCGTTAATTAAAATGCTCGTGGATTAATTAGAATATTTTGGAATTAATTAATTAACCAAATAATCATATTAATTGATTAATTAATATATGACTCCATGCAATCACTCGGGATGGCTCTATGGGCATATATACCAACAGACTCACACTTGCACTTAGAGCCAGTCACTCCAATATTATTCTAATCGATTACATAAACATTTTAGTAATCAATGTGATTCAGAGCAATTCCAATCAAATCCACAATGATACTCCTATTCCAACACATCCTATGTGTGTGACCCGATAGGCTCCAAAATACATTGGCAGCGATATCCATAATCATATTATGATTTCACAAGCAATGATTGGTATCTAGCAAGACTTCATTGCCACCCAAGTAATTAGAGAAATTGGAGAACAACTTAACTTATCATTCATGACTGGTGTTATAGTGATTGTATAGTTCTTTTGTCGCTAATATCTAGATTGAACTCGAGTCATGGAAATGTTATCCTCTTCAATGTTCAATCCATGTTCCTTGAACTAGAGCAGATTGTATGAGATATATGTAAGCTCAATATCACATATTGACTCACATCAGCATGGCCATGCATTTCTCAGTCTCACTTATCAAGTGGTTGGAATATCAAACTCCCGTAGGAAGGATAAATTCCATCTACATCACTCACAACCATCCCCATGTGTCACAGTGCACCCAAGCACCATCTTTATGGCGATCCTTATTCAGGACCACGGTGGATGATGTCAAAGTACACCGAATGACATGTGATAAGTGTGGTGACTTCAGGTCTAAGAACCACAATCACCACCATCACTATGAGATGTGACTCTAACTACCAATCATGGTATCCATGTGTCACTCTCAAGGTGGGTCTATCCGATACACTATTCTCTAACATGTATCTATGTGTTTGGTTTGATATCTCCATATCATGGATAATGAGATTCTTCCATCAACTAATATTCATTCTAATCTTATGTGTTATTGATGTCTATGGATATTTCCACAATAACAACTGATTAGGGACAAAATAAGAATACATACTCTTAGCATACATATGATATCACTGTTTAGGTCATCAACCCGAAAACATATGTCATTGAGTATATTATTCTATAGACATCTATAAGTTTTGTGGTCATCTCACAATATAAAACACAAACATATAGATTGGAAACTTGCCTTTATTGATATGATCAATGTAGTATTACAAATCATTTACATAGTATTCCATTACAATCATCAAATGATACTCCCTATGGGCATACATACCAATAGATTCCCACTTGCACTTATACCCAATCACTCATGAATCTCAATCCAAGTGATCAAACATGTCCATCATGTTTCTACTGTGAAAGTGCTTTTGTGAGCGAGTCAGCCACATTGCCTTCTGTAGGTACTCTACAAATCTTCACATCTCCTCACTGTATGATCTCTCATATGAGATGGAACCACCGTAGAATATGTTTGGAACATTGGTGCAATCTTGGTTCTTTAGCTTGTGCAATTGCTCCATTGTTGTCGCAAAACAACTCAATTGCATCACTAGCGCTTGGAACCAGTCCAAGTTCAGAAATGAACTTCTTGATCCACACAACTTCCTTTGCAGCATTAGATGCGGCAATATATTCAGCCTCTGTTGTATAATCTGCAACCGTCTCTTACTTGGAACTCTTCCAGCTCACAGCTCCATTGTTCAGGCAAAACACAAATCTAGATTGCGATCTATAGTCATCTTTGTCAGTTTGAAAACTAGCATCAGTGTAACCCTTTATCACGAGCTCTTCCTCACCACTGTATACCAAGAATTGATCCTTAGTCCTTCTCAAGTACTTTAGGATGTTCTTTATGGCTGTCTAGTGACATTCAACTGGATCTGACTGATACTGACTCATCATTCTCAAAGCATACGACACATCAGGACGAGTACATAACATCACATACATGATAGATCTAATTGCTTATGCATATGGAATCTTACTCATGCGCGCCCGTTCTTCACATGAACTAGGACATTGGGCTTTAGATATCGTAACCCCATGGGACATGGGCAAGTTACCTCTCTCAGAACCCTCCATGCTAAACCTCTTTAGCATCTTGTCAATGTATGTGCTCTGACTTAGGCCTAGAAGCCTTCTAGATCTATCTCTATAGATCTTGATTCCTAGTATATAGGATGCTTCGCCTAAATCCTTCATAGAGAAGGTCTTCCCTAGCCAACCTTTTACTGTCTGAAGAGTATGGGTGTCATTTTCCATCAATAGTATGTCATCCACATACAATATGAGAAATACGACTGTGCTCCCACTAACCCTTTTGTTAACACAAGGTTCATCTTCATTTTGACTAAAGCCAAACTTTTTGACTACTTCATCAAAACGTAGATTCCAACTCCGAGATGCTTACTTCAATCAATAGATTGACCTTTGTAGCTTACAGACTTTATTGGCTTCCTTTGGATCGATAAAACCCTTAGGTTGTGTCATGTATACATCCTCAAGTAAATTCTCATTAAGGAATGCTATTTTAACATCCATCTGCCAAATCTCATAGTCATGATAAGCTGCAATGGAAAGCATGATCCTGATGGATTTAACCATGGCAACTGGTGAGAAGGTCTCTTTATAATCAACACCTTGAATTTGACAGAATCCTTTTGCAACCAATCTACCTTTATAGGTTTGAACATTATTATCCATGTCGGTCTTCTTCTTGAAGACCCACTTGCACCCTATGGGTTTTACCCCTTCGGGTGGATCCACCAAGGTCCATACCTTGTTGGTGTACACATATTCCATCTCAGATCTCATGGCTTCGAGCCATTTCTCAGATTCTGGTCCCTTATTAGCTTCTAGATAGGAAGTTGGCTCATCTGCTATGCCCAATTCATCACTATCTTGAGTCATGAGAAATCCAAATCTCTCAGGCTCAAGTCGTGTCCTACTAGACCTACGAGGTTCCTGTGTTACATTTGGAACTTGAAATTCCACAACAGTTTGTGAGTCTTCATGTTCCTTATGTACCTCCTCAGGTTCTCTGCTTTCTTATTGATCTCAAACTTCTTTGAGCTCTACATTCCTCCCACTAATTCCTTTGGAAATAAATTCCTTTTCAAGAAATACAACAGTCCTAGCAACAAACACTTTGTTGTCAGTTGGTGAGTAGAAGTAGTATCCCTGAGTTTCCTTGGGGTATCCAATAAAATAGCATTTTTCAGATTTGGGTCTAAGTTTTTTCAGAAATTATTTCCTAATAGAAGCTTCACATCCCCAAATCTTTAACATAGACAAATTGGGACGATTCCCATTCCATATCACATATGGTGTCTTTTGAACCAATTTGGAAGGTACGCGGTTAAGTGTAAACATTGCGGTTTCAAGAGCATATCCCCAAAATAATATTGGAAGTTCGACTGAACTCATCATTGATCGTACCATGTCTAATAATGTACAATTCCTTCTTTCTGACGCACCATTATGTTGTGGTGTACCAAGTGAAGTCCATTGTGATACAATACCACGGTCTCTCAGAAGGTCCTCAAACTCTTGGCTCAAGTATTCGCCACCTTGATCATAACGGAGTGCTTTAATACTCTTACCAAGTTGCTTCTCTACTTTATTCATGAAAGTATTGAACATTTCAAGAGTTTTTGACTTGTGTTTCATAAGATATACATAGCCATACCTACTAAGGTCATCGATGAAGGTAATGAAGTATTGATAGCCTCCTCTAGCATTTGATCTAAAAGGTCCACATACATCAGTATGTATGAGCCCTAGTAGATCACTGGCTCTCTCACTATGTCCAGTGAAGGGAGTCTTGGTCATCTTCCCTAATAAAAATGCCTCACATGTCTCTAATGATTCAAAATCAAAAGAGTCTAGATAACCATCCTTATGGAGTCTAGATATGTGCTTCTTATTTATGTGCCCAAGATGACAATGCCATAAGTATGTTTTGTTTGAGTTGTCAAGTTTTAGCCCTTTAGTATTTACGTTGTATATGCTAGTCTCAAGTTCTAACAAGTAGATACCATAAGACATAGGGGCATTGCCATAAAAGATCTCATCTTTAGAAATAGAAATCATTCCATTCTTAGTGTGAAATTCAAATCCACTCTTGTCCATACAAGATACAGAAATAATGTTACACCCCGATCTCACAATTTCCTCAAATCATGAGATTAGGGCATGATAGGATTTATATGTAACACAAAGAACACCCTTAATTTTTTTTTCTTTTCTTTAAAACTCTTGTTTCCCCGCATTGAACCACATAAATCATCTTAACAAGGGAATCTGAACATTTTCTTTACTAATCAGACTTCAATAGTAAAGATACATGTATAAACATTCATGATGTCTCTCACACTTTATATACATAAAACTTGCTAATTAGCATATATATCAAAAGAGGAACAATATTACACATCGTAGTTACAACTCTCTCTCTTATCTCTTACTGAGGACCTAGAGTGACAAGGACCGACTGACTCAACTAATCTTGTACTTAACTCTTGTAGCAAATCTACACTGATGCTCCGACCATCTTCAAGTCCACGTGGATAACCCTAAAATGTTTGAGTAGAGGGGTGAGCCTACTCGCTCAGTGAATGAGTACTTCAAGGAAACAGACTAATGCACTAATGTGATTACATATATAATTTTGAGTAAACGATATAAAATTTAACAATAATAAATACTACACTGAGCAGTTCTAAACAATATAATTGAAATAACAAAGAATGTAAACATTGCATCCAAAGAATAACTACTAGAAGACTATGCTCTAGTCTTCCTTAACTCTTTCATTTATAAGGAACTCTGTGAACCTATATGATCATATTTTAGATTATTCCCCAAACATATGCAGTGCACTCTGCATATGAAACTCACAGTGCACTACGAGCCCACCGTACAAGACTTAGCGACACACCCGGGAAATGCTAAGTCTGACTTCTCGTCCTGGTCTGCACAGGACTCTCAGGCTCACAAGGCCTCACTGCACTAACTCTGAGTGCTCTGGACTCCTCCGCAACCTGTAGTGCACAGTCGGAGGGTCTCTAAGTCTCCGATGCCTGGGCGTATCCCCAGGGCTGACCGAAATTCTACCTCTCAGACTTCGTGTCACCGAGACATTCAGTATTTGTTGGACACGAGTCTCCGATGCCTGGGCGTATCCCCAGGGCTGACCGTTTCACCCCAAAGGTACAGACCGCGCAATGGGGTTCAACGGTGTTGGGGCACCTGAGTCTATTAATTGATTTACATATAAACACTTAAACAGGAATATCACATTTCATACTTATTTCACATTCTGAACATCACTAGAAAACACATATACATCATTTGTCATCTTTAAACATGACTTAGTAACATCCCTTTCTAGGGCATGTCATATCTCATCACCTGCAATTTACGAGATATGTATTGAAAATAAGAAGCCCTGCAGTATGTAGATATCAACTCAGAGAGAACAAGCATATAAAGTTAAATGCACTAGAAACATACAATTCAATAATTAAGCATCACCACATCTCATATCGAGACCTTTCATATCACCATAACATGATTCATTGAACACCCTATCCTTAAGGTTTCATTTGCCTTATTCATTCATCATATGCCAACACCCTACTCTTAGGGTTTCATTCGCCTCATTCACCTTTTCATTTGCCTCATTCACTTGTCACATGGCTCTCATAAGGATTTCATAGGATATAAGCATTCACTAAATAAAGATTGTTTTCAACAAATCATATACAATCAATATAGATATGAAACCATGGAAATTTAACTAAATTTAGGTTTTCCGTACCATTCACTGAGATATCATGTATCAAGAATAAAATTCAATTAAGATAACCCATGAGGTACATCCTAAATACTTATAAGATTACTAGTCCTTTTCAATAAGGTCAAAACTCTAGTGATATCTCAATTAGGTTAAACCCTAATTACATCATATGGTATAAATCTGAAAAGCATTCTTACTAGGATGTGTTGTATACGTTTCTGATGTGAATCTACCATCAAAGAGTCATTCAAACAGAGAAGGAATCCATATCATATCAATTTGCAACAACTTAAATCAAACAGACATTTCAGGGTTTAGAATCACATACTAAGCATTTAGGGATTTGGATGCTATAATCAAATTTCGTGCATTACACTGTTTGAAGGAAGAACCCACTCACCCTAAGGTGTGAAAACACCTCAAAACTGCAGCTCAACTTAGGGAATCTCGAACTCATATCAAATCCCTAGCAAATCTCCCAATTCTTCTTCCATTCAACTCGGAAACCTTGAAAATGAGGGATTATGAAGAAAGGGTGAGAAAAGAGGGAATTTCGACATCATCTTGGATCCAATCAGAGCATGGACGGAATCTTGACATGAGAGAGAAGATTCACCATAAAAGTCTATGCAAAGAATCTAAACTTACTTGATTTCACCATTCCTCGGACCGCAAAACCCTAATTCAGCAATTCCACCTCTTTCTCCACTCAAGCCCTAACTCTCCCTCTCTCTCTAGATTTTCGTTTCTCTGGAGTGAATGACGAAGAATGAGAGATACTTGTGTGTGTGGTTGCTCATATAAGTCAATTTGAGCTGCTTGGGTCAATTGCATATTGACCCAACACTCAACTTTAATTATATTGGCTGAATATTCAGTTTCACAATAGTTTCTGTAATTCGCCTACTGAATAGTTAACAGAAGCTCCAAAAATTCTGGAAATTTTATATGTTATACCTAATGAAGTTTCAGACCTCCAGTAAAAAATTGAGATCATTTCTAGTTACTAATAAATAATAACAAATCAAACAGTGCACTGCTATATGCAGTCTGCAGCAGATTCGGTCGAGTTGCAAACTCGACTGACAAACATGTCTGAACATTCTTCATAAATTCTGATATTTTTCAGTGTTGTTCACATTTTATATGTCCAAATTATATCCAAATTTGAATTAAATCAGAGTTACACATGAAATACTAAAAATCATTTAGTGATACATTCTACTTATCAAATTCTGTATTAATATGTCATTAAAACCCTATTTTGGGCCGATTAGGGTCTATGCTTCTCAAACCCTAATTCTCAAGACAAAAGAACATTTAGACTTCTTATCATAGTTAAAACATCCTAATTGTGTTATCGTCATTAATTAGATTTCAAGAATGATTATTCCAATTAATCTTTGCAATTGTCTAGGTAAACCCTAGTTTACCAATTAAGCTCAGATGGGGTCGTAACAACTCTCCCCCCCTTAGAATGTTTCGTCCTCGAAACATAAACCTACAAGAAAGATACATTCAAGGTTATTCTAAGCTTCTAAAGCCTTCCATGTCATTATATTCTTGTATTTCATACCTGAATGTAGTTTTCAACATTAGATCTTTTAATTCTTTACTAAATCACAACATATTTCAAATAGTTCTCAATGATATCAAGCAAATTCTTTATGCCACAGTCAAACATAGAATGCAAAGATAAACCACCACGCTTTCGCTGCGCAACTCTGATACTCTGATACAACTATCTCAACTTATGCGGCTCAGAAAGTTCTATTGTTCTGTATCACCTTTAAGTGACAAAAGCGAGTTCACCATGCTGTTTTAAACTTTAATAAAGTGTTATTCAAATAGCAAAACAGTCTTGAATTAAAAGACTAGATTCAACAATCAATTGCACAATACTACTCTTGGCATCCCCATTGGGTCATGGATGTATGAGGTGAAGCATTACCACCTCATTCCATACTATCCTGTTTCGATCCTGGGACCTGTGGGTTATGGGACCACACACAATTCAAAGTGTAACCATCGTATTATATCATTTTAGGGTATCAACAACAGTAATAAGGTAATCCACAATTGTATCAGTCATTCAATCATTAATCATACTCAATTACCATCACTCAGTTATATTAGAGCTAAGTATAACAAGCTACACCTCATTAGGGTTACTTGTAAAGACAATTTGATTATCATCCCTTTCTATTAATATGAGTGAATAAGTATGACTACCTTGTTCAGGGTATCTCTCCATGTGTTCTGACATCATCCAAACTGTATCACCATATCACAAATACACAATAGTAAGATGCATATTAGGTATGAATTACTACAACTATCATACGCCTTTAATTTAACATATAGCTTGCACAAATACACTGAAATCATATGTAGAACCAACTTTCATACCTTAATATGCCTTCAACAAATCATACATGTAAAAACAAATTCACATATTACACAAAGCTAGTGTTTTCCCATATCTCTCTGCTCATTCATTACTTCTTTACTTTTTGCTACCTATCCTTTTCATATGATTATATACAATAAACATCATTAACATTGAAGCATTTAAGATAGGAATAGATTATTCATCATTCTTGCTATCACACAAGAATTTATTTCTTATCGCACTTCATCATATTGTATGTCACTATTACATTCATTAGATGACCCCACCAAGGTAGTTATGCACCATATATGATTCATTTTCTCTTATCATTTCATTCCCACCTTGCTCTCATTAAGGAATATATGAAAGAGAAGATGATTTTAAGACTTGGAATACTTGTATTCAAACATTCCCTTAATACATTCTCGTATGTAGATTTACTTAGTTATCAACAGAGATATTTGATTAATTAGCACTTGCTTGAATCTCACAACCTCTTTATTTTATAACTTCTCCATCATATTTCAAACCCTTTCTTACGTTTCATAGTCCTCTTACCATATACTACTCTTTAACCCGTCATCTTTAATTCTAAATTTTTTCTCTTATGACCATGTTGCTTATTCATATGTATGGTCATGTATACCATGTTGCACATATTTCCTCCTTTATCTTTATACTATTGTGAAGTTAACGTTCTAAATTAATAGTCCCTCTATTAGTTTTTCCTCATATTGAATACATTACATATTCTTCATTTTTAAATCAAGTGGATCATGCATGGGTCAAACATAGTTTTTCTTTCAATCAAGTTTTTCTCTCCTGAATACAGTCTACCTTTGTATGACTTATTCATCCGTTAAACTACACCTATGTTCTTTGCTTAGAAACTAGTTTGTTGTTCTAGTCTTATGAATCACATGTTCATACGATTCTCTTTACTTTTACTCTTTTGAAGACTCTTTACTTCTATGGACCTATTGAATGCTCAACCCTATTCTCTACTTAGCCTTTGCTTTAGAGTTCATAAAAGCATTATACTCAATTATATGATTCATTCTTCATGATTGATTCTTGCTATCTTGAACCATACATACATTTCACATATCTTTTCTATATTTCATATGTATAGCTCATATAATATTAATCAATAAACTGATTATGAACTTCATATCATGTTCTATTATTCCCAATTAAGGGTTTCTCATATGAGGCCCCAAAATTGAACCTCAGATACCAGTTTCAACTGATTCTTAGTTGTTCTGATCTTGCCCATCTGTTTCAACATCTTACTGTATGTACATTATCACTCTAATGTGGGTCGAATTATTCCAATTCTATTCTTATTATACTATTGATAGGATTCATTAGATCCCAGTAACGCATCCTGCCAGTCGGACCAGGCCAAACCTGAAGTCCTGAAGCCAAGAACTACTGAGGATTACTCAACTTCTATTCATCTCAAAAGTGTGGAAGAGAACTTATCCACTAAGGAAAGATCATTCAAAGATGATTTCTAATCTACATGTTACAAAGAATGAAATCAATAAATGCTACAACTGCATAGTGTACAACAGATATTAAAGACCCATATTTCAAAGTATTGAATATTTCAATTCAAACATATAAGAGCATTTCTATACATTTCCAACAAAAACAACATTATGAAATGTAAGTTCTATCTCCTTTTACATTTATGCTCTTAATTCTTGTTTCTTTTCTCGTTTTCTAACCCTAACATTTCTAGGGTTCCTCTCTAGCCCATTCTTCCACTGTATACCTGGCCAGGGTATACGTGAGAGAATAGACAGAGTAGCTTGTACTGGTTGATCCAAGTACTCAGATATCGGGCCAGGATATCCAAATACTCAAATCCCCCAAGCTAACATCAAAACATCTCCTATCTGCCACACTTAAGACTCTAACTTACTAACTTAATGGTCCTTGACAACTCACCCTAAGCTCTGATACCAAGCTGTTACACCCCGATCTCACAATTTCCTCAAATCATGAGATTAGGGCATACGATAGGATTTATATGTAACACAAAGAACACCCTTAATTTTTTTTTCTTTTCTTTAAAACTCTTGTTTCCCCACATTGAACCACATAAATCATCTTAACAAGGGAATCTGAACATTTTCTTTACTAATCAGACTTCAATAGTAAAGATACATGTATAAACATTCATGATGTCTCTCACACTTTATATACATAAAACTTGCTAATTAGCATATATATCAAAAGAGGAACAATATTACACATCGTAATTACAACTCTCTCTCTTATCTCTTACTGAGGACCTAGAGTGACAAGGACCGACTGACTCAACTAATCTTGTACTAAACTCTTGTAGCAGATCTACACTGATGCTCCGACCATCTTCAAGTCCACGCGGATAACCCTAAAATGTTTGAGTAGAGGGGTGAGCCTACTCGCTCAGTGAATGAGTACTTCAAGGAAACAGACTAATGCACTAATGTGATTACAGATATAATTTTGAGTAAACAATATAAAATTTAACTATAATAAATACTACACTAATCAGTTCTAAACAATATAATTGAAATAACAAAGAATGTAAACATTGCATCCAAAGAATAACTACTAGAAGACTATGCTCTAGTCTTCCTTAACTCTTTCATTTATAAGGAACTCTGTGAACCTATATGATCATATTTTAGATTATGCCCCAAACATATGCAGTGCACTCTGCATATGAAACTCGCAGTGCACTACGAGCCCACCGTACAAGACTTATAGACACACCCGGGAAATGCTAAGTCTGACTTCTCGTCCTGGTCTGCACAGGACTCTCAGGCTCACAAGGCCTCACTGCACTAACTCTGAGTGCTCTGGACTCCTCCGCAACCTGTAGTGCACAGTCGGAGGGTCTCTAAGTCTCCGATGCCTGGGCGTATCCCCAGGGCTGACCGGGACTTTCTCCGATGCCTGGGCGTATCCCCAGGGCTGACCGGAATTCTACCTCTCAGACTTCGTGTCACCGAGACATTCGGTATTTGTTGGACACGAGTCTCCGATGCCTGGGCGTATCCCCAGGGCTGACCGTTTCACCCCAAAGGTACAGACCGCGCAATGGGGTTCTATGGTGTTGGGGCACCTGAGTCTATTAACTGATTTACATATAAACACTTAAACAGGAATATCACATTTCATACTTATTTCACATTCTGAACATCACTAGAAAACACATATACATCATTTGTCATCTTTAAACATGACTTAGTAACATCCCTTTCTAGGGCATGTCATATCTCATCACCTGTAATTTACGAGATATGTATTGAAAATAAGAAGCCCTGCAGTATGTAGATATCAACTCAGAGAGAACAAGCATATAAAGTTAAATGCACTAGAAACATACAATTCAATAATTAAGCATCACCACATCTCATATCGAGACCTTTCATATCACCATAACATGATTCATTGAACACCCTATCCTTAGGGTTTCATTTGCCTTATTCATTCATCATATGCCAACACCCTACTCTTAGGGTTTCATTCGCCTCATTCACCTTTTCATTTGTCTCATTCACTTGTCACATGGATCTCATAAGGATTTCATAGGATATAAGCATTCACTAAATAAAGATTGTTTTCAACAAATCATATACAATCAATATAGATATGAAACCATGGAAATTTAACTAAATTTAGGTTTTCCGTACCATTCACTGAGATATCATGTATCAAGAATAAAATTCAATTAAGATAACCCATGAGGTACATCCTAAATACTTATAAGATTACTAGTCCTTTTCAATAAGGTCGAAACTCTAGTGATATCTCAATTAGGTTAAACCCTAATTACATCATATGGTATAAATCTGAAAAGCATTCTTACTAGGATGTGTTGTATACGTTTCTGATGTGAATCTACCATCAAAGAGTCATTCAAACAGAGAAGGAATCCATATCATATCAATTTGTAACAACTTAAATCAAACAGACATTTCAGGGTTTAGAATCACATACTAAGCATTTAGGGATTTGGATGCTATAATCAAATTTCGTGCATTACACTGTTTGAAGGAAGAACCCACTCACCCTAAGGTGTGAAAACACCTCAAAACTGCAGCTCAACTCGGGGAATCTCGAACTCATATCAAATCCCTAGCAAATCTCCCAATTCTTCTTCCATTCAACTCGGAAACCTTGAAAATGAGGGATTATGAAGAAAGGGTGAGAAAAGAGGGAATTTCGACATCATCTTGGATCCAATCAGATCATGGACGGAATCTTGACATGAGAGAAGATTCACCATAAAAGTCTATGCAAAGAATCCAAACTTACTTGATTTCACCATTCCTCGGACCGCAAAACCCTAATTCAGCAATTCCACCTCTTTCTCCACTCAAGCCCTAACTCTCCCTCTCTCTCTATATTTTCGTTTCTCTGGAGTGAATGACGAAGAATGAGAGCTACTTGTGTGTGTGGTTGCTCATATAAGTCAATTTGAGCTGCTTGGGTCAATTGCATATTGACCCAACACTCAACTTTAATTATATTGGTTGAATATTCAGTTTCACAATAGTTTCTGTAATTCGCCTACTGAATAGTTAACAGAAGCTCCAAAAATTCTGGAAATTTTATATGTTATACCTAATGAAGTTTCAGACCTCCAGTAAAAATTTGAGATCATTTCTAGTTACTAATAAATAATAAAAAATCAAACAGTGCACTGCTATATGCAGTCTGCAGCAGATTCGGTCGAGTTGCAAACTCGACCGACAAACAGGTCTGAACATTCTTCATAAATTCTGATATTTTTCAGTGTTGTTCACATTTTATATATCCAAATCATATCCAAATTTGAATTAAATAAGAGTTACACATGAAATACTAAAAATCATTTAGTGAGACATTCTACTTATCAAATTCTGTATTCATATGTCATTAAAACCCTATTTTAGGCCGATTAGGGTCTATGCTTCTCGAACCCTAATTCTCAAGACAAAAGAACATTTAGACTTTTTATCATAGTTAAAACATCCTAATTGTGTTATCGTCATTAATTAGATTTCAAGAATGATTATTCCAATTAATCTTTGCAATTGTCTAGGTAAACCCTAGTTTACCAATTAAGCTCAGATGGGGTCGTAACAAATAATATTTCGATTAATGGTAGGTACATAATAGAAATTCTCTAATTCTATTACAAGGCATGTATGCAAAGATAAACTAATAACTCCAACTGTGGTGGCAGCAACTCTTGCTCCATTAGCGGCCCACAATTTGACTTGGCCCTTTTGTAAAGGCTTACTTCTTATCAGATCCTGCATATTTGAACATATGTGACACCCACATCCGGTATCCAGTATCCATAATGAAGAAGTATTTAAGTTTATCTCAATAATGTATATACCAACCGGCCAGTGTGGCTCAGGTGGTTCGGTCCGGCTTGTCCTCCCTGGGGGACCTGAGTTCGAATCCCCCTGAACGCATTGTAATGACCAACTCCTTGGGTCATCCGGGCTCTGGCACCTGTTTGAGGAGGAGGGGGAGCGGGGTCTCCCTAAGACTCAAAAAAAGTAATGTATATACGTGAAGTGGAGATCTCTATCCCCTACTTCTTCTTCCTTAGTTCCTCCACGTAGAGAGGACAATTTCTTTTCCAATGTCCAGCCTGGTGACAATGGTGACAACTGCCTTCTTTGGAGATCCCACCTTTAGCTTTGAGCGTGGATGACTTTGGCTTCTGCCCAGATTTAGAACCTTTCTTAGCCTTGCCTTTGCCTTTTGACTTCCCCTTTGTCTTGTTGATCATCATCACAGACTTGGGCTTGTCTTTCTTCATCTGTGCTTCAGTTGTTCTCAACATGCCCAACAATTCTGACAACGGCTTGTAAAGATTGTTCATGTTGTAGTTCATGACAAAATGATTATATGATTCAGGCAACGATTGCAGAATCACGTCAGTGGCCAAATCTTGACCTAAGGGAAATCCCAGCTTGGATAGGCTTTCCACGTACCCAATCAAAGTGAGTATATGGTGCCAATTGAGTCTCCCTCTTTCATCTTGCTTCTGAACAAAGCCTTGGAGACATCATATCTCTCCTATCTTGCTTGATGCTGGTACATGTTCTTGAGATGTGTTACCATCTCCATGGCATTCATGTTCTCATGTTGTTCTTGCAACTCATAGTTCATTGAGCACAACATCAGGCACTTGACATCCACGACATCATCAATGTGCTTTTTGTAAGCATCCTTTAAGGACATAGAGCTTACGCTCATGCGTGAGAACAATTCTCAGCATCCTAAACCAATTTTAAAAGTTGGTTCTGGTAAGTTTGTCCTTCTCAAGGACTGATCACAATGAGAAAGTGTGAGTATTGTTTGCCATTTGATTGTTACAAAAGAAAAAGTTTGTATTTAGTACAAAACATTTTGACTTGGAAAGATTTGATAAACGAGATTGATTAGGCCTTTAATTAATTACACTCCCACTATTTTATTCAAATTGATATCCCTCTCTATCAACTCGGAAGATTGCAGCATACAACCTTCTAGTGAGCCAAGATCCAAAATAATTGGATCAATGCCCAACCAACGTCGGCGTCAAAGACCAAATATTAAGGTAGGCAACTTTTGCCAATTGCATCATATTCAACTCTTGGATAGATGATCATGCACAACTCCTTGCCATGATGCATCTGTGTGCCTCTAGGTACTTGATCCTATCAAGGTTACCTAGTTAAGTCCAACCCATAAGCCAACACGATGAGTGTGCATCCTACGGAGGCAGACTTACTCACCCACCATCACACTTCTACGAGATAGATAGTGTACCATGCGGACGCATGCCCACACATAGTCGATCAAGCTTTTCATGTGTGTTGCTTTATGGAAGGCAAGTAAAACTTAATATTATTAATTGAGGGGTTTTATTAATACATATACATATCCAAACACCACATACTTATAATACGTATCATATACTACTATATCCACAACCACAAACGATAGACATACAATCACAAACACAAATACATCAGTTATGGCCATACTATTGTAATCTTTTGGAGAAATAAAGGATTACAGTCCACCTATGGTCTTATGCATCTCATGCAACAACACATGTGAATCAACCTATAAGTATCAACATTATAATGAACAACTTCATGGATGCTCTATGAGGTTAGAATTTCAAGTTGCTTCTAAGAATTGGATCTTCATGTTGCTTCTCCATGGACACTCCTTGGAGTTGAATCTTTAGGTTGCTTCTTGGAATTGGATCTTCATGGTTCTTCTCCATGGATGCTCCTTAGATTTGGATCTTCAAGTGGCCTCCTTACATCAAGTTTACAAAGACTAAAACTAATCCTATCTCTATTACATCAAATGAGTACACATATAAAGGGAAAGAATTAATTACACTTTAAAATAAGAGATGAGGCTCGGCACGCAAGACGAATACTTTATACAAAATATCCACGTATAACCATTTTACATCCATAGAATTCTCAAACAAACATGCTCACAAGATTCACAACCACATTCATTCACAACATCCACAGAAGGGGATTCTAGGCCATAACTGTGCATGCAGTCACCATATAAAACATATTTTAAAGGCGACTTGTATGATATCATAGGTATATCTACATATACGTATATACATATTAAAATTGCAGTACTTTTAATGCGGGACATTCCCCATAAAATAAATTTTTGACTTCCATACAGACTATGCGGGGTACACAGGGGCAGCGCCCCTCGCGGGGTCTCAGGGGCAGAACCCCTGAAAGGTCTACGAAATTTTACTTCCGTACACTTAGGAAAATTAATATTATCCATAATCGACCCTGTCTAAAACGTCAAAAACATAAGACTACGACATATGAGGAATTAGGTTGAGATTTGTACATTAGCAGTTTTACTTCACATCGTATGCAACATAGAAAATAGTATACAATGATTTGATCATATCGAAACGAATCCAAATATGTCATAGATCGACGTTGCTCTGATACCACTATTGGGTTTTGTGGAGAAAACATACATGGCGGAAGCAACAAAAACATTCCACACAATCTAAAACAGGACCTCGTTGACAACAGCGTATTCGGAAGGAGTATTTGCGGGATATACCTTATCGCGGAGCAAGTCCGGCGATGTCCCACTGCATGATGATGTGCAGCGTTGTTGGCCTACACAGATGGAACTTCTCTCCCATTTGCTGAGTGTGTCGCAGGAAGATCCAGTGGCGCTCCTTTCATGTGGTGATGTATGCCGCTCATAGGGCATATGAATAGTCGTTGGCATCCTCCGAACACAGGCATCTCAGCTTCTACGTCTCTACTTCATCCACATGGATGGATTGGAACTCCACATCGTGCTTCCCAAGCTAGCGGGAAGGAGTCATCTCTATCGGTGACGTGCTAGCATCACGATGCTCTCCTTTCTCTCCTGAAAATGGTGACAGCTAGGGTTTACATACCTAAGCATAAACTGAAAAGCCTCTCTCAATATCTCATATATAGATATCGGTCGTCAAGCCCCTTTAAATATGATACAAAAGGAAGTAGGGTTTCCTAAACCCATCGGTAAATAAAAACACTGTGTTAATTAAAATGCTCGTGAATTAATTAAAATAAACCGGAATTAATTAATTAACCAAATAATCACATTAATTGATTAATTAATATCCAACTCCATGCAATCGCTCGGGATGTCTCTATGGGCATACATACCAACATGATTACCCATTCTTTGGTGATTGGCCCACCTACCCAGACATATTCTACAAGTTCCTCAAGGTGATGGATGTTTGTTGCATCCCCAAGCATGGTGAAGGTTGGGAGGAAGTATGGGTAAAGTTCAGGTTATGCAATGCCAAGCATTACCCCACCCTCATGGAATTTGGTTCCATATACAGTTCGTCCATGTGTGAGGTATGCTTCAAGTCGAGTGATTTTGACTTCATCCTAGATCAGAGGCAGATGAAAGTCCTTCATCAAGGGTTTGTCATCAACTAGAACCAATAGTCTATGATGGACATCGAGCACTCACTCGCTCAAATTCTGCACTACTACCTAACAAACACCATCTTCTCCAGGTCCACTCAGGGGCAAGGGAATGTCGAACATGTGGACCTTTATGTTATGTGGTCATTTTTTACCTTAGTGAAGGATACGATGAACCTTGGATCATTCTTCCTTCAGCACATAATGGCAGTGAAGAGAAAAGTTCAAAGAAAACCCCCCAATTCACTTTGGGGACCTTCTTACACCACTTTCCTTACAGCTTTGCCTTGAACTCTCCAAGGCTAATGCACTCAAGATGTATTTTACAATTGATTTCAAGCACTTCAAGTGCGCACACCTTATCATCAAGTATCAGGGAAGGGTGTACGCTTGTTGAACAATAGATGGGCAGATGAAGGAAAAGGATTTTCCTGACCCCATCTTCTTCCTACGGGGAGTGTGCTACCTACGATGGCATGTGGAGGATGTAGAGTTTGTACCATAGGGGGAGGATGTCAACACTGAGTAGGAGGAGGAAGAAGAGGATGATGAACAAGAAGAGGAGGCTACCATGCTTATACACCGAGGCGGTGTTGCACCACACCCCGCACCTCTATGTAGCATCCACTTTGTAGCTCCACCACCTCCACTTCTAGTAGATTCATTCTTTATAGAGGGCATGTATGGGATCCTGCAATCCATTTAGTAGTAGTAGCAACAACATTCAGCCACCTTGACCTAGATTCAAGGTGTTTAGGAGCATCTTGTTCAGTGGTAGCAGGCCATCTACAACAACAAGGGTATTATCCTAGGTAACCAGGGGAAATTCACACTTGCTTGTAGCACATCAAGTACCATCAATAGCTGATCTACGACCACTATTGGAGTCAAGGAAACTTTTTTGACTACTCACAGATATTCCAACCAATCCTCTAATGTTTAACAACACTTTCTACCCACCTTATCTATAGACATTGTCGGGAACATTCCATCCACCACCATCATACTGAGCATATCATACCCTCGTTCCACCTCTTACTTTGAGTTTTGACTATGAGGGCATAGTCAATATCAAAATTATGGGTGATGGAACAACTTTATCTTGCTTTATTTTCTATCTTATTTAGTATTTCTTATTTCCAAGTAATAGGATCCACAATCTATGTAGTATAATCATGGAGCTTCATTCATCATGATTGCATCTATCACTAGAAAGAATGTGTGTATTCCTTATTTCCAAGTAATAGGATCCACAATCTAAAAAGGATCAAAACTTTATACGCTTATTTTTGAAGTCTACGACAACACCAACTAGAGGAAGTGTTTGGGTCAATCAACTTAGGACACTTTATATCAATGAATATATTGAGTCATCCAAGACTTGTGTATGATGTTGAGGTTTGATCCAAAACCAACCAAACAAGTAACAAGATATTTAGAGGGATTTTTTAGAGATAAATACTACGGTCACCATGTACACAGGTTGATAGGACAGGGATAAATCATAGTTAAGAAAGGCACCATTTCTTAGTCATGTGATTCCATCCACCTTTCATGATATTTCAATCACCACGACAAGAGGATCGAGTAACACAAATTATTTTCTCTTGACTTCATTTCATAGCATAGTAGGTAGCATGATGGTTAGTTTCTTTGTGAGTGCATTAGAAAAAGAAAATAAATATAGAGATTTGCGTATCATTTTATCAAGTTGAGAACTTTTTTTTGGAAATAGGTAAATGTATTGCCAAAGAGAGAGGGTAGACAAGCTACCCAAATTACAAAAGAGACCTACCGGCTTACATCAGAAACAAGATGGGGGTATACCCTACAAAATCTTATCATATCAAACAAAATATATACAGAGGGTTAGTATAAAAAATAGTATATTCTCATAAGGTTATATGTGCCTTTTACTAAGATTAGTGATTTATCTAGTGATCATCAAAGCAAGATCAGTCTCAGACCGACGAATCCTTCCATGTACCCTATTGTTTCTCTCCTCCAAAAATTAATAATAGAAAGTAGCTAAATAGACCCCACCGAAGGCCTTACTGAATCTGGTTTTCAGATTAGCATTCATCCATTCCAGGATATCATTCAACCTGTAATTATTATTTGGGCCCCAGTCGTTTATTAGAAAAATAATTGCCCAAATGTATATGGTGAAGTTACAATCCAGGAAGAGGTGGGAATGACACTCATCAACCCTCCTACAAAGGATGCATTCATCATTGATATTGATGCCCCACTTAATCAGTCAATCTCTTATAGCAAGTTTCCCCAAGAGGGCCCTATAGGCCAAAGTACTCCACTTGGGGCAGTGATATGGATTCCATATGATATTGTACCACCCAACATCAGTAGTTGTATCCATGTTGATCCATGGTGTGGTTTTCTTATTAGCTAGGCTCACCATATCATGAGTATCAACAACATATAGAGAGATTACCTCATTCCATCTATTGCATATGTTCCTCCATACCCTAGAAGTTTGAGGGTTGTATCAGTAGTTGTATCAGCCGATCTCTTGTAGCAAGTTTCCCCAAGAGGGTAGGGAAACTCCCATATATTCTTATCATCCAGGTGAAAGAAGCATTGTGTTTATCTCTCAAGAACCTATCAAGCCTCTTCAGCTGGAAAGTGGTGATAATCCTTCACAGATGGAGAACATTGAGACCCCCTTTGGCAAAGGGTCAGGTCAAGGTCTCCTAGGCTACCTGTAAGGACCCTGACCTGGGTATTTGGCTAACCTTGTTTATTTTACCTAAGTCATTTATACCTTTAATATAATCCTTTGAGGTGGGTTATATAACTCTTAGCCTTCTTTGTTATGTTCACTCTTTTATGTGCTTATGTTGATTCTCATCTCTAAATCATTTATGTCATATATGCTAGTAGTCATTGATGGTTTTCAGAACTATTTTGGTGGAGGAATCTCATTTTGTTTAGTGTTCATACCTTGTACTTTGTTGTCATGATAATAGAAGGGCCAGTGGCCGACATCCTAAGGTTGAAGATTGAAAAGTTGTCACACTTTGCTAGCTCAAACCTGACATGCTCTACAGGGGCTAACCCGAGATTCCATAACCCTAACACTCGACACACCTTTAGCCCAGCACAAGTGTGATGGGAAAAACACCTTGGCTGACACACAGAATATTGGTGAGGTAAGTATCCTAGAGTATACTTAAACCGACATGCCCAATTGGATCTTAATCCGTCACACTTGATGATTCTATGTCCGATACACCAAGATATGTAGACTGAGATGCCATATAATTGCTTAAGTTTATACATGTGTAATGAAGGGTTGTTACACCTATACTTCCGTGTATGGATATAGTTAATACATAGTGTGATGATCTATCTAAGATGTCATGACTATGAATGGTTAATACTTAATTATGATGCTTAACCCTAAAATTCTCTAATAAGGTGTGAGGTTATGGAAGGAGGGTTTAGTGGTAAAGAGGCTATACGCTAATCCTAATCATAAGATGGAAATACCTATGTGCACACCTTAGTGAAAGATTGTAATCCATGACAAGTGTCTTATATATTCTTCTCTACATGATCAAAACATTTGAGAGAGGTTAATGAGACCCCTATGTGAGTACATGATAGTGGTGATGAGCCTAGATGAAATCAAAGGGGTGTTAGCTTTTGTGTAGAAATCATGTGAACAAGTTTTATGGTTTAATAAGTACATTGTGGATAATTTGAAGTGAAACCCTTTAGATTATGTAATCTAAGGTTTAACATTCTTTAGTAGGATAATGTGGATGGAAACTTGTGAAGAGTAACAACATACTGGTCACATAATGATGAAACAACATATTGATGCAATAGTCAATGTGTTTACATAATGCACTTATGCACTGTTGTAACCCACACATAACTTAATGAGATGATACACATATACATTTATAAAATGGTGATACCTAGTGTTGATGACACAATGACTTATTTATATCTAACTAATGATGCTCAAATCTAAATCGGATCTAAGAAAGTGGAAATGGTATGTTTAGGGTGCGTGATGTAACTGTGAGGTAAAACCCTAATTGACTATATGCAAAGAGCATTGACCTGATTCTAAGGGTAGGTCATATTATAAAAAGCATGATATTGCACTCTCTCTCTCTCTCTCTCTCAAATAACATGAATTTACCCTAGTGGGTTAATTGGGTGTTATAACTTGTGAATACTATGAAGATGGTTATATAATATTAAACATTGGCTATGAACCTTGATAAGGGAACACGGGAAGTATGAATATGTGAATATGCATACTTGGTTCCATCATCTAATTCTTAGCATCATACATTCTCCAAATTGTGGGAGGTAATGAAATTAGAAGGTTAAATGATGCTTGGGAACCGTATGTGGTTAAGCATGAAACTTAATCTTAATTGAGGGGACACATGATGTATGATGTGCTTTATGTAAAAGTATTTAATGTATTAGGACATATTCTCCCTCTATTTGTATAATGATTAACCTTTCAGGTGATATGGATGTCATGGATAATGATATCTATGATGTATATGTGATGTGTCACAAGTGATGCTCGACATGGGTAATGCATATATAACAATGAATCACAAGTGTGATTTGATGGGTCTTAGGACCCGAAAAAGGCTTAGTGCCTAGTTGAGGTGATACCCTCTAGTACTGGAATGAGGGATTGATATCCCATGATAATATGTTAATGGTGATAGACTTGTGAATGGTAGTGATACAGTGATATGAGATTATGGGAATCAATTTATAGTTTAACCAATTATATTACCTATTGTAACACTATGCCCTTTCTTTTGAAGAAATTGTCTATGGTTTGTACATTGTAACTTGATTGATGCTAAAAGACACTTTAATTGGTCTAATTAATCAAGTGGAATATAACCATGTAGCTTGACCTATGCCATAGATCCATCTTCAATGTCAGTATTAGCTGGATTGTGAAACGAGCAATTCTTGCGGAAAGCTCAGAGCACATATTGTTGAATATGTAGGGTGCAAGTTGAGGTATCTCCTTGTATCCTTAATTCATAGGATTGGATGTGGGCCATACCCTGGTAAGAGTGTGGCTTCAGACCATAGCTCATTGATATGTGATATAGGATTGGCTGCGAGCCATACCCTGGAAGAGTGCGGCTACGGGCCGTAGCTCAGTTTCACTAGCGTTGTGACATGTACCAAGGCGGGCTAGGTTTGCACAGTTGGACTATATGTTGCTGGTATCAAGTTGACTCATGATGTCACTACATGTTCACTCGTGTACTAACCATGAGGTTAGTGAGGTTGTGGATTCCATCTCTTCCATTAGACCTTGTATGGCACTGATTTTGACTTCACAGTGGTCAGTTGGATTTGGGTGGTACGACTCAAATTCTCAGGGCATAATAAAATGTGTAGTCAGTCGTGTAGTATACATGTATAGGATCAAATATAGAAACATTGGATGAGGCCTTGATTTGCTTTTATATTGTTTAGATTATAACATATATACTTGTTCTTTGTAATATTTTTTAAGCATAAAGATGATCTACTATGTAGTGTAGATGCCCAAACTGCTTTAAAAAGTGATAGTTTCCTTACTTAAGAGAAATTGTTGAACCTCCTTATCTTATTATAATATTCCCTTATGTTTAGTTATCTATGATAATAATAGAGTTGGCAGAGAGTTATATCTCTTGTTGGTACTTTTGTCTCACCCTGTTGGTTATATATCGTTTAGGTTGACGTGCATGCCAAACTAAAGATTGGATAGCTGAGGACATCGTATGAGGAGAATTTACATCTGCTGGGTCAAAACATATGGATAGTGTCTAGTAGTAGAGTCCTATGTGTCATCCCTATACACTCAGGTCCTTGGGGTATTCTTGATGCATTTTGATGACATGATGATCAATATGTGGTTTTTGGTTTGTGTGCCTTTGGTGGTATGTACATACATGTGGAACTGTTATCTTATGTAATAAGTTGATTGGAAAACAATGGTGTAGCTCTGCAAATATTTTCTATGAAATACAAGTATTGACTCTTGTGTAATAAATCTCAGCTCATGGTGCTTGCTGCAATTCAGTTTTAATTTCCTATGATTTTCAGTAATCAACTGATTAGTGGTTGATCATGATTAAGTTTTGAGTAATATATCTTTGTGTGGAAAAGGGTGTCACATTTGGTGGTATCAAAACTCTAGGTTCATTGAGTCTACAGGGATACTAGGACTAGGATTAGGATGGTGTCTAATATAAGAACATGATCTAAAATATAGTGCATACTGCCTAATCTTAGTACTTGAGTACCCTGGTCAGGTATTCAAATGTTGAAGAAAAGGTAAGTATGGAACTCTTCGATTGATTTCTCTTTGATTACTCTGATCAAGTAGTCATTTTGGAACAATCTAAATAGCATAACAATTAGGAATCATGATGCTAATACCTCCATCATACTACAAAAAGAGATAATAACTACACCATAACTTACCAAAACTTGAATGTTTAGCTATTAAAAGAGAAAGAAACAACCCATAAAACCTAAATCTAAGTGTGAATATGATAAGAGACGTTCTTGAAGCTGTAATTTTAAGAAATGTATGAAGAACAAGACAGTTGAATATGTGCTAATAAAGTAAGTCAAGGTGTAAAATCCACCTAATATAAAGAGAATTCCTGAAACAAGAATGAAGTGAGAATCAAATGAGAATGAATAATGAATAAATAAGATGTAACTTGAGTTAATCAAAGACCAACCTATGAGTATAAGAAAGTGTAAAATGTAATTCTCAATATATGTGAAAGGGAACAAGGAAGATGATCCCCTCTCAATAAACAATATGTAAAGAATAATGATCCTTTCATGATGTATAGATGAAAAATGTAGTAAAATAAGGAAGTGATCATGAACATGAAGAGCAATAATCAAAGAAAGAGTAATGGCATGTAATAATCTTTGCAGTTCCTATGTTGATGGCAAGGAAACCAAGGTGAGAACAAGTTAAAATGACACATGAACAATTAGAAACTCATGTAATAACCAAGGTAGTTGATAATCCCTTCTTCTTAATAAGAAATCCCTGGATGATGGTGTGGTGATAGGAGAAGTATATTCCCTTGCATTTTTTCTTTTTAAGGATGTGGCAGTCAAGTGAATCTTATGTCACTTGATGTGCATGGTTTAGAAGTGATCTTAAGATGGATACTCTGATAAAGTAATAGTTGGTCTTGGAATTTAATTCCAAGATGGTGACATATGAGGATGGTGATGTCTTATGAACCTTATAAGATGTTGGAAAGACCCTTCTAATATGTTTGCATTTGACAGTAGTGGCAGAGGATGGATGTGATGATGGATACCAAGGTGAGAAATCCTAGTATCCAAGAAGTGCCAGTTGTGTGTGAACCCGAGGATATGCCTCCTAATAAGATGATTAAGTGTTTGAATACCTAGAAAGATTGACCTTGGGATCAATATGGTTACAGATGCTCAACCTATGGTATGGATATCACATGTTAGGGGTTTATGCATCACATAAGATGATGTCAGCAAGGATGCATAGGTTGAAGAGACAGTTGCAAGATTTGCTTGGGTAAAGTTCATCAGGTTGAGTACTATCCCTTGGAGTACACCTACCAGGTTTACAAGTAAGAAGGGTTTCAAGAGGGGTGTACATTGATGAGTAGGATTTCCAATCCCTATCTAGATCAGTTGAAGTGACATATTTCATCTTATTATGAAAGGAGAAAGTATAGCTAGGAATGTACAAAATAGCAGGCCAAGTTGGTACAAGTCTTAAGTGAGTTTTGTGTTGAGTCAATAGATTAGAGTAGCACAGCGGAAGCATGGTAGGTCTTGTAGTCCCAAGTAAGTGACAAAGTGCATCTCTAATTTTCTTCAAAAGAGACGTGTTGAGGTTAGAGAAGGGTATGGTAAACCTATAGGTTTGAGAATCTTATCGTATGATGTTGTAAGTTGAGAAGGTGATACATAATAAAGAGTTGACACCTGAGTTGGATGAGTATGTATATTGCTTCTATGGATAAGAAAGTATCACCTGGCATAGGGTTGACTCTGCAACTGATAATGGAAAGGATAAGTTGAGTAAGTGTCTTGTATAACAGATCTCGTGTTGACCTTGAATGGAAGAAAAGTATGATGGTCAAGTCTTGTGGCATCATCTTGACATCAAGAAGCTATGTGGAAGTTTGAAAGTGTGATGCATGAGTAATATCCATCTCCTTTTTCCTAGGATTTTAGGGGTGAAATACTTATTAGGGGTTTATGACTTGTAAGGACCCTGACCTGGGTTTTGTGCTAACCATATTTGTTTTGCCTAAGTAAGTTGTTAATAACTTTAATCTAATCCTTTGAGGTGGGTTATATAACTCTTAGCCTTCTTTGTTATTTTCACTCTTTTATGTGCTTATGTTGATTCTCATCTCTAAATTGTTTATCTCATATATGCTAGTAGTGGTTTTGAGAACTATTTTGGTGGAGGAATCTTGTTTTGTTTGATGTCCATACCTTGTACTTTGCTTCCATGATAATAGAAGGACTAGTGGTCGACATCCTAAGGTGAAATATGAAAAATTTGTCACACTTTGCTATCTCAAACCTGACATGCTCTAGAGGGGCTAACCCGATATTCCCTAACCCTAACACTCAACACACCTTTAGCCCGACACAAGTGTGATGGGTGACACACCTTAGCTGACACAAAATAGTGGTGAGGCCAATACCCTAGAGTATGCTTAAACTGACATGCCCATTTGGTTCTTAATTTTTCACACTAGATGATGCTATGGCTGATACACCAAGATATGGTGAAGGTGACACACTATGTTATGCTTATGAAACTGGTATCATCTTGAGGTGTCAAGGCTGACACAAGGGTAGTGTGTAGGCCGATACACCTTGATAAGGTTAATCTGACACACCATGTAGGTGTTAGACAGAGGTACCCTCCCATAAGAGAGAGGACTACACACTTTGTGGAGCAAGTGGTTGACACATCAGGGTGAAGCTAAACCAAGATGCCCTTGGTTGAGTAAGAGACTGACATGAAGACTAGCTAACCTGTCACCTTGTTGGGGGTAAACCGATATACCTTGTTGATGCCTAGCCCGACAGACCTTGTTGAGTAAGAGGGCGTCATGACCTAGTAAATCTAAGCTGAGACACTACCATGTTGAGTGAGGAACCGACACACCTTGGGAAAGGATGGAACTGATACCTAGGGTTGATGATAAATCGATACCCTATGCTAATGCCAACCCGACATATTAAGAAGGTGGTGAAACTAATATCACATGATGAGTGTGAAGATGATCTCCTAAGTTGAAGGTGAAACCAACATCTAGGGTTAGGAGATAGATCGAGATGCCATATAATTTCTTAAGTTGATACATGTGTAATGAAGGGTTGTTACACCTATACTTTCGTGTATGGATATAGTTAATACATAGTGTGATTATCTATCTAAGATGTCATGACTATGAATGGTTAATCCTTAATTATGATTCTTATCCCCAAAATTCTCTAATAAGGTGGGAGGTTATAGAAGTAGGGTTTAGTGGTAAAGTGGCTATATGTTAATCCCAATCATAAGATGATAAGACCTATGTGCACACCTGAGTGAAAGATTGTAATCCATGACAAGTGTCTTCTATATTCTTCTCTACATTATCATAACTTGTGAGAGAGGTTAATGAGACCCCTATGTGAGTACATGATAGTAGTTATGAGCCTAGATGAAATCAAAGGGGTGTTAGATTTTGTGTAGAAATCATGTGGACAAGTTTTATGGTTTAATAAGTACATTGTGTATAATTTGATGGGAAACCCTCTAGATTATATAATCTAAGGTTTAACATTCCTTAGTATGATAATGTGGTTGGTAACTTGTGAAGAATAACAACATACGGGTCAAATAATGATGAAACATCATATTGGTTCAGTAGTCAACGTGTTTACATAATGTACTTATGCATTGTTGTAACCCACGCATAACTTAATGAGATGATACACATATACATTTATAAAATGGTGATACCTAGTGTTGATAACACGATGACTTATTCATATCTAACTAATGATGCTCAAATCTAAATCGGCTCCAAGAAAGTGAAAATAATGTGTTTATGGTGGGTGATGTAACTATGAGGTAAAACCCTAATCGACTATATGCAAAGAGCATTAACTTGATTAAAAGGACAGGTCATATTATAGAAAGCATGATATTTTACTCTCTCTCTCTCTCTCTCTCTCTCAAATTACATGACTTTAACCTAGTGGGTTAATTGGGTGTTATAACTTGTGAATACTATGAAGATGGTTAAATAATCTTAAACATTGACTATGAACCTTGATAAGGGAACACGAGAAGTATGAATATGTGAATATGCATACTTGGTTATACCGTATAATTCTTAGCCTCATACATTCTCCAACTTGTGGGAGGTAGGAAAATTAGAAGGTCAGAAAATAAATGATGCTTGGGAACCCTATGTGGTTAAGCATGAAGCCCAACCTTAATTGAGGGGACACGTGATGTATGACGTGCTTTACCTAAAAGTATGTAATGTATTGGGACATATTCTCCCTATATTTGTATAATGATTAACCTTGCAGGTGAGATGGATGTCATGGCTAATGATTGCTATGGTGTATATGTGATGTGGCACAAGTGATGCTTGGCATGGGTAATGCCTATATGCTCGATAAGGCATAATGATATAACAATGAATCACAAGTGTGATGTGATGGGTCTTAGGACCCTGTAAAGGCTTAGTGCCTAGTTGAGGTGATACCCTCTGGTACTGGAATGAGGAATTGATATCCCAAGATAATATGTTAATGGTGATAGCCTTGTGAATGGTAGTGATACAATGATATGAGATGATGCATGGGAATCAGTTTATAGTTTAAATGATTATATTATCTATTGTAATACTATTCTACTTCTTTTGAAGAATTTGTCTATGGTTTGTACGTTGTAACTTGATTAATGCTAAAAGACACTTTAATTGGACTAATTAATCAAGTGGAATCTAATCATGTAGCTTGTCATGTACCATAGATCCATCTTCAACGTCAGTATTAGTTGATGGTGAAACGAGCAAGTTCCCATGAGAAGCTCAGAGTGCATATTGTTGAATATGCGGGGTGCAAACTGAGGTATCTTCTTGTATCCTTAATTCACAAGATTGGTTGTGGGCCATACACTAGTAAGAGTGCAACTTCGGGTCGTAGCTCACGAATATGTGATACATGATTAGCTACGGGCCATACCCTGGAAGAGTGCGGCTACAGACCATAGCTCAATATCACTAACATCGTGACCTATACCAAGGTGGGCTAGTTTTACACAGTTGGACTATATGTCATTGGTAGTAGTTGACTCGTGATGTCACTGTAGGTTCACTCATGTACTGACCGCGAGGTTGGTGATTTCGTGGATTTTGGCTCTTCCACTAGACCTCGTATGGCACTGATATTGACTTTGTTGTGGTCAGTTCGACTTGGGTGGTACGACTCAAATACTTAGGGCATAATAAAATATGTAATCAGCTGTGTAGTATACATGTATAGGATCAAATACGGAAACATCAGATGAGGCCTTGCTTTGCTTTTATAGTGTTAGATTATAACATATATACCTGCCCTTCATATTCCTTTTCAAGCATAAAGAGGATCTATTGTGTGTGCACATGCCTAAACTGCTTAAGCAAGTGATAGTTTCCTTGCTTAAGAGAACTGTTGAACCTATTTATCTTATTAGAATATTCCCTTCTGCTTAGTTATATGTGATAATAATAGAGTTGGCAGAGAGTTATATCTCTCATTGGGACTTTTGTCTCACCCCATTAGTTATATATCTTTTAGGTGGACGTGCATGCCAAACTATAGATCATATAGCTGAGGATATCATACAAAGAGAATTTACATCTAATGGATCATGGTATATGGATAGTGCCTAGTAGTAGAGTCCTATGTGTCGTACCTATACACTCATGTCCTTGGGGGTATTCTCAATGCATTTTGATGACATGATGATCAATATGTGGTTTTTGTTTTGTGTGCTTTAGGTGGTATGTACATACATGTGGAACTGTTATCTTATGTAACAAGTTGATTGGAAAACAATGATGTAGATCTTTTAATATATGTTATGAAATACAAGTATTGACTCTTGTGTAATAAATCTCAGTTCATGGTGCTTGCTGCAATTCGGTTTTAATTTCCCATGATTTTTGGCAATCTATTGATTAGTGGTTAATCCTGATTAAGTTTTGAGTAATCTCACTTTGTTTGGAAAAGGGTGTCACACTACCCCCATGGTATCGACCACCCAAAATGAAGTTAGCTATAATTTTCATCATAGTTTCAGCAACAACAACGGGAATTTCACAAACCTACCCATAAAATGGAGTCATGCTCTGTAGTATAGTCCTAACCAGGACTAGTCTCCCCACCAAGTACATTTTAATCCCACTCCAATTATCAATCTTGTTCCTCATGGCATCTAGGCAAGACTTAAGTCTATGGATGATCCCCTTCCTCCTACAAAGGGAGCCCCAATATACTCACTACTACAGAAACAACCTTTGGCATCGGTTGTTTAACCCCCTTTGGCGTCGGTTTCCGAGCGACGCCTATGTGGGCGCCGCTAAAGGTCGAACACTTCGGTGTCGGTTTTTTAACCGACGCCTATTTAACATACAGGCGTCGGTTATTTATAGAATACCGACGCCAAAAGGGTTCGCGCCATAGAAAACAGCGTCATCTAGGACACATTCTGCGTCAGTTATCTACTAAAAGACCGACGCCTATATGGAATATAGTGTCGGTGTTTAATTGGTAACCGACGCAGAATGTGTCCTAGATGACGTTGTTTTCTGTGGCGCGAACCCGTTTGGCGTCGGTTATCTACTAAAATACCGACGCCTATATGTATTATAGGCAGCGGTTTGACACGAACAGCCGACGCCATTTCCAGTACGGCTGTGGCCACATTAGGCGTCAGTTTTGTTCAAAAACCCGACGCTGTAGGTCTTTGCTGACGGTTTTCTGTAAATAACCGACGCCTATATCTATTTATTTTTTTTTCATATCATTTTGCAGGCCTGCTGTGGCTAGTCAGCAGGATGAGAACCTGTAGTTCGGTTTTCTGAACTGCAGGTTTACGACATCCATTGATATCAGCCTACAAATAGGCCACAAACCTGCAAAAGTCCCAAGGAAAATTTCACACAAGTAGATACATTCAGACATCAATTCAATTCTCACATTCACACATATAGAAACATTCAAATACATGTATTAACATTCAGAAATATTCATTTACAAAGTATCATTCATTATCGCTATCAACATCCCAATTATATCTTACAGTTGCCACTGCTTGTATGGCTTTTGCCCATTCTTCTCTTATTTCATTTAATGCTTCCATCGTATATGGAGCATGTATATTTTTTAAGTGTTTACCTATAGTGTTGTCAGTTTTAAACACCTGCAAAGAGAATGATGTATATATATAAGTAATAATATAAAAATAAGATTGATATATTTCATACAAACTAATGAGACTATATATAATACCTCATGTATGGTATCGATGTCCAATGCGGCATGTTTCATGATCATCTGCATAAATTGCATCACATAGTATGCACATGCCCAACCATTGTCTTGTGTAGCGCACTATAAATTGAAACATACAAAATAATACAACTAAGCACAATTCACATCAATAATATATACATTGGAGTCGGGAACTTACTTGTACGTTCTGCCAATTTATTGGCTGGTTCTTTTTCCTTGGGACCGTTCCTCCAGCCTTTTTGAATGCATCTAAACCCCTACATGTTAATATAACACTGTAAATTGCATAAGTAAATAGTAATGTAATAACAGATGTTAACAGATACAAAAATGAAATATTTCTCACCAGAATAATGGCATTCTCATTACGTGTCCAATTTTAGTGTTTAATGTACTTCCTGCGGGATCTAGATAATAAACAGTGAACGTCCCGGGGACAATAACTAGTAACTCCCAATGTCTACCACTAGAGGTAAGAAGTTAACAATTAATAACTCAAAATGCACAATAAAAATAGAATTTTCTTAAGTCCAAATTATAAATAAAGTAAACTTACTTGACATTGAATGGAGCTATTATTATCGTCTTCTTTTGCTGACCAAAAATTGTAAAAGCATCTATACAGTATTGTTGAACACTATCAGGGTCTTTAGCTACCATACTAATGAATGATGGAATCAAAAATCCCACATAATCAAATGCAAATTGTTTGCAATGATCGTCGACTAAGTAGCTGCAAAACATGTATTACGTATGCATTAATATATAAGAAACCAGATCACCGGATCTTACACAAGGTATATGGATGTATAAACAAGATCTCACCTTATCCATGTCTCTATCATTGATGTATTTATCCAATCATACATAAACAACTCAATAATATCTTGTATAAATAAAGAGCTATCGTATGATTGACCTGCATAATCTGCATCTAAAGAAACAATTATCGAGCAATGTATATTATGTGCCCATAGCCAACATGCCATTCCCCTACAAGCAGGACCTAACGGGTATGTTAGGTCAGTTGGAACCCAAGTTGGTAATGCGAGAAGTGGAGGTGGAGGCCTAGGTGCTCCTGGTGTCTTCTTTTTAAGCTGTATATATAATTTCAGATCAGTTGACATCATATATACACATTAACAGTCTAAATCAATGTAAATTTATCTTACAATTTCAGTAGTGTAGACGACATCTGCTTTGGGCCACAATATGACCCCGCCTTCTGCCTCAGCAAGTGTATCAATATCTGAGTGGGGATATGGAAATGTAGCTTCCCTCCAATCGGGTAACACACGTGATGGGCCCACACGAACGTAGCCCTGTGGCATTGGAGTCCCGTGAAACCTTTCCCCAGGAAGGGACGGGTAAGCCTGTGCCTCTGCAACAACATAGTCTTGTATTCTTAAGCGGCATGACTTCAATGCCTACAAATTTACGTAAAGAATGTTATACATATATACATATCATCTTGAAAACATATCATCTTGAAAAGACTAGCTACAATGTCATAAACAATACTTACAGCAGACGTGTTAGGCGATGGGTCTCCAGGATTACTCGCAGTCTGTGCATCAGGAGAAGAGTGGGTCGCCATAGGCTGATTGGAAGCCTGAGATGCCTGCCACCACAACAATTCTTCCTTGACCTTCTCAGCAACTACATCGTTGACCTTCTTAGCAACTATATCCTCGACTCTCTTATTCTCCTATACATGGATAAAATAAGCATTAGATTCTTATTATTGAATTTCCTTTTGCAGTAACATTCTAAAAAAAGAATAGGTTACCTCTTCTTGAGAAAGTCCCGCTCTGGGTTTGCGCTGGGATGGCCCAAAGAATGCTTTGATGCCAACACTAGCGCATGCACCCCTAACACGTCCAGGATGCTCTGGGTTACCCAGAGCAACTGTCAATTCATCCCTTGTGCCCTGAGGGATGAACGTGCCTTGTTTCCTCTGCTCGTGCAGCTCCCACTAATCACCATCAACAGAAATTGGTAAGTTAACACCACAAATAATCAATATTCAAACGATTGCTCTAAGAGTTGTATTTTACCATTTTCGCAGCCGCCTCAGCAGTTACGGGCTTCTTTATTTCACCCTTCTTGTTTTGCCTCCCAGCTATCCAAATATCATGGTGAGGCATGGGTGTGGCAGACTCCTGAGTAGGAGCAGACTCCTGAGTAGCCGCAGACTCCGCATGTAGTCTTTGGTGAATGCTTGCATAGCCTTTTGGACCCATAGTGTGGTCATGCACATTCAGTGCACGCCTTGCTTTTTGTGCGTCAATGAGGGCCTAGTTAGTATGCACATTAATGATTTGGTTAGTATCACTAAATGTTAATCTTGAATAGGTGAATACAATGTATATTAATTAAATTGGGAGTGACGCCTAATACCTTGAATTCTTTAGATTTTCTTGAAGCAACAAAATTGTCCCAATCTTCTTTGTCCAAGAAGTTCCATTGTTCAAGGGCTGACTTCTTCTTCTTATCACCCTCTTTTATGTATTCTCTGTTCAGATTTGTCCTATAATTCCTAAGCATCTTTCCAACATGTTGCATCACACTTTTACGATGCAACTTCTCATCCAATGCAAACAGATTCTGTAAAATAGAAATGTTATTAACTAGTATCCAAAATAGAATTGCAAATAATAGAATTTGTAATCTACAAAATAGAATTGCAAATAATAATAACTCACACATAAATCCTTCCATATCAAGTCTTTTTCCCCCTGAGGAACTTTATGCCAATTATCATACTTAACACCACAATGGCTCCGAGTGGTACACCCAAGATAGTTTACAAAATTATTGCGGTTCACTCCAATTGCATTTCCTCCATTATCAAACTCCACAACCAATTTGGATCCACTGCCACTTAGCGCTATTAACTTCTTCAACAGAGTGATACCCCTTTTCTTGTTAAGTATTTGGTGCTGCGCATCAAGTTGCTCCAGTGCTTCAGTGAGTACATGTGCATCATCAACCTAAAATTTGACAAAAATAAACACACTGAATTAGCCCAATATAGAAATATAGGATATATGACATAACTAGAAGATAATGAATATTATAGAAATACAGGTTATGTTTTTAGAACTTACATTGGTATCCTCGCCATGCTCGTCATGGACAGCATGCTCATCATGGACTTCATGCTCATCATGGACATCATGCTCATCATGGTCAGCCATCTGAAAATGTCATTAAAAAGGCAAACATTTAGCATTTGTATTAACTAGAAAAAGGCAAACATTTAGCATTTGTATTAACTAGAAAAAGGCAAACATTTAGCATTTGTATTAACTAGAAAAAGACAAACATTTAGCATTTGTATAAACATACATGTCTCTAAAATTGTGATCTTTTATCAATTAACAATCCTTCATTGTGATCTCCGCGCACATATAAGTCATCATTAGCTTCAATATTTTGTGGAGTTGGCAACCCAACTGAGAATGGACTGGAGTCATCATACTTATCATAGTACTCTTCTTCATCTATATGATCTTCAATGAACTATCTTTTACCATGAAGAACAACCGACCATTTATCATTTGCAGGATCATCGATATAGAATATTTGTTTCGCCTGTGATGCCAATATGAATGGTTCACCCTTCTCGCCAATCTTTTCAAAGTTCACCAAAGTGAAACCCAATTCATCCACTATAACTCCTTTGGTGTTATCAACCCAATTACATTTAAAGAGCGGAATTTTGAAATCTATGTAGTCAAACTCCCAAATGTCTTCAATGACACCGTAATATGACATGTTAGCTTCACGTGGACTCTTATACTTTGCACTTGCAAAGTACATAGTCGACGCTTGAAGAGTGACCCCACTATTTTGGATGACACTCTTATCATCTTGGCGCTTTGTGTAATATGTGAATCCATTAATGTCAAACCCTTCATAAGACACAACATTCGGTTTTGGTTTAAAGGCGAGGCATTTGATAGTTTCTGTAATATCATTTGGTGTTTGAGATAGTTGATGTAAGACTTTATCTTCAAACCACTTAGTAAAAGTATTATTATGCTCTCTAGCAAGCCACATTGAACTTGCTCGAGGATGTTGTCTCTTTATGAAATTGGTATGTTCCTCGATATAAACACTCACTTTGTCCATATTGTGTAAAATATACAAGTGAGCTTGTTCCAACTGCCCACAGCTGATTACTTTCACCTGTGATCCCAAAATTCCTTTGCCCTCCTCAATATTCTTGTCATTATCAGGAGTGTCATTACCACTGAGAAAGTCATTGCAAAAATCCATAACCTCTCTCGCCACATAACCTTCAATAATACTCCCTTCAGGCCGATAACGGTTTCGAACATCACCTTTAAAAACGCTCATGTATCGTTCAAAGGGATACATCAAATGCAAGAAAACTGGTCCCAACATTTTCACTTCCCTAGTCAAGTGGACAACAAGATGTACCATGATATCAAAGAACGAAGGAGGGAAATACATCTCAAGATGACATAGGGTAACAACCACTTCTCTTTGCAAATTATCGAGAGTATCAGGGTCAATAACTTTGCTGCATAGACTGTTGAAAAAGAAACAAAGTCTGGTAATTGCAAACCTTACATGCTTCGGCAATATAGATTGAATTGCCATGGGCAATATTTGTTGCATAAGAGTGTGACAATCATGAGATTTAAGACCTATCAACTTCAGATATTTCATTGATACCAATCTACGGATGTTGGATGAGTAACCATGTGGCACCTTAACATTTACCAAGCATTCACAAAAAGTTTTCTTCTCCTTTCTAGACAACGTGTAACAAGTGGGAGGTAAGTATGTTCTTTTATTACCCATTTCACGTAATTCTGTTAATTCTGACCTTATTCCCATTTCACGTAGGTCCAGTCTGGATTTTATCCCATCTTTAGTATTACCTGGTATATTTAACAGAGTACCAATGATGCTATCACAGACATTTTTCTCAACGTGCATTACATCGATACAATGCCTGACTGTCAAAGAACTCCAATAAGGAAGATTCCAAAATATTGACTTCTTCTTGAATGAAGAATTGTCACTCCGTGTGGCCATACTACATTGTGATTTCTTACCAAATTCATTGACAATGTCTTTTACTCTTTCATAAACAACATCCCCTGGTATAGGTTTAGGTGCACTCCGTTCATCATTCCATCCATTGAATGCTTTGCGCTTCCTACGATACAGATGGAATTTTGAAAGAAACCTTCAATGACCAAGATATACAGTCTTACCGCCATGTTTTAGTCTTATTGAATCAGTGTTTTCTTCACATATAGGACACACTTTAGCTCCTTTGACACTATATCCAGACAAATTCCCATATGCTGGAAAGTCATTAACAGTGCAAAACAACATAGCGTGCAAACGAAATGTCTCTCTTGTTGAAGCATCATAGGTCATCACACCTTCAGCCCAAAGTTTCTTTAAGTCATCAATCAAAGGTTCAAGATAAACATCGATATCATTTTCGGGTTGTTTAGGGCCCGATATCAACAACGACAACATAACGTACTTATTTTTCATACACATCCAGGGAGGAAGATTGTATATAACAAGCATGACTGGACAAGTGCTATGTTGGCTGCTCAATGTCCCGTATGGATTCATCCCATCTGTACAAAGCCCAAGTCTTATATTCCTATCTTCTTCACCAAATTTGGGTTACAATAGATCAATCTTCTTCCACTGTGGGGAATCAGACGCATGTCGTAGGATCCCATCATTATTTTTCTTAACATCTGCATGCCACCTCAAATTCTTCGCATCTTTCAGATTTGCAAACAAGCGTTTAAACTGTGATATTATAGGTAGATACCACAACACCTTGGCAGGAGAACCAGTTTTGGACTCCCCCGAAGTCGTCAATTTATACCATGACGCACCACATTTTGGACAATCTTTCAAATCTACATAGTCCTTTTGAAATAATACACAATCATTCGGGCATGTGTGTATCTTCTTGGCCTCCATTCCCATTGGGCACAACATTTTCTTTACCTGGTATGTTGAGATTGGCAGCTCGTTTCCTTCAGGAAGCATTTCTTTCAACAAAGTCAACAATGAAGTGAAGCTTTTGTCGCTCCATCTATTGTTAGCTTTCAACTTATACAATCTCAACACAGCGCTAAGCTTCGTAAACTTAGCACAGCCTGTGTATAACGGTATCTCAGCATCATGCACAATGTTTCTAAATATAGGAGGTGGATCGGTGTGCTCTACCCTACAACTATCCAGCATCGCATCAACGATGTCTGCTGGAACTGGTTCGTTCACATTTACGTCATCGGAGGCAATTTCTTCTTCCACCCAAGCACTGCTATCGACATCTACTGGTTTCGATTTTGAAATCTCTCCATGCCAGTGCCATTCTGTATAGCCTTGTACAATCTCGTTGCACATGACATGACTTTTGATTTCCTCACCAGTGTTGACTTTCAAGTTGTTACCGCAATGCCTACATGGACAGTAGAACCTATCTGTAGGTTTTTTCCTATGTTCCTCGGCAAATCTAATAAACTGATCAAGGCCAGATATAAACTCTGGGGTGCAACGATTACGAATGGACATCCATGATCTATCCATTCTATGATCAGAGAAAACAAGTATATATTAGGAAACAAGTATATATTAGTAAAATATTAGGGTATACACTTACATCCTAAGTGTATAATGTGATGTCATTCTTATATATAATAAATGTGTACCACCTATCCCATCCTTGAACACATAATCTCACTAGTAAGTGTATAATGTGTATTGGGTTTTCGAGAAAATTTCGGCAGCATTTCCCCACTGTTCTCTAAGTACATATGTACTTAGAGAACAAACGGGGAAATGTTGCCGAAATTTTCTCGAAAACCCAATACACATTATACACTTACATCCTAAGTGAGATTAGGTGTTCAAGAACAGTCCCAAACCGGGGACTATCCAAGATTTACTCCTAATGAGTCAATCTTGGATGGGTTTCTAGGCCAACAAACACATTTGATGTCATTCTTATATATAATAAATGTGTACCACCTATCCCATCCTTGAACACCTAATCTCACTAGTAAGTGTATAATGTGTATTGGGTTTTCAAGAAAATTTCGGCAGCATTTCCCCGCTGTTCTCTAAGTACATATGTACTTAGAGAACAAATGGGGAAATGCTACCGAAATTTTCTCGAAAACCCAATACACATTATACACTTACATCCTAAGTGAGATTAGGTGTTCAAGAACAGTCCCAAAATGGGGACTATCCAAGATTTACTCCTAATGAGTAAATCTTGGACATGTTTCTAGGCCAACAAATACATGTGCTGTCATTCTTATACCTACAATCCTAGTTCTTCAAGTTAGGGTGATTATTGATGTCTTTAAAAGCATGATTGGCAATTTAGGGAAAAGTTCATCATTTACATTCCAAGCATGTCACATGTGTGCATTACAGTTCATCATTAAGCAAGAAGGGTGATTAGGATTCTCAATATACTCAACAATGAAACAAAGACATAATCATTTTTTTTATTAATATACTGCTGCTTCATTCGTGTACCAAACATGAAACATGCATAGAGTAACATCACATTAAAATATAAGAAGTATAACTAGAGCTTTCAAAAAAATCAAGCAATTCACTCATTTGAGCTAAATTTTCACTATTGTGATGTACCCATTATACATGTTCCTACTCCTAGTTCTTCAGTTACTTATTCTACATGTTTATATAAGTTACATTGCAGACAAATGTTACTTCCCCTAGTTGACCACAGTATGAGGCAATGCCACCATGATGAATAGGATGAAGAACCAAAAGTCATATGGATAATCAGATATCACTGTCAACAAACTGGCTTCCTAACTTACTTCAACATCAATGGATATGAGTTACTTATCAAGTTACCAATAAGTAAATAACTTAAATAAAAAATAAAAAACGCCCAGCAGCAGCCTTGGCGTGCCTTGGCACCGCCCAAGCAGCCGCCTAGGCGGAGGAAGGAAAGAGGAAGAAGGCAGTACCTTGAGGGAAGAGGAAGAATGCCTGGCCTGGAGAGCAGCGGCCTGAGCAGAGACCTACAGGCAGCCGACGCCGACAAGGAAAACACCAAAGAAGCCACCGACGGCGAGGAGAGTAGCGGCGTGGCGGCGAGGAAAGCTGAGGAGAGGAGCGGCGCGACGCGAGGGAGGGGGGCAACGACGGCGGGGAGCACCGGCGGCAAGAATCGCTAGACCTAGAAGGAGGTTCGCAATGAAACAGAGAAATGGGGAAGAGTTCTCTGTTTCGTGGGGCTATTAAGTTCCCAAATAGCGTCGGTTGTTTCAAACAACCGACGCCTATTATCTTCAGCGTCGGTTGATAGTAAAAAACCGACCCCAAATTAGTTGGCGGGAACTATTATCAGCGTCGGTTATCCAAGGATAACCGACACCTAAAGTGGAACTTTTTGCGCAAAATTTCATTTTAAATAGGCGTCGGTGATTAGTTAAAAACCCGACGCTGTATGTGGCCCAAATTTTTTTCGCTCGAAAATTGGATTTCACGGGTGCTTTTAGGCGTCGGTTGGTTATAGTAAGCCTACGCTTAATACAAAGCGGTACCCGTGTCTGGCTGGTCTTCGAATATAGACGTTGGTTTGCCTAAATAACCGACGCCTGATATTATAGGCGTCAGTTTTTCTTAATAACCGACGCCCAGAAAAGTGACACTGAACGCTATTTCTGTAGTAGTGACTTGGTTGGGAACTGTCCTCCTTTGAGACCAATCTCTAATTTGAGCCTGCCCCTTCTAAGATTGTAGGATTTAGAAAGGAACACCCTGGACTGGATAGTACTTATGTACAGTCTTGTAAGTCTCCTGAAGTAAGATAGAATGTTTTTTAATTCCTTCAATCTTTTCATATTTCCAGTAGAGAAAAGCATGATATCATCAGTGAAAATGAGTTGAGTCTTCACTTCAACTCTTTTGACTTTGAAAGGGACAATCCTACCTTGTTCTTCAACTGTGTTGACTAGGTTTGTAAGACCTTCCATGACAATAGTGAACAAGAGTGGGGAAAAGGGGTTTCCTTGTCGCAAACCATTACTTGCTCTTAAGAGGCCAACAGGTACGCCATTTATCAAGATAGAAAAGTAGGGAGTTTGAGCACACTATTTGATCACTTCTATCCATCTTTCATCAAACCACTTTGATCTCATAATGGACCATAGAGCATTCCATCTAATATAATCATGCACCTTCATGAGGTCAACCTTGATGCAAGCTTTGGAATTGGATTTACTGATTTTGAAACTCGTGAGGAATTTATATACTAGAAGGGTGTTGTTTTCTAGTCTTATTCCTTTAATAAATTCACTTTTCTCTCTATAAATGACATGGGGCAGGACATCTTTAAGTCTACCGGCAAGAAGCTTAGCTATTATTTTATACAAGACTTTGCAGCAAGCTATATGTCTGTAGTTAGACATCTCTTTGGCATCCTTCCTTTTCAGAATTAACTTGATGAAAGTGTGGTTGACAATGAGCACCATATTTCTACCATTGAGGATCCACCTGATGGCTTCACTCACATCCTTACTAATGAGATACCACATAAACTGGAAAATTTTCCCATTAAACCCGTCTAGCCCAGGTGCCTTAGAAGGGTTAATAGAAAAAGAAGCAACTTTGAACTTCTCCTCTGATCCTAGTCTGCACAAAGTTGAATTCATATCATCTATAACTCTCCCACTTGTATAATGGTCGCCATAATCAATATGATTTATCAAAGTTTGGTTGTACAACTATTGGAAATATTGGGTGGCATTGGCAGTTATCTCCTCTCTACTTTCAATAGCTTGACCATGTTCATCTATGAGTTTGTGAATGGTGTCCTTCATATCCTTCTTCTTTACTTTTGCATGATACATCCTTGTGGTTTGGTCCCCATCGGATATCCATTTCATGTGGCTACACTTCCAATAGTACACCTCGTCTACTTTCTTCAGCTTTCTCAGGCAAATTTCAGTTTCCATCTCTCTCTGAATGTCTTCTTCATTCTTGGGTTGTACTTTGACTCTGGCTGAAGCTTCCTCATAATCACTTCTTTTTGTAAGAAGTAAGTTAGGGAGATTCACTTTCTCTTTACTCTAGGTCTTCATTGCCTTCTTCGTATGTTGTAGTTTCTTAAGAAACCTAAAGAGAGGGTTGCCTGGGATTTCCTTCTTCCAAAAGCATTCCACCACCTCCTTGAAACCATTCCACTCACACCAGTACTTCATGAATCTAAATGGACGATGAATATGATGTTTCTCTATGAAGTCCATCCTCATCCAAGAGTGGTCGCTTTGGATGTTGGAATCTAACTTGATCACAACATTTTTCCAAAAGTCTAGCTACACTTCATTAACCAAGGCCCTGTCAATAGTGTTAGCTATGCATCTTCTTGGTTTTTGCTTATTAGACCAGGTTGTCAAACCTCCAACTTTGTTCAATTCCATGAGCCTAGCCACATCCATAGTATCATTGAATGTTGCCATAACTCTGTCAGGTACTCATAGACCACCATACATCTCTTTGACCATTAGGACATTGTTGAAATCTCCTAGCACCAGCCAAGGGATATCATCTTGAGTTGTGCTCTTAATAGTTTTACAAGTCCTATCACCTTCAAGGTTCTCCCAATAGATACTGAAGACAATGTAGGAATAGATACCAGAGACAATATAGGACATGCCACCTTTATTGTAGTAGCTAATAGTGATCACTTGATCAGTAATGTTGATGGAATCAACATCCCAGATCATCGAGTTCCACCCTAAAACTATCCTCTCACCTTCTCTCATATCAAGATTGGACAAAGTTCCCCACCCTATTGGGAATGGGGTGTTAATTCTCTCCTTGACTCTCCTCTTAATTCTAGTCTCTAGGAAGAAGACTAGACTTACTCCTTCTTTAGCTATCACTTTCCTCAACTCTCTCTGGGTCCTTACCAGTGAGGATCCTCGCACATTCCTTGCGAGAAAAGACATTATTTAACATTACCATCCCACTCCCATCCTTGGATCAGGAAGCTTTATATGGGTTATTTACTTGATTCTTGGACACAACCCTCATTTGTTTAGGACTTTTACTTCAGTTGGAACATGTCTCACTCACAACTTCATCATCCATCAGGCTAAGAGTGGAAAATTGGTTATTATAAACCACATCAGCATCCTTCTCCTTTCCTCTCCCTATCCTAACAGCTGAGCCATCTGGAGGGGTCTCAGGAGGTGGTCCAGAGTCTAAGGAGGGGGTTTCAGGGGTCTGGCTAGTAGTATTACCTTGGGTTGTCATTGAGGTGTCCACGCCTACTGGGGCAGACTCATAGGAGGGCATCCATCAACAACCTTCTCAGTCTTGACAGCTCTAGTCTCCTTATCTTTCCTAGATTTGGGAGGTGGCCTGGATATATCACTTCTTCTCATCTTCTTCTTAGGTTGTTCAAGAACAACGGGGAGTCCAGGTTGATAGCAACCCTTTCTCCAGGAAAGTTGCTTGTGTCATGCCTGAAGACTTTGTAGGAAGCACACATGTCGGGGGGCTTCATATTTGAAATGAACTTCCCATTCTTCACAATTTGGGAGTTCCACCATGAACTCAAGGTGGGTATCATTATCCATCGAGATGTCCACATAGAATCTAGCACAACCTTGGATAGACCCGTCAAATCTCCTATCGATCGCTCGCAGTTCACCAATTGAATGGGCAATGACCACAATGGTTCTATATGTCCAATGTTTTCCCACATCAGGAAGGGAGACCCACATTGGAGCTATTTTGAAGACCGCTCTCCTAGTGTTAGTCTTATGAGTCCATCTTATCACAAGGAACAGTTGGTCATAAAAAAACTAGGGTCCTTTGAGTAGGGATATCTTTAGATCTATATTATTGGAAAACCTTGCAAGGAAGAGACCGCCATCAAGGATGAACAACTCGAACTCCCCTCTTGGCCGCTAGCTCTGTATCATCCATCCCCTTAGCTATGTCGGCTGGCACTTCTTTCCTAGGATTTGGATGATGGCAGAATGCTTATGGTAATCTTCCATCTCATCCATAATATGGGTGTTGAACCTGGTCTATAGCCGACGATCACCCTCCTTGTAGAAGGGTTCCTTAGGGTTGGCTTTGACAGCTCCTCAAATCTTCAGGGGTGGCCCAACAACTGAGAACACCCAGTATCTAGCCACCGTACCATCAGTGGCTGACGAGAACCAATCATCTTCAACCTAGGCACTAGTAACAGCAGAGGGAGTAGAGGAAGAAGCAGGAAGGGTTCCAGTGCCCCCGCCCACCAAGGGAGGCAACCTGAACCTAGATACGAATCAGATCCCAACCCCAAAACTAGAGAGAGATTGTTAGTTTTATAAGTTCAGAGAAATTTTAGTTGCATAAAAAATATCATGTAGATTGCATTTTTCTTTTCCATCATTTTTGCATATTGTGCACATATATCTATTTATATTTCTCTAAAAATAAAGAGTGAAAGGATCTACATCTGTATCCCTCCCAATAAAGAAACATTTTAAAAATAGATTATGAAGAAAGCTTGAGCATGAATCATAAATCATGCAAAAATATGAGGGCAAAAAAAGAGAAATTAAATAAAAATGGAGAAAAGTAAAGAAACATCTAAAAAATAGATTATGAAGAAAGCTTGAGCATTAATCATAAATCATGCAAAATTATGAGGGCAAAAAAGAGAAATTAAATAAAAATGGAGAAAAGGATGTCTTGAACTAAATTTTAATTTTCTTCAATGAGAAGGTGAAAACAGTTTGCATGTACACATCTTTTCACCCACACTCATCATTAGGATGAGACATTTATTGCATTCACCATCCCACCATTATATTAGGCATTAGGAGTCATTCCTTTTTGTTCCCTTCATTCTGTAGGTACACCATATTTTCTATATGCACATTTAATTTGGATGTTACTGGTGATTCTTGTCCATAGCCACCTATTTCAATTTCACCCATTACTCTCTATGGTAGGCCACATATATAGGATTAATCCACATATTCATTTCTATATAGGGAAATAGTTTCAACATATTTGTGTAGGTAGATCAGATCAATGTAGATAGGGAATCACATGGTGCATCAAGTGTGTACCCTATTGACAATGATGTTAACTACTCTTTATAATAGTGTTTCATTGATCTAAGTGTGGACATCCTTTGATGAACTTTTTTGTAACTTCAAAGCAGTTACTTATTCAGTGGTTGGTATGTGTTGGTTCAGGACTGTCAGGTGGGGGTAATTGAGAAACATAGTTCATAGGATTTATCCTCTTTCTTACTCTTTCAAATAGATCCAAAGGTAATGTTTCTTGAGGGCGGGCAACATTCAAGCTTAGGGTATTTTGATGCATTGATTTTAGTCACTTTTCAGTGGCTATTTTCCATGCATTTATTGTTTATTCATTTTGAGATATATTATGCATTGTTTCTCATTAGTAGCCTCTGAATCAGTATTGCATCAAATATTAAGCATTTTTGTGGAATCATGCTAAATCATCATTTATAATTCAGACTTCTGCTATTTTCCCCTTGTTTTAGGTAAGTTGAGCACTTATATGGCATCTCAGTGCTACCAACCTATTTGTCAGTGGTACTGACATGTCATGAAGTTTCAACAAGGAAATCAATAAATCTCAGTGCTGCTAAGATCACTCTTGGTGCTACCGAGTAAGGAGTCGATGCTACCGAAGCTACTTGTTGGTACTACCAAGTAAGGAGTCGATGCTAACGAAGCTACTTGTTGGTGCTATCAAATCACCATTCAGGTAGCATCATAAGTTTAACTTAATTGTATTGGTGCCACCGACTAGCTTGTTGGCAGTACAAACTATAGCATTCAAGTACATTCAGAATGCAAAAAAAGCAACTTCGTGCTATCGACACATGTCAGTAGTGATGACATCATTTGATGGTTGCAAGTTAGCCAACAACTCAATTCCACCAAAACCCTATTAGTGGTACTAACTCTTCATGATCCATTCAGATCTAAGGTAAATTTAGATCCAACGACTGTGACGACTTAATGATGGCCAAAGCCCCACTTATGGCCTAAGGGGAGTGTTACCAAAATTGGAGAGCATGTTTTGTCATGTTGCAACAGAACACAAAGTTGGGAGAGGAGGAGACAAAGGAGAGAGCCACAAACTAGATGCTCTGGGCACCTCCAGAGGGTAGATTTGTGATAAGAACGTTGTAGATCAAGGAGTTTACTAGAGGGGATCTTCCAGACAACTTCTCTAGGGGTTCTTACATTAGTTTTCTAATGTTTAGCATGTTTTCCACCTTTTCCATTCTTTGTATGACAATAACAATCATTTGGGGATAAATCTCATATTCTACAGGACCCCTGAGTAGTAAGTATTCTTTATATTTTAATTTTGTGAATTTATAATCTATTTCCTTTATTTTGCATGTGAGTTTACAATCTCCCATCAATTTGTTTATGCTTGATCACCATAATCAAAGTAGTAGATGACTACTTTCTTCACTAAAGGGATTAGGGGTTGGACAAATTGTAGATTCACACAACCTATATCACTCCTCAGGAGAAGGCTTGCATATGTGTAATAAAAACCTAGAGATTTTTATAATTCACGTAACTAATTCCTAAATTACTACGGGAGTGGGATTTGTTTTTGGTAGTGTATTATGTTGCAGTATCAGGAAATACTTGCTACATGTCTTTAGTCCAGAGTTAAGGGTGAAAACTTATTAATGAAGTGGAATTTGAATACAATGCATTCTGCGATGAAACCATAGTCTTGAGGAATCCATCAATTCTTGAACACAATTAATTTTAATTTAGATAAAATTCTTCTGAAAAGATCACCCAAAAAGATGTGGTGTCCCACCAGGTCATTGATGATCACCTAAAAAGATGTAATGACCCACGAGGTCACTGATAATCATAAGCTGCTCTTCCTCACCTTCACAGACCTGATGACATCACTGATGATCGCCTAAAAAGATGTGGTGAACCATGAGGCATGTCCCAATGAGAGATATAACTCTCAACAACGGTTACTGATTACAGTAGGTTATTTATTAAACAAGTTAAACAAATTAAAAAGATAGTATAACAGCAAGCTTGGTTAACAAGATACCTAGAGGAACAGATAAAACTACCATTTTTATATAGTTGATTTCTTCTACTACATTATAGAAAAACTAAACATTATAAGAAACAAGGCAAGGGTTGTCAACTAATTTGAATAATGTTTAACCCTAAATAGATATGCTACATGGCTGAATTATGATTTTTTTAAGCCCTGAGGAGTTTGAGGTATACCACTCAGACTCCAACTGACCATTGTAAAGTGCCATTAAGTTCTATATAAGATCTAGGAGAGATGTAATCCTAAGATCTTTTCTGCCCTCGATCAATATGAGTCCTCTGCAGTGACACATAAGGTCAAGCTACAAAATAGCCTAGTATTCCCTTGGTATATAGGTCACAACACTAGTAAGGCAGCCTGGTTCACCCTTAGTATTAAGGTCACAGTACTAGTAACTAGGGTATATAAAACCCTATCATCTGAGGTACAACCGCAGTTGTCCTCAATCACATTATATAAACAAAATCCACATGACCTCGACCATTCTCAGTCTGAGGCATGATCACTACCATCCTACATATCATGGAATTAGGATGTCAAGGACACATAGTCTCTTGCACCTGCTAATACCCAATAGTATGTGACTCCAGGCTTCCCTTCTGGAATACCCATTTCACCATCCAGCAAGTCCTGACACTGAAATGGTTCTATGGCACAGGGAACTACATGATTAGGGTTTCACTTGATTAGTTAATTCCAATTGGGTGTCTTTTAACTGCATCATCTGAGTTACATACAAACCCTAAAAGAGTTCTACAAAAACATGGGTATGTTACTACTCCAGAAGATATACAATGTATGAGAGATAATTATTATCACATCATTATAGGATAATATTCCTTGACACATCATGAATAGGACCACAGACCCATAAGGGCTCAAACCATGCCCAAGGGTCATTAAGACCTCTCACATAACTTCCTGCAAGAACATATTTATCTTTCCACACCTCATAAAAGGCTCAAAATTCATCATCATACTTGTGATACACATGTTCGGTATACTTTGCATTAAAGATCTATGATGTTCACAAGGTAACATAAAAGAGTAACCTTAACATTCGAGAGAGCGTCAGGGTTAGGTTCAACAAGGTAGATTAAGTTGATGTACAAATCAACATTCAACTAACCATCGGTTCATACACCTTCTTAGGCAAAAGCACAAACCCTAACCCTAGAACCTCCATCAGATCATGGGTGTGTATATCCAAAGCATAGCCATCATATTAGGAGCATCAACCCAAACCATCAAATCATGAGCTTCACATAAGACCATTGGATGGCATACCATACTCAAGCATAAGCATATGCATAATCCAAATCCTAACCCTCAGGTTGCATCATCAAACCAAAGCCATCAGATGTTGCAAAACCAAGAGCATGGGATTCCATACAAGCAAAACCTATGAATCATACACATAGGAAAGCCATCGGATCTTGACCTAGAAAGGCCATCATATGTTAACACTAGGAGCACCATCATTTGTTGACATCAATAACCCCATCAATTGTGGACATCAGAACCGCCATCGGACATGGACACTATGAAGATCATTGATCTTGCAACCAAAGAAACCTATAGTTGAGAAAATTTGATCATGGAACCTTGAAACCATCGAGTCATGACACATGGAGGCCATCAAGTCATGATCCAACGAAGTCATTGGTTGTCAACACTAGGTGGAAAATAGATCTAAAGCACCAAGCAAAACCATCATTTGGTAGAGGGAGGACAACCCTCATTGACAAAAAAGCCAAACCATCTAGTCCCAACACAAGAAAGGAAATCAGTTCAAATCCCTAAGGAAAAGCCATAGTTTTCAACCTTTAAGAACCATCATTTTATAGAAGACCAAAACCATCAATTCCCACATTCATGCTAGGTCTTGATCTCCTACTTCCAAGTAAGAAACGTGCACAAGGTTTAGGGGTACATCTAGGAAGATTATCTACTCAAGAACTACCATACAAGCTCAAATCCTAGGCAAAGATAGCATCTTTCTACTTAGAACTACATTTTTGAGCAAGATATTATCCACGCAAGTTAAGAGTAAGTAATAAACGTGGACAAAGTTATATAAATCACCTCAAAGGTGACAAAGAAGGTCCAAGCAACAAGGTAGCTTGAAGAAACCCTACCTTGAGCACTCCACACGTCCAAGCTAGATCCTTCTCCAAGAACAACCAAACCCAAGGTCAAAGAAGCAAGAAGGAAGGTGTTCTTCAACTTCTAGCACATGATCCACCAAGAAACACCATGGATCCGACCAAGAAGGAAGAGAGAGACGGTAGGTCAGCAAGGAAAATGAAGGAAGGAAGGAGATCTTAATTGCTTAGATCAAGAACAAGCTAAGGAAGTTTCACAAGCTTGAAGAGAGGGTAGATCCAAACCCTAGGTGCACAATGCAAGCAAGATCGACCAAGCTTCTTCTTCCTTGAGCTCCTTCTTATACACAAAGCAAGAGGCATGAGATCCAAGAAGAAATAAAGAAGAAGAGGTGTCTAAAGAGCTCGTTTTCATGGAAGGAGAGAGGTATATAAAGCTTGGGGTGAAAGAGAAAGAAAGGAAGAGGTGTCAAGTCATCCATGCCATGTGTCCAAGGTAAAAACGTTTCATCCATACAAAACCTAGTCAGCCATTGTTCTTAACACCTGGGGGACCACTAAATGTCAACTCCATACAAACCATCAACCTCCAACAATAGGTGGTCCATCGGGTCATGCCTTCAATTGGCCACAAAAGAAAACCCTAGAATCACCATCAATTGTTGCACTTCACTTGGTGAACCATCAACCCAAGAGCCTCAGAGACAAACCATAAACCTTCAACCACTCAAGAGAACTATCAAATATCACCACCTAGAGGTTGACCATCAGATCCCAACATCCAAAGGGGAAAATCATCAAGTTGGGGCATCTAGGTGAGGAAACACTAGCCATAAACCCTAAGTTAGATGGCATCACTAACCCAAAGGTGTAACAAGGCAGACCAAGGTACAAATATATCAAAAATTATATGAATTCATGTGAGGCACAACAATCATGTGACAAATTACAAGAAAAATTCTAGAAATGGGTAAATTGCATAAAATCCCAAAACAAGCATATAAATAGCAAAACTTGCTCAAACAACGTCCAAACTGGACCAAACTTGAAACATAACTATGCCACATCATATCAAAGCACATATTAGGGTTAGGTTAAGGTTTTAAGCATTTAACTTATGTTAAGTGATGTGCACATTTTATATCAAACTTTTACCACTTTAGCACACTTTCAATAGCTCATTTTGCCTCTAAACATACTTGATTTCCCACCTTTTTAATTGTTTTACTCACCATAGGTACATGATATTGATGAGGAAATGGGGACAGTCGAACTAAAATCTGACCCTAGTTGGACCCCGAAGAGTTTGCATACTTGATGGAGTTGATCTTGAATATTTTGAAGAGAACATGGGGTATGTTAATTACCACACGTCGTATAAGTTTACATATACTCACATCTCTAGATGAATAGAAGCTACACGACATGTTTCTACTCAAGCACAATGTGTTGGTGTGTTCAAGTTCTATGTTCCCAAGTTTTGCCAAGTTTTATAGCATATTTTGATTACCACACATCATGTCCAACTTGATCAGCCTTAACTCAGATTTCTTCAGATCTCAGCTACATGGTGTGTCTCTCAGACAACATGTCATGACCCTCTTTAAAAAAGTAGACTACTCGTCAGTTAGACATTTCAACACGCTGTGTTGTATCCAAACACATCATTTTCCAATCTATTTCTTTGGATTTCAAAAATAACTGCCTTTTGTTTTAAACATGAAAACACTCATATGGAGCAGTTATCTCTCATCATTTTGACGCACTCTACATCTAGAGAATAGAACAGAACAAGGAGGAGGTGATATAGAGGAAAAAGAGGTGGTTTCTCGGGAGACAACCTCCATTCTTCTCCATTTTCTTCAAGGAGTGAGCAAGAGCTTCTCTACCTCATTGAGACCTCTCAGGAGAGAAGGTTGTTTGGGTTGAAGCTCCAACATGTGTGGAATTTCATCCTCAAGCCAAATTTCTACCTTCCCCTTCTTCATTCCTTGAGCTTTCCTTTATTAAGGAACTATTTGTTACCCTATGTCCACACTCTTAATGGATACATAGCCAAAGGCGAGTGGAGTTGGGCATCCATCCCTATGATGGATCACATAACATATGCATGAATAAAACCATAAACAAGAACAAGATAAGCGATAATAAGATATTAAGCATGGAGATAAGAGATATGCACCCATTTCTATATTCAAGTATACCCATTGGTGATTCTTTTCGAGATCTTAGAGCCTTGAGTGCAGCAGAACTTCATTTGGCAACTAAAAATGTGATAAATACAATATATTAATGCTAAATAATTAAGTACACTATGAAAAGGCATGTAAACAGTTTAAGAGTAGTACGAAAGTTGCTTGGATATAAATATCATATAAGCAAGAAGTAGAAACATGGCATAAAAAATTTAACGAAATTCTTTTATACAAAGTGTGTTTTAAGTGATTTCCAATATATTGAACAACATATCATGGCCATTGACCAGCTTTCCATTGGAAGGGTCTGTAAGGGTGCTCAAGATTAACCAACCCTTTTTATAACACCCCTGACTTGGATTTTGGTATAACCCTATTTGTTTTGCTTAAGTAAGTTGTTTATAACTTCAATATAATCATTTGAGGTGTTTTTGTAACATGTGACATCCCTATGTTTCAAGTTTGGCCCCATTTGAATAATATTTGAGCAATGTTTGCTTATTTTGGACCAGAGTGGAATTTACCCAAGATAAGGGGTTATCTTACAATAAGACACATTTTGAGTGTGCCCTTATTTATTTAGCATCATAAGGATAGGATGATTCTATGGGATACCTTGTGGAGAGCTTAAGTTTCAAGTTGAGCCTGTGGGGATGATGCTTGTACTTTGTGTGCTAGTTTTGATGTAAATTACAATTTACACAAAGTAAGGGGTTAACATGCAAATTACTATCTCTAGAGTATCCCTTCTCTCTCTTAGAATCATTTATAAGAGAGATAAAGGAGGGGTCACCTTGTTTGAGTCTTGGTTGAGTGATAACACTCTTGGTGGTGAAAGAACCAAAAATGTTGAGTAACTTGAATCCTAGATGAGGTTGTGTCGAGTTATGAAGAGTATATGGGAGTGCTTATTGGTTTAGAAACCATAGAGGAGGTCCCATATCAGTTTAGCAACTTTTTGGAAGTATTCGTATCAGGCTAAGAACCTCAAATAGGTGAAGCCTATCAGTTTAGATGTTCCTTGCAAAAGTTGTAACGATTTGCATATAAAGTAATATTGGGTTGTGATATCTTGTCAAGCAAGCTACCCAATGGCCGATATCTCATCCTTGAATTATCCACAAGATTTTTTCATGTTGAGATAATTATGGTTGCATGGTACCACCATTCATGGGCATGTGTCACCTAGTTACATATGGTGATGGCACCTCTCATGTAGCCTCTCTCTTGAAACTCAACTATATAAGCCCCTATTTTCACAAGCAAGTAAACCTTTCAACTCTTTTACCACTTCCTTTTTGGTGGACGACCCTAGGAGCTCAAGGAACAAGAGGAAGGTCGAGCATCTTGTCTAAGATGATGCCATGAGCATCTTCAACCTTGGAGAATTATGTATCTTGAATCATAATTCTTTCTTTCTTTTCTTCTTCACCAAGTTTCTAACTATGATGCCTTCTTCTTGATGGAGGTGAAGCTATAGTCGAATCTTAGCCCTTTGTATAGGTCATATTCAACCTTGGGAACGTGGAGGTTTTAAGCTTGAAGATCCAATGGTGATCTTAAGGTGGGTTATATAACTCTACTTCAATTCTATCGTTATTCACTTTCAATTGTACAATACTTGGCGTTTCCTTCTCAATTTCGATTTCCCTTGATTAAATGATGAATCTATGAGACCTAATGGATATGTGGGGCTGTTGTCCATGAACTAGAGTGTTAATGTACGAAGGTTTGGAGCTTGAAGATGATAAAAATTGATATCTCTTTGAAGCACCTCTAAACCGGTATCACTTTGAAGCACCTCTAAACCAGTATCACTTTGAAGCACCTATAAATTGGTATCACTTTGAAGCGCCTCTAAACCAATATCACTCAAGCATCTCAAAACCGATATCACTTTGATGTACCATGGGCAACACAAGTGATAGTGTCATGACCGACACACACGATGATAGTGTGGCTGATACACCAAATCATGGTGTGGCCGATATACCAAGATATGGTGAAGACAATACAACATGTCATGCTTATGGATGATATCACTCTAAGCACCTAAAGAATGATATCATCTTGATGTGTCATGGCCGACACAAGTGAAGAGTGTCATGGCTGACACAAGTGAAGAGTGTGATGGCTGATCCATGTGTCATACTCGACACAAAGTGTGGATCATAGGTCGACACAAATGAAGAGTGTTATGTCTGATACAAGTATCTAAGCCAACACAAGTGAATGTGTCTAAGCCAACACAAGGGTTAGTGTGTAGGTCGATACACCTTGATGAGTGTAGGTTGGCACATGAGGAGTATAATCAAGTTGATACATGACGATGTAATGAGATGAATACACTTTAATAAGTGTAGGTCAATAAACCCTAAAGTGGGTTAAGTCAATACAACAAATTAAGTTGAAACTAGTATTCTAGTTAGGAATGAGAGAGGAATTTGTATCACTCATGTTGATAATCAATTAATGATAATTGATGAGAGTAATCAAGTATGTTTGAATACTTATGGAAAGGAAATAAGCTCCTAGATGAGAGGAGTTACGAATTAGGGCTTGGTGATTGAATATAACCTTAGAAATCCTAATCGACTATAGTGGAAACCCTAAACCTAATCATGAGAGGGTTGTAACTTGATTAAGGGATTTTTCTTTATGGCATAGCACTAATATTTAAATTGATATCTCTATTAACATAAGATATTAACCATGCAAGTGTTTTGTGATAATGAACATAGCCAACTACGGGCTATGGTGATGTGACATTACATAGATTGAATGGGCCATGCGTGAGCCATGTGAAATACTTGTACAACAAGTATGATGTTTATATGGGTCTTATGACCTAGAGATGGTTGTTTCCTAGTGAGAGGTGACATTGTTCAATAACGAACTAAGGGGATTGAAATCTCATAGCATGTGATAATAATTATGAGATTAGATTCTTAGTAGTGTGTTTAAAAGATTGAGATTTCTAGGTTAATTGTGTTAAAGTAATAAGTATGTGTTGCAATTGTTATGTGATTACTTGAAGGATGCATTACACTATTCTTTATAGAATTTATCTATGTGGTATATTTGTAACTTGTTTGATGCTAAAATATGTTGTGATACACCTAAGATTGCAGGTTTCCCTAGCCATAGATCCATTCAGTGTCAGAACTTGCTTAATGGTGAAATGAGTTCAACTTGGAATGCATATTGTTGAATATGTGAGGATGCATAGTTAATCATATTCTTGCATCTTTAGAATAATTATGTGATATGGATGCCCATGAGTGAGCCAATCCTTTCTTTAAACAATGGCCATGCATGAGCCAATTCTTTTATAACAATGGCCATGCGTGAACCAATCATTTTCTTGAATAATGGCCATGCATGAGACAGCCCTTTTATAAGAATGGCCATGAGAGAGACAATTCTTTATATATTAGAATGGCCATGAGTGAGACAATTCTTTATATATTAGAATGATCATGAGTGAGCCAATTCTTTATATATTGGAATGGCCATGAGTGAGCCAATTCTTTATATATTAGAATGGCCATGAGTGACCCAATTCTTTATATATTATAATAGCCATGAGTGAGACAATTATATTCATCTGAATAGTCATGAGTGATCTATTCTCTAGCGCCCTGACCTATACCAAATTGGGCTACTCGATTAAATAGTAGACTATATGTCACTATCAATAGTTGACTAATATGTCTCTGCATTGTCTCTCATACTGATCGGGAGTAGTGGGTGAGGTCTTAGAGTCTGGATCTCCTTGGACCTTGTATGGCACCATTGGTAGCCCTTCGAAAGGGGGGGTTGGATTTGGGTGGTACAACTCAAATCCTTAGGGAATAAGTCAAGGCATAAAATAGGATCTAGTGTGTGTGATTATAATAAGCTTGTGAATGAATGTGATTGTGTACATCATAAGTTTGAGCATTGTGTGCATAAGTGTGTTCATAATCATGAGATTGAATAATGAGAGATTTAGTTATCTATGTAGCATATTTCTCTTGAGAATGGAATATAGAAATATTGAATGAGGTTGCAACTGTATTTGTATGACATAATCGGTAGTTGTCATACATGTTGTTCATTTTTTTTTTAGTTAAGCCAGAGGGTTCTCTATTCATCCCACCCCTCTCTTGTGGGCGAAATCATCAACAAAAGTACATCTCCTGCTTATAAGATTGCAGGTATTTCCCCCAAAAGACCATCACTCGAATACCCCAAAAACCTTACAAAAACAACATCTAAACAACTACAACAACAACGAGATCAGCTATAAAAATCAAACATCGATCCTCCTATTCTTCACCTGGATATAAGGCATCCCTCTCTTCTCAAGAATTGCCATACCTCGAATCTTTCTGGGCATTCTACTAACATCAGTGGTGACAATCACCTCTGAAGACCTGCTTCCCCAACGTCCCACAGCCATCGGAATCGAGTTGATCATCTTTTGAACCACTGACCCAGAGATCCCCACTCTATGCATCTCAGCTCTCACCTCTCTAACTTGAGCTTTCATCTTCCACGGTTCCTTGCTATTCTTCCAAAGGATGTTGTAAGTATCGAGGTCATCAAGCTCAATGCTTGAGATTCTGATCGATCTGTCTCTCGCAATCTTCAGACCAACCAAAACCGCTTGGATATACGCCATACTATAATCACATGCGTTCAACCAAGAGAAGAAAATCATGCATATCTCTGCATTATGATTTCTCACCAGACCTGCAGTCCATCTCCTTCTACTCCCGTCTTCACAGATGTTTCTCCCAATAGTCAGGTTCATCTTTAAGTTAAAAAGGTCAGGTCTCGACCATCTGAGCAGCTTGATCTCCTTCAAATCTACCCCTGGCTGTACAAAACCTTCTACTTCCATCTTGTTCATCTTGTTGTTAACTGCATTGATCACGTGTTTCCATTCAACTGTGATCTCTCATTTTTTATCATCAAAGCGAGCTGCACAATGAATTCTCCAAATGCATAGAGGAATCTGGATTGCAATGTAACCTGCCAAACACAAATCCAATCTCTTGTTCAAACCCAAGATACACATCTTGACAAGAGACCCTATGTCTACCGGCGGATTCAAGCCTGTTATCTCAGTGAACTTCGACCAAAGGTCAGTAGCAATCTGGCTGTCAAAGAAAAGATGCTTTGAATCTTCTTCTCGATGGCTCTCACAGCAAACACAACGAGATACTAACGGAATACAGCATTGCAACTTGATATTATCATCAGTAGAGATAGCCTTTCTCGCTATCTTCCATACCAGAGCACACGCTCTAGGGAAATCTATCTTCCAAATCATCCCCAGCTCTTTCCACTCTTCTGTTCTCGTGGGTTGCAGAACCTTTTTAGCTGAACTCAGAGAAAAGAGACCTCTTCTATCCGGTCCCCACACAATGATGTCATCTGTATTATCAATCCAAATTCCCGCATCTTGGATGAGCTTCATACCACTGTCATCTACAATGTGACTCAATGAATTCCAGTCCCATCCCTGTTCCTCCTCCCAGAAATCATAAACCATAAACGGTTGTCTACGATCACTTGCATAAATGGCGTGGCTAGCAAGCCTTTCTTCACACCACTTCACATCCCAGAAACTGATCTCTCCTCTACCAACAGACCATCTAATGTATGGCATAACCTTCGGAAAGACATCCCACAACTTGTTCCAAAAAGGTGAACGCGTACTGCTAATCTTAAGGTTCTGAGGATACAACTCAGATCTGCCTGTACAAGTATTAGAATACTTCTCTCTGCAGTATGTCGCCCAAAGGGAACTACTACTGATCACTTCCCAGCATGCTTTGGCAAAGAACGCCTCATTCATCCTTCTCAGAGGTACAAAACCCAGGCCTCCTTCCTTCTTGGGTATCGCCACCTTACTCCAACTAATCCATGATCTACGATCATTATTCTTTCTATCCGCCCATAAGAAACTAGAAAATTTTCTTTCCAACCTGTCCATAATCCCAGCAGGCATCCCAATAGCCGCAGTAGTATATACAGTAATAGACGCCAGAACCTGATTAATAAGGAGTTTTCTGCCCGCAAAGGATAACAAATTTGCCTTCCAGTTATCTATCTTCGAAATAACCTTCTTCACAAGAAAGTCAAAATCATCAAGTCTCGCTCTACCTTTCGATATAGGGACCCCAAGATACACAAAAGATTTCACTGAACCATCAATGTCTAAGGCTCTCGAGATATCATCAGCACCCTGTGTATCCGATCCCCCTACCATACAAATCGATTTCCTTCTATTGATCATCTGCCCAGTTGCTTTCTCATACGACGTAAACACCTCTTTCACAGCTAGAATCGAGCTAGATGACGCATTGAAGAATAGAACAACGTCATCAGCATAAAGAAGGAGAGTCGGAGCAATGGCATTTCCTCTAGTATGAAAGCTGTTAATCTGTTGTCTAGTCGTCATCTCACTCACTCTTCTGCTCAGCAGCTCTTCAAAAATAATGAACATAAAAGGAGAAATCGCATTACCTTGCTTCAATCCTTTCTCAATCTTGAAGAAGCCTATAGTTTCATCACCCACCGTGACCGTAGTCCACGTATTTCCAAAGAAACTCATACAGACTGCAATGGCGTTTTGAAGGAAACCGAAGGCAAAAAGGCACTTTTCTAACACATTCCAATCAACTCTATCATAGGCTCTCGACATATCGAACTTCACAATCGTATTAGGGGACCCCTGCCCATGATTAATGTCATGTGAGATCTCCTTCACAAGGCGTATATGATGTGTGATGTATGTACCCTTCATAAAAGCTCCTTGCAAGGGGGATATCATCTTCGTCATCAGTGGAGCCAACCTGTTACTAAGAACTCTCACAAGGATTCTCAGCGATACATTTTCAATGGAGATCGGTCTAAAATCAGACCCGAGGTTCTTCGGATCATCATTCTTAGGTATAAGAAGGATCCTACTGCAGAAAACACCTCTATGGCACTCCTGCCCTTGAAAAAAGGCTTTGGCCAACTCCAAGAAATCGTTCTTTATAACATTCCAAGCTTCTGTGAAGAACGGTAACGTAAAACCATCAGGCCCGGGCGCCGTGTTACTGTCCATCTCTTTAATCGTTTTCCTGATCTCTTCCTCCGAGGGAATCATCGTAAGGGAGCAGCTATCGTCTGAAGATATGACATCAGGTATAAACTGTAAGAACTGCATAAGCTCGCTATCATCAGTATCTCCACCATCTCTGAACAAAGCTTCATAGTGTCGAGCAGCTTCCTCCACTATGACAGTGGGGTTCGATTCCATTGAACCGTCCGGTAGAACCACAGATCTAATGGACCTACGTCTTCTCCTGCACTTTACCACAGCATGATAGAACTTGGTATTTCTTTCACCATCTTCAAGCCAGTTGATCCTTGCCCTCTCTCTCCATAGGTTTTCCTCCATATCAAGCAGGTGTGTAAGTTCCTCTTCAGCGATCTTTAGATTCAACTCATTGATAGGGACCGGGTTCTCATCAAATGCCATCTGAGTCATATAAACAATGTCCTCAAGATCTTTTATTCTCTGTTTAACATCTCCAATAGTGTTCTTACTCCAATCACGAAGGACTTTTCTGACCATCTTCAACTTATGACAGAAAATAAAAGACGGGTGTCCAACCACCTCCTCACCCCAAGCTTGTTCAATAATATCTAGACATCCGTTCTCTCTAAGCCACGAAGACATAAAAGTAAAGTGGCTCTTCCTCTTCGCATAAAACTGCTGTCCAGGAACAGTAACAATGGGACAATGGTCTGAAACTCTCGATCTTGTAAGATGAATAGATCGAGTAGAAGGTCTCTCCACCTCCCACCTTCCATTAAACAGCACCCGATCCAATCTCTCCCACACAGTGGGTGTGAGGATTTGTTTATTCACCCAGGTATAACGACTCCCTTCAAAGCGAACTTCACTCAGCAAATTGTCAGCAATCATAGCATTGAAATCAAACATGTCCTGATACCCCGGGACATTGCCGCCTCTCTTTTCTCTAGGGTCTCTCACTATATTGAAATCCCCCGCAATCATCCAGCATTCATCTTCAAAGTCCATCGCCAAGCCTCTAATATCATCCCATAAGCTTGTTCGTTTTACAGCATCACAACTCGCATACACTGCAGTGACATAGAAAAAGGATCCATCACCTTTCTCTCCTCTGAAAGTAATATGTTGATCGGTCTTCTTAATCACCAAAGGCTTCAGGTTCATATCAACATAACACCAAATCTTCCCCTCCTCTTCATAATTGTCCACTACCCAGTCCAGGCAAATAATATCAAGCAACTCCTCCGCTACCTCCGCATGCAGGAAAGGTTCAAAAAGACATACAATTGCAGGTCTAAGCTTACTACACAACCTGCTCAAAACCCTTCTAGTTGGGTTGTTTGCAGCCCCTCTTATATTCCAAAAAATAGCTGTACTATCCATAAAACTATGAGACCCAATCGTCTGTCACCCCAACGTCGCCTAGCGACTATTCCACCACCCATCTTCCTCACTATACTCATCAAAACCATGTCTGTCATCATCAGAATATCTTCTATCCCAGGATTCTCTTCCCCTTCTTGTTCTCAAGCTAGATCTATATCTATCATGATATCTGAAGATCGGCCGCCCTCTTGTATGTTCATTCCTTCTAACCCTGCACGTTCTCTCAAACTCAAAATCGATGTAGTCATCCAACCTTCTGTTATGAAGAATTCTTCTATTTCCTTCTTCATCAACTATGTGTCTTCTCTGAGAACTATCAGTTCTATGAAACTGTCTGCTAGGTGAACGGTCACGTATTTCACCTACTTCCTTACCATTTTCTTCCATCGCATGAGGACCATTCTCCACCATGCATTCTGTTGTGTTGGATTCCCTCATCTTCTCTGCTCCCTCATCCACCGGGTTGATGATCTCCTGTAGCTTCTCAGCTCCATACAACACCTCTTGAGGGATCTCAAGATCCATCCCTAGCTCCGTGAAGGTAAATCTGCTTTCACCCACAGGTCCCCTCGCCACCATACCTAAATGCACAGCATTTCTTCTGTTCCCATAAGTAAGGTTTATGAATTGCGGAACGTCTTCACTAAAAGCCTCCACTTGTATTAGAATACCACAAATGTCATCCCTGTCCCTCTGCCAATCAGAGATACGAACAACCTTGCCAAAAGGTTTAATCAATGCTTCCACGGATTCATCATCTCTGCAAATCAACGGCATATCCATCACCCAAAACCAGAAGGATTCCTTCTTACAGTGTCTCTCTCCCAGACTCATATGACTAGTATTAATCTTCAACCCTCGAAACAAAGGTAACCCTTTGTCAGCCATATCTTTCGCCTCTTCAGGACAAGAAAAGAACGCTACCGCCCTCTTGTTAGCGCTTCTATATAAGTCTTCAGCTGATGGCCACCATCTACGGAGAAACGGGTGAATCTCTGTCCATGAAAGACTATTCGGCCAAGAAATCTCTATAGCTCGCTTCAAAGATGTATCTCTGCTAGATCTCTTATCATCGTCCAACCCTAAATCCACAGATATCCTCTTCGGTGTGTGTTGAGGAGCTCCCCTCGCAGGCACACCGATCGGTGGATCCGGCAAAGGTGGAAATGTCCTGCTGGACTGTAAGTCCGGTGGTCGATGTTGAATCCTGCTCTGCTGACATTTCGCAGCAACATGGCCAGGACGGAGGCATTGATAACACACCTTGCTTCTCTGACATTGCGATTGCCAATGTCCTCTCCCAAGACATCTAAAACAAGTGTCATGCGGAACACCATACAACTGTGCCTTCCTCGGTAAGCTATCATTCTTTCTCGATTGCATCTCAGCCTGCCTCTGTTGTTGGGGTGTCTCCTGTTGTTCCACGTTCCTCGGAGCCATCTCAGCTCCTGCCCCCTCGTCGTTCCTTCTATGGTCCTCCCTGTGAACTTCTGAAGGTTCTTCCTCTCTACTGTTCTGAAACCCCGATGGATATCCCTTATCCATATTGATCTCTCCCTGCTTCTGAGCATCATTATTGTCATCTACAAAGCTTGTATCTTCTGGTCGAGGCACTGCCTCCGACTCTCCAGAACCCTGCCCTATCGTCTCGTTCAACTCATCCCGACGATCATCTTCTCCTTGTCGAGCTAAAGGCTGATCTCCATATCGATAGGTTTCCGATCGTGTCACGTGAGGAGGCGGCGATCCCAGGATATTCCTCAAATCTGGGAGTATCGTCTCTGGTTGTTCATATTCCTTCTAAATTGATTACTTGATCTACAGTTTAGTCATAGTTATATGAACTACTCAATTATGATAATATTCTATCATGCTCATAATATATGGTCAGATCTGTTTAGTATAGTGCAACTTTACTTTCTGTTCTATAATAGTATATATGTGATAATAATAGTGTTTTTTGGGAATTATATCCCCCGCTGGGACTTTTGTCTCACCCCATGGATTCTACAACCTTTTAGGTGGATGTGCATGAGGTAGCAGAGATTGTGTAAGTAGAGACAGGACAGCAGTAGGAAGAAGACCTAAAATCTAAGGTGGTGTGCTGCCAGTTATGTCTTGTTGTAGATAGAAGTCCTATGTGTCATCCATGTACCCTCAGGAGCTTGAGGGGATAGTCTCTCTATGGTTTCACAATCGATCTGAGCTTTTGACTAATATGTTGTTATTGCTTGTAGTTTACTCATGTACATATTTTAGTAATGGTAAGCTTGTGTCAAATGAAATAGAAATGCATCATGTTATATATATGACAAGTTGTGGGCCTTCTTGTAAAGAGTTTTCTGGCAGTGGATCTTTATGGAAAATGGTTTTAATTTTTAGTATTTTTTTTCTAATCCACTACTAATGGTTATTTTTGTGTGGTTTTGTTTAATCTCATTTTCTGTGTGATAATAGGTGTCACATTTGTTCAGAGCTATAGGTTCATTGAGTCTACAGTGACATAGGACTAAGGTGTTGAGTTTGTTCTAGTGTCCTCCAGTATATCTTATAGTGACTTCTGCCTATGGAGAAGGAGTAAAATATAAAGATGTCTGGATAACATGATGAACATGTTGCTAAAAGTAATGTTGCTTCACCAAAAGAAAGTGCAAGGGATCAGGCAAGAGAAGAACGAGTGCCTGAGAATCCCCACCTTGATCTAGGCATGATAGAAAACCCTTCTTTTCATGTTCTCTTTGGGAAATTTATGACGACAATAGTGCACATGGTGGATCAGATACCTAGGGCACTAGTCCCCAATGCAAAAACTTTGGGTTTGAGTAAGACTTTTGAACGGTTACGTCATGTAAGGGCTATTGAGTATACTGGAACAGCTGACCCAACAGATGCAGATTTATGGCTTACTGAGCTACATAAAGCCTTTAATATCCTTAGCATCCCTGATGATGACAAGGTCAGGCATGTTGTGTACCTTTTGAAGGGTAGTGTTGGCCACTGGTGGGCCATAGAAGAGATAAAAAGGAATGAAGAAGAGGTTAGTTGGGAGGATCATCGAAAATTCAGTCAGTAAGTACTTTCCACAAATGTACTTAGACAAAAAGATCTCACAGTTTGAGAAGATACGGTAGGGGACCATGACAATTAATGAGTATGAGGCTAGTTTTATGGAACTTCTAAGATTTTGTCCTCAAATGGTTGCTACTGAATTAGAAAGGATCTGACGTTTTGAGAATAGATTAAATGTTGAGATGTCTACCTCAGCAACTACTTTGGAAAGTAGGGAAAGTTTTGCCACATTTGTGGAATCTGTGAGAAGGATAGAGAGATTTGTGATAGGGAATCATGAGGAAAGTATTAAGAAGAGGTCTATACAGACTCAGGGGCAATTGTTTGGTGGTTCTAAGTAGCCAGAGTTTTCAATACCACCATTTGAGCAAGTATCTAGTGTACCAATGCGATGGTCACTAAGTAAGGGAAGAGGACAGAGTTTACCTCCAGTTGGAGCCTCAAGCTCAGTTTCTAAGACACTGATGGGACCTGTAAGACCATGGTATGAGAGTAAGACATGTTATAGGTGTGGATAGGTTGGGCATACCAGACTATTTTGTCCAAAAAGGCACAATGAGGTGACACAACAACCAAAGTAGAATCAGTAAGGTTCACAAGGACCACAATTAAGTGGAATAGAAGGATGAGGACATGGATAGGCATCACAAATGGGTTAATCTACTCTAGGTAGTAGACGATGAGGGTGACAATAGGAAACAACTAGACTATATGTGTTGAGTCGGTCTGAGAAACTAAATGACTCGTAAGGGGTAACTGGTTAGATAGAACTTTTTGACTTATTTTCTCCTTATTCTTCTTGTTAATCAAAAGAAATATATTTGTTGTTGAGTTTCCTTTGAATTAGTCTTATGGGAACATGATAAAGAGACACATGTAGAAAACTAGAGATACTAGTCTTAGAACTTAAAAATAATATAAAACAAAAGTGCATACTACCTAATCTCAGTGCTTGAATACCCTGGCCAAGTATTTAATTATTGCAGGCAAGGTAAGTATGGGACTCTTAAATTGCTATCCTTCTTATACTCTGATCAAGTACTCATTTTGATACAATCTAAAGAGTATAATGAAATAGGAAATATGGCACAGAAATTCCTACCACATTCTAATTGTGATAATGTGGAACCTGAGTTAATCTCAAACCAACTTATGGACAAAAGAAGATGTTTAATATAAGAATATTGATTAGTCATAAGTAATTATATTGTTTTTAGATTCCTTTGGTTGGATTCATACAAGTTTAAGGAAGAGTTAAAAGAGGAAGTAACTTTCTCTTTTCTCTTGAGATTTCGGGACGAAATCCTTGTTAGGGGTTGATACTTTTATCGACTTGGTATGCCTTATCTTGACTTCTCAAGTAAGGCACCCAACCTTGTGCCCTTACCCCGAGAATACAGGAAGGTACACAAGATTTATACAATGGACAAGTTCATTTATGCTTGAGATTTGTTCAACATATTCCAAGCAAGACAAACGTACTAATCATAGGGAACAAGAATCTCAAAAAAAGTAATTATCTAGAAAAGCATTCATATGAGCATACATACAAGAAAGCCAATACCATAGTAGGGTTAAGAGATTAAGTGTACCTTACTAGTAGAGTACAAAATCTGATAGGATCTTTAGAGATGGTCCAGTCCAAGGGGACCTAGGATGCAAAGGATATAACATGTGGCCTTAGATCAATATAATTTTGATAATCTAAACATCATATGAGTCATATGAAAGTTTCCCTAGATCATAAATTTTCTTAGATCCAATGTAGTTTCCAAAGTTCCAAACATGCATGTAATGATTCCACATAACACAAGTGTAAACCTTAAGTCTTAGGTATAGGTGAACCATCCAGATTAGATTAGGTATAACACTGAGATCATGTCTGATTTAGTTGTAGGTAAAGCATGAGATTTAGATTATTATCATGGTTTAAGTATGTAAGACCATAACTAATCATACTAGATCAATTAGTGTACAAAGTAGGTTCTTTGAGTCTTAAAGTGTCAATCAGGGCAAGTAAACGAGCATGGTGATCTAAGTCACAAACATTACTAATTTGATGTCATAAATGGATTTCTAATCTTCATTGATCAATACTTGCACACGATTAAAGATATAGATTCTAAAGTCCATAAAAGTCACAACATGTAGCATGTGGTACAACATGACGCCATCAATCAAGATAAACATGATCGAAGTAGATCCCTTGGTTCCAAAAGGTCCAAGAGTTTAGTAATTTCATGAATAAAAGGTTAGGTGGGGACAAATTAAGCCAAACTCCCAAACTTGATCAGTCATATTATGTATGTACATAAATGAGCCTTTTTTAAGTCAAAGCTAGTCATAGAAGTTCAAGATGGTCATTAGGGTTTATTTAGATGGTCTGGGACCTAAATAATAACAAAAGTAGGCTAATGTTATTGATTTTCATGGATATAGAGTTATAGATCAGTCTTACCACAAGGGGAGCATGTAGGACACTAATAACCATTTACAAGATTATGTAAGTGACTTCTTTAGAAAAAATAGGGATGATACAAGAACAAATAGCATTAGATGATAGTTCCACTGTGAAGGTGGCATTTTTCTGAATAAAATCATATATTATATCATGGCATTTGGTTAAGTGATTAGTGTATTTATACCCATTTTTACATATTGTTTTACTTGCCTTTTAGGGGTTGTTGTGTTTCTATTTCCTAGTTTTAGCGTTATATTCACTCAACTAAAATTAGTTTTCCGTTTCCAAACTTTAATGCATATATATATATATATATATATATATATATATATATATATATATTATGGAGAACCAGCAAAAAATGTACGACACACCCAAATGGACGATTGAGCCCTCACGATGCTACGTCTTAGGAAGGAAGGCCTGAAAGATTTCCATTTGATCACCTTCCAACCACCTAGTCAAGTGAGCAGCTCTTCCATTCACTTGATGTGAGTCACTCTCTACCCAGAGTCTTCCAAATTCTTATGTATGGACGTGCGCTCTCAACATCCATTTCATTCTGGTTCACACCATGCTAGTCCACCAGAGAATCAGACATGAGGTCCAAATTAAGTAACCCACATGAGTCACCTGTTGAACCGAGTACGGGCCATGCAATCAGATGTCCTCAACCACAAGCATTCAACTTTAGGGTTTCAGAGGCAACGAATGCAGATATAAAAGGGAACACTTATCGTCCATTCAAATCGGTGATCAGAATCCACATTGTGCAACATAAACCCTAGTGAGGAGTGTGGAGGTGGTAGCTACATTGTAGAGATTGGTCTTCCTACACCAAGTGTCATGGCCTTCTCCATTGTTCCTACTATTTTTCTTTATTGTCCCTCACCATGAATGAGTAGATGTTTGTGCTGGGGCATGGGGACTAGCCCCGATTGCCCATACTTTATCTTATCTTGTATCTAAACTCAACAATATAGTTTCTAAATGAAGTATTGGTTTACTTACTTCTTTTCCTTGCAAATTGACGACTTGCTTTGCATATATGTCATAATCATGGATGTACAGGTTATTGTAAGCATGATTGGAACACCAGAATGATCTTATTGTCCCCCAAGATGCCAATAAAGGATAGTGAGGTGGTTGGACTTCGATCTACTATGTGTCGAGGATGGTCGGTCGTAAGTAAGGGAGTTCAGTTGGAATAAATAGGAAACTTCGGTGTCGAGGATGGTTGGTTCCAAGAGAGTTTAAGCCAAGTGACAACATGTATCCCATGAGGGTGCAGCATCTAAGCCACAATTTAGAAATGATTATTGGATAGTTAGATCTTGTAAGGATAATTATGCAGGCCTGGGTAGCTAAACCCCATGCCCTAGTGCTCTTTATTATCTATTATTTACTTCTTTAATATTGACTCATGATTTTTATTTGATCTTAAAATTGAGAAAACCCTCAACAAACTTCGTAAGGAGAAGACCATGGCAGATGTGGTGGCTATAGAAGCAACTATCCAAGCGTGCATCAATGCAGCTATTGCGGCCCAGTGAGAATTGCTTACTACAGAATCCAGAGAATAGGCATAAGCCAAATTCAAGACCAGCCTAGAAGCCACCCAATCCGTAGAGTGTGAAAAAGAATTACGGGATTTATCCATCCCTAACCACACCAATTTAACTCATCTAGTCCAATCTCCTGGCAACTGATCAAGATCATAGCCCAACATGCCAGTATATTGCAAAACACTTTATAGGAAGGATTGGAGATGATTGTCAAGAGCATCTTCTTAAATTCATCAACCTTTGCTCAATGATGAAGCCACCCGGAGCCACTGATGACTCCATGCGACTACAACTTTTCAAATATTACCTGACATATAAACCTAGAGCATGGTAAAGTGCTCTTCGAGGGGACCTGATCACTACGTGGGAAGTTCTAGAAAATAAGTTCTTAGAGAAATTCTACCCTCCTTCAATGACATACTTGATCTGAGGACATATTACAAGATTCAATCTAGTGCCTGAGGAATCCATGTATGAAGCATGGGAGTGATTCAATGAACTCCTACGCAAGTGCCCACACCACAACATCCCTGAGAACCAGATCATTGAATTCTTCTAATGAGGGGCAGACGACAAGATGAAGAAGTTCCTCAATTCTTCCTCTAATGGAAATTTCATGTGACAGAGCTTTGACAACGCACTTAAGATAATCAACCTCATAGTAGAAAATCAGACTCATTGGATGAGACCCTCAAGAAAAGGCATACTAAAAGTATCTATGGTGGAGGATCGCTCAGAACTTGAATATATCTCTGAAGCACTAAAAGTTCTATCTCTCTCTTCATTAGGATAATCTCAAAAAAAATCCTTCAGCGCATACGAAAGGAAGATCCTGACACCCCTAGTCAAATCATTGCACCCTTGTGTGAATTCTATCATGTAGTGGATCACAACATAATCCATTGTCAACAAATATATGTTGCATTTCACTAGCACCAATCTGAGCAACAGTATATAGTCACTCATGCTCAAGATGTGAAATCAGTTCACAGTATCCTAGGGCAAGAGTACTATAATCCAAATTAAGCTCAAAGGCATCCTGGTTTTCAATATGGGAACCCCGTTGGAGCCACAAATCCCAACCAGACATCAATGTCGCCCGCTAAAGGTAGAGAACAAATGAGCTATAATGGCCCGCTCAACTAGGGAAATTTTAAGTTCAATATTCCTATCCAGAATTACTAGCGACAGAAACAATATCAGAATCCAAATCAGGCCCCACCACTACAAATCGAAGTTGCACCAGTGTTGGACCCATTCAAGGCACTCCAGGAAATAATGGTGTCATATCAGACCCAACTCGCCAATGACACAACAAATCAAAAGGTTTTGGAATCTCAGACCGCCCATTTGGCAGCTAGCTAGTAACCCTAGTGGGCACAATTGTTGGTTTATCGGAAAACAACCCCAAGCATCTGGAGAAGCCAGAACAGTTAAATGTCATAACGACTAGGTGAGGAAATGTGTATAGCACACCTCCTACCTTTACTCCAACCGAAAAAAGTGAGATAACCCCAATCGAAGCTCCAAATTTCCCAATCGATCGTCCTATGGACAACCATCTAGGGGATCATACGATGGGACCTCATGTGACGTCAGCATAGCCCAACACTAGCGAGAAATTGATGGAAGCAGCTCTGACAGTCAACCCTAAACCGCCAACAACTCCAATATACACACCACATGTACCCTATTTAGAATGTCTCAGGTAGGCCAAGCTTGATGACTGACTCATGAAATTCAAAGATGCCATGAAGAGAATCTATGGTAACATACCATTCCTCAATCTACGGACTGAAATACCAATCTGACACAAGTACCTCAAGAAAATTTTTTCAAGAAAGTGTTTGGCCCATGAAACCAAGACAGTAAAGGTAATGCAAACAACCTCCAGTGTCATATGAAATCACCTAACTCGAAAGAGAATTGATCCAGGATCCTTTTGGATAGACAGTTTCTAGGAAGATGATACATGTTGTAAGGGACTCACCGACTTAGGTGCTAGCATATCTATTATGCCTTACACTCTATGCCAATGTCTAGGGTTCGTAGACCTCATACCCACAACAATGACCATTCAGTTGTGGCAGTTGTGATGCATCTATCACTAAACCCCTAGGAATTATCAAATACATCCTAGTGAAGCTAGGACCTGATATCTATGTCCCATGTGATTTCATGGTTATGCATATCAAAGAAGACAGTCGATTCCCACTCATTCTAGGAAGGCCATTCCTTGCCACTGTGAGATCTATAGTAGATGTCAAAGCCAGCAAACTCATCCTACAACCAAGGAAGAAAACTATTGAATAGCGGGTCCTTGAAGATTTGAAGAGGGTGCATAATTTGATTGAAGCTTTTAAGGAGGAAGGTAATTCAGAATTACAACAAATAGACATGCAAGATACCAATCAAGACAATAGGGTCCTACCCTCAGGCAAGGAATGCACATCATCTAACCATGATCTAGGGCCTACAAGTTTAAAGGATAAGGGTTTATATGTCATGTATGTGTGTTTGACAATAAAAATGCTACCAGCGGTCGGGTCCACAACGCTAAATTGGGACACTTGCTGAGAGGCAACCCAATCCCTTTTATTTTTCTTTATTTTATTTTATATTTATTTTTTATTCTTTTTTTTCTTTTGACAAACTTTTTTTGAAAAAGATAAGAGAGAAAGGAGAGAGAGGAGAGAAAGAGAAGGAAGAGTACCACATCCTTGATGGATAGTCAATGTAGCGAGAAAGGCTTATGATGAAAATCTCTCATCTTTCCATCAATCCATGATGCTTAGCCACTTGATTGACAGTAGATGATCTCATTATTTTGCAAAATGATAAGTGATGTAGAGAGTGGGCTACATGGTACGATGGGATTGATCTTTCTATTTTCTATAAATGATTTTATTTCCTTCTCACAGATAATATGTCCTTATCTTTTATGAGAAGCATTATTCCTTGAAAATTAGTAATTGTTTTTATCTCACTCCAATTATCAATATTCACTGCCAAATCTTATTTAGGACTTTCCAGGAAATGATTGATGTGAAGTCCCTACGGACTAGGGATAACGTGTGCATGGTGTAACTGCCAATTTTTTTGGGCACCCGTAATGTCTCCTCGATGTAGCTATATAATGGGTGAATCGCAGGTTTTAGCAACACCAACACTTTTCCACTAACGAGAACAACCCAAGAATCCATATTCCTTCTGCATCGACACCACCAATGGCAGCAGCAAACACCAACATTAACGACAGACTCTAAAGATTGGGAGGTGGCTCTCTATCAACCAACAAGATCCCATCAGACCAGCATCTACTCCGATGTTATGCATAGGATACTTATGTCCCTTGGTATCTACGATTTGATCACCTAGCACATCGACGGGGAATGCCAACACCAAATCTGGATCCACTGATCAACTGTCTATATGATCAGCAAGCCATTGCCCTAGAAGTAAGGCGCTAGCTAGATGCAAGTTGTGGGGAATGGGGTGCGCGACCCCGGGCACCCTCACCACCACCAAACAAAGATCATGGCAGTTGGTGGCCAAGGCGACGCTTGGATTAAGCGGTCACTAACGGCAGAAGAACCCATTCTTAGAGTTCTTTTGTGTGCTCTTAAATGAGCATGCACTGTCCAACCCCTCCATCTCCACCTTCCCCACTCTCCATATCAAATCCCCCATCACCCAAGGGATTATTTGTTCCATATTGATGCAATGCGGTCAAATGAAGAAGACTGGCACCCACTAAAATAAAGGGGAGTAAATAATGGAGACTAAAAAATGATTTAAGGTGGCATTTTCCACGGAGAAACCACCCCAAAGCCAAGTCACTATAGTATCTTCTACTACAAGTAAGGCACTAGCTAAGCGGGTCGGCTCCCAGCTCCATCTCGACCGGCATCCTATTCTTAAGAGGGTGCGGTCCGTCGAGCGAAATACTCATATGTTGTGTTGTCCCAACTCGACGTTTGGTGAGTATCCCCCAGTGGTTGAGAAGCCACCTATCGGGGGCAAACTTTCTCGTATCTGGTCGGATGAAAAATGAGTAGGTAAGGAACATCAACGGAAGTGACTGAAAAGGAACTGATTCTGTCTAATCACTTAGGCAGTTCAATAGAAGAACATTATCGTGGCCTCACTACGCTGGGAGCACCGCTCTCTTGGAACTGGAAGATGGTAGTACAATACGTTCTTTTAGTGCAGATGGGTGAAATTAAGAAAAAATTATATCATTACGGAGGAGAAAGGTGAGTTTAGTTCTTTTATAGGTATAGGAAAACACCTTCTAAGTAGCTCAACATGTGTTCTAAGTGCTCAAATCTATATAATGTTTTCTCCTTTCATTTCTTAGTCTAACAAGCCAAGCCGAAACGGGTGTATCTTCCTTAGGATCGGCAGAATTTTGAAGTTGGGGGTGGAGGGTGGGTGGTACATCATCTCCACCACCTCAACTCTAATATTTCCCTTTTTCATCCTCAAACACTTCTTTCTTCTTCTTCTCCATCTTTTATTTGCATTTGTCATGTTTTCCATTTTATTTTTTGTGTGAGTAGTGACCTTTACCTATTTGGTCACTTCGATGTATGTTAAAAATGAAAAATATATGAGTGAACTATCCCCTTTTCTTTTTCTCGAGCTAACATGCACAAAAGGAAGTCTTGAGAAATAAACATGTTTTGAACAGTTATGGGCCCCGATGACAACAACTAAGCATTCTTTCTCCTTGGAAGTGATGGTAAGCAGATGCAGTCTGAAATGTCAAGCCACATGTGCATCCAATATGACATGCAATAATATTTGTAAATATTTCTCTACCCTACATTAAATAAATTGACCGATATAATATGATGATCTAACTCATATGCAATAGTAAAATGGAGAAGCACAAGTCAAACTCTTTCTCTCACTCTTATTTCATCATCTCTTACCTCTTTACCATTCCCAAAAAAGAAAAAAAATGGAATTCACACCATATTTCAAACCCTAAGTCTGGGGTGGCATCCCTTCCATTAATACTCCTCCTTTTCAATTTTTTGTCTACATGTATGGCATGAATAAAAGAGACCAATGAGCCAAAAAGAAAACATGTGATCAATGTAACCACAAACAAATAAGAAGTCTTGAGTTGAATAGAGGAGAGATAAACAAAATAACTAAATCCCAAATAAGGTCTCAAATCGAATAGAGGAGACACCAAGCAATCAGGTTTGTGTTGTGTATTTCTCCTACTTTTGTCTTCATGCCAAGGGGATTTATCAAAAATTCTCCCCAATAGAACAAATAGCCCTAATTTGTGCTTATTTCTATTTGCGCAGATAGATCAGGAGTATTATTTATATGAAAGTAGTTTGTCATAGCATCTGGGGTCTGGCGATTATAGGAACAAGCCCTAGTTTGGGGATATCCAGGTGTGTCTATGTGACCCCCAAGGACTAGGGTCCCTTGATCGTGATTGGTGGAAAGGGGATCACAAAGTTTTCTCAATTGGGAGAGGAAGGCTTGGAGCCTAGTATCAATTGTTGACTTCCTTTTTATATTGCTTTACTCGGTACGGGCAAAGGATTAAGACTAGGGTGGTTTGATGAGTGTATTTATACCCATTTTTACATACTTATTTACTCATTGTTTAGGGTTTTTTGTGTATCTATTTCCTAGTTTTAGCTTTATATGCACTCAGTTGCAATTATCTTTCCTTTTCCAAATTTCAATGCATTTATATATATATTATGCATAACCAGCCAAAATTGTACGACAACACCCAGATGGACGGTTGAGCCCTCACTATGCTATGCCTCAATAAGCATAAGGCCCAAAAGTTTTTCATTTGATTACCTTCCAACCACCAAGTCAAGCGAGCAGATCTGCCAATCGTCCGACTCGAGCAGCTCTCTACCTAGAGTCTTGTAGATTCTTACGTCCTAACGCACACTCTCAGCATCCAGTCCATTCTAGTTCACACCATGATGGTCCTCCAAAGAACCAAACGCAATGTCCAAATTGATTAACCCATGTGAGTCTCATGTTGGACCGAGTATGTGCCATGCAATCAGATGCCTTTGACCACAAGCATTCAACTTTAGGGTTTCAACGACAAGGAATGAATTTATAAAAGGGAACCCCTATCAACCATTCAAAGTGTTATCTAATCGGTGATTAGAAGGCACATTGTGCAACACAAATAGATGAGCAAGGAGGCATCGGCCGTAGTGGAGAGATTGGTCTTCCTACACCAAGCATCATGACCTTCTCCATCGTTCCTACTATCTTTCAGTTATTGTCTCTCACCATGAGTGAATAGACATATATGTTGGGACATGGGGATTAGCTCCTATCCCCCGTACTTTCTCTTAGTGTGTATCTACAGTCGACAATATAGTTGCTAAATGAATTATCATCCTGCTTAATTCTTCGGTTTGCAAATTGACAACTCACTTTGCATATATGTTATAATAATGGATGTGTAGGTTTTTGTCAGCGTGATTAGAATAGCAGAATGATATTATTGTCTCCCTAAGATGTCAGTAAGGGATAGTGATGTGATTGGACTTTGATCTTCTATGTGTCGAGGATGGTCGGTCGTAATTAAGGGAGTTTAGTTGGAATAAATAAGGAACTTGGGTGTTGAGGATGGTCAGTTTCAATGGAGTTTAAGCCAAGTGACCACCTGTATCTCGTGAGGGTGCAACGGATAAGCCTTAATTCAACAATGATTATCAGAGAGTTAGATCTTCTTAGGATAATTACGCAGGCTCGGGTAGTGAAACCCCATGCCCTGGTGCTCTTTATAATTTGTTATTACTTCTTAATCTCTATTGCTTATGGCAACAATTTAGTTTAACCACTCTTTCAACTACTCGGTGATAAATATTAATCTTAATACTTATAAATCTATATAACTACTTTAAAATGTTGTCCTTTGGGTTTGATCCTAAATTATACTACAATAAGGCTTCTTCTCGTGTGGAGTGGGGAATTAGTGCACTACTTTTGGTTAAACCTAGAAGTTACTCTTTCAGGGTTTTTTCTTGTCTGGCATTTGGAGTCCCATCATTAATCCATCTAAGAATTATGAGGGTTTGATCATACCCTTAAAACTAAATTTTGGGATGAAAAAATCATGAACAAGAGGCTTATTGGGCCCATGATGAGGCCACTAGAGGGTCGTCCCTTTGCCAGTCTGTTGGACGCGCTCCCTTTCCTGGCACCTGAGGGTTGGCCCAGGGTGATGGCATCCTGTGGGGCACAATGGTGAGCGGATTGATGTCTCTCCAGGTGATGAAAAGTCTTCCTTGAGAGAGGGAGAGAGGGGCAATAGTGCATGCAGTGTGGGGCATTGAGTGGTGATCGAGGGTGGGAGTTGGTGATGGTTGGGGACCATGAGCGGCCCCCTGGTGAGTGTACCACTACGTAGCGAAGAAGCATGGGGCCCAAGTGTGAGTGGCACCTCTTGGTTGACCTATAGGCATCGAAGCGATAGAGAGAGAGAGGGTGACAGGGTGAGGGAGATGATGTATGTGATGTATGATGAATTGTGATCCAACTGATCATCTCATTGTCTTCACCCCTTGTGGGCATGCCTGAGTGTTGTGCCAATATCCGCAATGGTGTTGCCTGCTTGTGGGGTGCCATGATGGGTGAAAGTGGCCTAGAGCACAAGGCAAGGGGCCGTCGAGGTGTGCATTCTCCGTTCGAGTCTGAAGGTAGCTTCAGAAGTTGTTGTTGAGGTCTAGATGAAGAAGGCCCAAGGAAGGTCCTGCAGTGGTGCCGCCATGGCAGCAGGTGAAAGAAGAAGGGGGAAAAGGCACATAGGATGTGTGAAATCACCAATAAATAGAGAAGAAGTGAAGAAGGTAGGGCAAGGAAGTGGATGAGGGCATCAAGCTCAAAGAAAAGGGTGATAACAAAGGGGACTAGGTGGAGCAAAGTGGGTGGTTGGCCAACTCGATTCTCATTCATGTCCTCACGATGTTCGTCAGCCTGAGCCTTTGTGCTAGAGTCAAGGGCATTAGACTAGTGCTCACTCCTAGATTGGCTAACCCCTTTCTCTCCACATTGTCTCTAACATAGGAGGGTATGTTGAATGCCACGGGGTCCCTCCTCTTGGATGGTAGCTCAGCTTGAACAAAGATGCTTGACATTTTTGCCAATTGAATGGTATAGATATGGTCTCCTCTTCTTATCTTCATGATTAGGTCCTTAAAGAATTTTGCATATGTCGCCATTTTTCAATTACATCGATAAATGGGACATCCAAGTGTAGCTTCTTTACGGCTTCCATAAACTTTTCATACCTCTTCTTCAAATGTGCCTTGATCAGTTTGTAGGGAAAAGGAACTCTTGGGGCATAGGGGTTTCACTTCGAAAGGACTTCTCCTATAGGATCTGAGTTCTTTTTGTCTTCCTCCTTCTTCTTTTCATGACTCCCTTCTTCATCACCACTTACAGCTAGTTCTTTCCCCTTGGATTCTTTCATTACTTTCTCATTCTTAGATTGTTGATTGCTATAGCTTCCTCCTTCTTTAGTGTTGTTAGTGTTAGGGTCTTCCAACATCCCCCCATATTGGAGAATGGCTAGTTTTGCAGTCTCTGTATTTGATGGATCTTCCCCAAGGGGTTTTTCATAAGTTCATCCAGTTATGCAAGTTGTTGATCAGTCTACCTCTGGTGAGTTTGCATGGCCACCATTTGAGTTTGCATTGTAGTTAACACTCCTAAATTGGTGATAGAACTTTGAGCAATTTGATCATTTACCGAAGCTGGCCTTTTCGTGAAGTAGCAATCATGTCAGTTTGGTTGTTGTCTTTATCTTGGCTCGGCCCTTGGCCTTGTCCTTGGCCTTTTCAACTCACATTTTTATTCTGACTCTAGTAGCTACTCTTATTCGACTCATAGTTAGTAGTTCTAGTGTATTGAGTTGGCCCTCCTTTCTTCTCGAATCATGGAGGAGGTTTAGATGAATTACTCAATTGATGTGTGTTTTCTGTAGCTTCTTTGTTGCCATAGTTAAACCAATGATGATCTTGTCATTTGCAATTAACATAAGAGACATTCTATGTTTCTTACTCACTTTCACTTTCTTCGCTCTCCTCTGCATTAACACATTTCATGGCTTTCTCTGTGTGTTTCTTTCCCTTGCCCCTAGTGTCTTTTAACTATTTGACATCGGTGGAAATTTTATGAATCTGAGCTACAATAGTCTCCAAAGCCTTGGCTTTGATTGATGGTCCTTCATATCCTACTTTCTTCATTGATCCTCTGTCATTTCTGTCATAATCCATGCCTGCTTGCAGTGCAGCCGTATTATTGATTATCTTCATAGTTCAGCTTGGTTTCTTACCAAGAAAGTCACTTTTGGTAGCTGCATTCAGTGAAGTTCTCTCGGTGGGAGTTAGCGCATTGTAAAAGGTGGTCACCAGAAATCCCTTATGATAGTTGTGGTGAGGGCAATCTCTCTAGTATTCTTGAAAGTGTTCCCACGCCTCGTGAAGTCTCTCTCCTAATTTTTGTACGAAAGAAGTGATCTTTTGCATATTGTGGATAGTTCTCTCAGTAGGATAAAATTTAGTGACAAAGGCATATGCAAGGGGTCTCCATCCATCTATTGACTAGTGGGGAAAGTTGAGGTACCAGGATAGTGCTTTATCTTCAAAGGAGAAATTGAATCCTTTGCAATATATCACCTCTTGAGGAACTCCCCTCATCTTAATGGTATCACATATGTTTTTGAAGGCATCAAGATGATGGTATGGATTTTTGCTCCTTGAATTTCCACAAAAGGGCTTGTTCTGGATCATCAAGATAACATCCAGTTTCAATTCAAAGTTTGTTGCATTGAAGTGTGGGATGACAATTGGACATTTGGATTTGTTGGCTCTATTTGCCACCAACTCTAAGAGTTTTTCCTTCTTCATCATCTTCATTCCCACTGTCCCAATCGTCATGTTCACATTCATTCTTACGGTGATTGTGATGGTGCCTTCTGTGGTGATGGTGACATCATTCTTCCTTGCATCATTCTTCCTCACAGTGACGACCATCTGAGTGATGGTCATCTCTATCTTCGTCTGTCTCATGCGGTTGTGGGTTGTGTTGAACCCTTGCATTCTGATCGTCCCCAGTAAGATTCTTGTCCACACGAAGCGGCATGGTGACTTGAGTTTAAGGTGAAAAATCGAACGGTTCCGCTTCCCTCTGGGTTCCCTAAATAGACTGCACAGTCGAGTTAGGAAACTAGACGTATTAAAATGAACTATTCTACATAATCGCATAGTAGTATATTTAAGGCATCTGTGCAATCAAGCTTATCACTAAGCTTGAGGCACGGGAGTATAGTGAGTGGACTCAAGTTCTTAACAATGTCGTTTTGCCTTGTCCCCGTCAATGGTGCCAAAAAGTTGACCGGCCTAAATCACGCGTCCAAAATGGAGCAGATCCAGAGTAGTCAGACTTTTAAGATTATACCCCAACACTCAAGCCCCCACAACTATTATACGGGGTCTGATGTAGTAATCGGGGTCAAACCAAAGGGATAAGGTTGGAAAGTGTTAAGTATGCAGGGTCCCACACTCATACACTCTGAACGAACAGAAGGGTCTAAAAAGAAATGTTCCTTAAGGAAAGAATGTACTCCAGTCAAAACAAAGAAAGTTAAAGGAAAGAAGAAAAATAATAACAAGAGAAAAATGATTATGAACGTTAGGAAACAAAGATATGGAAGGAAACTTGGGTCAGGTTTCACCTACTAAGATCTCTCACCAACATGCAAAACTCATACCCCTTTGTATACTCTTATCAAGATTACAAGCAGTCATAAAAATGTCTATTCCCTCCTCTATCGAGATAAGGATAGATCTAGAATCTAAGGTGGCCTCTCTCTCGAAATAACCACCCTATAACCGCAAAACAAACCATATGACCGTAAGCTTTAGCATTCCAACACTTTCATGCATTCATACCACTCCATAACACTAGATAAGGAAAGTACTACTCTTTTGAGGTACCAACAATCAAACATCACAAGATGGTAGCTAAGCATACAAGTGAAGCATTAAGAACAAGCCCATGGAGATAATCTTAATAAGAGCATATATATATTCAAAGGGGAGCAAGAATATACATGTTGGGAGAGCCTTAGTGGCTACTCCCAACCCAAGTTAGATGTTTAGCCACGCATGTTGATAGGTAGCATAATAGCATTACAAAATGATAGATACATCAACTACATGAAGAGGGGGGGTACAACATAAAGAAGATGATAGATCTAGATAGAGAGAGAAGATGGTGATCCACCAATATACTCCTTTGAGACTAGATTTGGAATGGGAGATGTAGAGGCTTCTCATTCCTTTGAAGAAGAGGGTGGTCAATCTTCTTTCTCCTCCAGCTTCTGCCTTCAGAGATCCCATATTGATGGATGTGAGAGACTATGGAATTTGGCAGCACTTTGTGGTCCTTGATGATTCGGTCATGTGACAAGTTGAGATGGGTGGCCTATTTATAGGTGATTCCCATTGACTTAACCATTTAAGTCGTGGTCGTGGTAGGGTGTAAGACACATTCAAGGCTCGGGTGTAAGCCATGGTCGAGTCATGACCTCGGCCAAGACTCCCACATGATTGAGGTGTGCAAGTTGAAGGTCGCGGCTGAGGGGGGGTCCCAATTGTGGCAGGACTGCGGTCGTGGCAAGACCTCAAATGTGGGGTGTAGAGATGGTGATGAGGGGCTTCAACTGTGGTAGGGCCCAAAGTGGACATTGTAGCTATGGTCGAGGTGTTAACCGTGACCATGTATTGGCATGACCCTGCAAAGGTGAAAGATATGTGCAATTGAGATTATTGGCATAAAGTACTAAAATAAGTAGAAAAAGTCTATAAAAGGCATTCTAGAAGAAGCATAAAACATATGCAAAAATGCATAAAAAGAGATGTTATCAGGCTTCCTAGGAAGGAGATCCTTATATAGATTAAGAGCTTTGGAAGAGACAAAGGAGGTGTCATCAAAGGAGATTAAGTGAGGGTTGGTTGAGGATGAGGGTACACCACCTGGGGTAGCTCTCTTTCTTCGGTTGGATGCCATGTGAACAGATTGGAGAATCAAACAACAACCAAAATGAGACAAAACTGTACAAACAAGTTGTCTAGCCACCTAGAAGGGTGGGGGAAGAGGCAAGGGAGGCTAGGTTTGGCAAGGGAGAGGATGTTCGCACCTAGGGTTGAGGTCAAGATGGGCTATAGCTTAGGAATCTATCGACTTTTCTCTAGTTGAGAGGGAGAAATTTCGACTGAAACCTATTTTAGGTTTGGTACAACCCGGCAATCAGTTGAGTTTGTCCTGGGGAAACTTGACCGATAAAGAGAAAAACCCTTGACCTCGGCCTGGGATTGGTCGAGTTGGCTATTCGAGTGACAAGTAGCCTGTCCAAAACTATGAAATCTTAGATTCTAGCCTCTAGGGTGCTAATAGATTTTATTTCTTTAGCATATTATGCATTTTATACATGTTAAGGCAAATTTCACTCATCATAGGGTATTATTTTGTGATAAAGCAAGTGTTTGCAAGAAATACCCAAAACAAGCACAACAAGGCAAGAAACAAAGAAATTATAGCATGTTCAAGCAAGAGATGATCAAATTGAGCAAGAAAACATATAGGCAAGATAACAACTAGCCAGAAGGCGTGTCAATATCATCAAGAGCAGTAATAAGTAGTTTTGATCTAATGAAAGTAAATTGCTCTCTAGCTAGAGGTTTAGTGAAAATGCCCGCTAAATGATTCTCAGTATACACATGTGTGATATAAATATCCTTCTTGGCAATGTGGTCATGAAGAAAGTGATGATGGACCTCCATATGTTTAGCTCTACTATGCAATATAGGATTATAAGACATGTTAATTACACTACTATTATCGCAAAAGATAGGAGAAGCATCAAAATAAATGTTAAAGTCTTGGAGCATTTGCTTCATCCATAGGACTTGGGCACAACAACATCCAGCTACAATGTATTCAGCCTCGGTAGTTAAAAAGACACAGTGCTTTGTTTCTTAGAGAACTGATAAACTACTCAAGGTCCTAGGAAGAAGCAAGTGACATTTGTGCACTTTCTATCAATCAAGAATCATGTGTAATTTGCATCACTATAAGCAGTAAGAGTAAAGTCACTTGACTTAGGATACCATAGTCCAAAATTTGGAGTTTTGGCTAGATACCTCAAAATCCTATTAACGGATATAAGATGTGATTTCCTAGGACTTGATTGGAAGTGAGCACACAAGCCAATAATAAACATTATGTCAGGTTTAGAGGAAATTAAGTAAAGTAAACTTCCAATAATACCTATATAGAGCTTCTCATCTACCTTTTGACTTTCTTCATCTATGTCAAGCTTGGTAATGTTTGACATGGGGGTGTCCATTAGCTTGGTGTTCTCCGTCCTAAAGTGCTTAAGTAGCTCACTTGTGTACTTGCCTTAGTTGATGAAGTTCCCATTCTTTGTTTTCTTGATTTGAAAGCCAAGGAAGAATGTAAGTGTTACAACCTCAATTTTTGCTTATATGACTGTAATTGTAATTGTTTCAAAAGAAATGTACTTCATTGTAAATTGCATAATTTATGATAAATATATGGATTTCTTTTACAACTCGTCCTTGTGCATGGTTTTTCATGGACCCTTTGGTAATAATGGGCCTAGTATAATAAAAGAGGAAGACAAGTCAAAAGGGAATAAGAATTTTATAAATAATAATGAAAATTGGAATAAAGGTGAAATATAAGAAATAAATAGATAATTGTGGGTTTGGTCATAATGGATGTGTTTTGAACCCCACATGGATCCTTGAGATACAAGGAATTGAAATAAAGGAAAATAATAAAGTGTGAAAGAGGAAATATGAAGGAAATATATATATATATATATATATATATATATATATATATTAGCAATAACTTGCACATAAATAAAAGGCTCGTTTACTTTTGAGTTATGGCCCCAAACTTGTCAGGACGGTAGATTAAGTTATTACAAAGTTTCCCTCAAAATTTGGGGTTAATTAGATAAACATTTTTAGAGTTATGTTTTTTAGAAGTTTTCCCTAAAGTGAGAGTCTTTCTTTAAATGTCACAACATTTTCGGATTAAAATAAAAAGAAAAGAAGAAATCGGGAGCGATGACATCTATCAGATCCCCGTGTGGTCCATGGGACCATGGATCCGATGCCAGTTGTGTGTAGTCTTCCCCGTTTCACAGAAGGAAAGAGGGAGAGAAGGATCAGGATTTACAACCTGATTCCCTCATGAAATACACCATGAGCAAGCAAGGAAATGATATGGTTGGGTTCGGGAGAGTGTTTTGCACACAACTAACCAGGTTTTAGGAGGTTTTGAGGGTTCTAGAAAGAATTCCTAAATTTCCTAAAATAGAAGGCGACGACAAGGGTTGGGAACCCTAGAATCAGCCACAAATCCTATAAATAAGACCCCCCTCGACTTTGGCAAACCCTCAAATCACAATCGGCCACTTCCCCTCTCCTCTCGTGCCCCAGGCTCATGAATTAGACCAGTTCCAGTGAGCTCCAAGCCGCGGTGCCACCGCAGGTGTGTCTGCTAAGTCGAGCGGAGGCGAGAAGCAGTAGTCGTCTGATCGGTTTCCACAATAGGCCGCAAGATAGATCAGCGGCCCAGGAGTGCTCCGCTATTCTGAAGGCCGCGAGTGGGCACAAGAGATAAAGACCGCACGATCCCACTCGGTCAAATATGACCCACAATCCAATGGCCCGCATTTTTCTGAAAAATCAAAGTAAGTCGCCTTTCTAGTCCAAAATACAAGAAAATCATAGAATCTTGTTTAATTCACTAAAAATCGCTCCTTTGGATGAAAAATAAAAGTAAATAGTGTGTTTTGATCAAAAACATGTGTAGAGTCTGATAAAAATGGAATTGGAGCATGATATTGCTTGTAATTTAAAAAGCACACAAAGCTACCACTTTTAATGTATTAAATTATGGTAAAACCCTAATTTGATATGGAACTCGAATTTAATGTCTCTTTTGGGTTATTCTGAGTAATATTAACCTATTGAGAATAAAAGGGAGAGTTAAATTTGAAAAAGGTAATTTTATGCTTCTTTTAGGGTTTTATGCACATGCTTATGTTTAGAAACCCTAATTTGGGAAAATATGGGTTTTAATGGTTTAAATCTGAAATGTAATTATACAATAGAGATTTGATGATCTCACACTTGATTTAAGATTAAAGAACCCTTAATGAGGATAACTGGATTAATTAGGGTTTTTTTGAAAAATACGAAATTTGTTTTAGGGTTGCTAGTATAAAAAGGCAATAAAGTTAGATAAAGAAACCCTAATGAACCCTAAGGGCTTGGAATCCTTAGAAAGTATCCTCATGTCATTAGGGAGGTGTTTTGACATTAGGTAATCTATATGTTTAAAGAATTGAGGGTTGTGTGCATTAAGGTGCTTGCTTGGATATTTTGTTGAATTTGGATTCTATTGCTCAAGAACAGGTATGTGGTTACGCTTATGATTAAATTGCATTAGTTTCTCAGCGATTCCCGAAGTTTTATCGATTGCTTGGAATAAATGCTTGATTGTCTTTTATTTCATGCAATTATAAAGTGACTATGACTATCACCATAATTATATGTGCATAACTAGCTCAGATCCTGGTCCTCCTCTGTAGCTCTGATGTTGATGACATAGATGACCTAGTACATGGTCTACCTGTGAGGTAGGACCATCAGGTTATCACGAGTTAGGGATTGGACTACCTTTGGGTAGGGCCATGCGACTCCATAACCCTATGTATTGATCTACCTGCAAGGTAGGATCATGGGGGTTAGTTGAGATCTACCATATGAGAGGTAGTATCTATGTCCACTGCAGGGATAGCACAGAGGCTAGGGTATGTAAGGATTGAGTTGTCATGTTTAAAATGTAAAGTTTGCTTGTTAAACCATAATTGCTTGCAATATGTTGTTACTATTAAATGCAAGATTATTGTCATACCAGTATAATTCGTTATACTGGACGCCGTTTTGTTTGTCATTGTTTTATTAAGAAATGGATATTCCTTTAAAGTGACATGGATGAATTAAATCTTAATAAAGAATTGGAGGATTATAGATAGATAAGTTCTTTTCAGGTAAAGAATTCCACTTCCCATATTTTGCAAGGTATGAATAGAAAAAAAATTATTCCATTAAAAGTTTATTTGTTGTAGAATTTATTAATTATTTTTGATTATTTACAAAACCACTGATCCTATTTTGGGATAACGCCTATGACCTCTTGGTCTCCCTTAACTGGGGGTTATCGGGAGGCGGGGTCATTACAATTGGTATCAGAGCTATGGTTTTCGATTTAATCTTCTGTAATTATTAAATTTTACAAACTCTCTAGAGCCCCAGGGAGTTATTAGAGGATTTTTTTAGGATGGAGGTGTCTAGAAAAGGATCACATTTCGGGGGCAGGCAATATTTTCCTCCGCCCTGCTAGTTAGTCATGAGGACTCCCGGATGTAGTGTGACTGCCTAGCCGAAATCCAAAGAATTGACTCGAAATAAGATACCTCTAGGTTTTCTCATCTATCTTTGTACCTTCTTTACCTCTTATTTCTGGAGAAACATTAAGAGCTTAGATTTTCTCTCTCTCCACCATCTCCTATGTTTGTGAATACAAAGTGTTAAGGATTAAGGGATCCTCCACCAAATAATAAAATGCATGTAAACAAGAGGACATGGACATAAGTTAAATCTTATATCTACCAAGTTATAAATATATGCTCAAAAAGATTTTTAACTTGTGTGTAATAGCATGGCTCGAGTAAAGATTGTAGCTATCCCCTAGGCCACCGAGAACCCAGCTAGGGGTGGTTAACCTCCCCACAAGGGGAAGGGATCTTCGGAGAAGAGGAAGAGGAACCATGGTGATGAGTCCTCAAAGAAGAGAAAGAGACCTGAGGGAGCCTCAGAAGAAGGCTTAGACCCTAAGTCGGTTCCCTTCGATAACCCAGAGATGGACCAAGAAGAGGAACACATGTATGAAGATGAGGCCAAGTTTGAGGAGAACCCGACTGGTGGTCCAGGACCTACAATGGTAGTTCACACCCCTGATGCCATGTGGATGGAACAGCAAAAGAGGCTGACTGAGGCCATTAGTACCCTGGCCCTCAGGGATACAACTCGAGACGAGAATGGTGAACCACTTTCCATTCATCCCCAACTCTGAGTCACCATTATGGACTTTCTCAAGCTGAACATTGAGAAATTCTGGGGAGAGGATAAGACCGAAGTGGTCGACAAAGTAGATGCTTGGTTGATAGAAATCGAGAATGGTTTCCGCATGTTAGAGGTGCAGTCGAATAAGAAGGTCCCTTTTGCTGCACATCTCTTGGAAGGAGCAGCCAAGATCTGGCGAGAGAACCACATATTGGGTCAAGATCTGAGTGCAGACCCAATGGCATGGACCGACTTCAGAACTATCTTCATATCCAGATTCATTCCCACCTCAGCTAAGAAGGAGAAGGAAAGAGAGTTTACCAACCTGAGCCAAGGTAGCTTATCAGTCGCAGACTTTGGCCGCAGTTTCGCATTCTGGAGCGTTTCGGGCACATGATGGATGAAGAAAGACAAGTGGACCATTTTGTAGAGTGTCTTCATCCTGCCATTAAACCTCATGTGATGGAAAGTAAACCAAAAACCTTCACCGAAGCCTACAACACTGCCCTGGACATGGAGAGGATGGTGATGCCTACTCAGAATCCACCCAAAGGATACTTGGGTTTCACTGAAGGTACCCAAGGCCAGAAGAACGATCACAAGAAAGGACAAGGGTGCAACCATAACAAGGGAAAGCATGGAGGAAAGGGAAAACCCCATCATGAGAACAAATGACCTAGGTGTTGCACCTGCGGTAAATGGCGTTCAGGTGAGTGTCACTACAACAAGAGGACATGCTATTATTGTTAGCAAGAGGGACATCTTCAAGCCAACTTCCCTCTACTAGACCCGAGTGGGGTAGGCCCAATAGCAGCCCCACCTGTAGCAGCCTAGCCAGTAGTTGTAGCCCCACCTACTGGAGAAAGAATACAAGCTCAAGTATTTGCTATTGACAATGAGGAGGCTCAAGCTAATGCTAATCGGTTGATAGAGGGTAATAACCCTTAGAGTTTTCTTTTATGTTTTAAGATAAGCATGTAATGGTATAATGTATGGTGAAAAACAATGTAGGCATGCTTGAAGTCATGGGACACAATGTAAAAGCTTCATTTGACTCTGGTTCTACTAATACTTTCATTTCAAGAAATCTCGCAACTATGCTTTGTTTGGATATCAAGGATTTAGGGTATATCTTGGATGTCACAACCCCAAGTGGTCGAATCTTTATGTCCCTTTTGAAAACTCATGTGATACATGTTAAATATCGAGATCATGAGTTCCCTACGGATTTTATCCTCCTTGACATGAATGACTTTGATGTAATCATTGGTATGGATTGGCTTTATACCTATAGGGCCAATATTGATTGTAGGGAGAAAAAGGTAATCATAAGGAAACCAGGTCACCTACCATTCATCATTAGGGGTAGGAAGGATGCTACCACCAGCCTGTATGTGTCATCTTTGAAGGCAGAGCGGATGATAACCAAAGGTTATTATGCTTTCCTAGCAGTCGTTACTGAGCCGGAGCCCAAGGTGCAGCCCTTAGAGGAAATAGAGGTAGTCAGGGACTATGTAGATGTTTTCCCGAATGATTTGCATGGGATCCCTCCTGAGAGATAGGTAGATTTTTTGATAGAGCTAGCTCCCAGGACAAACCCTATTTCACGAGCACCTTATAGGATGGCCCCTGCTGAGTTGCTCGAGTTGAAGAAACAACTGCAGGAACTGCTACACAAGGGTTTTATCCACCCTAGCACATCACCATGGGGAGCACCATTTCTCTTTGTTAAGAAGAAGGATGGTTCACTCAGAATGTGCATAGACTACTAGATGATCAACCAGGCTACCATTAAGAACAAATACATGTTACCGTGGATAGATGACCTATTTGACCAGTTGAAGTCAGCTCGAGTCTTTTCAAAGATTGACCTGAGATTGGGGTACCACCAATTGAGAGTCAAGAGTGAGGACATCCTAAAAACTGCTTTTAGAACTAATTGTGGCCACTACGAGTTTGTGGTTATGCCTTTTGGGTTGTCCAATGCCCTGAGTGTGTTCATGAACCTCATGAACAGTGTGTTCCAACCCTTCCTTGACTCTTTTTTCATAGTGTTCATAGATGACATCTTGGTTTATTTTGATGACCTAGAGCAACACCGAGACCACATGAGTAGAGTCCTTAATATCTTGAGAAAGTAGAAATTTTACGAGAAATTCTCGAAGTGCGAGTTTTAGATAGATCGTGTCATGTTCCTTGGACACATCATATCTGGAGGAACCATCTCAGTAGATCCAGCCAAGGTGTTAGCTATTCGAGATTGGCTAGCACTAAAGAATCCCTCAGAGATCCGCAGCTTCCTGGGATTGGTTGGATACTATCGATGCTTCATAAAGGATTTCTCAAAGACTGATTTGCCTCTTACCAAGCTCACCCAAAAAGATGACAAGTTTATGTGGTCAGACCTATGTGAAGAACGATTCTAAGAGCTGAAGGAGAAGTTGACTACAACCCCAGTGTTGACTTTACCATTCGGTAATGAGGGTTTCATGATCTTCACTGATGCATCAAAGATGGGACTCAGATGTGTGCTAGATAAAGATAGACATGGTGTTGCCTATGCCTCCAGACAACTCAAACCCAATGAAGTGAATCATCTGACACATGATTTAGAGTTGGTTGTAATTATACATGCCCTGAAGATTTGGCGACTATCTATATGGATCCACCTTCAAGATCTTCACCGACCATAAGAGCTTGAAGTATCTCCTGACTCAGAAGGACCTAAACCTAAGACAGAGACGATGGATGGAGTACATGAAGGACTATGATTTCATCATTGCCTATCACCCTAGAAAGGCAAACGTTGTAGCAGATGCTCTTACCTGAAAACAACTCAGGTGTGCAGCTATCTTGTCTAGCCAGTGGAGGAAGCTAGAAGATCTTGTGGAATGGACTCCACAATTAACCATTAGAAGACTGAGTCTGTTTGGCTAATATATAGATTAAACCAGACTTGTTGACTGAGTTGGTAACTGCCCAGTTAGCCAGTCCTGAGCTTGACAAGATGAGAGTTTGTTGGAAAAACCTCAGACCCATATCTCTATAGGGGTAGATGGCGGGATCCGATACAAGAGTCATATTTGGGCTCCTGAAAGCTCACCTTTGAAGGATCATATATTTCAAGAAGCTCATGGTTCGAAATACATAGTACACCCTAGCATTACCAAGATGTTTAAGGACCTGCAGCGGTACTTTTGGTGGCCCGGAATGAAAAGAAATATAGCGGCATATGTGGCCAGTTATCTCACTTGCCAGATGGTAAAGTCTGAACACCGGTGACCCAGTGGATTACTATAGTCGATTGAAATTTCTGCATGGAAATGGGAACACATTACCATGGAATTTGTGGTAGATCTCCCCAAGACCAAGAGAGGTCATGACGCAATATGGGTTGTGGTAGATCGCCTTTCCAATTCGGCACATTTCCTCGCACTAAAGACCACTGCCAAAGTAATAGACTTAGATGAAATGTACATCTGAGAGATTGTACAATTACATGGTGTTCTGAGTTTAATCATTTCTAACTACGATCCAAAGTTCACTTCCAAGCTGTGAAAGCAGGTACAAGAGGAACTTGGCACTAGACTAAAGTTCAATACAGTGTATCACCCCCAAACTGATGGACAGTCAGAAAGGACAATCTAGACTTTAGAGGATTTGTTGAGAGCTTGTGTGCTCAATTGGGGTGGTTCATGGGAGCAATACCTACCCCTCGCTGAGTTTGCTTACAATAACAGCTACCAAGCCAGTATCGAGATGCCACCATATGAAGCTCTCTATGGAAGGTCGTGTCGGGCACCACTTTACTGGGATGATGTTGGTGAAAGGACCTTGTTGAGGCCAGATGAGCTCCAGGTGTATGCAAATAAAGTCACTTTGATCAAGCAAAGGTTGAAGAGAGCCCAGGATCGACAGAAGTCATATGCAGATGTGAAGCGGACTGACTTGCAGTTCACCATGGGAGAGCATGTGTTTTTGAAAATCCGACCCCTCCAAGCTATAGATAAGAATAGAGGAAAGTTGAGTCCCCTATACGTAGGTCTGTTTGAGGTTTTAGAATGGATTGGTGAAGTTGCTTATCGTTTGGCATTACCCCCTCAGTACAGTATGATGCATGATGTTTTCCATGTGTCTAATCTGAAGCGCTATGTGAAGGACCCGAGCCATGTGTTGAGCATTGAACCTATTGAGCTCCAAGGGAGACTGACATATCCTGAGTCACCTGTGAGAGTATTGGATACCAAGGTGAAAGAACATAGAAATAAAGAAATAGAGATGGTAAAGGTTCTTTGGAAGCACTATGGGGAGGATGAAGCCACATGGGAGTTGAAGACAGACATGGAAAAGGCATACCCTAAATTGTTTGTTTGATTGGTTGAATTTTGGGGACAAAATTCTTATAAGGAGGGAAGGATGTTACAACCTCAATTTTTTCTTATATGACTGTAATTGCAATTGTTTCAAAAGAAATGTACTTGGTTGTAAATTGCATAATTTATGATAAATATATGGATTTCTTTTACAACTCTTCCTTGTGCATGGTTTTTCATGGACCCTTTGGTAATAATGGGCCCAAGATAATAAAAGAGGAAGACAAGTTAAAAGGGAATAAGAATTTTATAAATAATAATGAAAATTGGGATAAAGGTGAAATATAAGAAATAAATAGATAAGTGTGGGTTTGGTCATAATGGATGGTGTTTCAAATCCCACATGGATCCTTGAGATACAAGGAATTGAAATAAAGGAAAATAATAAAGTGTGAAAGAGGAAATATGAAGGAAATATATATATTTTAGCAATAACTTGCACATAAAGAAAAGGCTCGTTTACTTTTGAGTTATGGCCCCAAACTTGGCAGGATGAGAGACTAAGTTATTACAAAGTTTCCCTCAAATTTTGGGTTAATTGGATAAACGGTTTGAGAGTTATGATTTTTATAAGTTTTCCCTAAAGTGAGAGGCTTGCTTTAAATGTCACAACATTTTCAGATTAAAAGAAAAAGGAAAGAATAAATCGGGAGCGATGACAGTCGTCAGATCCCCGCATGGTCCAGGGGACCATGGATCTGATGTCAGTTGTGTGTCATCTTCCCCGTTTCATAGAAGGAAAGAGGGAGAGAATGATCGGGATTTATAATCTCATTCCCTCACGAAATACACCATGAGCAAGCAAGGAAAAGATATGGTTGGGTTCAAGAGAGTGTTTCACACACAACTAACATAGGTTTTAGTAGGGTTTCGAGGGTTCTAGAAAGAACGCCTAAATTGCCTAAAATAGCAGGCAACGACAAGGGTTGGGAACCCTAGAATCAGCCCCAAATCCTATAAATAAGACCCCCCCCCCGACTTTGGAAAACCCTCATGATCACAATCAGCCGCTTCCCTTCTCCTCTCATGCCCCAGGCTCATGAATTAGACCAGCTCCAGTGAGCTCCAAGCCACAACGCCGCCGTGGGTGTGTTTACGAAGTCGAGCGGAGGCGAGAAACAGTAGTCGTTCGATCAGTTTCCACGATAGGCTGCGAGATAGATCAACGATCCAGGAGTGCTCCACTATTCTAAAGGCCATGAGTGGGCACAAGAGATAAAGACTGCATGATCCCGCTCGGTCAATGACAACCCACGATCCAACAGCCCGTGTTTTTCTGAAAAATCAAAGTAAGTCGCCTCTCTAGTCCAAAATACAAGAAAATCATGGAATCTTGTTTAATTCACTAAAAATTGCTCCTTTGGCCAAAAAATAAAAGTAAATAGTGCTTTTTTATTAGAAAAATACGTAGAGTCTGATAAAAATGGAATTGGACATGATATTTCTTGACATTTAAAAAGTACACAAAGTTACCACTTTTAATGTATTAAATTATGGTAAAACCCTAATTTGATATGGAACTTAGATTTGATGGCTCTTTTGGGTTATTCTGAGTAATATTAACCTATTGAGAATAAAAGGGAGAGTTAAATTTGAAAAAGGTAATTTTATGCTTGTTTTAGGGTTTTATACACATGCTTATGTTTAGAAACCCTAATTTGGGAAAATATGAGTTTTAATGGTTTAAATCCGAAAATGTAATTATACAACAGAGATTTGATGATCTCAAACTTGATTTAAGATTAAAGAACCCTTAATGAGGATAATTGGATTAATTAGGGGTTTTTTTTGAAAAATACAAAATCTGTTTTAGGGTTGATAGTCTAAAAAGGCAATAAAGTTAGATAAAGAAACCCTAATGAACCCTAAGGGCTTGGAAGCCTTAGAAAGTATCCTCATGTCATTAGGGAGGTCTTTTGACATTAGGTAATCTATATGTTTTAGGAATTGAGGGTTGTGTGCATTAAGGTGCTTTCTTGGATATTTTGTTGAATTTGGATTCTATTGCTCAAGAACATGTATGTGGTTACGCTTATGATTAAATCACTTTAGTTTCCCGGTGATTCCCAAAGTTTTATGGATTGCTTAGAATAAATGCTTGATTATCTTTTATTTCATGCAATTATAAAGTGACTATGACTATCACCATAATTATATGTGCATAACTAGCTCAGATGTTGGTCCTCCTCTGTAGCTTTGATGTTGATGAGATAGATGACCTAGTACATGGTCTACCCATGAGGTAGGACCATCAGGTTATCATGAGTCAGGGATTGGACTACCTTTGGGTAGGGCCATGCGACTCCATAACCCTATGTATTGATCTACCTGCAAGGTAGGATCATGGGGGTTAGTTGAGATCTACCATATGAGAGGTAGTATCTATGTCCACTACAGGGACAGCACAGAGGCTAGGGTATGTAAGGATTGAGTTGTCATGTTTAAAATGTAAAGTTTGCTTGTTAAACCATAATTTCTTGCAATATGTTGTTACTATTAAATGCAAGATTATTGTTTCCCCAACAAACCAGTATAATTCGTTATACTTACCGCCGTTTTGTTTGTCGGCATTTTAGGTTATCAAGAAGATGGATATTCCTTTAAAGTGACATTGATGAATTAAAGCTTAATAAATAATTGGAGGATTATAGATAGATAAGTTATTTTCAGGTAAAGAATTCCACTTCCCATATTTTGCAAGGTATGAATAGAAAAAAAAAATATTTGATTAAAACTTTAGTTGTCATAGAATTTATTAATTATTGTTGATTATTTGCAAAACCACTGATCCAATTTTGGGATAACGCCTCTGACCTCTTGGTCTCGCTTAACTGGGGGTTACCGGGAGGCGAGGTCATTATAGTAAGCTCCTCCATCATGCTCATCTCAAACTCACTTTGCATAATATCACTAAACTCCTTGCAAAGATCAAGATTAGTTTCACCAAAAATGATACTATCAACATAAATTTGAATGATAAGAAAATTGTTAGTGTTCTGTAGAAACAAGGTAGAATCTACTTTGCCCATGATATAGTTGTTATCTAACAAAGAGTTTCTCATATCAAGATCAAGGTGTTTGTTTAAGACCATAGAGAGATTTTTGCAACAAATAAACATGATTAGGCAGGTTATCATGTTCAAAGCCCAGGGATTGTGAAACATACACTTCCACCTCAATTGTATTGTTCAAAAATGCACTTTTAACATCCATTTGATAAAGAAGAAAACTTTTGTGACTGGTAAAAGCAAGAAACATTCTAATTGACTCAAGTCTAGGTACAAGAGAATATGATTCACCAAAATCTATACCGTCTTGCTGATTGTAGCCTTGAGAAACTAACCTTGTTTTGTTCCTTACCACTTTGCCGCTTTCATCCAACTTGTTACGGTAGACCCATTTGGTGCCAATGATCTTTCGATAACTTGGTCTTGACATAAGAGTCCAGGCTTTGTTTCTTTCAAACTGCTCCAACTTTTATTGCATGGATTGGATCCATTCATCATCCTTTAGAGCTTCTTTTACATCTTTTAGCTCCATTTGAGAGATGAAGGTTCTTTCTACTTGTTCTTTTTTGAGTGCATCCCATGTCTTCACCTTTCAAATGGATTGCCTATGATTAGCTCCTTTGGATGATTCTTTACATAGTGGGGACTTGGATCCTTCTTTTCTTCATTCTTCTCTTCTTCATCATCTAACGCCTCCTTTGTTTTATCACCAGATGTTAAGCTCTTTTAAGAAAGAAATCACCTCACCTGCAACATCATCATTTGGAACAATATCTTTGGAAATAGAGGGGTTAGTCTTGACAAATCTAACACTTATAGATTATTCTACTTTACACAATTCTAAGTTATATACTCTATATACCTTATTGGTAGGCTATAGCCAAGAAAGAAATCCGTGTAAATTTTCAGATCAAACTTGTCGAGGGAATTCTTGGTGTTCAAAACAATACAAGGATAACCAAAAACATGAAAGAAGTCGATGGAAGGCTTTCTACCACGCCATAGCTCATAGGGGGGTTTCTTCAAAGCAGAATGAGTAAAAACCCAATTTTGCACAAAACATGAAGTACTAACAGCTTCAGCTCAAAACTTCTTTGGAGTGTTGTACTCTAGAAGCATAGTCCTATCCATCTCCTGTAGTGACCTATTATTCCTCTCTACAACCTCATTTTGTTGAGGTGTTCGAGGTGAAGAAAAGTTATGTGCATACCCAGATTCCTCACAAAAATGTTCAAACAAATTATTTTCAAACTCTCCCCCATGGTCACTGGGGATAGAAACAATCTTGCAAGAAGCTTCATTTTCAACTTGTTTGCAAAAAGTCAAGAAAACATCGAGAGTATCACTTTTTGAACTAGGAAAGAAGGTCCAAGTATAGCGAGAGAGATCATCGACCATCACCAAACAATACTTGCTATCACGAAGCGATTGCATAAGCATTGGTCCAAATAGATCAATGTGAAGAAGCTCAAGAGCTCTCTTGGTGCTAAGGACTCCTTTGGATTTGAAGGAGGACAAGGTTTTCTTTCCTTGGGTACAAGGTTGGCATTCCTCATCCTTTTCAAAATCTAATTTGGGAAGTCCCTTCACCAAGTCCTTTTGCTCAATTTTTTCATTTGATGCATATTTACATGACCAAGCCTATAGTGTCGTAAAGAAATACCATTCAAATTGGCAACAAGACATCTACCAATAATAATCTTTATAGAGTCAAGAACAATAATATAAATATTACCATTTCTAGTTCCCTTATATATGATATTGTAGGATAGGGAATCTTGAAGCAAGTATTCTATAGAAGTAAAAAGCACAAGATAACATTTACCACAAAGTTGACTAACACTAATTAAATTGTGATGTAGGCCATCCATAAGAAGCACATTATTGATACAAAGTTAATTCCCCATATCACCCTCACCTATTACCTTACCCTTATTATTATCTCCAAAAGTCACTGATCCACCTTTCTTATTTGTGAATTGCTTGAAGAGGCTGATTTCACGAGTCATGTGTTTAGAATAGACACAATTAACAATCCATTAGCATTTAACCTACAAGAAAGGAAGATAATCAGTGCCCAATTCAAACTTTGGGATCCGGTGTTATCTTGGGGGAACACTTCATCTTGGGATTGGTCCCCTTCTCCCTGTAAGGACAATAAGTAGAATAATGATCATCACTCTTATAATGAGAACAAATCATAGGTTTCTTTGAGCCAAATGACTCTCCATGAAAGATTGGAGGTTCCTTGATCTTTTCTTCTTATCCTTACCTTTGCTTTTTGAAACACCCTCATATTCTAGACCACTCTTACCACTATTTTTGGTGGAGTGGTCCAAGACTTCATTAAGGGACTTCTTCCCTTTGAGGAAGGTTTGCAAGGTATCTCTCAACTTATGATTATAATCAGTAACAGTAATAAGGGTAGAAGACAATCTATAAATATCATCATTAGCATGTAGCAGATCGGCCTCAAGATAGAGGACTTTAGTCAAAAATAATGTTTTTAAGAGTAATAGAAGCAACATCCTTTCTAGGCAAAATAGATCTAGAATATAAATCATTCACTTGAGCACGCAACCTAGCATTTTTTAGTTTTAAGCAGTTGAATTTCTCTAAGATAAACATCTCTCTCATCTCTATGAGCATCACTAATAAGCTTAAGTTCAATATTTTTAGTTTTAAGAAACTCAAGGTCATCAAGGCATTTTTTGTTCTCTTCCTTAAGGCTAGAGATATTCTTAAGGTAGATCCCATTCTCAACTTCAACCCCATTGCATTGGAGCTCAAGATCAAGAAATTGGCCTTGCAAAGAATCAATGTTCTCAAGATGAATTTTCTCATTTTGATCAAGGATGTTAATTTTAGCATAAAGATCATCAATAATCTTACCCAACTAATTTTTATTAGAATTGCATTTTTAATAAGAGGAACAAATAGTATTAAGCATTTCTATAAGAGTTTCTTTGGACAACTCATGCAAGCTTACCCCACCTCACCTATGTCTTCACTTGTGGAGGCCTTGAGTGCAAGGTGGCATTCACCTTCATTGGAGCTTGATCTGCTTGAAGATGAGTCCTCCCAAGCCACATGAGCTTCATCCTTGCTTATCCTTCTTATCCTTCCTCTTGTACTTGCCTTTCTTCTTGTAATCATCCTTCTTTTTATGGGATTAAGAGAGAAAGATTTCTCCCCCCCCCTCCCAAGCTTATGGCGGAGGCTGAACGCCCAGGAGGGTGGTAAATCAAGGCAGCAACTGGGATTCAAACCTAGGTCCCTTTGTTAGGGGACATCGTGCTTGACCACTTGAATCACTCCTTGTCAGAAATCATCCTTCTTTTTATGGTTGCTCTTATGGTGGCTCTTCTTGGCCTTTGGGCATTCATTCTTGTAATGTCCCTTTTTGTCTACACTCATAGAACCTTGGAGTTAAGGATGAAGAAGACTTTCCTTTGAAGTTCTTACCCTTGGAGTAGTTGGCTTCATGATCACTAGGGCTGTCATATTCACTTGAGGAAATAGGAGAGGACCAGCAAGCAAGCTTTTGTTGAAGGATGATTGCCTCCACTTGGGCTTTGAAGGCATTATGTTTGACTTTATTTGACTCCTTCTCTTCTTTCTTTTCATCTTCCTCTTGCTTGTCTAGCCTTGGCTCATGGGCTTGAAGGTTTCCAATGAGATCCTCCATGGCTAAGTCTCCAAGACTTCTCACTTCTTCAATTGAAGTCATCTTTGGTTCCCATCTCTTGGGAAGAGACCTAAGTATCTTGGAATTGATTGATCCTCTATCCAAGGGATGTCCCAAAGCTACAAGTCCATTGACAATGGTGTTAAGCATTGAGTACATGTCTGCCATTCTTTCCTTCTTGACCATCTTGAAGTTCTCAAGTAGCCCATTGAACATGTATATCTTGGACTCCTTGACTTGTTGTGTGCCTTCATATGTGATGCACAACTTGTTCCAAATCTCATGGGATGTGTCCCAAGATGAGATTCGGTTGAACTCAGAAGAAGTGAGGGCAGAATAGATGATGCTAAAGGCATTGGCATTGAGTTGTGCCTTCTTGACTGTGGCTTCATCCCAAATGGCTACATCCTCGGTTGGCTCTTTGTAGGGGAGAATAACCACCTTCCACATGTCTTGGTTCCTTGGAGGAAGAACTGCATCCTTATTTTCCAATAAAGTAAATTGGTGTCATCGAAGACCGGTGGCCTCATGGAGAAGCTTCCCTCTAGGTTGAGTGACCCAAGTAAGTTTCTCATCTTCTCATCTCGTGAGAGATGTATCGAAGAAGACTGTGGCTCTGATACCACTTATTGGATCTAAGGGCTCTAGAGGGGGAGTGAGTAGAGCTTCAAGACTTGTTAGACCTTCAAGTTACTTCAAATAAGATTAATTACAAATAGTGATTTTGATGGCAATTGAAACATACAAAGAAATGATGAGAGATATTGAAGCAACCAAGAGAACAAGCTATTTTAGAGTGATTCCACTCTCCAAACTAGGAGAGAGTCAGTCCACTGTCTAGAGAGGTCAAGCTCTAGGATTTTGAACATGTCTAATCCTTATATTCACTTATAAGAGTTACAACATATGACCTTCCTTTTCTAGGACAAGGACATCCAGCTTCTCTTTTAGGCCAAGGGAACCTACAACCTTACAATCAAGGGATTACTTATCCAAGAGCTAGTCTTCTACCTCACAAAGGTCTTACCCACTCTTGCTATCAACAGGATGCCTTCACCAAGGTCCTCCCCTTCATGCAATGAGTCTTTGGTCTTGAGGATTTACCCACCATCTCCTTGGATCTTTCACCTTGATCTTCTCCTTCACTCGAAGTAGCCTTGAGCACATTCTTCTCTAGCTGATGAAGTTGGCTCCTTCTCCTTCTCTTAGAGAACATTTCACTAATGGAGTCTTCAAGAAAGGGGATTGGAGAAAGAGAGGTCTTGAGAGCCTCACAAGTTTATAATGATGTGGCTCTCTTGTAGGAATCCTATCTCACTCATAGTGAACGAAATGAGTTGTAATCATAAGAGAGAAAGGGGCTCAAGTGAAAAGCACTCAACTATAGCAAGGACCTTGAATAGAATGAATGAGAAACCTTGGAATAAACTCCAAGAGGTCCTATTTATAGTTGGGGATGTCCACTAGAGTGTGGGATCACTTATATGCGTTTACTATCTATTTGGAGGGGTGTAACAGATATAATTTCAAGTTTTGCACCCTTCTAATAGTTAGAATCATTTTTATGCATTCACCATATAGTGCATTCGGTCAAGTTTCAATAAAGATAACTCAACCAATCACACTATGTGACAAAGCCAATTTAAACCATCAGTCGAGTTTGTCCTAGGGTAACTTGACCGATCCACTTAAATTGAGTTTGCTCTGTAGAGGGATCAGTCAAGTTTTGTAAAATTTGAAACCCAATTAATCAGCATTCATTTCCAAAATCCATCAAGGATTGGTCGAGTTGGCAACTCGACCAATGGAGTGCTTGTGATGAATTTTACAAAATTAACTTTAAGTGACCAAATATTGGAGTTAAGTGTCCCTGGTTTTTTTTCTCATCTTAGTTACAAGTCATATCATCAATACAAATGATACAAAAAAAGTTCTAAGGTGATTTGGAGTGTTTTCCACAAAAGTGCATTTGCATTGCTTTTGACTTGAACTAAGCCAAGCTAGGGCTTGAGCAATTTGGTCCTTTTCATGTACCTAATGCCTGAAATCAATTTTTAACAAACATATTAGATACATATGAATGAAATTGTTGAGTCATTATCAAAATATGGACAATGTTAAAGACTTAGGTTAACAATACAATGTTCCTCACCCATCTAGGGTGCCATGTCATACAAAAGGGTGAAGCTAAAAAAATTATTCCAAAAGGATCATTGCACTGTGCAACCTAGCCATCTCCAACTATCCTCAAATTATAATCTATTGGTACAAGTTCATTGTGAGTTATCCCCTTCAAGTCTAACTACACCTAGGTGTGTTGAATGCAACACCCAGAGAAGAAAAAGTCAAAGAAAAAATGGAAGGAAGCGTAAAATTGAATATATAGAAATAACAACTAGGCATTACTTAGAGCAATGAGAGATCAATTTATGAGATTTTAATACACAAATGTCCAAAAGATAGAAGTTCCAAAAAAAACTAACATGTCAATAGATGAGGCAATTATCAAAAAGGATATGATTATCACAAAGGATGCTTACCATATAACAACATTATCAAATCACAATCAATGCTTATCAAACAATCAAACAAATTTTATTTAAGTAGGACCAAGACCCATAAAATCGCAAGCCTAAGTTTTGGGTAGAAAACACACACCCTATGCGGAATGTGGACACCCTTTATATATAGACAAGTGGAACATGCACACTTGGGATGGAATACGCACGTCCAAATATTATGGTAGTACAAATGTATTGTTACTAGAAATAAGCTTATTCTATATACACGCACGAAATGTGAAGGTGAGAAATAAGTTTAATCAACATAAATTTGGATCAAGTATAAAGGATGAGATTGTCCAGATAGTTAATATAAATAGGTCATTGGACGTTCAGTCATAAGATCTCATGGATTTAACATTAAAGTAGGAACTAGTACCAAAGAAATCAGATTTTCAAAAAGATTCAATAATGCACAAGGATTATTCAAGAGATGTCTCATATGAGAACAATCAATTGGTCATAATAGTAATGTCTGCATAAATAGGAAAGATTCACATACCTCATATCTTTATCTAATAGTACAAACGCAACGCCCTAGGTTCAATCTAAGGTTTAAAACACCTAGTAACATTTTATATATGAATTATCATTAAAACCAATTAGATATACTAATTTTTACAACGAGACTTTTTTGCTAATTATAATTAGATGACCTAATATGTTTGATCTTCTTGATTTGGGGACATTATTTTACTTGGTCTGTAGTGATATTATAACGACCTCATTCCCTGGCAACCCCCAATTAAGGAAGGCCGAGAAACTAGAGATGTTATCCCAAAAACAGGATCAAATGGTTTTGCACATAATTAACAATAATTAATAAATTTTACTAAACTAACTAAACTTGGTACATGATATAGACAGATGGTTTATTTCTTGATAAATTCTAGAACCCATGTTTTATAAACTTTGGAAAAAGAGTTTTCTTTTTATCTTATACCAAGTAAAGTTAGTTTAGTCAAATTTATTACTTATTTTTATTATGTGCAAAACCATTTAATCCTATTTTTGGGATAACATCTCTAGTTACTTGGCCTTCCTTAATTGGGGGTTGTCGGGGAATGGGGCCGTTATAGATATAAACATTTAGTTATGGATTGTATACCATTACTATGTTTATGGGAATTTATAAGATTGACTTACAAATTCAATCAACTTTTATCTTGGAACATGTCTAGATAAATTTCTTATAATTTTAGGATTTTAACATCTTTCTATTTTTAGTTTTTACATTTCTATAATTATTTATTATTTTATAAAATTCATATGTGTCATGTATTAATAACAAAATGTGCTCAAAAAATAGAATTGTCCTTGCATAAACATTTAGAAACTTTATGGTCACCAGAAGTACCATAACTTGATGTGAATCCCCCTCGTGTGTAGGAAGGCAAAGACCATAGTGAAGAACAATGCATCAATGGGTATAGCACACAATGGTGAGACAAGGCCCGCCAATCAAAACATGTGAGAAGATAACACCATAAGGCTCTTGTACACGTATAGTGTTATAAGACACATAAGGTGGAAAGTGTGTTAGAGACAATTACCAGGAGTTGGGAGAATATCTCCATCAGAATAGTCTCATGAGACTACAAGGATATAATGGCTCTTCAAAGAAACCTGAAAAGGAAGTGGATACTAGGATAAGGGAGAAGGTTAGAAGTCATGCCCTATTAGATATGTGTAGGAAACAATAAAGGAACCACAAAGGTACACAACAAGAAAAAAATCTCATAAAACACGCAGTAGTTTATGTGTATGTGAAGGTGATGGAGAAGGTTTCATATACAGAACTATTAGGCTTCAATGGGAAGAGATCTCTTTATTTTATTTTATTTATTAGAGAATTTATTCAATAGAAGGTGGAGTAGGAAAACCAATTGGGAAAGGTATAAAACTTAAACTTAAAGATATTATGAAGAGATAAAAGGAAATTTTTGTGATTCAACAGAGGAACCACAAATACCAAAGAGGAATAAAAAAATTAGTTAACAAATAAAAATTATATATTGGAAAGAAAACTATAATTATGTAGAAGTGAAGCACACGAGTAAAGATTAAAAACCAATATATATAATTTTGTAAGTAACTTTAGTGGAGGAAATGTGTTTCCTACATTTGCTAAGTAGAGAACTATAAATGGTAGGATTATCATGAGAGGGGAAATAGCTAAGAGAAAATTAATAGGAATAAATATTATCTAATTGTGAGGAGATAAGTTAAGCAATAATTAACACATAATAGGAAAAAATAAATATATAAAAAGGTCATTCTTCTTCCCTTTCTTATGTCTATGTTTTTTAATACATTTTCCCTTGTTTTTCCAAGAGTGTGGTTAAAGAAATATTGACTACTACATTTATAATAAATACACTTCTAAATTTCTATTTGTTTAATTATCTACCCAAAAAATGTGCACAATAATTTACAGTACAATTGTGTAGAATATATTTATTTAGTTCCTTTTCTATCATTTGATTTATCACTCTTTTATCTCATCTTATTCATCCCATTATGCACTAACTTTCTCACAATATTTCTCTTCAAGCTTTAGAGTCATCGAAAACATGTATAACAGTTTTATTTCAATTAAAGGCATCTATTTAATTAATGTTAAGTTAGATACAAAGTTACAAATTTGAGACAACCATATGTATTTCAAATATATATTACATAAAATATTTGTAGAGGATATAGGTGCTAATAAATTTACAATTTAAAATTAAAAATTATAGGCACGTGGATTTTAAATCAAAGGGTGAAGACATTATTTATCAAACCATTTTCCTTTACCTATTATTATTAACAAATGCAGGAGGTAAGGGGGAGGTTTAGTAAGAAAATTGTGTAGTCAAGATGATGATTATTTCTTATTTGAGTTAATTGATTGATTATAGATATTTGGTGGTCTTTATTTGTTTCCATACAGTTAGTAACTTGAGTAAAAAGATTTGTTTTCATATGATAGCTTAGTGTGATTGTTGTTATTTATTAAACATATTCATAATATATTTATTAGAGGAGTATTTATATATAATTTCTTTTAATTTATTTAATTATGTCATGATTCCATGGTGTTGTAATTACCTCGACTTATATCTTTGTAACTCATTTTATATTTTAAAAATAAATCTGTTTTAAGATTTTTCCACCATGAAATTTTTCATAGATTTATTATGCATGTGCAACATTGTTTCCCTTTATGTTATCACAAAATTTTATTACAACTTTGCATAAATTATATACTTATAAGCCATACAAGTTGGTTGATACCATATATTTCATATATATTAGATTTTTTATGAAAAATAGATACTTTGGGATATTTATCTATATTGATCCCTTATATATATTATAGTGTATTAATGGGATTTAGTGCGCATTAGGATAACATCTTATTAAAAGAAAATTTACTATTGGATTTATTTTAGTTCCAACCATGCTTCCATGGTTTCAAGGGTAGGTACGTCTAGATTTTGGTATGTTACAACATTCCACCTCTTGAAGAGGATTTCATCCCCAAAGTCCAACAAACTATATTCTAGTGAATAGAGTCACCTATTAAGTAGAAAGTAACTATCAATCTTAAGCATTATGACATCACTTTTTCTTACAATAAAATTCAATCTAAGAGAGTTACATCACACATTGGGTTATCTTAAAATTATTGTGCTTACTTGGGTTACATAAATTGTGATGGTATATTTATAATCATTGTTTTATCAATATTAATTCCATAATATTTTCTAAAGTATTAGAATTGCATACATGTGGTCACTAGGGTTTACAGCAGCCTCTTATCTTTCATTACATAATCATGAGATAACCAAATTTTGTAACTGGGTTACCTTGAGGATTATCATTTTTTCTAAGAAATTAGGTATGAACTTACTCGAAGAGTTTGACAAGTATAAAGTTTTTCTTTTGAATTCAATATTAGGGTTATCCCATTCATTATTTTTATAAGTTTTACCATGGTTAACTAACGTCTTTGTACAGTGACCAAACTGTTAGATATTTTCTATTGGGTGGACTAGGTTTAAGGTGTAGAATTAGAATTTGTCCAAGAAACACATTTTTCTTGCCATAATTGAGTATTATAGAGTAATGTATGCATATTATTAAATGAATTATCTATGAAGTTAATGAACAAATGAAACAAACATATTATGATAGGAGTGTACTTAAATTTCCTTTCAATTCAATTGGCATTATCTCATAGGGAATGGATGTTCACACATTTTGTTAAATATTACAATTTTTTTTTGGTTGAAAGAGTAGATATCTATACCAATAATTTTATTTACCAAGTTGGGGTAAAGAGGCATCAAGTAAAAAGGACCCTTCGTTACTTCTGAAAGTTTTGTAACCTAATTACCAACTTACCTCACATATTTTCACCATTTTAGTTAAGTGAAAATAAATTTTAAAAACTTTATTTTAATTTTTCAGGTAATAATCCATAGTGGTCCACTCAGCATGGTGTGCTCCTTTGCACTAGTTTGGTGGTAGTTTTATATATTTGACACTAACTGTGGAACTTAATGATTTCTTTATTGAGTCCAAGTATCCCTACATTTGAATCAACATCCTAGAGAATACATGTTATGATACTTCACCCCTTAGAAGGATCAATCTAAAGTGTAACTGATATTAAAGAGATAATGAAGGGTAAGACAACTAAAATATATTGTTCCAAAACGTATTATCATCATTACTAGATCTAGGGCATAAGGGTTGATCTAACCAGTGATAATGAAGGGTAAGCCAACTAAAATATATAGTTCCAAAACTTCTTCTCATCATTGCTCCACACTAGATCTACGGCCTAAGTGTTGATCTAACCAGTCAGGATGTCTCCGACACATAGAACAAAACATAATGTACAGGGGTTAGTATCTAAGCCAGTCTGTTCTAGTGGAAACCCCAATTGAGATCATACTTGAAGGGGACTAATATGAGAGTTGAGGTTGAAACTAGGTTTAACCTAGTTGAGGCTATTTAAGGTAGTATACAGCCCATATTGTTTAACTAACTTTCTCTTAATTCCAAAAATGGGATCTAGTCACCAAAAGTTTATCTCATACATAGGTAAGGTTATAACCACTAATTGGAAGATAGGGTAGTTAGTGTTAGCATAGGTTGAGTTTCAACCACATCATTGTTTTGGGAAATAGGAGGGGCCAAGTTAGGTAGGGAATATAACCATAATTTGTATCCTTTTACTTAGGGGTACAACTCTCAAAGTCCTTTATAAGTTTGTTGACTATCAACACAAGCCATAGATATAGGGACAAATAGGATAAACTTGAAATTGTCAAATTCACCAACTTCAAATGATTTTCTACCATCTTTTTAGGAGTGGGATCCGAGAGGGGATCCACTCCTTACTTATTTGAGTAATCAATTCATCCAATACATACACACTATCAAGTATGATGGATTAGGTCTATTTTCATTTCCCAAAAGATAGGTTTACAAGAAACAATATTGCATAGCAGCAGAATGAAACTCAACTATTACAATTATCACAATATATATATATATATATATATATATATATATATATATATATATATATATATATATATATATATATTGTTCCTCACATGTATAGGGTGGTATCTCATACAAAAGGGTGAATCTAGAAGAAAATATATTCTAAAAGGATCAGTTGCAATGGACAATCTAGCCATCTCAATATATCTTCAAATTCTAAGCTCTTTGTATGAGTTCGTCCTAAGTTATCTCCAAGTCTACCTACACCTGGGTAGGTTGAAGGAAACACTCAGAGATAGAAAAGTCAAAGAAAAAGGTAAGTTGGAATAAAATTGAGCATGTGCAAAGTAATAACTACTAGGCATTACTTAGAGCAATGAGAGACCAATTTAGGAGATTATAATAAAGGGATGTACAAAATATAAAAGTTCTATAAGAACTAACATGTCAATAGATGAGGCATTTATCAAAAAGGATATGATTATCAAAAATGATTCTTGATATATAATAACATTATCAAATCAGAAATGCATGTCAAACAATCAGACTAATTTTATTTAAGTAGGACCGAGACCCATAAAATCTCAAGCCTAAATGTTGGGTGGAAACACACACCCTAGTCATAATATGTGTGTCATTTATATATAAGTATGAGTGGAATATGTGCACTTAGAATGTAATATGTACGTGCAAATATTATGGTAGTACATATGTATTACTACTGTAAATAAGCCTAGTCTATTATACATGCACAAAATGTAAAGGCAAGGAATAAGTTTAGTGAACATCAATTTGGTTCAAGTGTAGAGGATGAAATTTTCCAAATATTTAATACAAATAGGTCATAGGACCTTAAGTCAAAAGATCTCATGAATTTACTATAAAATCATGAATTAATAATAAAGTAATAGGATTTTCATAAAGATTCAATAATGGATAAGGACTATTATAGAGATGCCTCATATGGGAACAGCTTATTATTCATATTAGAATGTCTAAATAGATTAGGAATATGCATATAACTCATATCCTTGTATAATAGTCCAAAGTGGACACCCTAGGTCTGATAGAAGGTTTGAACCAACGAATAACATTTTATACCATAATTATCATTAAAACCAATTAGATGTACTAACCTTTACAACAAGACTTTTTCAATGAATCTAATTAGTCGTTGAAAACCAAATGACCTAATATGTTTGATCTTATTGATTTTAAAACATTATTTTACTTAATTTATGGAGTTCTAAACATTTAGTTATGGATTGTATAAGATTACTATATTTATGGAAATTTATAAAATTGACTTACAAACTCAATCAATTTTGATCAGGGGATATGTCTAGATAAATTATTTATTATTTTAGAGTTCTAAAAACTTTCTTTATGTATTTTTTACATTTACACAATTATTTGTTAATTTATAATATTCATATGTGTCGTGTATCAATAACAAAAGGTGCCTGAAAAGATAGATACGCCCTCGCATAACAATTTAGAAACCTTGTTGTCACCAAAACTATCAAAAACTTGATACAAATATCCCTCAATAGTAGGAAGCCAAAGACCATACTGAAGAACAAATTATCAACAAGGATGAACACACAACGGTGCGACAAGGCCCACAAACCAAAACCTGGGAGAAGATAACACATGTCGACTCTTATACATGTATATTTTATAAGACACTTGAGGGAATGGTGATAGAGACAATTATCAAGAGTTGAGAAAATATCTACATCAGAATAGTCTCATGAGACTACATGGCTTATTAATATATTTTCCTTTATTTCCCCAACAATGTGGTCAAAGAAATATTTACTACTACATTTACGATAAATACACTTCTAAATTTATCTTTGTTAAATTATTTACTCAATATAAAGTGCATAATAATTTGATGTAAAATTATTTAGAATATATTTATTGAGTTCCTTTTCTATCATTTCATTTATCACTCTTTTATCTTGGCTTATTCATCCCATTACGCACTAACTTTCTCACAATGTATCTCTTCAGACTTTAGAGTCATTGAAAACATGTACAGCAATTTTACTTCAATAAAAGGCATCGATTTAATTAATATTGAGTTAAACCTAAAATTACAAATTTGAGGCAACCATATATATTGATAATATATTTTCATCAATTATTTGTGGAGGACATAGGTGCAAATAAATTTACAATTTCAAATTAATTATTATAGGCATGTGAATTTTAAATCATAGGGTGAAGACATTGTTTATCGAATCATAGACATTGTTTATTAAATCATTTTCCTTTACTTATTATTATTACAGAATTTAGGAGGTAAGAGGTAGGTTTAGTAAGGAAATTGTTTAGTCAAGATGATTATTATTTCTTATTTGGTTTATTTGGTGATTATAGATATTTGGTAGTCTTTATTTGTTTCCATACAAATAGATACTTGAGTTAAAAGATTTTTTCCATTATGACGTCCTAACGTGATTGTTGTTATATATTTAATATTTTTCTAAAACATTAACTAGATAAGTATCTCTTTAGAGTTTGTTCTAATTTATTTAATCATCTCATGATTCTATGTTGTTGTAATTGCCTTGGTTTATATTTCTATAACTCTTATTATATTTGAAAAGGCAGTCCATTTTAAGATTGACCACCATGACAAATTTCCATAGATTTATCATGCATGCATAGTAGTGTTTCCCTTTATGTTATACCACCAATGTTCTTTATTATAACTTCATCTAAATTATATACGTATAAACCAAGTTCATATTACTTATTTAATATATTATATTTTTTTGATGAAAAACAAATACTTTGAAATATGTATCTCTATTCATCCCTTATATTGTACAGTGTATTAATGGAATTTAGTGCACATTAGTATAAATCTTGTTAAAAGAAAATTAATTGTTGGATTTATCTTAATTTCAACCATTCTTACATGGTTTCAAGGATAGGTATATCTAGATTTTGATATGATACAATACATGGTTTTGTTTTTATCTCGTACATGGTTCTGTTTTGAGGCTGTCACATGTTGTCTGAGCTGAAGAGTACTTTCGTGTGGGTGTTTTGGTGTCTAATGCACGCTTGGGCCAGCTGGAGATGTGTAAATGAGCCAATTCAGTCAGGAGTGTGGTCCCTAGTTTTGTTTTTATGAAGTCAATTAAGGTATTTTTTAGAGTTCTCATTGGTCAGTTCCTCGAAGTTCCATGATTAATCGATCTAATGTCAGAAAATTATGCAAAAATAGTCACCAAAGAGTTATTTGAATAAGTAATACAATTACATCGGTACTAAGGCCTAATTCATTCAGATCAGAACATGTTTTTCTAATGACATGGGATTAGGGCTTCATGCTATGGTTTTGGTAAATTTTGATGCATACTTTGTTAATCTTAAGTGGTTTAGATTTTAAATATGAGTAAGGAGAATTGACCTAAGGATGTGCCTTGCTCCAAGTAAGTGGTCATGCCACTATACATTTGTACCTTGGATGAATTGCATGAGTATGGGTGATGTATGCATTATGCTTTCAATATCAAGTTGTGATATGAAATTAAGACAAAGATGATTATGCTTCTAATTTTATTATTGCATGCGAATTTTATATTCATAAAGTCATAGGGCTCTCATCTTGATTCAATAAATTAGTTAATTATGATGTATTGTGCTCACAAAAATAAAGTAGAATTCATGTAAATTATGTAATGTTAATTGCAAGAACAAGAGGGAGAAATCCCTTGATGATTGAGATAATGCACTTAAGTAGTGAATCGTTCCTCTTTAAGTTGTTTTGCCTTTGTCATTGATGAGCACTTTGGTGCAACTATGATGAGCCTTAACTGGCCTGATGAGTACTTTGGTACAACTATTAGATGAGGAAAATTTACATTGATGCCAAGATGAAAATAATGACGTCAATGGTAATCAAGAGAATTAAGTAACTTTTATATGATTCTTGCAACGACGGATCTTTATGGCCATTTTAGGCTTCCTAACAGTGATGGCCTTTTCAAGCATGATGTGCCCCAACTGGATAGTTATATTGATAAGTCATATAGTAATGTTATCTAATTCATTGATGTAATTCTTTCTAAAGTAGAATGAGAATTCTTAATGTTAAGACGTATCAAGTTTACTTCAGTTCGAGTATATGTAATTATTTTCAAATTTTATAAAATGTATATTGTTGCTAACTTACAATGTTGTTTTCTTTTGCATAGACGTCAAACATGATGTTCGTAGGTCAATGACCAAAGGATGACTGAAGCGAGCACTTCAACATAGCTAACACCATAGAAGACTTTTAACTTGGTAGGGTGCCCTCTACTGAATGGTTATTCAGTTTCAGGATTACATCAAGATGAATAAACTGAGACTTGTTTATTGAGTGAATAAAATAGTGTACAATGTAGTGTCTTATATAATAGAAGAGAATAGATACTAAAGAAGATGTGAGCAATATGAGATTAAACTACAGAAGTGAACAACATAAGTGAGGCACATGTTATGCACATGACACTCAACAAAACATAATAGAACACAACATATCTCTATACTCCCCCTCAAGCTGGAGCGTAGATGTCGAACATGCCCAGCTTGTCGACTAGAGTTTGAAAATGAGCTTTGGGAAGTATCTTCGTGAAGATGTCTGCAACTTGCTTGTTAGTATTGAGATATGGAGTGCAAATCCGACCAGAAAGAACTTCTTCTCGAATAAAGTGACAATCGACCTCAATATGTTTCATCCTCTCATGAAAGGTGGGGTTGCTCGCAATAAAAATGGAGGCCTTATTGTCACAAAACATTGGTATAGGGATGGAATAACATATATCAAACTCCTGAAGAAGACTCTGAACCCACAGAAGCTCGCAAGAAGTATGAGCCATCGCTCAGTATTCTGCCTCTGCACTGGATCTGGAGACAACAGTCTACTTTTTGCTTTGCTAGGTGACAAGGTTTCCACCCACAAATGAACAGTAGTCTGATGTTGACTTTCGATCAGAATGGCTTCCTGTATAGTCTGAGTCTGAGAAACCAGATAGGTTTCAGTGACCATGCTTCTTATACATCAAGCCTTTCCCTAGAGAACTTTTAAGATATCTCAGAATATGGCATATAAAATCCCAATGACATTGTCAGGGTTTGTCAAGATATCAGTTGATGAATCTGACGGCAGCAGTAAGATCGGCTCATGTGACAGTCAAATAAATAAGCTTGCCTACCAGCCTCCTGAACTGGTGATGATCAGCATAGGGAGGAGATTTTGCATCATCCCAGGTCATGTTTGGGTCAAGTGGAGTGTTAGCCGGTTTGCAGCCTAGCATGCCAGTTTCCTGCAACAGATCAAGCACATATTTTCTCTGAGAGAGACACAATCCTACAGATGATCTGGAGACTTCAATGCCTAAGAAATATCAAAGTTTTCCCATATCTTTAGTGACAAAGTGCTTCTCTAAGTATGTTTTAGTTTCCTGTATGCCCACAGTATCACTTCCAGATAAGATAATATCATCCACATAAACAATCAGAATGACAAGTTCAGCCACTGTCTTGCGAATAAAGACTGAATGATCAGAATGAGAACGATAAAATCCAAAGGTGACTAATATCTGACTAAGCTTGTCAAACCAAGCTCACGAACTTTGTTTGAGACCATAGATAGCCTTGTTCAGCTTACATACTTTGGAGGCAGACTCCCCCTGAGCAACAAACACAGGTGTTTGCTCCATGTAGACTTCTTCCTATAAATATCTGTAAAGAAATACATTTTTCACATCAAGCTAAAAGAGAGACCAGTCTTTATTCACAGTAACCGAAACCAGAATGTGAACAGAGTTTATTTGTACAACAAGAGAAAAGGTCTCAAAATAATCGACATTGTATGTCTGTGTGTAGCCCTTTGCAACAAGATGGGCTTTGAGGCGTTCAATAGTCCCATCAGGCTGATATTTAATAGTAAATATCCAGCAAAAGCCCACTGTAGGGCAAGAAGAAGGGCGATCCACAAGCTCCCATGTCTTGTGATCACACAGAACTTGCATTTCCTGGTCCATTGCCTTCTTCCATGCTAGACTAGTAAGAGCCTCTGTAGCATTTTTAGGAACAGTGACAGCAGAAAGTGCAGAAGTAAAGTAGGCAAAGTTCTTATGCAGATTGTCAGATGTGCATAAATGACTGATAGGATGTTTAGTACAAGAGTGAACACCTTTCCGTAAGCCGATAGGAAGATGCAAGTCAGAAGTTACCTCAGTATTTATTTGATCATCCGTAGACGTAGGAATTGGTTGAGGGGCCATCAAAGGAGTGCTTATCTTCAATCGGCATTTGTATACTTGCAGCGGACGTTCTTCAGACTAGTCAGAGACAGACAAATCTTCAACAATATATGGTAGAGGTGTTTGTGCCAACACATCATGAGATAGGCCTGCTCCATCCTCAAAAAAGAAAGGCATATGCTCAAAAAAGACTACATCTGCACTGACAAACCACTGTCTAAGTATCGGATCAAAACAGCGATAGCCTTTTTGAGTTCTCGAATAACCCAAAAAAATGCACTTAGTAGACCGAGGGTCAAGTTTTGACATTCCCGGGTGCAGATTCTTAACAAAGCAGGTACACCCAAAAATTCAAGGTGGTACAGGAAAAAGAGGTGCATCAAGAAACAAAATCGAGTAAGGTATGCAATTTTTTAAAATAGAAGAGGATATGCGGTTTATAAGGAAACATGTTGTAGTACTGCCTCAGGCCAGAAACGACGAGGAACTTTATCATGGATAAGAAGAGTGCAAGAAACCTCTAAGAGATGGCGATTTTTGCGTTCAGCAACGCCGTTTTGTTGTAAAGTATAAGGGCAAGTGGTTTGGTGTATGGTGCCATGATCAGAACAAAAGGAAGTGACAAATTTCTGGATAAACTCTAGGCCATTGTCAGTATAGAGAATTTTGATGGTTTTATTGAATTGGATTTTTATTTTAGAAAAGAAAATGTGGATATTGTCCAACACAGTACTCCAATCTTTGAGCAAAAATAGCCAGGTAGCACGGGAATAATCATCAATAAATGTCAGAAAATACTTAACACCAGTTTGACTCAGGACACTGCATGGACCCCAGATGTCTGAATGAACAATATCAAAAATATCTTTAGACCCAAATTCTTTCTTAGCAGGAAAGACAAACCTCGTTTATTTACCCAAAATACATGTTTCACAAGAGAATTTATTTTTAGCTAAAGTAGGAAATAAAAGCTTCAACTTCGCAGCAGACGGATGACCCAGCCGGAAGTGTCACTGAAGTCCAGAGAGAGATGTAGATAAGAGAGCTGAAGCTGCAGGTCGTCCATCCACAAGTAGTAAAGTCCATCTGGTCCTTCATGGCCCGAATCAATCCTCGTCTCCATGTGGATATCCTTCAAAACACAACCAGAGGGATCAAATTTAATAGAGCAGTGAAGTTGTTTGATAGTTTTACTGATATTAATAGGAAATTGAGGTATATATAAAACAGAGTGAAGATTCATCTTGCGAGATAGCGGAATTGTGCCAACGCCATGGACTGGCATTTTTGAGCCATTAGCAACTATGACTGATGGAATATGCGAAGTTTTTGATAGAGCAAAAAATAAGTGGATGTTGTCTGCCATGTGGACAAACGCTCCAGAATCAATACACCACTTATGGTTACCAGCAGAGGGAGACGCAAGCATAGCAGAGGAACCGACCGCCGATGTCGAAGGTAGTTGAGTCATTCTCTCCTAGAAGAATTTTTCAAACTCAGAGCGAAGCCAATCAGTGGTTGGAGGAGCAACTGGTGGATTGGATGCAGCTTCAGTAGTAGCTTCAGTAGAGGCATGGTTTGCCCAGGCTGGCTTGCCACGCTTGATCCAGCACCTATCTTCAGTGTGATTGTCACGACCACACCGGTTGTAGTAGCGAGGTCTAGTGGATTGACCTCGTCCAGGAGCAGTAGAAGTGCCTCTTCCTCTAGAAGGTGGTGGACGTCCTCCACGGCCACGTCCACGACCGCAACTACATCCAGAATCAGCAGTACGAGCAACCAAGGCAGGATGCTCAATAGCAGGTGTAGAGGATACATATGGGAGTCGCTAGACTCACTTTAGAATGTCGTGAAGAGTCGGTAGTGGATCACTTGATAGAATTTGATCAACCACGTCTGAAAAGGATGCAGGTAGGGCAGCCACAAACTGAACAAGTTGGAATTCATTATGCTGCTTCTGAGCCTCTTTGATGTCAGCAATCAGAGGGTGGTAGATCTCATACTCATTCCAGAGAGCAGAACATTGGTTGTAAAAATCTTCAATAGATGCATCTGAGGAATACTCCTTCTTGGCTAGGTTTTTAAAATTTTCAAAAACCCTCTTAGGATTTTGTTGATGCGAGTAGACATGAGACAGCTGGTCCCGCATTGCTTTGGCATCGTGAAGGCACGGTAGAAACTGACTAATGTGCGGCTCGGTGCCATTGAGAATCCATGACATAACGCCTGATACATCTTTAGACCATTAGGCATAAGCTTGTTTGGTCTTGTCGTCAGCAGTAGCAGCAGGGGCAGTAGGAGGATCAGTGGTAAGATGTGAGTATCGGCCTTGAGCCTTCACATACAGTACAAAGGACGCCGACCACAGATGGTAGTTCGAGTCGTCGAGCTTGAAAGTGGTAACACAGAGAGACCGAGAAGGCTCAACGGAAGCCATATTGAGTAGAGACATGTAGTAGCAAGATGGTGGCGTAGCAGCAACAGGCAGCAACTAAAGAACCCACGATGGGGTAGCAGCATACATTAAATAATGAACCCTCTATGGGGCAGTAGCAGCAGCAGAGATCTGACGCATCAAATCAGAAGGACCCATTTTCGGGCAGAGAGATGGATAAAAGGGACCTAGGCCGACATGAGAAAATCAATATTCCTTCATGAGGCGCAGGCAGAGAAAGATCTGGAGACGTAGAGGACTCTCAACGTGAGAGATCTATGGCTGTCTAGAAGAATGGATTAACCGCTAGGAGAAGAGGAAGGGAGGTGATGGTGGGGAAAGTAGAGAAAGGAGAAGGGTAGCAGTTGTCGGTTAGAGGAGTGGTGAGAGGAGGGGCGGAGGTGGAGAGGAGGTTGGGTGGCGGCGGCAACAGGAAGGGGCGGTGGGTGGGGGGCAGGTGGTGGCGGCGGGTAATGGGGGCGGTTGGGGGGGGGTTGGCTGCGGGTGGGGGAGGGAAGGTGGTGGTGGCGGCGGGTGGGGAAGGGAAGGTGGTGGCGGTGGCGAGTGAGGACAGCAGCGGCGGCGCTGAGCAGGGAAGCCAGCGGCGACGGCGGGGGGTTCAGGGTATAGGGGAATGGTGGGAAAAATAAAGGAACCAGGCCTGCTCTTGATACCATATGAATACACCGAGATTTGTTTATTGAGTGAATAAAACAGTGTACAATGCAGTCTCTTATATAACAGAAGAGAATATAGACTAAACCAGAGGTGAGCAATATGGGACTAAACTACATAAGTGAACAGCATAAGTGAGGCACATGTTATGCATATGACACCCAACAAAACATAACATAATACAACATATCTCTATAAGATTTATTATTATTATTATTATTATTATTATTATTATTATTATTATTATTATATAATGTTTTGTGACCTTTCTTCAAACTAAGTGGCACATAATGTGGACAACATAGCATTTACTTCCGATAACATGTATATACTTGGAAGGGTGTTACATTTAGGCGTAAAATAAAGTTCACCCTCCTGCCTACATACAAGATCATTAACCCTAAAGTCTGCCCCCACAGTGATATTTTGTAGCAACTTCACTGCATCGTACATTCTCCTAATATATTCTTTACACAATCTCCTCAAAATTAAAAGAAAATCCTGCCACCGATCGTTCAAATTCAGGTATGAACACTTTCAATGGACTATGCTCTGATCTGGGTATCCTTGATGGTTGCAATGGTGGCGGCAGCATGCCTTTTCATCCTTTTTACCTGTGATTAGGGACCGTTTGGAGCCCCCAATAAGATAACTTAGAATTTACCAGTTACGTGGTTAAAATTAGAGCAACTAACATCTGTTTCTAAATTATGTTTGGCAAACATAGTATTTCTATTGCAGTAGTCATAATAATTCCATCATTTATACACTTCTTAGTATAGATGGATAATACAGAATCCTACTTGAGTTTAATCATTTTCCATCGTGGGCATTTGAAATCAGTGCCGTGTTGAGAAGTCTATCTTGTAGTTAACAATATATGCAATATTTTCAAACACTTTTCCAAATGACATTTTGCACGTATAAGTATAGACAGCCATTTGATTATTCTGAAATATTTCATTTTGCATTTCTACATAAGTCAGCATAAACAAGTGGGTACAAAACTAACAAGTCCTCAGTCGACAAAAACGTACTTCAATACTTATTTACTCGAGCAATGTCAACATCAAATTACAAGTCCATGATCACTTGATTGCCATACATTACAATCACATTAACCATCAAATCAGGTCTCAAAAATACTATCGTAAAGAAATCATCTATCTACCTAGGAGACAAGCTTTAGAAGAAGAAAAAAACTTTGTTTTTGCTCCTCCATGAACATGACGTGTTAGCTTCTACATACCTGGACAAGTGTAAATTTACTGAACAAATGAGACATATTTAAAACAAACTTTTATCTTCAAGTAGATTGCTTTATCACAAACAAAAAATACTGATGTAAAAACTAAGGAAGCTGCTGAAACACAATTGAAAAAAAAATGGACATCTAACTCAGTTACGTTACTTACTAGTCTCTTGTACAGCCTAAACCAAAAAAAAATAAGATGTCAAATATTAGACCTTCAACAATAAAGACTATATACAAAGGCTGCAAGTGGACAAAACCAAATCCAATCACTACGCCATAGCAGAGACGGAACAGGAAAAAGTGCACGGAGGAGTCATGATTATAATTTTTTTATTATTATTATTATCGAGAGAACCGCCCCCATAAAAGCGCCTCCGAAATGGTACTCATCGTGCAGGCCGGCCAACTGTGCGCTTTAACCGGTTCCCGGGTGTGCGGGGTGCTCGGGGCTCGAGAGTTTTATGTTGTCATGATTATAACCTAGGAGTATAGTTCCTCCAAGAAGAAATACAACTAAATAGCCCAGGTACTGCATGCAAATTTTTCCCAAAACAACAAATTGCAAAGGAGGCAGCGCGTTATCTTATAAGTTCTAACAGAACGCAGGAACGAACATAGAATATCTTATTTTGGGAAGAGCATATACACCACAACCACAAGTTAAAACATAGAAAGCCACGATTATAGACAAAATCTCAATTTGTGTGGCTCAATCTAATATCATTCAATGCTACTTCAGGGGGTTAAAACTAAACATGAACACTCTCCACATTTTCTAATTCTTTTATTTCCAAATACAGATCACTAGGTTACAGATGTTGCAATACAGGACTTTACAGTATTGTGACTTACTCCTTGATGTATCCTCCTTATCCCACACTGTCGAGAGAAATGGCAGAAATCAGGAAAATAAATCAAACAACTAGATTAGAGTTTTCTAGAACTTGCCAATTGATAATATTTGATTTGGTGCAGAATACGACACCCCCACAGTACAATTAACCTTCTTGTTGATGGTATTGCTTGTCTCCCCTATCCTCCACCCCACCCTAACACAGCCTCTTTAAAGTTTGAGACTGACAACCATTCACTTCACTTGCATGTCATTGAATGTTTCCTGCAAACAATGTCAATGATCACCCTATCGCTAACATCACCTGCAAATTCGCTTCTACCTTCTGCTTTGATTTAATAGGCTCTACAAAAATTATCCGCACCCCTCAGCCCCAGCCCTCCTATACCAGTCTGCCACGAAAGGCATGTTAGCATGATACCCTTGTTTCGTGCAGCAGCACCCCTACACTCCTAATGACCCATGAAAGGTCCATTTGACCGTCATTGTTTGAAACAACTGATTATATAGGATATGTTCTTGCCACCATACTGGTGTCAAAATATCATCTTCCACATAACCCCACAGAGTTTTCATAGGACAGTCCCTCTCAACCAACCCAATAAGGATTTTTCTATCGTCCCTCACCAACATCCATCAACAACTGATCATGGTTGTTGCTCGCCCCCACTCAATGTCAAGTGTGCCTATACACTGAAAGCTCAGCTAGCATACCACCTTGGTTTTTCCCACTCTAGGAGAGGAAGGTGGTCGAGCAATTTCTCATTCTTCTCCTTGCAGCATTCACACCTGGAAACTCCAGTGACGACTATATGAAAGCTTAATTGACCACTTTTATACTCTCTCATCCATGGCAAGACGCCTATATGAAAGCTTTCAAGTGATGACTCCAACTCCGGTTGGAAAATCACAATGCTGATTACTGTTCCATATTGGCTGGAATATATGTACAAGCTCAGGCAGATCAGATTCAATATCACACTAAATCTATTGTCTTAACCATACAATATCCTTGGTCACTTATTAGATTGGAAAATATAATATGTACAGGAGGAAGGAATTGTCGTCACGTATTAGTTATGGATTTCCTCAAAGACGGCAGAAGGACGAGCAACAAAAAGGCAACAAAACAACTGTTGTTCAGCCATGGTAGGTTACCCTAAACCCAACTAATGCTATTTATGACAGATTCCACCAGGTCTGCATTTGCATCTGCTTTTTGTTTACAGGAACAAGTTCAGAATTTCAGATTTACATCAGGACAATCCTGAACTCATGTAAGTTTCTCTTGATAGATCTTATGAACCACCAAGGCAACAGAGAATGAAAGAAATCTCCAATGTTCAAGGTTACCACCAACCTAGGAAGCATGGACACTTCAAAACAGGTGTCGTACCCGTGTCCGACACGTATTGGACACCCGTACTCCGTGGACACGTCTAAATACGTATTGGACACTTCTCCAGCCGTGTCCAACATTTTTTTTTATAGGTGGACACGGCTTGGACACGGCCTGGACACGGCCTGGCCCATTTACAGCCCAAAACAGGCTTGCCTTTCCACTAACGTAGTCACATAAGTAGGCAGCTAAACATGTCTTTGATAGATCAAATCCAGCTCAGTTCGCAAGAGGGTGGCAGTTGTATTCTTGCTGTTCTTATCACATATCTAAGTCTAGAGCAGCAACAACTGTCTCCCTATTCTTGTTTCTATATAATCTCTCGATTCATTCATCTATTCTTGGGCTTGGGGCCTTCCTCTAGTTCTGGAAAACTGATTAACTGAGGGAAACTATCAACCTTTTGTTGGATCGATGGGCTCTAGAGGGGGGGTGAATAGAGCTACACACACTTCACAAAAATGATTAGACCACCAATTTAATTGTAGTGCAAAAGCTAATGTAAGTAGCAATTTGATATCCTATTCTAGCAAACAAAGCAAGGATAAGAGATAATGAATATCATGCACTTGGACAGGTGGTTTAAAGTGGTTCCACGTCCTAAACTTAGGAGCGATGTCAGTCCACTACCTAGAGTTGGTTAGACTCTAGGATTTGCAACTTGGTCCTCTTATTTATCACGATAAGATTACAAGAAACATAAACCACACAACCAAGGGCTTAACTACTCAAACTAAGATCTTCTACCTATCCAAGGAATTACCCACAAAGCAAGATTCTTCAGCCTTCTTCAAAGGACTTACCCAATCTTACCTTTGTCTTCAACCTTGCAGGATTTACCTATCTTACTTGAACTTGCCTTGCACCTCTCCTTCACTTGGAGAGCTTGCAAACGTTTTCCCTTCACCAAGGGAGCTGGAGCAACGATCAATCTTCACTCTTGAAGATCAGCAACACATCTTCCCCTTCACTCGGAGAAGAACATCAGCAACTCCTCTTTCACTCGGAGAAGTAGCTTCAATCAATCTTCAATGGGATTTGGAGGTAGGAAGAAAGAAGGGAGAGCTTTACATAACACAAAGGATAGCTCTCATACACAGGGACCTAACTCACTCTCACGAAATTGTCTTGAAGGTAGAGAGAGAAAGGGGCTCAAGGGCTTGGAATACTCTCAACTAAGCTAGAACCAAGTTTGCAATGGAAGAGCATCTTGGAATGAAGTCCAAGGGGTTCTATATATAGTTGAGGGTTGTCCTTTAAGTTGTGGGACACTTGGGTGCAAAACTAGCCGTTATTTGTTCAAGAAAACGGCTCTATTTTTGCCCAAAACAATTCACCAATGGTCATATTACTTTTTCTGCAAAACTCCGTACAGTACAATCGGTCGAGTTTCAATGGGTGTAACTCGACCGATCAAGTAGCAGGCAGCCCGATATTGAAATGATCGGTCGAGTTTGTTCTGAGGAAACTCGACCGACCATTCCAACTGGAACTGGCCTACTACCCAATCGGTCGAGTTCTGTGAGTGCACAACTCGACCGATTGCAAACTTCTAGAAAATCGACTCAGGATGATCGGTCGAGTTTCAGGGTGGGAAACTCGACCGACCAAGTGCCTGAAATGGATTTTCTAATTTGCAATAAAAGTGATTAGCACTTGGTGAATTTTCTCCTAAACAATTTTCTCTTCTAAGTTACAAGCATATACATCGTTACAAGTGATTACATTTATGTTCTAAGGTGATTTACATAGAAATCCTAAATTGCACACTTGTAGTCAATTTGGCTTTCACTTGGCCCATTCTAGGGCTTGTATATGTGATCCTTTTCATGTACCTAATGTCTGCAAACAATCTTTAACGCACATGTTAGATACATATGAATGGAATGGTTAAGTCATTATCAAAATATAGGTAATGTATAACCTCTAGGTCAACATTCTCCCCCTTTTTGACAATGACAAACCATTCCTCAAACATATTGAAAAGGATAAGAAAGTTATACCTTTGCCTTGTGAGTTAGGGGGATTCATGATAAGAACAATTGGAATTTGCTCCCCCTCAAACTATGCTTCCTCTCACCTGCATGTTAGGTTTTCTATACATGGAAAAACCAGTATCCATATAATATGTAATCATTTGCATGTCATATGATCAACAGCAAATTAACAAGAAGAGGATCACTTAGGCAAGAAAGTAATTGTATAACACAAGAAACAATATGATTGAGTCTCAAACCACCATGAGATATATCTCCCCCTTTTGACATTATCAAAAAGGTAAGGGGGTAGAAGAGCAAAAACAAGGTCTTCTCCAAGACTCAACCACACATATATGCTAAGTAATAAGCAATGTAAAAGCATATAACATACAACCATTGAGAATCATACAATCCAAGTCAAAATCAAAATATAGCTCAACTAGCACCAAGCATAAGATAACACAGAGTAAATAGTCAAAGTGCATAGTAATGATATTCCAACTAAGAAAGATGTTCTCATAAGCAACTACAACCAAAAAAAGCGAGAAAACAGAAAATAAGAAAATAGTACAGCTCAGAATAATGTGCCAGGATGTTGCTTATACAAAAGAGTCTAGAAAGATATATATAATAGACATGCTAGACTAAAAGCTAAGACAACCTCCTAGACATCTAAGCTATCTATGTCAACTGTATCCTCATCATCGCCTGGGTTGTAGTCCTCATCGCCATCTGAAGGCGGAGCAGCTGTGCCAGCAGCAGAACCAGCACCATCATCATCATCATCAGAAGCATCCTCAGCCTGGTCGGGCATCTCCTCGTCAGCAGGACCAAAAGAGCGACCGGGCCAGCGGGCATTCTGCCCAGCCCACGACATACCAAGAGCTAGAAGCTCATGGGCCTGCGGGAAGGACGGAGCAGAGTCCCCCAAGGAGGCGAGCAGAGAGGCCAGGGGGCCAGCAGGTAGCGGTAGATATGCAGGAGTGAAGCTACCAGAGGGATACTGAGGTGGAGCAGCAGCGGAAGGCTCGGCAGCATATGGTGGGGGAGCAGGGAAGTAATGCTCATATGCATAGGAGGCATAAGCACTACCCGGATATGGCTGGTATGTTGGGTAGGGTGAAGAGCAGGATAGGTTCATGGTAGACATGATCGAACACAAATCCCGATGGAGGTGATCCTGAACCTGGCGATTGTACGTCTGTTCATGCATCATATATACAAGAAGGGTTTCATTTGATGTTCTGAACGACGCACGGCTAGGGCGAGGGTGGGGCTGCGGGGGTGGAGCCTGGGTGGAGGTGGGAGGGGCACCAGAAGCAGAGGCGGAGGCAGAGGCAGAGCCAGAAGCACCAGGGGCAGGGGTAGGGGTAGGTACAGCCTTCAGAAGAGTGGTTTTACTAATGCACACTCCCTTTCGAGCAACCGGGTAATGGTAGTCGGAAAAGAGTGATTTGTCAGTGGCGAACTGGAAGAGACCACAGATTAAGGCTGGATAGGGAGGGTGGGTGCCCTTGGTGTTCTTTCCTTTGTCAAAGCAGGTCATATGATGTATAATGTAACGAGCCCACTTGACACCTCTGTTGTTCAACAAACAATACATCAAAACCGCTGTGTTTTCCGCAATATCCGTTTGATTTCGCTTCGGATGGATGTTGCAGTTAAGCACAAGGGCTAGGATGCACTTCCGGAGGTCAAGGGAGGAGGGAAGGGTGGACCGCTTCTTATAGGCCACGTCAGGCTTTTTCAAAAATCGATGAATATCCGGTAAAGTCAATTCATGATGTTTGTAAAAGCCTTCCGGGTCTAAAAGATCAAAATACTCGTCATAGCCCCGACGCCAAGTAGTGGTTTCTTCGTCTCCGGCAAGATAGAGATTGAAAGTCTCCTCGGAGAGTTGAAACCGACGACCGGCGATCATCGATGTTAGGACTATTTCAGTATTTGGCGGGGGAACAATCGAATCATAGTTCCAGCGCAGATTGGCATAGAACTCGTGAACTGCTTTTGTGCTAGTTAACTGATTATTGAAGCAGTCACTTTCGATTGCAAGGGCGGAAAGGTTGTGTTTGGCAAGAAGATGAGCGACGGAGTTGATATGGTTTTGAAAACGGGTTGGACCAACTAGGGGGCGGAAAGGAAAAGGAGACCTAGGAAGGAGATCCTTATACCGATTGACAGCCTCTAGAGATACAAACGTAGTGTTATCAAAGGGAAACAGTCGTTGGTTCGAGGAAGAAGCTGGAGCATTGCTAGGGGCGGGTCGTTTTCTCCTGTGGAAAGCCATGGAAGCAAAAACAAGAGGAGAAAACGCACACACAAGCAAAACGAACCTCGAAACCCAACAAGAACACACAACCGTCGCCCGGGGAGGTCAGGAGCAAGCTGCTAAGGCACCCTAGGTTTAGGAACGGGGAAGGGTTAGGGTTAGGGTGGAGAGCACGGGCCAGGAGAAGAGGAATCGGTCGGCTATTTTCTAGTTGCAAGGGAAAATAGTCGGCCGATCCTAACTTTTAAGTTGGCGCAGCCCGTCGATCGATCGAGTTCTGAGGGTGGACAACTCGACCGATCGGTCCACTGAAGAACATCTCTCGGCTCCTGATTGGTCGAGTTTTCTGGGGTGAAACTCGACCGAAGGTCAACCTGACCTAGCAGTCTAAAACTTAGATTCTAGCCACATACATGCCTATTAAAATTATTTTTCCATTCTATTATGTATAAATAACATACCTAGGCACATTTTGCTCATCATTGGGCACTATTTAGCGATAAAACGCGAAATTCGATAAAAACCCAAAAAAAGCACAAACTAAGCATATTGATTGGCAAATTTAGCACAAGCAAGCATGTATAGGCAACATAAGGTGAAGAATGACATGAGCAAGCATATAGGATAGAGACTACTAGCTAGATCACATAGCAATATCATTGAAATCAATAATGAGCAGTTTAGATCGAATAAAATTAAATTGATCTCTAGCTAAAGGTTTTGTAAAAATGTCCGCCAGCTGATTTTCCGTGTCCACATGTGTGATATAGATATCTTTCTTGGCAATGTGGTCACGAAGAAAATGATGGCGAACCTCTATATGCTTAGCTCTACTATGCAATATAGGATTATAAGAGAGGTTAATTGCACTAGTATTGTCACAATAGATAGGAGAAGCATCAAAAAATATGTTAAAGTCTTGGAGCATTTGCTTCATCCATAGGACCTGTGCACAACAACTCCCGGCTGCGATGTATTCAGCTTCGGTAGTTGATAATGCCGCTGTACTTTGTTTCTTGGAGAACCAAGATACTAAGCATGGTCCTAGAAGGAAGCAAGTGTCACTTGTGCACTTTCTATCAACCAAACACCCTGCATAATCCGCATCACTATAGGCTCTAAGAGTAAAATCCCTTGATTTAGGATACCATAGACCAAAATTTTGAGTTTTGGCTAAGTACCTCAAAATCCTCTTAACAGCAATAAGATGCGATTTCTTATGGCAAGATTGAAAGCGAGCGCACAAGCCAACACAAAACATAATATCAGGTCTAGAGGCAGTTAAATAAAGTAAACTTCCAATCATACCTCTATAGAGCTTCTCATCTACCTTTTCACCTTCTTCATCTTTGTCAAGTTTGGCGGTGTTTGACATGGGTGTATCCATCGGTTTCATATTCTCCATCCCAAAGCGATTGAGTAGTTCAGTTGTGTATTTGCCTTAGTTGATGAAGTTTCCTTCCTTTGTTTGTTTGATTTGAAAACCGAGGAAGAAAGTCAACTCACCCATCATGCTCATTTCAAACTCACTCTGCATAAGAGAACTAAACTCCTTGCAAAGATCAATATTAGTCCCGCCAAAAATGATATCATCAACATATATTTGAATTATAAGATAATGGTTAGAAGTGTGTTTTAGAAACAAGGTAGAATCAACTTTGCCCATGACATACCCATTATCTAACAAGAAGTTCTTTCATTTCTCATTCCAAGCTCGAGGTGCTTGTTTGAGTCCATAGAGAGCTTTTTGCAACAAATAAACATGATTGGGTAACTTGTCATTTTCAAAACCCGGAGGTTGAGCAACAAATACTTCCTCCTCGATTGTACCATTCAAAAACGCACTTTTAACATCCATTTGATATAACAAGAAATTTTTATAGCTAGCAAAGGCAAGTAGCATACGAATAGATTCTAATCTAGCAACAGGAGCATAAGTTTCATCAAAATCAATACCTTGTTGATTGTATCCTTGTGCTACTAACCTTGCTTTGTTTCTTATCACTTTTCCATGCTCATCTAGCTTGTTGCGGTAGACCCATTTGGTGCCAATGATTTTTCTATCACTTGGTCTTGGCACTAGGGTCCACACATGATTCTTCTTGAATTGTTCTAGCTCTTCTTGAATGGCAAGGATCCACTCATCATCACCAAGGGCTTCTTTAATGTTCTTTGGCTCAAGTTGGGAGATGAAGGCACTATCTGCTTGTTCTTTGTTGTGAGCAGCTCGTGTCCTCACTCTTTCAAATGGGTTGCCAATGATCAACTCCTTGGGGTGATTCTTTGCAAAGCGGGGAGTGGGATCCTTCCTTTCTTCTTCTTCTTCATCTATCACCTGCTTGCCTTTGTCTTTGATGTTGAGGTCTTTTAAGATGGGAATTATTTCTTCTGCAACATCATCATCACCAATATGCTTGCAAATAATAGGGTTAGTTTCAATAAACTTAACATTGATAGATTCTTCAATTTTAGACAGTTCAATGTTAAATACTCTATATGCCCTGCTAGTAGTGCTATAGCCTAGGAAGAAAGCCTTATAGGATTTCGGATCAAACTTGTCGAGAGAGTCCTTCGTGTTTAAAACAAAACAAGGACATCTGAAAACATGAAAGAAATCAATAGACGGCTTCCTACCACGCCATAGTTCATAGGGGGTTTTCTTAAAAGTCGGATGTGTGAAAACTCGGTTTTGCACAAAACATGACGTGCTAACGGCTTCAGCCCAAAACTTCTTAGGAGTGTCAAACTCAAGAAGCATGGTCCTAGCCATCTCTTGTAGCGACCTATTCTTCCTCTCAACAACTCCATTTTGTTGAGGTGTGCGAGGAGAAGAGAAATTGTGCGACTAACCCGATTTTTCACAAAAACTCTCAAAAAGATCATTTTCAAACTCTCCCCCATGATCACTACGGATAGAAACGATTCGGCAAGAAGCTTCGTTTTCAACCCGTTTGCAAAAGCTCGAGAAAACATCAAGAGTATCACTTTTGAAAACGAGAAAGAAGGTCCAAGTATATCGAGAAAAATCATCAACAATAACAAGACAATACTTGGAACCACGAAGCGTTTGCGTTCTCATTGGTCCGAATAGATCAATATGAAGAAGTTCAAGAACTCTCTTGATACTCATGACTCCTTTGGATTTGAAGGAGGATTTGGTTTGTTTCCCTTGTGTGCAAGGTTGGCATTCCTCATCCTTATCAAAGTCCAATTTGGGAAGTCCTCGAACCAAGTCCTTTTTGTTCAACTTCTTCATTTGATGCAAATTCACATGACCCAAACGACGATGCCAAAGAGAAAGATCGTTTTTATCCACAACCAAGCATCTATTTAGTATGGGCTTTAGAGCATCAAGAACAATAACATAAAGATTACCATTTCTAGTTCCCTTGTATATAACATTGTAGGAGAGGGAATCTAGAAGCAAGCATTCGAAAGCGGTGAATAGCACAAGATAACCATTGTCACATAATTGGCTAACACTAATTAAATTGTGATGTAGGCCATCAACAAGCAATACATTTTTAATGCATAATTCATTGCCTACATCACCCTCACCTATAACCTTACCCTTCTTGTTGTCCCCGAAGGTTACCGATCCTCCTTTCTTTTTCACAAATTTGTTGAAATGGCTGATTTCTCCAGTCATATGCTTAGAGCAGCCACTATCAACAATCCATTTCTTTTTTACCTGCAAGAAAAGAGGATGTCGGAACCCAACTCAAACTTTGGGGTCCGGGGTTAGCTTGGGGACCCATTTCATCTTTGGGTTGGTCCCCTTGGGCTTGTAAGGACAATAGGTAGAATAATGATCATCACATTTGCAATGAATACAAACCATGGGGTTTTTAGAGCCGGAAGACTCTCCATTGAAAATTGGAGGTTCCACACTCTTTTTCTTACCCTTCTTCTTCTTACCTTTTGGAGTAGTCCCATTATATCCTAAACCACTAGTACCAACTTGTTTGGTAGAGTGCTCTAGGACATCATTTAGGGATTTCTTACCCGAAAGAAACCTTTGCAAAGTAGATCTTAATTTAGCATTATCATCACTAAGATTTACAACAGTAGTAGATAAACTAGCAAGATCTTCTCTAGTATGCAAAAGGTCGGCCTCAAGACAGAGGGCTTTAGTAAGAAGAGAGTCTTTTTGTTAAGCTAGCAACTTCATTTCTAGGCAAAACAGGTCTAGAAGATAAATCATTAATTTGAGCAAGCAATTTTGCATTTTCAGATTTGAGCACAACTATTTCTCTTTGATAGGCATAGATTTCTTTTCTCCTAGCATCATCAATAAGCTTGAGTTCTACATTTTCAGTTTTAAGAGTATCAAGCTCATCTAGGCAATTTTGGTTTTCTATCTTAAGATTTTCAATGTTTTTAAGATATACACCATTTTCAACCTCTACTCCATTGTATTGAAGTTCAAGGTCAAGAAATTGCCCTTGTAAGGATTCTATACTATCAAGATGCAATTTTTCATTTTCATCAAGAATGTCAATTTTTGCATAAAGATCATCAACTATCTTTCCTAATCTTTTTCTTTTAGATTTACATTTAGCAAAAGATGATTGGCATTCATTAAGCATGTCAATAAGAGTTTCCTTAGATAGCTCATGTAAACTAATATCACTTACTTTGCTTACCTCATTTACCTCAATTACATCTTCACTTGTAGAGGCCATGAGGGCAAGATGACATTCTCCATCTTCGGAGCTTGAGGAGCTTGAAGAAGAAGACTCCCAAGCCGCATGAGCTGCATCTTTGGATCTTCTTTCCTTCTTGTCTTTCCTCTTGTACTTTGCTTCTCTTTTGTACTTGTCATCCTTCTTGTGGATGCTCTTATGATGGCTCTTCTTGGCCTTTGGGCAGTCACTCTTGTAGTGGCCTTTTTGACCACACTCGTAACACCTAGGAGTTGAGGAGGAGGGCTTTCTCTTGAAGTGTTTCCCTTTGGAGTAGTTAGCTTCATGATCATTGACACCTTCATCTTCACTTGAGGAAGGGCAGGGAGACTTCATGGCAAGTTGTTGTTCTCGGACCATTTCTTCAATTTGAGCTTTGAAGGCGGTGTCCTTTATCTTCTTTGATTCCTTCTCTTCTCTTTTCTCCTCTTCCTCTTGCTTGTCAAGCCTAGGTTCATGGGCTTGAAGGTTACCAATCAGCTCCTCGGTTGATAACTCGCTTAGCTTGTAAACTTCTTCAATAGAGGTGACCTTTGGCTCCCATCTCTTTGGAAGAGATCTCAAGATCTTGGCATTGATTGTACCTCTATCCATGACACTCCCAAGGGCTGCAAGGCTGTTTAAGATGACGTTTAGCCTTGTGTACATATCCGCTACTCTTTCATTTTTCCCCATCTTGAAGTTTTCAAGAAGACCACCAAGCATGTAGACTTTGGCCTCCTTGACTTGCTCGGTCCCTTCATAAGTGACACACAACTTGTGCCATATCTCATGCGCCGTGTCCCAAGAGGAGATCCGGTTGAACTCGGATGGGGTAAGGGCGGCGTAGATGATGCTCACTGCTTTGGCGTTGAGTTGAGCACGCTTCATCTCCGCTTCCATCCATGTGGTGATGTCCTCTTTTGGATCTTCATATTTGAGATGGACAATCTTCCACATTTCGTAGCTCACACCTTGGAGGTAGAATTGCATCCTCCTCTTCCAATATAGGAAGTTTGTGCCGTCGAAGACCGGGGGTCTCATGGAGAAGCTTCCTTCAAGGTTGAGTGACCCTAGAGTTGAATCGCCCATCTTCTCCTACTTGTTGAAGTAGCTTGGAGAAGACCTGCTCTGATACCACTTGTTGGATCGATGGGCTCTAGAGGGGGGGTGAATAGAGCTACACACACTTCACAAAAATGATTACACCACCAATTTAATTGTAGTGCAAAAGCTAATATAAGTAGCAATTTGATATCTTATTCTAGCAAACAAAGCAAGGATAAAAGATAATGAATATCATGCACTTGGACAGGTGGTTTAGAGTGGTTCCACGTCCTAAACTTAGGAGCGATGTCAGTCCACTACCTAGAGTTGGTTAGACTCTAGGATTTGCAACTTGGTCCTCTTATTTATCACGATAAGATTCCAAGAAACATAAACCACACAACCAAGGGCTTAACTACTCAAACTAAGATCTTCTACCTATCCAAGGAATTACCCACAAAGCAAGATTCTTCAGCCTTCTTCAAAGGACTTACCCAATCTTACCTTTGTCTTCAACCTTGCAGGATTTACCTATCTTACTTGAGCTTGCCTTGCACCTCTCCTTCACTTGGAGAGCTTGCCCACGTTTTCCCTTCACCAAGGGAGCTGGAGCAACGATCAATCTTCACTCTTGAAGATCAGCAACACATCTTCCCCTTCACTCGGAGAAGAACAGCAGCAACTCCTCTTTCACTCGGAGAAGTAGCTTCAATCAATCTTCAATGGGATTTGGAGGTAGGAAGAAAGAAGGGAGAGCTTTACATAACGCAAAGGATAGCTCTCATACACAGGGACCTAACTCACTCTCACGAAATTATCTTGAAGGTAGAGAGAGAAAGGGGCTCAAGGGCTTGGAATACTCTCAACTAAGCTAGAACCAAGTTTGCAATGGAAGAGCATCTTGGAATGAAGTCCAAGGGGTTCTATATATAGTTGAGGGTTGCCCTTTAAGTTGTGGGACACTTGGGTGCAAAACTAGCCGTTATTTGTTCAAGAAAACGGCTCTATTTTTGCCCAAAACAATTCACCAACGGTCATATTACTTTTTCTGCAAAACTCCGTACAGTACAATCGGTCGAGTTTCAATGGGTGTAACTCGACCGATCAAGTAGCAGGCAGCCCGATATTGAAATGATCGGTCGAGTTTGTTCTGAGGAAACTCGACCGACCATTCCAACTGGAACTGGCCTACTACCCAATCGGTCGAGTTCTGTGAGTGCACAACTCGACCGATTGCAAACTTCAGAAAATCGACTCAGGATGATCGGTCGAGTTTCAGGGTGGGAAACTCGACCGACCAAGTGCCTGAAATGGATTTTCTAATTTGCAATAAAAGTGATTAGCACTTGGTGAATTTTTTCCTAAACAATTTTCTCTTCTAGGTTACAAGCATATACATCGTTACAAGTGATTACATTTATGTTCTAAGGTGATTTACATAGAAATCCTAAATTGCACACTTGTAGTCAATTTGGCTTTCACTTGGCCCATTCTAGGGCTTGTATATGTGATCCTTTTCATGTACCTAATGTCTGCAAACAATCTTTAACGCACATGTTAGATACATATGAATGGAATGATTAAGTCATTATCAAAATATAGGTAATGTATAACCTCTAGGTCAACACCTTTATCCATTGTTTCCTTGTTCTATCAATGTTTCTATGTTTATCACTTTCTTGAATATCCAGTTGTGTATTTATATTAATTTCTGCTGTGTATCTAAATAAATTCCTTATGAATAGTCTCAAAATTTATATGACATCTACATTTACTGAGTACTAGGTATCGACTTAAAGACTCTTATGTATGTCTAATGGTCAATATTCCGAAATTCAGCAGCGTGGCACATCATGGGACTGAATCCGTGAAGTATATTCTTAGACTAGGCTACTGGAATTGCAAAAAATGCTTACTCTTTATTAAAATTTCCTCAATCTTTTTGTCTTTTGATTCTTTTAGACTTCAAAATACACAACTTCAGTTCTTGGGGTTTCTTTACATCATTTCATATGAGTCTCATCATACACATTAAAATCGTGAAATTGAATTCCACTTTGTCATGTTTCAATCTCTCTTATTTAATCTACCGGTCTCTCCTCTTCTTTTTAATTTTTATATCTCGTCATGTTTGGGTATTACAGATTGAATATGAATGGAAGTAAAATTGTCTTTTTTTTAACTTGTATTTGACATAAAAATGAAAAGACCTCTTTTATGGATAATTCTACTTCAATGTTTCAATGTTGTGGTTATACAATCGCCAATTGGTTTCATTTTTTAGCTTTATCTTAAATTAAGTTATAGTGTCTAATTATTTATTTTTTTATTTCTTGTGTTTATATATATATAGTTTAATTTTAAAAAAATGCCGTGTCCATAGCCATGTCCGTGTCCTATGTTTTTCAAAATCGCCGTGTCCCGTGTCCATGTCCACGTCTGTGTCCGCTGATGTGCTTCCTTGCCACCAACCAAGCTGCTGCACATGGCTTCAAGATACAGGAATGTCCTGACCTCGCAATAATGTGCAGAGTCAAACTGACCACACAATCTGGAAAAATGAACTAAAAAGGGTTACAGGAAGTGGAGGATTTCAGGCTGGCATCTTCAGACCACAATCCAGGTAGAAATTATGAAGATGATCAAGCAAAGAGAGGGGATGATGGCATCAGTAGTAGTTTAGATTTTAAATAGGAGTGATTTAGGGGATGGCATTCAGAACATATCCACTTAATCTGAAGCATGTGGCACATACATTTGTACCCCACCTGGCTCTATCCCTTCACATGGTCACGTTGCAACATGGACCAATATTTGTCGTAAACAACTGGGAGAGGAAGATAGTGAAAGATGAGGACTAAGTATTAATGTGTATTAGATGAGTTTCCTCTCACTAGTGATCAAATTCACTGTACGAAGCCAATCCTCATTCCTTCATCTCTTCTGTTAGTTGTAACGGCTAGCGAGAAAGGAGGCAGCAACAGTGAAGAGTGATTGACGGTAGCAGACAAATCATGTATTGTCAGTCTCTCATCTATTCATCAAATGTGCCTACCTCATATAAATATGTGAAGACAGTCAAGGGATTTATTCACCACTCAGATATACATTGCCAGACCCTTAAAAAAACATGTATGTTACTCACTTGGGTCGGCGCTTGAATGAGGAATTTGGTCATCAGCAGACCACATTGCTCGTTTTTGGCTAATCCTCCGTTGAAGATTTTTCCATCGGCTTGTTGTGAAACGGGTATTGTACGCCATTGTTGGAAATCAGTGTGCACTACTGAGTAGGAAGCAGTCAGTGTCGGACATTGCATGCGGCCGATTCAGAGCATCAGGCTACCGGACGCTGTCCACCCGAGAGGGACAGGTTTTCGTGCCAGCCCCTTCAAAAAGATGTCAATCATCAAGGACGAGGCCTTGCCGGAGGAGCCTTCCTAGAAGGGGTGAGTATTCGGTTAATGGTTAATTCAGTTCGGTTAAAATGGTTAATTCACGGTTTCAGATTTGAACCGTTAACCTAACAGAATCAGACTCGGCTAATTCGATTACGGTTAACCAGTTAAAGGTTAATTTGGTCGGTTAATTTGGTTAACCAAATAATACTTCTATAACAAATTTGATGAAAGTAATCATAAAACCATGATCAATTCTCGTATCATAGCAGTATTGCATACAAATACAAACTATAAATTTCATCGAAAATAACATATAAATGGAGAGGTTTATTGAAAAAAGAGAACTATATATGTATTTATATGCGTAGGATATCTTGTATGAATAAACTGTGGTTATTTGGTTTATTCAGTTAACCAAATAGAATATACTTTTAACCAAAAAATTAGCCATTTAAGCGATTAACCGAAATAATTTAACCAATAAATCATATTAACCAATTGTTTGAACCAAATTAATCATAGTGGAACTAACCATTCGGTTAATCGGTTATAAACAAATTCAGCTCACCCCTATTCTGGTGGGGAAGAGGGACGGGAACCAGAAACCCTGATCTAATACCTAACCAAAGGAGATATGATGGAGAATGCAAAAGCGCTAGGAAGGAGGAGAAGTCACGAGGAAGAAGAAGCCCCTATTCAAGCACCTAAAGCACGGATCAGCAACACCATGATTTGCAGATCTAGGTGAACGCCACACTAAGCCGTAGATTGGATCAACAGTGGTGGGAGCACGAACTCGCCGGCAACCTCGACAGGAAAGGTGGAGAGATGGAGGGAGGAGGAGAGCCAAAGATGGTGGGGACAAGACATTGGAGAAAAAGAGGAGAGGGTGTCAAATAGGTATCGGGGAGGGATCAAAGAGGACACAGCCAGCTCAGCCCACCTCAGACCTAACTAAGAAGAAAAAAGAAAATAACAACCGATCACCCAGACTCCTTGATCAAACTCTGATACCTAAACAAAACCCTCATCCTTGCCCTAGAGAGGTGACCAACAAGCCTTTCCTCTTTAGTTGTTGTTGTTGGTCCCAAAGAGAAAGCAGCAACTGCCTACTAGCAGCACTTGCTGCATGTAGCAACTAGGTGTTGGAGCCATAGTAAACAGACACTACAAGGAGATGTATGTATGGGATTAAGAGAGAAAGATTTCTCCCCCCCCCCTCTCCCATGCCCATGGCGGAGGCCGAACGCCCGGGAGGGTGGTAAATCAAGGCGGTAGTTGGGACTCGAACCCGGGTCCCTTTGTTAGGGGGGACACTGTGTTTGACCACTTGAGCCACTCCTTGTCGGCCAAGGAGATGTATGTATGTATGTACGTATGTATGCGTGCATGCTTGCACTCGCACGTACGTGTATGTGTATATTGTTGTGTCCAGCCTCGTGTTTGTGTCCTATGTTTTTTAAAATCGATGTGTCCGTGTCTGTATTGTCTGTGTCCGTGCTTCTGAGATTAGGCATCTCAATACCATCCTGCTTCTATTCACCAGATCTGCAATTATAAAGATCAGTAAGCTTAAAAAGAATTGCAGCACGTCAAGCTCCCTTACTAATGCTACACATGCTTTCTTTTACACTTTAAGTGGTTTGGAACTGGTGGTCCTGAACTTTTCCGCAATGATTATATATCTTTACATAACTCTGATTCCGTTGATCAGATAGTTTGTTACTAAATTTCAATCCTCATATGCAATTAACGGAAGACGAAGAAAATGTTTTGTAACTGTGAGAAGAGATGAGGAGGAGAGGAGACGAACACCGAGAGATTTGTCGGCTACAAGGAGCAACTTTCTTGAGAGGGCAATAGCCGTCTCTCCTTGTTTTTATATATTAGGGTAAGATACATTGTGGTACAAAGAAGAAAATAAGAGAAAAATAATAAAACAAATAATATAATAAAGATAGAACCAGGAGACGGGCCGTCGATTTCCGCCACTGATCAACTCTCGATACCATCGACAGGACTGTCGATGGTATCGACGGAATGCTCTTTTGTTGCTGTGATAAAGTCGATAGTATCGACGGGGATGCAGGTTGTTTCACACTCCCCCTCAAGCTGGAGAGTACACATCGTGTATGCCCAGCTTGCCACATAATCTCTGAAAAGTTGTTGGACCCAAAGGCTTTGTCAAGATATCCGCCAATTGATCTTCAGACTTGACGTATGGCGTCACAATAGTACCATCTTTGATTTGATCACGAATAAAATGGCAATGAACTTCTATATGCTTTGTACGCTCATGAAAGATAGGATTCCTGGCAATGTGTACAGCAGACTGGTTGTCACAATTGAGCTCCATAGAAGACATAATAGTGATTTTTAACTCAGAAAGAACAGATTTGACCCATTGTAGTTCACAACATTCATGGGCCATAGCACGGTATTCAGCCTCAGTGCTGGATCTAGCTACCACATGCTGCTTTTTGCTTTTCCAAGTAATCAAATGATCACCTAGGAAGGTACAGTAGCCTGATGTAGACCTTCTATCAGTATGATCACCAGCCCAATCTACATCTGAATACCCTGTGAGAGTCAAAGTAGATGGAGTCACCTTGGGTTTAGAATAAGTGATCCCCTTACCAGGAGCACTCTTTAGATATCTCAGAATCCGACAAACTGTTGTCCAGTGTGACTGTCGTGGTGAGTGCATATGCTGACTCACGACGCCTACAGCAAAAGAAATGTCAAGTCGTGTAACAGTCAGATATATTAGCTTGCCAACTATTCTCCTGTAATATCCTGGATCTGAGTATTCAACATCATCAACCGTCTCCTTGATGTGATAATCCATAGGAGTAGATATCGGTTTAGATTCAGTCATGCCCGTCTCCTGTAGTAAGTCAAGCACATATTTCCTTTGAGATAGGTTGACACATGCATAAGATCTAAGCACCTCAATGCCCAGAAAATATCTCAGTTTACCCAGATCCTTCGTTTGGAAGTGTCTTTGCAACCCTTCCTTCACACGAGATATGCCTGTAGAATCACTGTCAATAATCACTATGTCATCAACATATATAGCAATAATGATAGAGCCACAAGAAGAGCTAGAGTAGAATAAAGAGTGATCAGTCATGGAGCGAGAAAAACCCATCTGGAGTACAACCTCACTGAACTTGTCAAACCAAGCTCGAGGAGACTGTTTCAGCCCATATATGGCTTTCTTCAATTTACACACCTTCTGACACTCCCCCTGAGCAACAAACCCAGGAGGTTGCTCCATATATACCTCTTCTTGTAGGTCACCATGTAGAAAGGCATTCTTAACATCAAGCTGAAATAGGGGCCAATCAAAGGTAGTAGCCAGAGAAATAATAATCCGCACAGAATTTAGACGAGCTACTGGAGAAAAGGTCTCAAAGAAATCAACTCCATAAGTCTGTGTGTAGCCTTTCGCTACCAATCTGGCATTCAACCTCTCAACTGATCCATCCGGTGAAAACCCATCTGCAACCCACTGCTTTCTTCCCTATAGGTAAGTCAACAAGATCCCATGTGCCATTATGCAAAAGAGCTGACATTTCAAGTTGCATTGCATGTTTCCAGCCACTGTCCTTCAGAGCATCATAGTGATTCCTTGGTATATCAACAGAATCAATCCCAATAGCAAATGTGCGGGCCTGCTTAGATAAGTGGGACAGACAACACATTTGTAATAGGATGTCTAATAGTACAAGAACGAGTACCTTTCCGAACAGCAATAGGAAGATCAAGATCTGATGCTTCTACAGGAATCTCGTGAGTAGAAGACGATGAGGAAGGCTCAGGGACTGGTGTCGCTACCTCTTCGGGATCTTGTCTGCCTCGCCTACTATAAACATATGGGTACTATTGAATAACAGGCATGTCAGTTGTTTGCTCGTCCTGAATAAAAGTATAATTAGGAATGATGGGTGGTGCTCCCTCACTCTGCACAGATGGTGTCACTCTCTCACTCTGAAAATCTGGTGGCACTCCCTCTCTCAACTGCTCCCCCTTACTCATAGCATCAGAGAAATATGGAGTGGTCTCATGAAAGGTAACATCCCTAGACACAAGCATGCGACGAAGACTAGGACAGTAACACTTGTATCCTTTGCTAGTACTGGAATAACCAAGGAACAAGGTTTTAATAGACCTAGGAGAAAGTTTGTCAGCCTTAGGGTCAAAATTATGGACAAAAGAAGTGCAACCAAACACTCTAAGGGGAACAGAGAAGGGTTGATCCGTGGGTCGTAACACAGAGAAAGGAGTTTGTCCTTTAAGAACAGAGGATGGTTGTCTATTAATTAAGAAGCAAGCGGTTAAAAGAGCTTCAGACCAGAATTTCTTAGGCACATTGGATTGAAACATGATCGAACGAGCAATATCAAGAAGATGGCGATTTTTCCTCTCAGCCACCCCATTTTGTTGAGGGGTGTGAGGACAAGACGTGCGATGGATCATGCCCACAGAACTGCAAAAATCAGACATAGCCTTTTGAGCATATGCTAAAGCATTATCAGATTGGAGATTTTTTATATTGCAGTCAAACTGAACCTTTATTTCTTTATGAAAATGTTTCACAATAGATAGCACAGACTCTCGACTTTAGAGAAGGTAGATCCATGTCATGTGGGAAAAATCATCCACAAAGGAAATAAAATAACAAAAACCATTATAACTCTGGTCTTTAACAGAACCCCATACATCACTGTGGACTAACTCAAAAGGACAAGATGCCTACTTATTGACACGACTGGGATAAGACAACCTATGATGTTTTCCCAGCTAACATGACTGACACTCTAAAGATGACACTTGGGACAACTCAGGTTCCAACTTCCGCAGGCTCTCTAACGACGGATGTCCATATCTGCAATGCCATAGTAAGGGGGAACCACTCAACATAATGGATGGAGCTGGAGCAGATATTGGGCGAGGCAGACTGTCACCGTGGAAAAGGTAGAGATCACCTTTCCTAGGCCCCCCACCAATCATCCTCATACTCTTGAGATCCTGTAAAACAAAACAAGAAGGCTCAAATGTTACCGTACATTTTACAGTGTCAATCAATTTTGCAACAGAAAGAAGATTAAAAGGAAAATCAGGCACAAAGTGTACAGATTTAAGATCAATCTTGGGTGTTAGAGGGACAGATCCACTAGCTAGTACTCTCCTCACTGAACCATCTGCCAGTGTGACAGATTGGTGAGGGATATACGAGTCAATAGATTGGAGCAATCTCTTCATACCAGTCATGTGTTGTGATGCGCCAGAGTCAACCACCCAAGATGAAGTAGAGTCATAAGTTATGAGAGATGTAGCCTGATTACCCGCAGTAGATGCCATGTTTGCTGATGACGAAGATGAAGATCCCACACTCATGTGTTGTGTAGCCTGAATGAACCGATCATACTCCTCCTGAGTAAGAGTGATGTCGGTCCCAGAATTGGTGCCCACAGCTAAAGACGGAGAGGAATCTGTAGAGGTGGCACAATGTGCTGCCCCCACAGGAGGTGCAGTAGGTCTCCCATGTTTCTTCCAACACTTCTCCACTGTATGTCCTGGTTTGTCACAGAAAGTACACTTAGAACGTGTCCCACGTCCTCTGCCCATATCAGGTCGTCCTCCTCTCACCGCAGCAGCTACGGATGCATGAGACTCCCCAAAAGATATAGTAGAGACAGGATTAACAGACTCAAAAATAGACTATTGAATTCTCGAATAGGCTTCCACAAGACTTGGCATTTTATCAAAAGCCAGAATGACACTCCTGGCAGAACCGCAATTGGGATTAAGCCCGGATAGAAATTTAGCAGTAATCAGGTCGTCTCTGTCTTTGATTTGTGCAGCAACTGTCACAGGATGATAGTAGCTCAACTCTTGAGCAAGTGCCTGAATAGATCCAAAGTATTCCTCAAGAGATCTATCACCCTGCCTCTCAGCAAACAGACGATCATATATCATGAATTGCCGAAGAGCATTCTTCTCCTGAGAATAGTGTTGCTTCATTGCGTCCCATATCTCTTTAGCTGTAGTATAGAACATAAACCTAGCCGCAATTGCAGGTTCCATACTATTCCATAACCAAGTCTTCACCAGACTGTCATGACGCTTCCATTCAGCGTATCCTTTATCAGTAGAGTCCAGGGGACCCGAGTCAACATGTCTCGCCTTGTCGCGAGATTCCAAGACAGTGTGAACAGCGTTCATCCATAGTAGATAGTTTTTCCCGTTGAGCTTGATGGAGGGGATAGGAGACGCCTCGCTGTAGGGAGTCTTGGTGTCCTCCATTGTAGACGGAAACTTAATGACGAATTGATACACGTCATAGAGAAAACTGAGGTGACGGAGAGATACACGTCACAGAGATAGATGAGATGACGGAGAGATACACGTCACAACACAAAAAAACACGGATAAATGCGACACTGACGCATTCACAGTCTCCAGTCGATTTTCCTAATCGCACATGGAGGATATGTGATTAGGAGAGCACTCTGGAAGAGACGAGTCCCTCGGATTGGGCTTTAGATAGCCGTTGGATCACTCGGAAACTCCCAAACAATAGTTTCAGCTCCCGAGAATTGGTCGAAAACTGTTGTAAATCAACCGGAAGCTTGCTAGCGGCTCCGGTCCTTGGTGGCTAGATCTACAACAGCAAGGGAAAGTTGCTATCGATCCAGCGATGAAGACGGCTAGCGGATGCTAGCCCAACAGCACCCGCGCCGGCGGCAGGCTGCTGTTCCTGTTGGCCCGACGGCCGAGGTGGCCGCGGCGCCTGGAGAAGTTGGGCGGCGGCGGCGGTTGAGAAGGAGAAAGGAGACGGGGAGGCAGTGGCGGCGGCTTGTTGAGGAAGCGGGGCGGCGGATCAAAGCCGCTCTGATACCATGTGAGAAGAGATGAGGAGGAGAGGAGACGAACACAGAGAGATTTGTCGGCTGCAAGGAGCAGCTTTCTTGAGAGGGCAATAACCGTCTCTCTTTGTTTTTATATATTAAGGTAAGATACATTGTGGTACAAAGAAGAAAATAAGAGAAAAATAATAAAACAAATAATATAATAAAGATAGAACCAGGAGACGGGTCGTCGATTTCCGCCACTGATCAACTCTCGATACCATCGACGGGACTGTCGATGGTATTTGTTGTTGTGATAAAGTCGATACCATCGACCTCCTGTCGATAGTATCGACGGGGATGCAGGTTGTTTCACAGTAACAAAAAGGCATGGCAAAGAGTCGCTTAAATTGCAAGTATGAGACGTCAGTGTATGAATACAAGCAGCAGCAAACATTAGCATGTACTAATGCATGCAGAAGAAGCAATAATAGGCAGTGTTTTAAAAAGCGGCCGCTCAGGCGGCCCAGACCCTTGGCCGCTCAGAATGGGCTTTAGGCGGGCAGTCAGGCGGATCTCCATTAAGCGGCCGCTTCAGACCCGCTCAGCTCGCTTAAGCGCCCGCCTGAGGACGCTTAAGTTAAAATCAGGTTTTATGCCCACTTCCTCGTCCCAAAATGAAATATAATCAATTTGTTAGTATGTATCAACATTGTATAACATTATTTAACATGTTAATATAATACTATTGCGCTAAACAACTAAATATGTATCCAAATACTGTACAACAGTTAACTAGTGTATATATTACACTGATTTTGCTTTTTAAAACACAACTTATGTTTATAAATCAAGGTTAGTATGTGTTTCTCATTTTTAATTGAGTTGTACATGCATCAAAATCGTTCCTACTTCATATAAGCTTTGTATGTATGTATTGCTGCACCCAGTTACATCTTTATGTATGAACTGTTGTACCTACATTACATATTTATCATTTGTACATACATTGCTGCTCTTCTATGAACTCAACCACTAATATTTACTGATACATTATACTTGTACCTATACATACATTCATACCTTAGTTTTTCTTGTATTGTTATGCGTTCAACTAATGTATTATCTATGTAGATGTACTTTGTAGTTTGCAATACATATAACGGTATAATGTACATATCATGTACTGCCTACTATTGTATAATGCATATTCTATACTATGTAGCATGTACCTCTAAAGCATAACGTATTACATATATCATGTACTTCCTGCTACTATATATTCATATACTATGTAGTATGTACCACTAGTGTATATATATCATCTATGGGCTACTTCTGTATATATTTAATTTAATATATTACTAGTTACTAGATTGAGTATGTTATAATTGAGTTAATTCAGTAATTCTATACTCATCACATGGTTTATATATGTTATATATGAGTTAATAGTACGACAGTACGCCGCCTCTGCGTGTCCCTCCCCCTAGCCTCCAACGGCTGGGGTGGTGCTCTGTGTGAAGGTTGCGGCGGACCTTTGGAGCTAGGGTGCTGTCGAAATCGTTGGCGTCTCCTCGGCGGATCTGGGTTGGTTGGGCGATGATAGGCGCCGTGAGCGTGATTGGGTCTGGGTTGAGTCTCGGCGATCTCGACTTTGTCGACGCCACTCCGTTCAAGTGTGATGGATGGTGACGGCCGATTCAGTCCCAGACCTGCGGGCTTGCGTGCTGCCTCATCAAGCTGAGGTTGGTAGGGGCGTCTTACCCTTACCTCTCTAGCAATCCCTCATCCCTTCCCCGGGCAAACCTGGCTTGCTCAGGTTGACGACCTGCCATGATTTCGTCTGGTTCCTACTTTGGCGTTCACAACGTTGTTGGATTCCTCGTTGGGTGACGTGACTCGCTAATCTGCTTGGCGGTGTGGTCTCCATCACGGACCTGGCTGGTGGTGTCGGATGGTGGTCCGCGCCCTCCTGTTGCTGTCGTCCGCGTCGGGCGTGCTCAGGCTTGGCGGCTGGCGTGGCTGGTTGCTGAAGTGGCGAGGGTGTGCACCCTCAAGGGTTTTTGCTTCTCCGGGCGCCGCCCGCATCGGGTCATGCTGAGGCTTCTTCGGCGGAGCTTGGGCTCCTCGACGGGGTTCTGGACGGGACTCGCTCTGGCATCTTCCTGTCGTAGGGCCACTCCATCGACCTTGATGCGGCTCTGTGCTCGGGTGTGTTCCCCTGCTTTGGTGTTCCGTCCTCGACACAGCTGAGTTGCGGCGTCGTCCTGGTGGTTGTCTGTTGTTCACTGCTACTGTACAAAGGAACACTTTAAGTGTTCGACGATATGCCTTTGTGCAAACAGGGCATCGCAAGATGGAGTTGTTGGTCTCTGGCCGGGGTTTTTTCCCTGAACTCCTGAGTTTCTATTTGGTTGTGATGTTTGCAGGTCTTTCGCAGGATATAACAGGGTTGTTTGCCTAGGTTCTTGGCCGAAGGAAATCTCGATTTCTTTGCATACTACTACACTTTGTGGGTGGTTATAGTGATAGTTGGTGATATGCAAAGCATGAAAGGTGGATTTCGGATGCCCCTTGGCTGCCCTCTGTTGTGTGTATGCGTTGTTTCTGCCTTCCCCAAATGGCTTGGTCTTTTTGCGATTAGTTTTCATGAGGTTTCTTGGTGGATGTACAATCCATACAGATACCTAAGATCCTGAATTTCAGAGGTCAAAAAGTTTATAAAGCTAGCTCAAGACTAGAGGTCTTGGCGTCTGCTCTGCTTTACTCTGTAATTACTATTTGTGGGTGGGCTGAATGTATGTAATTGCAGGCTAAAATATCCTTTCCCCTGATCGAATGTCTAGTTTTTAGTTTTTATAGCTTGTTAGGCCTTCTTTGCTTTGCTTGTTTCTAGAGATCATCTGAGTACCTCCTGCGTGAGGTTTCTGATCCAAAGCTAAGTTTTCTAACTCTTATGCTGTAATGGGGTACTTAGTGCCCAAAGTTTTTGGTATTTTAGTAACACGTTTTTTGACCGACCAAAAAATAATATATTATTCATATACATATATGTGTAATTTTCTATAAATTATATATGAATTTATGCTCCCGCTTTTTCAAAAAGCGCCCGCCTGGCGCTCAAGCGGCCACAAGGTGTTGTTCGCACGCCTCCCGCTTCCCGCTTTATAAAACATTGATAATAGGAAAGATATTTGTTTTGGAAGTTAAAAGCAACTTAGTGTATGTAATCTGCACACATATAGTACAGGTGTGCTACATGCTACTGGAGGGTTTAAAAAAAGTTCATATGTCCTTACCAAACGGGATACCATCTTTTTCCTTCAGGTGTCAGGTTCGAATCACATGGATCCCACACTAGATTTGAGGACTTCGGCATGACCTGGCTATAATTGTAAACTGAAGAGAGTAAAAAAATGTGCGAAAGATGTTCATTGGAGAAAGCAATTGCTACACCCTAAAGATAAGACTATCAAAAAATGTATCAAAAGCAGAGTCAACAGAAGTTGTAAGGATGTATGTAATGACGTACAATTTATGACTGCCAACTAAACAAGTCCCAATATATCATGCACTTCCAAAATTCACTCTAAATTCACAAATTCTAAAGGGCCAAAAGGTACTTGACACGCACCAAAAACTGGTGAACATTGAGATCATCAACACTTGCATATCTATAGCCCAGCCCCAATGGTTGTATCCTCAATTCGTTTTAAGTAAAAGCATATCACAACCTGATATAGGTACGACACTGGGAAGCATAGACACTTCCCAGAGGTTGTCGTGTCCCTGTCGCACACGTGTTCAACACAAACATGCCGTGGACAGGCGGCGAGCACGGCTCCGGTGTGTCCAACTTCATTTTTTTTCATTTACAAGCTGGAGACGGCGTGGACATGTCATGGACACTTCCTAGACATGGCCTGCCCATCCCACATAAGACCTAACTAAAAAGAAAAGAGAAATAACACTCAACCCCCTAGACTCCTCAACCAAACCCCAACTCCGCACCAAAACCCTCATCCCTTCCCTGGAGAGGTGATTAACAAGCCTCCCCGTCTAATTGTTATTGTCCCCAAAGAGAAAGCATACAGCCGTCTTGTAGCAGTTGCTGCAAGTAGTAGCTAGGTGTTGAAGCCGCTGCAAGCAGCCACCACAAAGAGATGGAGCTGCTACAAGCAGCTTCTGCAGCAGAAGCCACTAGAAATTGAAGCCGCCACAAGCAGCAGCCAATAGCAACAGGAACTGCCAACACCTAGAGCAGCCACAAGCAACAGCTTCCCTCTAGGAACTCCTTCCCTCTTCTTCCTATATAGTTTCTTCTCTCATTCATTTTCTCCCTCTTCTCCCTACTTCATTGGTTCTCTAATGTGCACACCCTCCACCCGCCTCTTCTTCCTACTCCATCACTCCTCGTTCTTCTCCTTCCAACTTGTAGTCCTGTTTTACTTTTGTCTCTTCCCTTTACCCTCTACTCCGACATGACTACTAAATGTGTTAACCTCCTCTTGCTCACCACCATCGCCACCACCAATATATATTTCCCCTCCATCACTCCTACTTCCCCTCCTCCCTATACTCCACTTGTCTATTAGTTTTGTAAGTAAAAGATGGTTATTGTCTATAATTAATTTCTCATGATTTTTCTAATCAATCATCGTGCATATCATAATATATTGTTTTTATGCTAAATTTGATATTGATTAGCGTGGTGGGTAATACATAAATAAATAGAATGTGGGTATGTTTGTGATCTTTGTTTGTGAGTGTAGTTTTGAATTATGGATCTTGGTGTGTTTTACAAATCAATTATATACATATACATGTCAAACTATATATAAATGGGATTAAGAGAGAAAGATTTCTCCTACCTCCCACAACTTGTATGTGTGTGTATGGGATTAAGAGAGAGATTTCTCTCCCCCCCCCCACTTCTTGTAGCGGAGGTCGGACACCCAGGGGGTATAAAATCAAGAAAAGCTTGTCCAGTGGTTCGAACTCGGGTCCTTCATTGGGGAACACCTAAGTTCGCCATTGTGTTATCCCTTGCCGACGTTATACATACATATATATAGTTAACATATGTAGTTTTATGTTATTTATTTTGTGCTCTTTAGAATCTTTTCTTTTATCACATATTAGTGAACTATGAATTCACTAACTCCTCATATCCTATATAAGGAGAGGGTCTATGCTTGTAGTCACTATCTCAATAATAGAACCCTTTTATTATCTCACATAGTATCAGAGTGATTTGATCCCCCCATATAAGCATCTCCTAACCCTAATGCTTCCCTTCCTTTTCTCTTAGCCACCGCCTTCTTCCTCCCCTTTTTCTTCACATGTTGCCTCTCCTTCCTCTCCAGCCAGCAGTCCCTCCTCTCCTATGTCATTCCCTCCACCTTCTCCAGCCCATCGCCCCTTCCCTCCTAGCCCCCTCTCTACCTTCCGACCCCCGTCCTCCTTCGTCCACATCCTGCCTGATCATGTCGTTGTCCCTGCCCGACCACACTGCTGATTTCCTTGTCCTTCGTCATTCTTTCCTCCAGCAACTTCTCCCACCACCGCAAATCACCCCACGGATCACCCTCCAGCAACCCCACCCTCCTGCTACCCTATCCACCCGTCAATCACCACCCTCCATCTGCTGCCCACCACCCTCCCACCCAATTGTCTTCAAATACCTCAAGTTAGCCCCCGCCACCCCTTCACCCTCCACCTGCCAATACCATCCGCCTTCCCTTCTCTTATTCCCCTTTCCTATTTGCCTCTCCCTTTGCACCATCTTTTAATCCACCCATCCAAACTGCTTCTAGTATAGAACATCTTTAACTCGATTCGGCTTACGTGTTCAGGAGGGACTTGCTCCCTCCCATCTACCTTTGTCACATGTTGGTCTAAATTGACGGTGTGGTGTTGCTTTCTTGATTAATTTCTCAATGCCCATGATTTGGGTTTCTGAACTCTGTTATTGTTATTTGGGATGATTCTTCACGACCCTAACTTGTGTGGATTGAGCAAGATCTAGATTCCATCATGGCTCTAATGATAACTTATGAACATTTTGTGTGGCCACGGTAAAGTTGGATGATTCTAACTACCATACTTGGTCAGCTTCTTTTTGAGTTGTATGTTAAGGCCCAAGGCCAATATCTCACCTTATTACTAATGCACCTGCTACTCTGGCCCAAACTGCTGATGGGAAAACTAAGCAGTCCTATGGCTTGTGGGTCAAGGATGACTTTGGAGTTATGACCTTGATGGTCAACGGTGCAGAACCTAAGATAAATCAATCTCTTCTAAGACTCAGAACTGTTACGGCCATGTGGTGTCAATTATCTCATGCTTATTCACATCAACAAAGTCCTAAAAATGTGTTTGAAATCTTTAAAACTTTTGCTAAAAAAATCACAAATGATACCTCCGTTGAGGATTACTATAACCAATGTTGTGCCCTTTGCGATGAGTTTGAAGTTTACCATCCCCTGTCCTCTAACATTACTGAAATCCAAAGATAGAGAAATGAATTACAACTGGTATAATTTCTTGTTGGACAATTTGCTTCCATTGTGGGAGTCGTGGATCAGATCTTGTCTACTGGTCCTCCACCTAAACTACAAAATGTTCTAACGCCTCCTGTATGTTTCTTCTTCTCTTGTTGGCTCCTCTAGGCATCGTCTCTTACAGTATCATCTGGTGACTATGGTCGTGGCGAAAGCTGTGACCTTAGTAGAGGACATGGTTGTTTTGGACCAACTAGACGGGGATGTGGCCTTCCGCCTTCTAGACCAGGACGTGGTCAGCTCTCTACTAGACCTAGCAATGGTCCCCCTTCTAAATCGAGACACTATAACTTATGTGGACAAAATAACCATAATGAAGATCGTTGTTGGGTGAAACATGGTTATCCTAACACATGGGCTAATCAAGCCTCTGCTGACAACACTGAGGAAGAATCAGTCCAAACCTCTACTAGGGCCGAGCTGTATTTGAAAAATTCTTCCAATAAAGATTCCCTGCTCAGCCTACGGGTTCACGCCCAAATTGTGATTCTACCTTTTTAACCTCGGCTCCTTATAGTAAAAACAAATGGGTCATCGACTATGGTGCTTCTACTCATATATTCGGCAATTCTAAACTTTTTTCTGATATGACTACCATTTCTACTATTCCACTTGTGACTGTTGTCGATGGCACTTAAGCCTCCTATACATGGGGTTGCTAATATTCGGACGTTGAACAATTTTTAGCTCATATTAGAGAGTCTATTTATTTATGTTATTATGTGTCTTTGTAATATGGGCCCAAGTATGTCTTGGCCCATTAGGGTTTAGTTTGAGTCTGTACGCTTCCCTGATTTCCTATATACAGGATCAGGGTTGCCTCTTATCTAAACAACGATTAGCCGTCTTTTACTTTCTAAGATGGTATTAGAGCAGTGATCCAACCCTAAATCTAGAAGAGACAAAAACATTTCTTACGCCTGTGGGCGGCAGCCGTCTCTCCTGGCTTGGCCACCCACCGGTCATCTCTTGACCGCCACCGTTAATTTTCTCCTATGTCTCTCCATGGAATCCCTGACTACCATTACCTATCGCCCATCCTCCGTTCTTCCACACCATTGACATCTGTTTCTTTTTTGTTGTCTGCCAACAGCCCCTACACCTGCCCGAGGACTACTCCCGCTCGTACCCAGCCGCACGACTCAAACCCCCCCAGCCGCTAGCCCCGACCCGACGACCCCCCTCCCTACCCGCTCATGCTGCCTTCACGCTCCCCTACCGTCTCCACTCTCCAGGATTCGCGAGAAAGGCACGAGGGTGCACGTTGTTCACATCGGTGTTGGCTTTGTGTGGGCGCCACCACCCACCCAAACCGCTCCTACCCTACGACGCTAGTGCCAGACTGCCAGGGTGTATCCAACCCGGAGACCAGGAAAGGAAGCCCCAACGCTTGTTGCTTTCGTGTGTCGGCCTCGGCCTCATTCCAGCGGTGGTTATGACGTGTTGTCGCTGGCTCGTTGTTCCCTAATGTTTATTCTTCATCCACTACTTACGTTTGTGGTTCGACAACTGCTCGATCGGCCAATCCGCGATGGCGACGTCCCTGGTGTTTCTGTTGCAGCAAGGCAGTAGCGTGGTCGTGACTCCATCCACTTACAACTGGCTATGGCTTCTCTTCTTAAATGAACTACTCCTCTGCTCCCAATAGTAGTCCATCACACTGAGAGCTCATCCCCGAGGAGTGGACTAGCAGTCCCCCGTCCTGCTCCGCCCCGCCTCATCCGCCGAGGGATGAAGATCGGGGCGCTCCTCACCTCTGTGGACATCAATGTCGCCCTCTGTGTCGTGCTCTTGTCCCTCTTCTCCGTACTCAGGAAGCAGCCCGGGAATGCCAGCGTCTACTTCGGTCGCATGCTAGCATAAAACCACAAGAGGAAGCAACAGTCATTCCGGTTTGAGAGGTTGGTGTCATCGCCCAGCTGGAATGTCTTACTAGTCCAAATTGGTAAATTATCACACCAGGTTGATGTTCTACAACACAAGCGAGATACAACAAGATCAAATTGTTTGTGGATTAGATCATTTTTGCTAGTCCAAATTTGGATGGATTTTATTTTGTCGTGATTTAATTTTTTAGAGAATTTTGCTGGATTTTTCTTCGAAAATCATTGTAGGCCTTTTTTTTCAAGGGCTCTGCCCCCGAGCCCCTGCGAGGGGCGGCCTCCCCTCGACTGGGCAAGCCCCCCGGAAATGCTACGGCTTATTTTTATGGGGTGTTTGTTTGTCTTTATCCACTCCAACCACTCATGATTATTCCGTGGTTGGTATGAGGGGAGAAATAGAGGAGAGATGGAGGAGAACAAAATTATATTTTGTTGCTTGATATATATTTCTGGATCTTTATGCACTTTGAAGAGCTTGTGGACTTCTACAATTGATATTTATATCTGAAGAGTCTTTTACTGCTATATGCTTCTTAGAGAGCTTATTATCTGGAGATTCATATATAATGCTTGCTTTTTCAAGATGGTCTTCTATCCGGCTACGTCATCTACTTTGTTGGTGTGTGCCAGCACTCTCTGGCATGTCCTGACACGTTGAGTCTCTATTTGTCCGTGATTTATTTGCACGTTGATTGTTGTGACCCAACACTCTTTTGGGACTTTGACCACCTGTGTGCCAGCACTCTCTAGCTTGTCCATGCTTTGCGCATGTTGACCTTTTTTTGTCTGTGTCTTGTTTGCACGTCGACTTTCTGCTTTTGTGTGCCAGCATTTTCTGGCTTGTCCGTGCTCTGTTTCGCACGTTGACTACTATTGCTGTTGTGACCCAGCACTCTCTGGGCTACGACGTTAGCGACTATGATAAAGATCATGATGCTCTGTTGTTGCTTACTTCTGCTCTAGATGATCAAGAAACTTCTGCTTCAGATGATTGACATGCTTGCATACCTGCTTTGGGTTACCTACTTGAGGGGGAGTGTCTGAATGATTGAGTGCTTAATTGTAATATTAAGGGGGAGAAAATTTTTGTGTGGGCTTGGCTTATCCATTTTTTTTCTAGTATGTCTGTCTATTTCCAAGCTGATTTGGGATTCTCCCAAATTTCAGCTTGAGGGGGAGTATTAGAGAGTCTGTTTATTTATGTTATTAAGTGTCTTTATAATATGGACCCAAGTATGTCTTGGCCCATTAGGGTTTAGTTTGAGTCTGTACGCTTCCCTAATTTCCTATATATAGGATCAGGGTTGCCTCTTATCTAAACAACGATTAGCTGTCTTTTACTTTCTAAGAGCTCAGATATGCTTATATGTTCCTAGATTTCCTCTGAATCTACTTTTTGTTAGTAAAACAGTCAAACAACTTTAGTGCTCTATTATGTTTGACCCTAATGGATGTGTCGGGATATCCGCATGAGGATGAAGATTGGTTTGGGCCATGAGGGACCAAACAGTTAGACTATCTTGATGCTCCACAGACTGTAGCGCTTCTATCTTTATTTGTTTCGGGACTTCAATGGCACTATCATCTGGGACATCCATCAGCATCTCAGATCAAGCACTAAATTCTTTCTGTATCTAAAATTCTATTTAATTGTAAAGCATGCCAGTTAGGAAAACAAACTAGATGTGTTTTTTCCTTGAAAAATGATTGTCTTCAAAATCTATTTTCAATATTGTTCATGTTGATATATGGGGGTCGTGCTATGTACCAAGTGTGACCAGATTCCGCTACTTTATGACCGTTACCAAAGATTACTCTCGGGCTACTTGGTTGTTTTTGCTTAAAGACGGGGCACATGTTCTTGAGACAATTACTGCCTTGTTTGCTTGAAATACAGACTCGATTTAGTAAGCCCATAAAAATTTTCGGACGGACAATGCCCTTCAGTTCATGCGACATTCTATCAATGCTTTTTGTAAGGAACATGGCACCATTCATCATACCTCATGTTTTTACTCTTCTCAATAGAATGACATTGAACATAAGTATCGGCATCTCCTTGAAGTTGCTAGGACAATTATGTTTCACTATCATGTCCCTAAGTTGTTTTCGGCTGATGTTGTCTCCACGACATGTTTTCTGATAAATCGAATGCCCTCGTATGTCTTGAACAACCAAGTCCCATATAGTATTTTGTATCCCAGAGCTCCACTATTTTATGTGCCCCCTAGAATTTTAAGTAGTAAGTGTTTTGTGCGAAACCTTCAACTTGGGTTAACCAAACTTGATCCTAGATCTACAATATGCATCTTCTTAGGATACTCAAGAACTCAAAAAGGGTATAGATGTTATGTCCTGGAAAATAAAAATGGTTTGTTAGTGCGGGTGTTGTGTTTTTTGAAGAAAAAAAACACCATACTTTTTTTATATGGGTTTGACTCTATCTACAAATTTTCTAGTTGATACCCCACTTCATATTCTTGTTGAGCCAATGCCTCCTGAAGATGTTGCCCATGTTCCTCTCAAAGTTTACCAAAGATGCTGGAAGACAGCAACTCCCTCTATGGCCCCTCCCTCAACCAATCATCCATCCTTGTTAGTTGATATCAATCGGGTATATTCTGACCTGGAGTCTCCGATTAGCATACGAAAAGGGGTGTGCTCTTGTACCTTACATCCAATAAGCAATTTTTGTTCTGATGCTAATCTTGGTTCAAATTTTACCAATTTACTGCTGCTATTACCGTCATTTTTAACCAAAAACTACGGTTGAAGCCCTGACACATCCTATCTGGCATACTGCCATGGAGGTAAAAATGGAAGCTCTTCATACACAACAAACATGGGGACGTGGTGGATGCCCTTACTAATATCTCTCATGTAGGTTGTCGTTGGATCTTTGCAGTTAAATATTAACCAAATGGCACAGTTGAACGCCTTAAGGCTCATCTTGTTGCTAAGGGTTATACACATACTTACAGCGCAGATTATATTAAAAAAAATTGGCATGTTGTTCTCCTTATCTTTGTTCGTATTCTTATCTTTGTTGTCACTAAGAGTTGGCCTCTATTCCAACTCCACTCAAAAACGCTTTCTTATATCACAATCTGCATGAGAAGGGGTATGTGGAGCAACCTACCAAACTTGTTGCTAAGGAGAAGTGCTCTAAAGTGTGTTGCCTAAAGAAAGCCATTTATGGACTAAAACAGAGCCCAAGAGTGTGGTTTGATAAATTAAGTCAAATCCTTGCTAAGTTTGACTTTAAACACTCACTTCTAATCATTTTTTGTTTCTGAAAATAACTATTGTCTAAATAGTTATTCTGATTGTGTGTAGATGACATCATCCTTTCTGGAAGTGACCATCAGGATATCCAGGCTACCAAAGAATATTTAAGCAAACATTTTATTACTAAAGATCTGGGAAAATTGCGCTACTTTTTGGGAATCGAAGTATCACACTCTTCTTCTGGAGTATGTTGTAGCTCGGCTGAAGTATGTCCTTGATCTACTACAAGAAATCGGCATGTTAGGTGCCAAAACAGTCAGCACGCCTCTAGATCCCAATACTAATTGGGATGATGATTCTTCTCCTTCATACCCTAAAAGCAAGCAATATAGAAGACTTGTGGGTAAGCTCATTTATTTGATAGTTACACGAGGGTAGATATAACATCAGTCATTGGACTTGTCAGTAGGTATCTTGATAAACCTCGACAATGACATAGGGACGATGTGTGCCACATTCACAAATGCTTATAAAGCTCTCCTAGAAAGGGTCTTCTATACTGGAAAAATGGACACTGCAAGATTACTAGTTTTTTTTACTCTGACTATGACGGCAACAAGGCTGGTCGTAAATCTACTTCAGGTTACTGCACCTTTAGAGCCGGTAGCCTTGTTACCTGGATACATAGTCACAGATTCAGTATTCGGGATACATACGGCCAAGTTGAAAATTTTGGAAATCGGGAATTATGCAGAAAATTCGGATAAAAATCGGTCAACGTACGGTAAAAGTTCGGTCAACTACTCGAAAAAAAATCGGCAAAAAAAGGATTTTATATATATATATATATATATATATATATATATATGTACATATACATAAACACATACAAACATATATATATACCCACACATATAATGATTTAAAATGACTAAACGTCAAACTGATTACCCTAATATTGGAAGAAGGGTAAGAAGTGGGAGCAGTAAGCAGCAGGCACAAATCAGGGAAGAAAGGGGGAGAATGGAAGAGGAAGATGGAGCGTACATGTAAAATGTCGAGGGTTACTCCTGGCTCAGGGTGTGTCGGGGGATAGAGGAAGGTTGGACAATTTAGTGGAACCCTACTACAAGTAAAAAATGACGTGGAAAAACAAATGTGAAGCAAAAGTACAGAATTGTATAAAACAAAAAAAAACGTATTGAACGCGTTTAAAACGCAATACGCAAATAAAACGTGAATTAAACGTGTTTAAAACGTACTATTTGGTTTGGAGTTTAAAATGGCCGTCATATACGGCAGGTGAATAATACGCGTTTTAAACGTCTTTTTTTGAAAAAACGGAGTATATTGTGACTATGCCTGGATAAGTAAGAAGCAAACAATGGTGGCTAGATCCAGTGCAAAAGTTGAGTATCCAGCCATGGCTCATACTACTTGTGAATTGATGTGGGTTCAAGGCCTATTAAACGAGTTTGAAGTTTTTGATTCTGAGCCCATGCCTATGTATTGTGATAATAAAGCACATTGATTCCCATGAGCACACCAAGCACATTGAAGTAGACTGCCACTTGTCAGGGAGTCTATTCTATCTAGGCGCATCTCTACTCCATACATCAGGATTGAGGAGCAGCTTGTTGACATTTTTACAAAACCGCTACCAAGCACAAGATTTATCTCTTCGGTGGACAAGCTGTGCATGCATCATATCCATGCTCTGGTTTGAGGTGGTGTTAACATATTTAGTATTATGTTATTTATTTTGTGCTCTTTAGTATCTTGTCTTTATTATCTGTATTCACTTGACTACTACTATCCTATATAAGGAGAGGGTCTATGCATGTATCAGTATCTCGATAATAGAACCCTTTTATTATCTCACATATATAACCATATATGTATGTAACTATGTATATATGTATATATGTATATATGAATATATATTGGCGTGTCCAACGCCATGTCCATGTCTTATATTTTTTAAAATGACTGTCTCATGTCCGCGTTTGTATATTTGTTTGTGTCTGTACTTGTTAGGTATGACTTCTTACGATTCTCAGGTTCTGATTCATCTCTAATGAACTGCATGCACATGGTAGGTCAAGGTGGTCGTGACTATTATAACCCCATTCAATGAATAAAAGGAAACTCCAATCAAGTCAGAATGTTCCTGATTTCCAGTCCATCTAAATCCCTTCAACTCCCTCTATTAGTTTTGCATGTCCCTCGTGTTCTCAATTGTTTTCAACTTTTCATTTTACTAACAAGTTTCCCATTACATTCAGCTGCAGTTTAATTGACTCAAACAACCTAGAATTTTGCAAACCAAAAATTACCTAGAAAAATAACTTTTTATGGAATCAACTCAATCAAGATTTCAGATAGTCAAATTGTCAAGTTGAATAGAAATCAAGGATCTTGAACTTACACACCAACCAAAATATAGGGCCATTGTGACTAATTTTCAAGAAACAAGATCTTCGACGATTAGAATCCAACAAGAAACCCAACCAAATGGCCCTAAATATGAAAGTTTACCCTCGTAGTAAATAGAAGCATATAGATAGAGGGCATCTTTTCACCATATTAAGTGGAAGGATTCAGAAATGAGGAAATGTTTTACCAACCCATGGATCAACAGTAAAGATTATTCAAGTACATTCTTAGTTGTCTGGGCGGTCGGGCGGCCCTCCAGCCTAGATGGGCGGTTGAGCAGCCCACCTAGGGGTCTGGGCAGTAAAAGGGCATGCGTGGGAGGGCTTTTAAAAAGTACAAACAAAAGAAGAAAACCCTCCCACAAACCCCCTCTTCCTGCTCCCCCTCCTCTCCCCCTTCCTCCTCTTCCTCTTCTTGTGGCCTCTTCCCCTCTGCCTTTTTTACAGTCGTCCTCCTCCCTTTTTTCTATCATCGTCTCCCCTTTTTAACTGTTTCCCCTCCTCTTCCTCCCCCTCCTCTTACTGTCGTCCTCCCCTGCCTCCTCTTCCTCCTTCCACTCCTCTTCCTGCATCTTACTGTCGTCGTTTTCCCCTGTCTCCTCTTCCCCCTACCTCCTCTCCCCCTTGTCTTCCTCCTGTCCTCCTTTTTCTCCTCCCCCTCCACATTTTCTTGCTCCTGGCTACAGGCACAGGCAACAAGCCAGCAACAATATTTTTCATGTTGCCGTCCTCTTCCTCCCTCTCATCCTCACAGTCTAAGCGTCTACGTATTTATAAGATATAACCATGCATATATTATAATATGTATCTGATTATATATACAAACATATAAATAAAAAAAACACTTAGGCGGACTGGGCGCCCATGGCCAACGCGCAGCCGCTTAGACAACCACTATACATTATAATAAGCATTAAATGCCATGTGACACAAAATGTACTTCTGTTTCGTAAGTGCAGACCTGGATGAATCAAGCTAAATTACGGTGTTGCTCAAACAATCAAAAACCTCACTTGAAATGCTAGCATACATACTAGACTTGATAAACCATATGCTCCAGAACCACCTTCACCTTGTCTGCTCAGATAAAATAGCTAAACCCATAAACTAAACTAAGACAGCTTTTCTAAAAACAAGAAATAGACAACCAAACTATATACTTTCCATCAAAAACTCGGTAGATCGGTCCAGGGAAATATATGATATTCGCCTCTTCCGAGACTGTATGTTTCATGAGGACCAACTTTCAAGCAAAAATTGCAGCAGTAAGACCAGGTCTCACAGACACACTACATGAAAAGAAATGACTGACAAGGTGTGGAGCAGTAGTGGTTGGATAAAGGTACTAATCAGGAGGTCTCAAGTTCAATTTTTATTGGTGTTGGATTGGTATGAGATTTCGTGGCTATTCTTGTGGTTTGTGTCATTCTTGCATAGCGCAACCCTTGATCTACCCACCACCCTTTAGTCAGGCCTTTGTATGGCTATGGATAGAGTTCTGTCTCCTTGATTTCCATACACAGGAGGAGCATGGTAGAATGAGACAATCTAAAATAACAAGAGTCTACAAGAAACATAATTCAATTTTACTCAAATGAGGTCTGACATATAGTAAAGTTTAGTTTTTATAGTTTGGCACACAAAAAAAGTGTGTGCTTCAGGTGGATTACTTTTAAGTTTTGAAACAAGATAGATTGAATAGATAAGAGATGAGGGCAAGGGGGGAAAGATCATTATTTAATGTACAACAACAGGGCAAAAGACCAACACTTGTACTGGGAACGGCAAAATAACCGAGCAGCCATCAACTGAACAGAGCAGCCATGAATGATCTACCGAACATACCATTTGACCGCGTGGATATTGGTTTTGGTGACATAAAAAAAACCATTTATTTGGTATGGTGAGTAGGGAATCAGAACCATATCCATATTATTTAAGTACCTCCCTCTTTTGTGACTACAGAAAGACAAATTCTATGGCACATTCCAGTAAGGGGAAATGTTCATTCCAAAACGATGCTTCAACTAACTGGTTTGTGTTCGTGGCTTTGATGAGGAGCATGCAGCTCCTACCAAAGTGTTTAGACTTTTCCATGGCAGTACCTCAGTGACTAATATGTACATCAGTAATTTATGTCGGAGGAGCTATCATCCAAGTTTGCATAGTAAGAGTCTACTTCGGCGGCAGCCCAGATGTGAGTTGCTCGGACAACTATGAGTCGGCATGGTCTACCTTTGTGACAACTCAGAAGATGAGTTGGTTCCGGAGGCTTTGTATGTGTGAGCACGCTCAAGGTTGACGGTGATGACGAGAGGTGTGCCGATCCAAACTGTGGAGCAGACCTGGAGCAGCTCGTCAAGCATATCAATATTCTTCCATTATAGTTTTTCTCGCTTATCGGCATGCCCATCCGGGCCAGTCTCCTTCCATGAGGCCTATACCTGGGAATCAACTTCCCCAAACCTCCACAAAAGTAGTAACACTCACAAAACCAAACAACCGCAAGGTCCGCAACCCTTCTTCTGAGGGGATTCTTGGCAAAGCTTTGTGACAAATAACTGCAAATGTCATAAAATGTTATACCGAGGCCGACAGCTTTCACGGCCTCTGGTTGGCTCCCTTCTTCTCCCTCCTACTTTTGTCTTCTGTGTACCACCCCAGATTATGCTGCCATTCGTCAACTTTTCTGACTAGTAGCATAAGTCATGTTGTCGTATGTGTACCCACCAACTACTAGCTGAGGATGGGCGGACACAGCCTGAGGTCATTTGCATCTGATTAGAAAGTTGTGGGAATGAAGATAAAATAGAGGAAGTATAGGTACAGAAAAGGTATGCTTGTATATATCAATAGAGATAAGGATGAAAGGATAGCTTGGGAAAGGAAAATGATTCATGCATGCTTGAGATACGGAAAGGGATAGGCCAGTCTCTTGCTGCAAGACGTTTATTTCCATAGCATTATGTGGAAATAATGAAAGGGATAACCCCATATCCCCTGCTTCCAGCAAAGTCTTGTAGCGTGAGGGTTTATCTTGGTCTTTGTCCACCACAACTACTTTCATGCTCTCTCCGTGGTTGGTGTGCGGGGTCGATACAGAAGAGGCATGAAGAGGAAAATGAGTATAAGAAAAAAACAAAAGATGAGGTGTAGAGTTCAGAACTTCGAAGAGAGAAGAGACAGATGAAAGAAAGGGAGAAGTACTTCTCTCTATCTTATGTTATCTTATACAGGTTGTCTACTATCTTGGAGCTTCAAGTACTTTGTGTCATCCAGATTTTTAGATCGAGGCTGATGCCAAGTCTCTCTGTTTAGCTTCCGAGTTGCCATCCAGTAATCCAAGATCAGCTTTAATCCTCTCTTGCCATCGTCAAGGGGAGAAGATGATTTCCCATGTGTGTGGTATACGACCTCTTCAGCTTGCTACATCAAGTGTATATGTCTCCCTTGGCTATATCTTAGTAGTTCTAATCAGGTGAAGCATCAGTCATCTAGCATTGAAAGCATCATGGAATATTTGCACATGTGTCAATCTGACACACCTGTCCTTTAGCAAAAGATCATTCACCTTTTTCCCCACTGAATTTCCAACATGTCCGTCTATACTCTAACAAACACATTGATTGTCTGCTACAACAGAACCTTCTTGTGGCATAGATGTTGCCTAGGCTACCATGTCCCATTCAGATAGAAGTATATGTTTGGAAACTACTTCAGCGACAATAGCGACTGGTTGGTGACACAGATAGTTTAAAATGTCCATTTTGACGGCATTTCTGATACTCTAGAAACAGAATTTTATATAAATTTTGGTCAAAATTCCGATATTGCTCCTGTCGACACAAGATTCGACACAAATTTTGACAATTTCAACGACCAAATAAAGGTATTAAGTCCTGAAATTTTACCTGGATGATCTACATACATATATAGACCTAATTATGCAATAATATTACATGTCGGTATAGGGTGGGGAAGCTCCTACATGTGTGAGTGAAAAGATACAAAACGATTTCGATCAGAATGTCAGTTACGCAATGTACACATATTTATTCTTATGCAATAGCATGGCATATCTTATATCTTACATTCAATTAGGTAATACATAACAATTCCGTTTTTTTTTTAGTTTTAAATGAAATTACATAGCAGAAATTTCGAGGGTGGGCAGGTAGGTTACGATGTTTGGTAACCACCGAAACCAAAATTTTGCAAGTTGGATACGGAATTCCAAACCATGGCGACACAGAAGATTGTGGCTGTTTTTACCACATCTTCAACTCCAAATATAAGCTCCAACATGGTCAAGCCAAATTTTCAAGTCTGCATGTTGATCCGGCAATTATCAATTTCAAGGACAGCACCAAAGATGTCAACAATGTCAAAAGTCAGAGACTCAGAGGAGATTAAATTTAGGGGGGAGTGCACATATCATGTCTACCAATTTCATTTATGTTCGCTTTTGTTAGAGAATAGAAGCTAGTCATGTAGTCTTTTATTATTTTATTTCTTATTGAATCCATCATGTAAATGTTCTCTTCCTATATAATAAAGGCTAGCATGCTACAGCAAGGTATCGCTTTAGCCTAATACTTACCCATGGTATCAGAGCAAGCCCTAGGGTTGTAACCCTAATCACCGGCCTCACCCACCCTTCTCTCTCTATATATATATATATATATTGTTTCCTCTCCGCTCTGCCACCATCACCGCCACCACCGCTACCGGCTTCCGTTCCCACCAGATGTCGCCCGCCGTTCTCCCTCTGTCTCCAGCAAAGCACCGTGGTTGTTTGAAGGAGAGGAAAATCGCTTGTTCTATCAAGTCGAGAGGAGGAACAACTCCCTTCTCGTTCTTCTTTCCTCTCCATGTAGGTCCCATACGTGGATGAGTGCCTAACTACTCTAGGGGTTGTTGATACATCAGTTTTACATCGTCTATTACATAGGCGATGACGCTCATTCCCATCACACCCCCTAGGGCGCATCTTCCCGGGGCCTTCTGTCTCATTGACGAAGCTAATTCTCGTCAATTTCGCCTTTTCTGACACTTGACATGGCGTGTCGACGAAAACTGGAGTTCACGCCTTTGACAGATACATGGCGGCATGTCTCCTGCTCACACGGCATATCGACGGAGACCTGAAGTTTACGCCTCCAATGGACACACGACGTGTTTCCTGCTCACACGGTGTGTTAGATAAAGTTAGAAACTATGCTTCCTATCTTCCGACATCTTACACAGCGTGTTGCTTTTTTGACACGGCATGTCAACAAAAGCCTATTTCACGCCTGCAATATCTTACACGACGTGTCGATTTTTCAACACAGTATATAGACAGAAGCCTGTTTACACCTGCGACATCTTACACTGTGTAAGACCTCCACACGGCATGTCAGAATTTCTACACAGCGTGTTGCCAACAGTCTGTCTCAACTTTTGCTACTACAATCATTCTAATACGACCTCACTATGGGAGGCGAAAGGCCATAAACTTCTGCTACAACAGTCTACAACGATCAATCAATTTTTGTGAAGCTCACCTCACAAAATTATTATTTCTAGATGATAGCCGTCTATACCGTTCTTGAATCTAGCAGGAGCATGGATATTACTATCTCCAAGGAGTATGATCGTCTTCTTCAGGCCACTCAACAAGTTCCTCTTGGTTCCTCCGCCAATCTTGTCTCGGATGCAAGTAACCAAGGGACATCACTTAGTGCTTCCCACCAATCTTCTACATTGGTGATGGATTCAAGAGCCTCCCAGCATATGACCGGTATACGATCGAAGCTTCTTTCCTCAGATTCGTATCTCACATTGTTCTATGACTCTAGCCGATGGATCGGTCAAACAAAGTACAGGCATGTGGATCTATACATGCGTCATCTTCTTTGACTCTACAGTCTGTACATTATGTACCAAAGTTTTCTTTTAATCTAATGTATGTAGCAAAGTTGGTTGATTCCTTAAACTGCTTGGTGATATTTGGGTCTTCCTTTGTGTTACAGGATCCCACGAGCTGGAAGACGATTGGTGGGGGATCTAGGAAAGGTGATCTCTACTTCTTTGAGGATGATCGCCTAGTTCGCCAGATCTCTTCCACTGCATCTACCGTCCTTAGTTGCTCTCCCTTACAATGGCAATGTCGTTATGGACATCCCTCCTTGCAGAGTATTCAGAAGCTTGTTCCCAACTTATCTTCGGTAAAGTCTATCGAATGTCAGTCTTGTCAATTGGGCAAGCATCATCATATTTCTTTCCCCAGTTGTACTATAAAACTCTCTAAGCGTCCTTTTGATCTTATTCATAGTGATGTCTAGGATCCTGTTAAAGAATCGAGTTACAATGGCTTCTATTACTTTCTTTCTTTTATTGATGATTTCTCCCAAATGACTTGGGTGTGCTTAAGTCTCAAGATGAAGTTTTGTCGGCCATCCAAACATTTCACCAATTAATAAAAGATCAGTTTGATACTCATATAAAAAATCTTTGTATTAATAATGCCTTAGAGTACGTTCAAAAGGTTGTATCTAGTTTCTGTGATTCTGTCAGTGTGATTCACCAAACGACTTGTCCTCATACACCTCAACAAAATGGGGTTGTTGAGCGCAAAAATCGTCATTTACTTGATGTAGCTCGTACGCTACTTTTTCGGATGTCTATGCCAAAGAAGTTCTGGTCTAATGCTCTGCTCACTACTTGCTTCTTGATTAATCATCAGCCATCTTTTGTCTTACATAGGGGCACCCCCTTTTCTATTTTACGACCAGATGAGAAAGCTTTTCATGTACCCCTCGTGTCTTTGGTTGTATTGCATTTGTTCATGTGTTTAATCCATGTGCAGACAAGTTGTCTGCTCTTGCAGTTTGCACTGTCTTTTAGGGATATTCTCCCACACAAAAGGGGTACAAATGTTATTGTCCTCATCTCCGTCGTATGTTTGTGTTGTTGACATTACTTTTTATCAGTCCACTCCGTTCTTTAGTGACTCTGTCCAGCGTCAGGGGGAGCACAACCATGAGAGTGAACTTACCTTTGAGAATGATAGAGTGAGAGAGCGAGAGCCATCATTCCATGTGTCGAGTGATGAGAGTGTGATAGATATTACTACTATGATATCACCACCACCACCACCTACACCACCTATTCAACCTTCTCCACTGGTTTACACCATGTGAGCAGGGCATCATCTAGAAGATGTAAGGACATCAGTCCATCAGATTGACTCATCATCGTCAGATACCATGTTCATGCTGAGAGCTCTCTTGATAATTTTGTTTTCGACTTGCATCTTCCAATTGCAGCTTGTAAAGGTGTTTGATCTTGCACAATAAGACTCCTACCTCTAGTATATGTTGCTTACCCCATCTGTCACCAGCAACACGCATATTTGCTCTTCAGCTAGATTCTACAGTCGTTCCTCGCTCATATGCTGAAGCAGCCCAACATGATGGACGGGTCCAAGCCATGAATTGTGAGATGGAAGCTTTCTATGAGAACTTCACCTAGGACTTGGTGATTTTCCTCCTGGGAAGCCTGTTTTACGTTGTCGATGAGTGTATAATGTTAAACAAAAATCAAATGGATCTATTGACCATTTGAAGGCTCAATATGTGATCAAAGGGTACACTCGGACACATGGAGTGGACTTCTTTGAGACTTTTTCTCCTGTTCATCATCATCAACTAAACCTCAATTCCAACTATGTTGGGGTCGGCTACATGGATCCTTCTTTTCCATTCATCTCTATCATGGGTCATATTCTGGTTGAGATGTAGAGATTTAAAATCTCTCTTTATAAGCTCTTCCCATGTTAATTTAGGCCTTCCTCTTCTTCTATTAATTGTGCTTGCCTCAATAGTATTGCTTCGTATAGGCGCATTAGTCGGTCTGCGTTGCACATGTCCATACCATCTGATTCGGCCCTCGCGCAACTTGTCCCCAATGCTCGCCACCCCCACTTTATTCTTGATATAGTCATTTCTCAAGCGAGACTTTTTCTCCTGTTGTCTGGCTAAATCCTGTAAGGATCCTTATTTTTGTTGCTACTCATGATGATTGGCCTCTTCTCCAACTAGATGTCAAAAATGCATTTCTTCATAGTGATCTTCTTGAAGAGGTGTACATGGAGCAACCTCCTAGGTATGTTGCTCAGGGGGAGTGTCTGAAAGCATGCAAATTGAAAAAATCATTGTATGGCCTGAAGCAATCACCAATCATAAACATCGTAAGGTGCTGCTCTTCGCAAATCCCAGCATACCCCAGAACCTCTTAACATTACACCATGGTTTGATGAGTTTAGTGTTGCACTTACACAATTTGAGTTCATTCGGTCTTCTATTGAATATTCTTTATTTATGTGAAAATCCTCTCATGGAACTATTATTTTGGTTGTATATGTGGACAATATTGTCATCACAGGTGATGATCTTACTGGCATTTCACAGCTCAAGAAATGGCTACAAACAAAATTTCAAACGAAAGATTTGGGCAATCTTCGTCATTTTTGTGGAATAGAGGTTTTATGTTTGAAGAAAGGCACAATCTTTCTCAGCAAAAATATGTTTTGACCTTCTTGCAGAGACAGGCGTGACATGTTGCAAACCGATCTCAACGCCTATGAATTATCATACTAAGTCAGTTATTTCTAATGAAAAGGATTTTTCAAATCCAGCAAAGTACAGACGGGTTGTGGGTAAGCTAATCTATTTAACGGACACTCATTCTGATATCTCCTATGCAGTAGTTGTTAGCCAGTTCGTGAGTGCACCCAAGATGTTGCACTGGATGGTAGTCACTTGGATCCTACGTTATATTAAAGGGTCGATGCGGAAAGGTCTCACTTATTTCATCAAGAAGGATTCCTCCACTTCCTTGAAGCTTATTGGATATATTGATGTCGATTGGGCAAGTGATGTTGGAGATAGACGATCTACCTCAGGATATTGTGTGTTCCTTGGGTCACATTTAGTGACATGCAGGAGCAAGAAACAAAATGTGGTAGCACAGTCCAACACAAAGGTTGAATATCGAGCAATGGCACATGCTTGTTATGAACTACAATGGGTTATGTCCACTTGTCTAGGCGACTAGGCGGTCGTCCCCACCCAAGGGAAGCCTAGGGAGGGCTAGGCGCCTAGGAGGGGGTCTAGGCGTTTCTAGGCATTCTTCATATTTGTTTATATTATACATATATATAAATGAGTTTGAATATACATTTAGCTACATTCAAATATATACATCATTATGTACATTTGTGTTTGTTATTCTTAAGCTTAATCAATCATAACTTCACCTACATTACACATGCCGTAAGTTGTGACCAAAGCTAGACCTATTCAGCCTTAATTTGATCAAATATGATCTAAATTGGACGTAATTTAACTTAGTCTGCCCTACTTTTGGCCCAAGTAAAACCTATTTTGGCATAATACGACCTACTCAGACGTAACTTCCCCTAGTTTGTCCTACATTGATCTAAATGAGCCCTAATTTGGCAAAATCAGACCTAATTCTCCCAAATAAGACACGTTTTCCCAAATCAAACTTGTTTCCCCCAAATCAGACCTAATCTGCTCAAATTAGATTCGATTTGGCCTAAATCAGATCTATTTCTTCCCTCAAATAACTAAACTTGCTCTAATTTTACCAAATTCAGACCTAATTCATGCCAATATGGTTTTTAAGTGTTATAATTTGAGCCTAAAAGGCCTTAGGTGACCACTTTAGTTACCTGAAAGCCGTGCCCAATTTAAGGCGGCCCACCTAGAGCCTAGGGAGCCTAGGCGGAAGCCTGGATAACTATGGTTATGTCCATATTGTCTGAAATGGGAGTGCTTGTTAAATCTCCAATCTCTCTCATGTGTGATAATTAGGCAGCCATTTACATTGTTAGCAATCATGTGTTCCATGAGCGGACCAAGCACATCAAGTGGACTGCCACTTTGTTTGTGATCTAGTGCTCTCCAAGAAGATCAAACTTCTCATGTTCGTACTAGACAGTAAGTTGCAGATATCTTTACCAAGCCCCTTAGACCATCAGCTTTTAGCCATATGAATTCCAATTTGGGCATGCACAATGTGTATGCTCAAACTTGAGGGAAAATAGAGAATAGTAGTTATTCAAATAGTATTTTCTTATTCACTTTCTTGATTGGGTCTGTTATGTAAATGTTCTCTTCGTATATAATAAAGGCTAGCCCACTACAGCAGGGTATCGCTTTGGCCCAATACTTTCACAGCTTTTATTGTGCATCTCACATTTATTTCCTTCTTGTCTATGTGCAAGTTGGACATGTGATTCTCCCATACCCAAGTTTGAGGGGGGTGTTATCTGTAAAGGACCTATTAAAGCATATGTAGTATGGACCAAAAACTGTCAGCCCGATCATAGTCCAATATGTCAGTGAGTCCATTGGAGTCTGCCAGTTACAAGATTGTGTCCACCTCTCCTCTATATAGGAGAAGGTTTCTCTTGTATACCAATTTCGTTTATGTTCGCTTTTATTGTGCATCTCACATTTATTTTCTTCTTGTCTGTGCAAGTTGGGCATGTGATTCTCCCATACCCAAGTTTGAGGGAGAGTGTTATCAGTAAAGGACTTATTAAAGTCATTTGTAGTATGGACCAAAAATTGTAGGCCCAACCAAAGTCCAATATGTCAATGAGTCCAATAGAGTATGGCCAGTTATGGGATCGTGTCCACCTCTCCTCTATATAGGAGAGGGTTTCTCTTGTATCCAACACGTGGTTTCTCTTGTATCAAACAATCTAGTCATTATTCGACTAGTAATGTGCATCCATCTATTGTTGCCACTGCAATTTTTTTGGCCGAATGAACCACATCCAACGTTTGAAAAAGCGGGAGGCAGGAGGCGTGCGGACAGCACCTTGTAGCCACTTGAGCGCCAAGCTGCCGCTTGAGTGGCAGCATTTTTTTTAAAAACGGATGCTTAATTCATATATAACTTTATGCAAACTTATCCAAATTTGTATATAAATAACAATTTCTAGAAACTTTTATTCATATACAAACCCATATGACATGTAAAACTAATCCTACACAACAATTAAATTAATTTATAGCATAACTAGAAAACAATAAACCTAACCAAAAATAATCACATGGATTTAAGAAATGAAGTAATAAAAGTAAATTAGTTAGTAACATGTACATGGGACATTGATATACATGTATTACTTACATTAGCATATCAGTATCATAGTATTAGGAGTATATTATATAGTGGTTCATACTACATACAGTAGTATAGTGCATTACTACTATCATACAATCATATAACAGAATTGTTAGTAATTTATCATCGTACAATACTGCTAGGGATGGCAAAACACGGATAACCGTGACCATCATCCAATATCCAAACCGCTCCATTGGCACAAAAATAAAATGGATATCCTATCCATATGGTTAGGTTGGTTCGGTAGCTCGAGAACGAATCTCCACGGGAAATTGGTTTTTCTCCGATCCATCATCTATACACAATCCAACAGCCAGGGGCCACCTCTTCATGTACCTCCAGCAATGCAGCGAAGACTTATTCTTTCCCCATGAATTCCTCTCGTGACCTTGGATGTATATCCTTGCAGCACCACCTGATCACGCAAAGGTGTTCATCTCCCGATTGACTACATGAACCAATACTGTGGCATGAGCGGGGTAGATTCTGCTGGGTTTCCATCGGCGATGATGACATCACCGTCACGGTACCGCCGTCGAGATACAACGAAGGTGTAAGGGGGAATGCCCTGTTCTTTCCGACAAAGCAGCCGCCGCTCATCACGAAAAATCCCTCCTGCCTGTTGTGTATCAATCGCTGCCACCGCCAGCAAGCTGTCCTCCTCATTTTCTTCCTCCAAGGCTCCAACTCTGTGCACTCATCCTTGACTTCACACGCACTGATACGCAAGTGGCCATGGTTATTAAGCAACAGCAGGAGCTGGTGCGGCTCATGGCTTGTCCCTCTAATCGTGCTTCAGGAAGGGCACCTTTGACGTGACCACCATTGCAGTTCACACCTCATCGTCAACTTCCGTCCTCCCACTTAGCTTCTGGCGTACCTGTTGTCTGTAGCCTTCCTTTCGGCTGTTACATCTCAGGCGCTTCATCAAATACGTACCTGCTTCAATCTAGCAGCTTCCACATATAGGAGAATCAAAATACGACACTGAAGCCCCTGTTCTATTGGAGGTATTGGCGAACTTGTACTCGTACAAGGCCAACCGAGACACTCGTATGAAACAGAGCAATAATTCTCAACGGACAATCGCTCCAGTAAAAGCTCCTCCTTTTTATCAAGGCAAGGAAGACTGACGAGTTGCTAAAAACTGGATGGATTGGACGACGTCTCCAACAATTTAATCTTGATCAGCTTCCGGACACCTATTCGTACAGACTATGACGAAACATAGGGGAAGAAAACGGTTCGGATAACCACATCATCCGTACCAGTGAATGGTTTTTTTATTACATCCGAACCGATATCTCCACGGACGCATGGATGTGGATATAAAAGGTGCGGACGGAATGGTTTTAGTTCGGTTAATGGATATGCGGATGTTTTTGCCAACCCTAAATACTGCTTCAAGGTAATATACAGTGTTACATTATATTACTTTTTCAGACGTACAGACTTACTATTATTTTGTAGCATAATGATCAAGACTTAGTAATTAGTAGTCATCATCATCATCAACTAAACCTCAATCCCAACTATGTTGGGGTTCTTAGTAATTAGTAGTACAAAGAAAATACAATATTATTGATTTAGAATTCAGTTACATAGTTAAATATTACATGTAAACAGTATTAGTTATTTTAGTAGACTAATTAGTACATCGTAATAATAATTGTTAGTATTATATAGTAGTAGCAACATCTGTGTAATATTGCACACCATAAGTAGTTATACATACTTTAGTCATATATACAACAGTATTATATTAGTCTATTCAATAATATTATACAATCGTCAACATTATAATATCACATACTATGACTCGCATTTCATGTTCAATTTGGGCATGGGAGTGGGCCTGAAGCCTGCTTCTCATTATGCAGCCTCAGGCAGGCGTATAAAACCAATGCTCAGGCAGTCGCTTAAGCGGGGACCAAAAGGGCTTGAAGCAGGCGCTTAACTCTAATCTGCCAAACTGCCACCTCAAGGCCCAACTAAGAGGCTGGGTGTTTGGGTCGTTCAGGCAGCTGCTTAAGCGACCGCCTAGGCCGCTTTTTAAAACACTGACCATGCTGAAGAAAAATGTTGGGAGGCAAGCCTAGCATGGCTAATCAGGTGATGGTTGTTGAAAAAGAGATTGTCTTTGCACCCTCATCTGACAGGTTGCCCTCGGCAAGACAAACCTCGACCAACTTCTAAGAACACATCTAACTTCCTCTTCTGCTCCCTGTCATGGCTAATCAGGTGATGGTCGTTGAGAAAGAGAATGTCTTTGCTCCTTGATCTGAAAGGTTGCCCTAAGCAAGTCAAACCTCGACCAACTTCTAAGACCGCATCTAACTTACTCTTCTGCTCCCTGTGTCAACATTACCCAGCACTCCGGTGGAAATACTTATTTGCAAACTTTATACTTTTCATACCCGGGTATGGAAGATAATTATGTAACAATGTCCCATATCACACGAGATTTATCTATGTTTTCAACTCTAGAGCATTCTCGTCATCCGTTAGTATGCTTTGCTGGGTCAACCTCAGCTTTAATTGGCATTGGGATGGTCGCCTAAACCCATTGTTGTTCGCCTTTATTCTGTTTGCTCCTAAGTTTCCTTGGAATCTTGTCTTCGTCAATAAGTTTATGAAATATATGAATTGTAGTATAAATTTCTTTCCCTACTCTGTTTCAATGCAGGATCTAAGGACGAGGAAGACGATTGATGGGGTATATATAGGTGGTGATGGCCTCTACTACTTGCAACTCTCTTCATCTGCCATTGCACTTGATGTTTCCTTTATTCCACCCTCCCATTGGCATCAACACCTGACCCACCCCTCAATTGAGAAGATGAAGTTGTTTCTACCTGATTTCTCCAACTTTTTGCCTTAAATATCAAATCTATAAGCTAGGTAAATATCGCTGCTGTGTTCCCTTCCTGGCAGAGCTGTCCTAATCCTAGTTTTTTTTATCTTCACTCGGATGTATGGGTCCTTGTCACGTGTCTACTTGCATTGTTGTGTGCTATATCGTGAGTTTTGTAAATGCTCATGCAACTTTAATATATATCTGCTAAAAGAACGATCTAAAATTTTTGCTATCTTTGAAACTTTCTTAAATGAGATATCCAATCAACTTTCTATGACTGTGAAGACTATTTACACTGACGATGCACTAGAATCTATGGGACATGGGTTCCAAACTTTAGGTACCTCCTATGAAGTTGTTCATACAACTGCATGCCCTTATACCCCTTAATATAGTAGTTGCCAAAAGGAAAATTTGCCACATTAATTATGTTACTCGCATCATGTTGCTTGAGATGAACGTTCCCAAATCCTACTAGCTCGATGCTTGGCTCACCGCTAACTACTTAATCAATCATATGCCTTTTTCCCGCCATCGATAACCCTATATTTTCTTTTACCCCACGAACCCGTATTTTCTCTTTCACCTGAGGTTTTTTGTTGTCTCTACTTCCTGTACAATCATCAACCGAGCCTCGACAAACTATCTCCCCATATAAAACGTTGTTTCATTGGCTACTCTTCGACACAAAAGGGGTACCGCTTTATTGATCTGATTCCTTAATAATGTATGTTAGTAAGGATGTCTTTTATTTGAAGATGCTCCTTCCTTTCCTTCTGCCAATAATAGTCCTTCTCATCTTTCTCGACTACTGCCTATCCTTATATTCCATATTAAGCCACCTTCCTCCACCAAAGCACCTATTCTTCGTGTTTAGAGTCACAAGAAGAAGATCAAACCGCACGCAGTACCCACAGTTATGACTCCTTTTTGTTTCCTCCTATAGAGGTTCAACCCACCTACATCACCGACAACTATGACTCCCTCGTTTGTGGTTCCTCCCGAGACAGTTGAACTTAAAATGTCGATCGCCATTCGCAGGGAACCTCGAACATATAAGACATGTTGCATGTTAAAATTATGTTTCCTCATCATTTATCAACAATTATGGCAGCCTTAACTTTTGCTATTAACGATGTCACCATTCATTGCACTACTACAAAGGCAGACTCTAATTCCGATTGGAAGTAAGCAATGGGTGGCAAAATAGCATCTCTCTTTTCTATCGGCACACATACTCTTCCTGAATTACCTACTAACCATAATGTTGTTGCTTGTAAATGGGTGTATATCGTCAAAACACCATCCTGAATCTCAGTTAGTGGCCAAACGATATACTCAAGAGAAGGGTTGTCAAAAGCAAACTGAATCGACTGGTTGAACCAAAATCGGTGGTCGAGATGGTTTGATTCACTCTCAAAACTAAAAATGACCGCAAACCAGCCAAAACCGGCCAAGTGACAGTGAACCAATGAATCAGTGCCGATTTTCTCCAACTGGTCAGTTTTGGCCATGTGCATACTTTAACCCCCATACCCAATTTTATGCTTATTCCTACTTCCTTTTCCAAGTTCTCATCCCTCTTTGCTCTTCCACCATAAATTAGCATAAGAAATGTAGCATTTGATTAAATTATAATGTGTTGTTTAGTATTCTCACTTGATATGTTTACTTCATTTTTCACATATTATAAGATTTTTTAATTAATTGATGACGCGATGTTGACGTCACCAGTTAAATTGGTCCACACTGGTTGAACCAGTGAATCAAGAACAAGAAGCCTCACCAGTTTGCTCACCGGTTCGGTTCTGGTAACCTTGCTCAAGAGTACATTGTGCACTACTTTAAAACTTTCACGAGTGGCTTGCCTTAACTCTATTTGCATCCTTCCATCTGTTGTTGCTAACTAAGGCCGGTCTCTTCATCAGTTGGATGTGAAAAAATCTTTTCTACGGCGACCTTCGAGAGACTATATATGGAACAGTCTCTAGGGACGCTGCATCGGGGGAGTGATGTAGGAAGTCTTCAATCATCAAAAAGCTATTTATGAATTCAAACAAAGTCTATGAGCATGGTTCACAAAATTGTCTTATATTCTCTAATTTTGGTTTTTCATAGTCCTATTGTGATCATTGTGTACACTAAGCATGAGTATGTAGGTGTTATGACATAATCGTTTTTTTTAATTGTTGGCATTCATAGCACCAATTCATCTTTTTAAGCATTTTTCTACCAAGGATCAACAAGAAACCACCACCTTCTTGGGATGAAAACTATATACCCTACAAATACCAAGGATCGGCAAGAAACTCCATTATTTTCTTGGGAATTGCATACACTACAAATGAATTATTTCTATCATGGAGAAACATCACCCTTAGACCTCCTCGATGAAACGTGTATGATTAGATGTCGTCTGGCTGCATCTCCAATGGAACAACATGATTTGTACATGTCTACTTCATAAGTATAGATATATTGTGTTACTGTGTTATTTACTTGTCGTTTTACTGTTTTACTTTTAGTCTCATATTGCTCACTTGTACTTATGTCTCTACTCTCATTAGCTATATTAGAGACTATCATGTAACTTGTTTTACTCACTGAATAAATAATTCCATTTCCCTCTAGATGGTATCAAGAGCAGGTCTCTTTTTCCCCACCCACCCGTCCGCAGTGACGTAAGAAAACCAGCCCCTCCCCCCCCGCCGCCCCCCCCCACCTGCCCGCCGTCGGCATGCCCCTCCCCCCCCCGCGCCGCAGACCCCTCCCTTCCTCTCCTTCATCTGCCGCCCCCCCACCCTCCAGCCGCCGCCCAACCCCCCCCTACCCGCCGCCGCCCCCTCCCTCCTCCCCTTCCTCTCCCGTCGTCGTCTCCCCTCCCCATCCTCCTTTTTCCCACAGCCATCCCCTCCTCCCTTCCTCCCTCCACCCTCCAAGCCTCCTCCCCTTCGGCACCTCCTCTTCCCATCCCTGCTCCGGCTGCCACTGGTTTTTACCTCTCCTCTCCCTCTATGTCCGGGTGATCTTCGTATCCAAGTTCGGACATCCACTGGCCGTCTAAGTTGAGAGTCTTTCGTCTCACAGTCTTCCTTGTCTGCGCCTCATGAAGGAACATTGAGCTTTCCTCATGATGGCGTAGGTTTCTCTATATATATGCATATTCTGCCCTATATGGGTTTTCTGATTTGATTCGTCAGATCTCTGTTGTTGTTATCTGCCCCTTTGTGGGTCTCTGATCTACTCTGCTGCTGCGCCGACTACTGCCTCTGCCATGGCCTTATCTGAGCCTCCTCGCTCTCTGTGTGTCACCACAGTGAAGCTCGACGGCGGCTCTAACTATCATCTGTGGTCGGCGTCATTTGTTCTATATGTCAAAGCACAAGGCCGGTATCACCATCTTACAGTTGAGCCTCCTGCTGTTCCTACTGCTGATGCGGATGACAAAACCAGACAAAGCTATGCACAATGGTCCAAGGATGACTCCGGCGTCATGTCTTGAATCCTCAACAGTACCGAGCCCCGGATTAGCCAATCACTTCTCTGCCTTCATGATACTAAGGCTATGTGGGATCAACTGTCCCACGTCTACTCTCATCAGGAGAATCCCAAGCGAGTTTTTGAAATTTTCAAAAACTTGGCTAAAAAGGAGTTCTCCTCTGACACTTCCATTGATGACTTCTACAATCAATGCTCGGCTCTGTGGAATGAGTTTGAACTCTACCACCCCTTGACGGCGGACATCAAAATTGCTCTGAAGTAACGCAACGAACTGCAACTTGTTAAGTTTTTGGCTGCTCTCCCTGCCTCGTTTTCTGGTGTGGTTGACCAGATCATGTCAAGTGATACGCTGCCTACCCTTTGGGATGTTCTCAAAAGAGTCCAACGTATGTCGTTCATGACTCCTACTCCTGTTGTTGAGCACCCTGCGTTGATTGCTCACTCTATTGATTCTGGTCGTGGTCGTGGTCGCGGTCGTGGACGTGGCGGTCGCCCTCCTCCCTCGGGAGGTCGAGGATCATCTGCTCCTGGACGTGGTGCTCCTTCCGGCCCTCGCTACTGCAACTGGTGTAGCCGGGACAATCATAATGAAGATCGATACTGAATTAAGCACGGCAAGCCCGCTTGGGCTAACCAGGCTACTACAAAAACTGTTGCTGACTCTACCGCTGACGCACCTGCTGCTCCTGCACACGCGGAATGGTTACGTTCTGAGTTCAAGAAGATGTTCCAGGAGCGTCTCGCACAGCTACCATCCTCGTCTACACCAGGACCCTCTGCCATGCTCGCTTCTCCATCATCTGGTAACAAACAGTAGTGCATTGACTCGAGTGCATCCACTCATATGGCTGGTGATCATCGTCTATTTTCTGTTCTAAATAAAACTGCTACTATATCATCTGTTACTGTTGCAAATGGCTCCAAAACTGCAGTTCATGGCACTGGCATGGTTCCTATTTCACCAAAACTGCAATTGCATTCTGTTTTATATATTCCAAAGTTTCTTGTTAATCTGTTGTCAGTCAGTAAGATGATAAAACAACTCAAGTGCTCTATTAAATTTGATCCTTCTGGCTGTGTTTTGAAGGATCTCCGCACGAAGACGAGGATTGGTTCGGGCCGTGAAGGACCAGATGGGTTGTATTATCTGGATGGACCTCCTGTTGCTTCTGCTATGCTATCTACTTCAGTGACGGGACTACAGTGGCACTTTCGCCTGGGCCATCCATCTGCTACCAAATTAAAACATGTATTCCCTACTTTATCTAAGAACAGTTTTTCCTGTGAAACTTGTGTTTTAGGCAAACAAACTCGGTCTATTTTTCCTGCTAAGAAAGTTATTGCTTCTAAAGAAATTTTTGACATTGTTCATGCTGATATTTGGGGATCGTGCTCTGTATCGAGTCACTCGGGTGTGAAATATTTTATGACATTTATTGGTGATTATTCTCGCACCACATGGTTGTTTTTACTTAAAGGTCGAGATTCTGTGTTGGATACTATTCGTACCTTCTTTGCTGAAATTCACACCCAATTTAACCGACCTATTAAAATTTTTCGTACTGATAATGCACTTGAGTTCATGCAACAATTTGTTACCTCCTTCTGTGCTGCCCGAGGAACCATACATCATACCACTTGCCCTTACACTCCTCAACAAAATGGCATCGCTGAAAGAAAAAACCGTCACTTATTTGAGGTTGCTCGCACTCTTCTCATACACTACAAAGTACCCCATCATTTCTGGCCTAAAGCTGTCTCTACGGCTTGCTATCTCATCAATCGCATGCCTTCCTCTGTTTTTAAAAATCAGGTCCCGTATGCCATTTTGTTTCCAGATAAACCCTTATTCTCTCTGCCTCCTCGCATTTTTTGGAGTACTTGTTTTGTGAAAAATCTTCGTCCTGGGCTCACCAAACTTGATGCTCGCTCGGTCAAATGTGTTTTTCTAGGATATTCCCGTACACAAAAAGGCTACCGTTGTTTTGGTCCTATTAAAAAATAGTGGTTTGTTAGTGCGGATGTGACCTTTTTAGAGCATATGCCTTACTATTCTACTGATGGCGCAAAATTGTCTGTTGATATTATGGCTACCACACCGTTATCGGTGATTGTTGAGGATTTACCGTCTCCTGATGTGCCTAAAGAACGCCCATTGCAAGTCTATCAGCGCAGGTCAAAGAACCACAATGCTTCTGAAGCCCCTGTCGAACCAAATCCTGCGTCTGCGGTTGATCCACCATCTACTGAGGTATTTTCTGACCTGGATCTTCCTATCAGTTTACGGAAAGGCGTTCGATCATGTACTAAGCATCCTATCAGTCATTTCTGTTCATCTGACAATCTCTATGGTAGCTTTATTTGCTTTAATTATGTTTTGTCTGCTGTGACAATTCCTAAATCAGCCGAAGAGGCCCTTCGCATTCCTGCCTGGAAACATGCTATGGAGCAAGAAATGCATGCACTCTGTGATCGTCACACCTGGGATCTGGTTGATCGTCCCTCTTCGTGCAATATTGTTGGCTGCCGCTGGATATTTACTATTAAATATCAACCGGATGGTACCATTGAACGCCTGAAAGCCAGATTAGTTGCAAAAGGTTACACACAGACATACGATGTTGACTACTTTGAGACCTTTTCTCCAGATGTACGCCTGAATTCTGTTCGTATTCGGATTTCTATTGTTGTAAATAAAGACTGGCCTCTGTATCAACTTGATGTCAAAAACGCTTTTCTCTATGGAGATCTTCAGGAGGAGGTATACATGGAGCAACCGCCGGGATTTGTTGCTCAGGGGGAGTCTGCCTTCAAAATATGTAAACTCAGAAAGGCCATCTATAGTCTTAAACAGAGCCAGCGTGCCTGGTTTGATAAACTCAGTCAGATCTTAATTACTTTTGGCTTTCAGCGATCACAATCTGATCGTCTGTATTTATTCGTAAGTCAACAGCAGGGCTTGTTATTCTGATTGTATATGTAGATGATATTGTTTTACCTGGCAGTGATAATGCGGGTATCCAGGCAACCAAACATTATTTGGCACAACACTTTATCACCAAGGATCTTGGCAAACTGCGATATTTTCTAGGTATTGAAGTTGCCAGATCATTTGCAGGAATCTGTCTTTCACAAAGAAAATATGTTCTGGATTTATTGCAGGAAATCGGCATGCTGGGCTGCAAGCCAGCCAACACTCCTCTAGATCTCAACATGGATTGGGATGATGATAGCTCTCCATCTTATGATGATCGTCACCAGTTTCGAAGGCTGGTAGGCAAGCTTATCCACCTGACGGTCACTAGGGCTGACCTAGCAGCTGTTGTGGGATTCATAAGTCGGTACCTTGATAAATCCCGGCAGTGCCACTGGGACGCTATGTGTCACATCCTACGATATCTTAAAAGCTCACCAGGAGAAGGTCTTCTGTATAAAAAGCATGGCCATTGCAATCTATCTGGATTTTCTAATTCTGACTATGCAGGAAGTCGATATGATCGAAAGTCCACTTCTGGATACTGTACCTTTGTGGGAGGCAACCTAGTCACCTGGGGGAGCAAAAAGCAAACTGTGGTTGCTAGATCCAGTGCCGAGGCCGAATATAGAGCCATGGCTCATACTGCATGTGAGCTTTTGTGGGTCTGTGGCCTTCTTCAAGAGTTTGACATTGCTTATTCTAGTCTCATTCCTATGTTCTGTGACAACAAAGCCTCAATTTTTATTGCAAGCAACCTCACGTTTCATGAACGCAGGAAGCATATTGAGGTTGATTGCCATTTTGTTCGAGAGAAAGTTCTGTCTGGACATATCTGCACTCCATATATTGGCACTGACAAGCAGCTTGCGGATATCTTCACCAAGATCTTGCCTAAAGCTCGGTTTCAGACTCTGATTGACAAGCTGGGCTTGTTTGACATCTACGCTCCAGCTTGAGGGGGAGTATAGATATATTGTGTTACTGTGTTATTTACTTGTTGTTTTACTGTTTTACTTTTAGTACCATATTGCTCACTTGTACTTATGTCTCTACTCTCATTAGCTATATTAAAGACTATCCTGTAACCTGTTTTACTCACTGAATAAACAATTCCATTTCCCTCTAGAATAAGCAAGAGGTTGGTCGACGAATTATTGTACCTGATTATTACCATATCTGATACATCACTTATTGTTGGTCCTCAGTCAGTTCATTGATTGTCCCAAGACAAGCCATCGGGGAAGCAACATCTTGTGTTTTTTAGATATTTAAAAAGGGATCCTGGTAAATCTTTTGGGATACTCCAACCCTGACTTTGCAGGATCATGATCTGACTGGAGATCTACTTCAGGTTACTATGCAACGTTTGCAGAAACCTTGTTAGATGGCACAGCAAAATGCAAATAGTTATAGCAAGATCCAGCACTGAGAGTGAGTATAGGGCCATGGCACACACTAGCTTTGAGCTATTATGAGTAAAATATCTTCTAGATGGATTCGGGTATACCATCAACTCCCTCATCCCAGTATACTATGACAATCAAGTTATCACCTTCATTTCAGAACCAGTCTTCCACGAGCTTGCTAACACATCGAAGTGGATTGCCACTTTCTTGTATATTTGATGTCAAGGTTCACTCCTTCGTTAAGTACTCACGAAGAAGGTGTTGATATTTTCACCAAGCCTCTTACAGGCTAGAGGGTACTTCAATTGTGTGACAAGCTCAAGGGGGAGTGTTGGCAGATACTTCTTATCTTGTACTCCTTGTTCATTGTGTCTATGTATTCTTATCATGTGCATGTGGCACATTGTATCTCTTCCTGTGGTGGTTATCACTACCTCCTATATAAGCATGTATAAGTACCCGTTTCATAATCAAGCAATAAAGCATTCTCCCTACTCTCTATACATTGTATCTAAGAAAGGTTCCCTTAGGGCAAGGACAAAATTCGTCTTGTTGCCTCTGATATAATAAAGAATTAGGAGAAATTGAATTTATTACAATATCTACCTACTACCCAGTCTTTTTAAAAGAGGTAGGTAGTCAAGTGTGTCTCAGAGTCATATTGGGAACAATCAATGGTACAAGTTGGAATTGCTAGTTATATATTAATAGAAACATGTCTGGGTGATACCCAGGCATGAGGTAGTAGACCACTAAATAGTAGCATATTATTAAACCTAATAGCTAATTTTATATTCTTATTGGTAGTTTTTGACTGTTGATAAATTTTCCAGGTCGTATTTTCCTATGATTATGTCAAATTCAAAAACCATAATAGCTTATGAGCATTGAGATTTTAGAGAAAACTAAGTCAAAGATTTTCACTTTTTAAATGTCATTGGGTCATCATGTACCAGTAGATATGTTTGTTACATTCCAGATATACAGACCAAATGCAGTGTCTTCATACAATTTACATGTGCCTTTTTAAATGAAAAGATACACAATTAAAGAATTATATTATATTATATAGTAATAATATAATAAATATAATATAATATAATAATGTAATATGATATAAATAATGTAATATAATACAATCTAATGTAATATAATATAATATAATATAGTAATGAATTCATCTATATAGTCTCCTTATACAAGATAGCAATCCACTAATCACACTTTGCTCTTTCTTTATTTGCATCATTCATATGGCTTTACATTCATAAATGATCTCAAATTGTCATCAAGCTTACTTGTCAAAGAAGCCGGTTAAGGAAAAAATGTGAATGCTTCAATACGGGTGTGTAGATCATAGGATGCTTTGTAGTTCATTCTTCAGCCCAAGCCTATCAAACCACTGCTCGAGCACTCTGTAAGATTCCTCTCCAAGTATAAAACTCTCTCTTTCCAGCTCTGTCAATAACGACATAGCCTTTTCAAGGCAATTTTCTTTCTCATATGCAGCAAGCATCACAGCTATGCACTTGTCATTTGGTTTGAGATCGATGCATTTCATATTCTCTAGAGCAGTCCGAGCTTTATCAATTTGACCAGCTACACAAAAAGCATTGATAAGAAGGGCAAAAATCTTGGCATCTGGTACAATACCTGCCAATTGCATAGCATCAAAAACTCTCTGAGTTCCCTCTGTATTGCCAGCAGTTGAATAAGCCCGTAACAACGCCTTGTATACTTCTCGAGTGGCATATATTTCCCTCCTATCCATTTCTATCAGCAGTTTTTCTCCTAACTCAGGCATTTCTGCTCTGATATATGCCATTATCATTGCGCCGTATGATCTTTTGTCCAATGAAACACCTAGCAATCTAAGTTCATAAAAGATTTCTTCTGCCCTTTTAAGATCACCAGCCTTGCTATGCATGTGAATGAGGACTGTTAGAGTGACTTGATCATATGAAAAACCCCTTTTCCTCATTGCTAAAAATGCATTTTCAGCATTCAGAACCTGATTTTGCCTGGCATATGCATCAATAATTTTAGTATAGTCGCGGATATTAGCCTCAAAAGAATCCTCTTGCAAAGCATATTCCATAACCTAGATGTAAAAAAGAAGACGCATTACTGTAATTCTTATATCAGGGATGTTGCACTTTAACCATCATCCCATAAAATGAAAATTTCAAAAGAAAAACGTCGTATAAGTAAACCAAAATTTAACTAACTTCATAGGCTTGACATGATCTTCGATTAAGCATTGCATAAATAGATATTTATTTAGAAGAAGGTATCTTTTACTAGTAGGAACTCTCAATTTTTATAGCCAAACATAGGTGTATGGCACAGATATTAATAGAATGATGCTTCACCATTTAATAAATACACTAATGGAAAAAATTCACAAAATAGATAGTCATCAATTGTCATTGCTTTATTTTCCTGATAACAGCAATTTTTACATGTGCAAAGCTAGAAGCTGCAAACCAAAACTTTGAATTCCACCAGCTTGTGCTAGAAAAGAAACAGGTTGTAACTTATTACTAAGCAAACACTAGACACTATTATGATGTGAGTATAGTATTTGCATTCTGATAGAATGTCTTTACAAATGCATCTAAAAAGAATTCAGGCCTAATCATGACTCATGAGAATGAAAGAAAGATGTTCTAATATATAAAGGATCCAATACATAAAGGATCCAACACATAAGGGAATCCACATGAAACAATGGGTATATCAATAAAAATAATAAAGAAAAAGTATACCTGTAATAAGAGAGGGCTGTCTAACTTCTTCATCTCCTTTAGAATAACAAGCCAGTCAGCTCTCCTGGGTTTCATTGCCTTCACCCATGAAGCCAACAAAGCATGCAAAGTACTATTTTCAGAAGAGAAGCATATTATGCACTTCATTAAAGCTTTGCAGCGTTTTGAAATTTTTGAATCAAGTAGGGAAAAAGCAACTGTCTCTTCCTCCGACATTTCAGGATCAAATTCTACCCATTGCATTTGTTTTTCATCTTCTTCACTGGATGTGTGAACCTCATTGTCAGTGAAAACAGCTGCATCGAGTACAAGCACGGGATGCAATAGATTTCTAGATTGTAGACGGGCTGGATGTTGTGCAATATTCGTCCACTTATTTGGGCAAACTTTGGGTCCTAGAAAAGGTACACTAACTGAATGCGGTATAAAAGGGATGGATGCAATCAGGCAGGGCATGACTGCAGGACTGGAAAATGGTAGCAGGCAATGTCCTCGAAATCCCAATTAATATTATTCTTAGTGTAACACCATTGACTCAAAGAAGAGTAAAGAACAATTGGTATAGCCTTTGTATCAACCTTGAGGGTCCCACCTGCTCTAGATATATTCTTTATTAACAATCAATTCAACTTGACAAATAAATCTCTGATCAATGGGACTTCATGTCAACTTCAACAGTCAGACTTTCCACTAGACAGCCACTGCAAATCACCATATATGTCTACAGAAACAACAGACCCTGTAAGTAACACTGATACTTTTCATTCCAAAACAACATATAATTATATATTTCAAAAAAATCAAGCAATCATAGTTATAACAGCAAAGCTATGATATCTATATAGTGAACTGTAGTAAAAGATAAATTTGTTTCAGGCCACATTCCAAATTCATTTGGTTTCTGCTAGAATAATAAGTCTTTGTTATTCATTATTCTTTACTCTATTTCTCTGTGTATACGGTATCAGTCCCATACCGTGTACTTGGGTTATTGGCCACCGCCCAAGTTCATACAGATAGGTGTGCCCTGTTAATACAAATTTAAGTTGCTCTGCCTCATAACCTTTCTGTTCACATGGTATCAGAGCGAGCGGTACCCTAATCCCCCCAAGAAAAAGCCAAACGGCAGCTGCCATCATCAACGACATTGACATTATCTCCACCAAGCATTTCTGTCGCCATCTGCTCTTCGTCTCCACAGTGAAAGTCATCTCCACCTTCCGGTCCGCCATCTTCATAATAGTAGAAGTCATCTATATCACCCGGATTGTCGTCTCTATCATTCAGATCGTCATCTCCATAGTGGTGGAAGTCATATCCATCACCCGAGTTGTCGTCTCCAGCACTCAGATCATCATCTCCATAGTGGTGGAAGTCATCTCCACCACCCGGATTGTCATCTTCATCATCTGAATTGTCATTTTCATCATCTGGATCGTCGTCTCCCTTTCTCCTCCTCCGGATCCACATCTAGGAGGCTTATTTCTAGAAGCGGAGTCATCCGTGAAGTTAGGGTGAAACGTTTATAACATCTTCACTTGAAAATCTGCTCTGGTGACGCGGGATATGGTGTATACCACTATCATCACAACATGTGTCTTAATCCAATGGCACAGGGTTTCGTCCAGACCGGAAGTTACATCCTGTGTCAAAAATCAACATGGCACGTTGACGGAAGGTTGTTTCACGCCTACACATTGTGTCTAATTTCCACACTATGTGTCGGTGGCAGTCTATCTCTTGTCTTCTACATCTCACATGTCGTGTCAGATATCCACGTGGCGTGTCGACAAAAGTATGTTGCTTGTCTTCAACATCTTACACATCGTGCTAGATTTCCACACAGCGTGTCGGCGGAAATTTGTCTCTTATCTTCAATACCCTACACGTCGTGTAAGATTTCCACACGGCGTGTTGTTGGGAGCTTGTCATCTTCGACCAAAAGAGTTACACCTCGTGCTAGATTTACACACGTTGTGTAAGTAATCTGTTGTCACTAATACCACTTCCTATCTATCTCATACAAGTGTCAAATCTGGTCCCCATCATGTCTGAGAAGAAAGAAGTAGTAGTTTTGTTCCTTGTTCATGATCAAATCATCACCACTTAAAAGTTCAATGAAAAGATCTTCACTATGGTCTCTGCCACGAATGGTCACTCCAATACTGGTTTCTCTACACGTGGATGAGGATAAGGAGGCCGCATAGGCAGATTTCCCAGTGGACGAGGCCGCCTAGAATGCATTGTGGAAAGAAGGGGCATTGCAAAGAATTATGAGATTCATGGATTTCCCCTGTGAACCTCATCTGCAAATATTGCATCTACTGAAGACACTCTGGGAGACACCAGCCACCAAATTCAAGTGACAAATGATGAGTACAATCACTCTTGCCAATACAAAGCATCTCAACGAGCCTCATTATCAGTTGCATCTATGGCCTTTTTCGTCCAACGTTCTGATGATCCTACTGCATGCATACCTCAAGCTATCATGTTGGTTCGTCTTCTTGGGTTCTTAACTTTGGTGCAACAAATCACATTACAACCAACCTTATATCTAACCTATCCACCAACAGATCACCACTTCCACCAGTCACCATTACCAATGGTTCTAAAGTGTGTGTACAAGACTATCAAATACTTACCTACAGTCACTACCTTCAGCCTTATTTGTTCCCGGATTTCTCTTTAATGGGATTTCCATAAGCAAGTTAACCAATTCTCTTCAAGCCTCAGTTACCTTTTAACCCTAATGATTGTGTGATACAGGACCTTCGAACACAGAAGGTGACTAGTGGTGGGCATGAATTTGCAAGCCTCTACTATCTTTGTCTGGCTTCCAAAGCATGTGTAGCAGCTACTCTTCATATTCATAGTCGGTTTGGACACATGTCTCTAGACAAACTCACGGTTCTTCATCCTCAACTATATAATCTTGGTCATTTAGAATGTGAGTCATGTCAGTTAAGAAAGCATCATCGACCCACCTTCAGGTCTTAGGTTCAGATGAGTGCTAAGTAAAAGTTTGAGATTATTCATTCTGATGTTTGGGGTCCGAGTCGGGTTCCTTCAAACTTGGGCATAAGTATTTTGTGTCCTTTATTGAAGCTTCTCTGGAGTCACCTAGTTGTATTTGGTGAAAGATCGTTCTGAAATTTCATCAATAAGACAGAGTTTTTACTATGAAATTGAAATCAGATTTTCTCGACAAATTCGTATGCTTTAAACGGATAATGCCAAAGAGTATTTTAGTCATGCTCTCACTCAGTTCTTGTCTTCAAAAGTGTTTATTCACCGATCACCTTGTCCACACACACCTCAACAAGATGGGAAAGCCAAACGAAAAACCGACATATTGTCGAAACAGCCCATACTCTCCTTTCATATATGAATGACCAAAGGAATTTCGGGGTGATGTTATCCTTACTACCACATCTCATTAACCGCATGCCATAGTCCACCTTAAACAATCTCATATTGTTCCAACTCCTTTGTCCAAACCATCCCATTTATATTGTTTCTCCAAAAATATTTGGGTGTGTTTGTTTTGTTCACAATGTTGGGACCGGTCCTGATAAACTTAGCCCAAAGGCTTCAAAACATGTCTTTCTTGGTTAAGCCATGACTCAAAAGGGATACATGTGTTATGACCTTGTTGAACACAAATTTATGGTTTCTCTTGATGCCATTTTCTTTGAAGATACTCCATTCTTTGGAGATTCTCATTCTATAGGGGAACTTGAGGAAGCTCTTCTGCTTCCCATGTTCAATGAGATCTCTTCATCCAAACCTCTTGTCCAAGAAGAATCCCCTCCACCCATGTCCTCCACCACTTCTCAAGTGGGAAAACCTCTCACTACTCATGTCTACATGTCAACACACGCCGCATGAAGGCAAGTGATCCAAAACAAGAATCAGACAACGCATATCACAACCCTCCTTCGATCACCACTCATATTGGAGACCCTGACAGCATAGATAGTTCCTTGATCTGCCCATTACAATTCAGAAAGGAAAACTATAATGTACTCTTGATCCTATTTCTAACTTTGTTTCGTATGATTGTATATCGCCCTCATATAAAGCCTTTATCTCATCTATATCCGATATTACTATTCCTAATTTTGTATCTATTGCTATGAGTCACCCGGAATGGCGTCATGCTATGGAAGATGAATGCTCTACGACAGAACCACACATGGAGTCTTATTCCTACTCCAGAAGATAACGCTATGGTTGGTTGCAGATGGTTTTTTCTCTGTGAAAATAGGGCCTAATAGTGTTGTTGTCTGACTCAAGGCTCGACTGGTAGCCAAGGGATATACTCAAGTATATGGAGAAGACTACCTCGAGACATTTTCCTTAGTGGCTAAAATGCCATCTATTCGACTTTTTATTTCCATGGTTGAGCATTTCTCTTGGCCTCTACATCAACTTGATATTAAGAATGTTTTTCTCCACAGTGACCTATCAGAGGAAATTTATATATAGCAATCCCTTGGGTTTTTTTACCCCTCCCATCCTATTTCTACCCACCTTGGTGCACCAGCGGGATCAAACCCACGACCGGCACCCCACTTCGCGTCCGGCTTACCAATTGAGACAGTTGGAAAGTACGCAACCCCCTGGGTTCATTGCTCAGGTGAGTCTCATCTTGTTTGTAGGCTTCATAAGTCACTCTATGGGTTCAAATAGTCTCCAAGAGCATGGTTCGGCAAGTTTCATCACACACTCCTGGAGTACGATCTTCCACGATCAGATCTTAATCGTTTGGTATCTATCAAGGAGGGTCCTCAGGCGTTATCCTTCTTATTATCTATGTTGAAAATATTGTCATCATTGGAGATAATCAACATGGTATTATACAACTCAAGCAATTTCTTCAAAGTAGATTCCAAACTAAAAATTTAGGTCACTGAAAATACTTCCTAGGTATCAAAGTGGCTGGATCCCTAGATGGTATCATCATTTCACAGAGAAAATACACTCTTATCTACTTGAAGAAACAGGCATGCTTGGAGCAAAACCGATAGATACTCCAATGGATCCCAGAGTCAAGTTATATAAGGAGCAGGGGGAGCCACTTGCAAATTAGTGGAGGTATAGAAGGTTGGTCTGAAAACTTAATAATCTTATTGTCACTCGTCTAGATATATCCTTTGCTACTGGTGTAGTTAGTCGATTCATAAACAAAGCATGTGTTGGTCATAAGAAGGTTGTCATTCGGATTCCTCGATATCTTAAGAAGAGTCACGACAAAGGTATACCGTACTCAAATCATGGGTACAGGGATTCCCAGATGCAGATTGGGCCGGATGTGTTAATGGTCGCAGGTCTATCTCAAGATATTGTGTATTTGTAGGAGGCAATCTAGTGTCCTTGAAAAGCAAAAGGCAAACTAGGGTAGCTCAGTCAAGTGTTGAATATGAATACTGAGCCATGGCTCATGCGACTAGTGATCTCTAATGGATCAAGAACATCATAGAAGAACTTGGGTACAATCAGTCTGAGGCAATGGAGCTCCAGTGTGATAACCAAGCTGCTGTCCACATTGTTTCCAACCCAATTTTTCATGAAAGAACTAAACAAATTGAGGTTGATTGTCATTTCATTTGAGAAAAGAGACAAGATGAGCAAATCATGCTTGTTCCAGTGTGATCAGAAGATCAAATAGCAGATCTGTTTACGAAATCCCTTAATGGTTGTCGGGTCAAATTCTTATGTAACAAGCTTGGTGGTTATGATATCTATACACCATCTTGAGGGGGAATGCTAGAATAATAAGTAGTTGTTGTTCATTTTTCTTTACTCTATTTCTTTATATATATGGGATTAGTCCCAAACTGTGTAACTTTACAATTGTCCACCGCCCAAGTTCATATATATAGGTGTGTCCTGTTAATACAAAGTTGCTCTGCCTCATAATCTTCTTGTTACCAATTTCAATGTCCACAATATATATATATATATATAGAGAGAGAGAGAGAGAGAAAATCAAGAAAACACAGAAATAATAGTAATGTCATTATATCTATATAGTGTTCTATATCAAAAGATAAATCAGTTCAAGTCATATTTAAAAGTATTTGATTTTGATGTCAAAAAGCCTTCAAGGCTTGAACACAGTCAGAAGTGAAGGAATAAATGAAGCTGCTATCTGGTTATTGGTTTGCAAATTTTCAATAAACAATGCATCCTAACAATCAATTAAAATCACAAGAATTTAGAATTCCTGAAATAAATATGAACCATGTTCATTTTCAGTATAGGACTTCTGTTCAGGATTAATATCGAAAAACTGCTTTTGCTTTTTAGCTTTTTAAAGTACGATTGATCATCAAAGTACTAAAATGCATATATCCCCTGATTTTAAGTTCTATATGCCTGCCTTCACTCTTTAGTAGACTCTTAGTTACAATCCATGTTGAAAAGTTATGAACAATCAATATAAAAAGTAAAAATACAGAATATAGGATATAAAAACTGAAACAATCAGCTCAAACTTCAAATGTGAACAGCGAACTCCCAAAAAAAACACTATTTGAATGTAAAACATGCCCATAGAATAGTCAAATAGGTTCTATTTGAAGTCAAAAAAGCAAAATACTAATGTTTGAATCACATAATCAGTCTCTACAGACTCAAAATTTCTTACATTCTGTTGAAAAAGACAGTCATCGCAAAGATTAGCACATTCAGACAGGAGTTGCAATCGACATCATAGCAGCAAATTCCCTCTATTCCTTACAGCATCAAATAAGTTATGCTATAACAACACACCGGCTTCCTATCACACATTGAATAACAAAAAATGTACAACAATGAAAGTATAAATCAAGAAAAAGGAAAGAGAATATCAATACCTACCATTATTGAGTTATAACTAGCAAAAAAAGAAGCTAAGAAAGCAGTCCAAGAGGCCAAATCTAGACACTTTGAAGAGATATATAAGAAGTTGGATACTAGAGAAGGGGGAAAAGATATAATACATACATACATACATACATACATACATACATATACGCCGGCAAGGAGTGGCTCAAGTGGTCAAGCACGGTGTCCCCTTAACAAAGGGACCCGGGTTCGAATCCCAGTTGCCGCCTTGATTTACCCCCCTCCCGGGCGTTCGGCCTCCGTCACGGGCGTAGGAGAGGGGGGAGAAATCTTTCTCTCTTAATTAAAGGAATAGCCCGCTTGGCGAATTCCGTTGGTTCCCAATAAAGGGACCCGGGTTCGAAACCACGCGGAGAAACATCTCTTGATTTATCACCCTTCCGGGCGCTCGACCTCCTCCACGGGTTATGGGAGAGGGGGGGAGAAATCTTTCTCTCTTAATTCCATATACATATATATATACATACATAGCCGACAAGGAGTGGCTCAACTGGTCAAGCACAGTGTCTCCTAACAAAGGGACCCAAGTTCGAATCCCAGTTGCCGCCTTGGTTTACCATCCTCCCAAACGTTTGGCCCCCGTCACGGGCATGGGAGAGGGGGGTAGAATGCCTATCTTAATCTCATATATATATACATACATACATATATACATACAAACATACATATATATATGGCTCGTGTAAGAAAAAGAGAAGGAAGAGACTTGGGTCAAGTAAAATGCATCAAGAAAGAAGATGATAAAGGGTTATTATATAAAGAGCACGTGGAATAACTACTTTCATAAGTTTTTCAACGAAGATATTTTTAATAACGTAAGAGACTCGTTTGACATGTATACAAGATATATCAGTTACAAGATTAGTTTCACTATCGGAGGTCAAGAATGTCCTGAAAAATATGAATGGAAAAGGCATGCGGGCCACATGATATTCCTATCGATGTACGATAGAGTATGGCGGTGTTGTGTGGTTAATGAATTTCTTCAATAAGATTATGAAGATCAAGAAATGCCAAATGAGTGGAAAAATAGCACCATAGTTACCATCTAAAAGAACAAAGGAGATGAGAAAAAGTTGCACAAACTACAAAGGTATCAAGTTAATGAGTCATACTTACGACTTTTTTTTTACAATTTACATTTATGATCGAGAAGCCCGACTAAAAAAAATTGGGGGAGAACTTTTGTGTTACACCCTAATGATACGAAATCGGATCAGGATGGGTGTTGAGGACCCATATTGACTTTCAAATATCAGAATCAAAATAGGGATAAAGACCCACCAGGACTTTGCAATATTTGATTGATCTACAAGCTATGAAAGAGGATTTTTGAGCAAAGGCTTAAATCTGTGACACAAATATCAAACAACCAATTTGGTTTCATGTCTTGAAGATCCACAACATCTGCTATTTTTTATAAGGACTATGGAAAAGTATAGAGAATACGAAAAAGATTTTCAAAAGTTTTATGGAATTGGAAAAGGGTTCATGATTGTGTACCTAGGGGAGTGATGTGGACGGGTTTAGAGAAAAGGAGGGTGTGCTAGTCCAATACATTGACTTGATTAAAAACACATATGGTAGCTAAGTGTTAGGACTCCTAGAGGAGAGATGTCGATGGTTTCCCATCAAGAATCAGCATTGAGCCTATATCTATTTGTTATTTTTAGGGATGAGTTGACAAAGCATGTTCAGGATGATATTCATTGGCGCAAGTTATTTGTTGATGACATTGTGCCAATTGATGAAACTAAAGAAAGATTGAATGATAAAGTTGAACTTTGTAGACATGTATTGGAATCTCAAGAATCATATCAGTAGAAAGAAAACAGAGTATATGCATGGCAATTTCAGTCTGTCCATAATTGTGAATGGTGGGGTCATGTTGGATGCAGTGAATGTACCAAAATGTAATAAGTTTCAGTACTGGGGCTCTATTATTCAAAAGATGGTGGTGTTCAAGATGTTGTTTCATGTTTGTCACGGGACCACAACAAGATAGTTGAAATGGAGGAGTCCAACAAGAGTAGCATGTGACCAGAATATCCCTTGAAAAATAAGGTTTATAGATTAATGACCAGCCATGTTATATGGGAGTGAATGTTTGGCGGTGAAGAAACAATGTCTCTACAAGATGAATGTAACTATGTGTATGCTAAGATGGATGCATCGGAACATAAGGAAAAATAGATAGAGAAACAACTATAGCAGGTACAAAGTCGGGGTGCAAGTATTGAAGACAAGTTGCCTAAGGGTCACATGAGTGGTATGGACATGTGTAATGCAGACTGACAAATACACTCCTTTTGGAAGCAATGTTACTTAAGTTGAGCATAAGTAAAAGATGAAGAGGTAGGGTCAAATTAGCTTGGGAAGAACTTGTTAGGAGAGATTTTCATTCCTTACATCTTCATCAAATATGACCGATAAGTAGGTTGGTTCGAAAAGAAGGATCCATGTAGCCGACTCCAACATGGTTGGAATTGAGACTTTGATGACGATGGTGATGATATAATATTGCATAGAAAAGATTTTGCTTATATATAGGAGATGGGTGAACGAGCCAAACTCAAAATCATGGGAATAATACAAGAGAGAAACAAAACACTTAAACGTAATATAAGAGCTAATAACTCAATACTTTGCCTCAAGATGGAGCATAGATATCAATTAAGCCCATCTTCTCATATTGGTCTTTGATGTGACGTCCAGTAGAGGCTTTATGAAGGTAAATGTAGTTTATTCTTTTGTAGACAGAAGAGTAGTAATTATCTTATTGGACAACAATGAATCTTGCAAGAAGTGACAAACCACCTCAATATGTTTGACCAAATTACTAGCAGTAAAGGTGGTTGCCTGATTGTTACAATACATAGAAGATTTGTAGTGATGGGTAACCCAAAATCAGTTTGAAGAGATTACGCAACCAAGGAATGAAATTCATCAAAATCGTTGAAACTTCGTCGGAAATTTCCATGTCGACATCATCTGCTGCAAAACTTTGTGATTGTGTCGCTATGTCTAATTCTGTGAAATATTTTGCCCAAATTTTGAAATTTTCCAGGAAACATGAAAGTTTCCTTACCTCCCAGATGAAGAACCGCCAAATGAGACCTGTCAAACTAGGTCAAAATCAGCAGGCACCCATGGGTCGACCCGTTTAAGTTAGGTTTGGGTGATGAAATTTGCCACCTGCTAGAAATTACCAAAACCCAAACCCACCCGTTTATTTAGCGGGTTTCGTGGGTGACCCGCTTAATTGAATTACTTATATAAAAATAAATATGATGATACACTATTACGTAGAATAACTAAGATGATCTACTACTAATCATTAATTGTTAAAGAGTTCCAGTCCAAGACTCCAAACTCAAACTTGCACAACAAGATTTGATATGAAAGAGAGATATTGGGGAAAATAAATCCAACTCTACTACATTATCTAATTGTTCTATCAAAATTAATTTAGAGTCATAGTGCAAGTTACTAACTCTAGCTTATAGGTCATAATCATACATTAGAGGATTTAGTTGTACATTACATAATTTTACCTTAAAATATGTATGTGCTTGAATGGTTGTAAAAATATGATATACTTTTTTTTTATAGTGACAATGTATCGTAGTTGGTTGTTCTTATGATATATTTCATTTAAAAACACTACCGGTGGTCTTCTTTTACCATTACAGTAGCAAGTTACAAGATAATTGTTTATTGAACACATTATATGGGCACTCGCGGGTGACCCGCAACTCGCTGGGTCAGGTTTGGATTTATCTTTGTTCGACCCGTTTAGAATTACATCTTTTTGAGTTGCACCCGTGAGAGTCAAACCGGCAACGACCCATTCCAAACCCAACCCGCCCACCCGTTTGACAGGTCTACCCCAAACCCATCCCATTTCAAATTATATTGCATGAAACGATGCATTTAGGTGCAAAGTAAACGTCCATGAAATTTCATGGCTTAATTTGTTCATTTTGGCATCAATGGGGACACAGTTACATTTACTACAATTTTTGTCAAAATTTCAAAAAAAATCCATTTCCATGTCGTCTGAACAACATCAAAATCGGATACCTCATTCCTTAACATCAACTCACACGTAGTATGTGCATTAGCACGACACTCTGCTTCAGCACTAGACTTGGCCGCTAAGTTTTGTTTCTTATTTCTCCTTTGTCTACATGTATATTTATATGTTTACATATATTAGAGGCAATCTAGGTTTTGGAAAGTGAGAAACGAGCGGATGGACCTCCTAGGGCGCTTAAGATGTGAAGTGGGTTCTGAAGCCAGCGCTTTTCAAAAAAGCGGGAATCATATAAAACCAATGTAGAAATCAAAATTTGTGAATACTAGATTGGTTAATCATAGGCTAACTTGTAAGCTTCAAAGTGTTAATTAGAGCCATATGAACGTCATTAGAGTAATTAAGTAATCATGATATATTAATCTAAATGTCCTATACATCTCAAGTTACATAGTAGGTTAGCTTCAAAAGTAGCAAACAATTAGTAGCTTGGTAGTAACTAACACTATCAAGAGACATCCACAAGTAATAAATTAAGTATTGAATCGTTACTATTGAATATTTGAATCATGACTTGTGTCGCAATAAATAATTATTTGCTACTCGTGAATAATTAACGACACCTAAACATGTTGAAAATGGACTTGAGAACATTTTATGTTAATTATTCAGTAGTAATTGATGATTCAAGAGCAGACTACCAACAAGGATTATTGAGACAAGAACAGAATTCAAAAGAAAATTGTAAATTGTTATTGAAACCGATGTATAATACATCTAATACATGATGTATTGTTAGTTTGTTGTTTGCTTATGGTAAATTGCAACAATATGGCGAGAGGAACACTGAGTTTTAACAATATAACCACAGTATCTAGTAAACTTTAATACATTTCAATATCATTAGGCATAGCAAATGTATTTGGTAGCATGTAGCATTGATAATAAGTAATATTGTTAAAAAGAATCAATAGAGTATGGGTATCACTTGATTGTTGTATTGTCAGCCTAACAACTTTTCTAACATACGCGTGCTTAAAGTGCTGCCTAAGCGGGCAGCTTAAGCAGATCAAAGCAGGAAAAAGCGGTCCAAAATGGCCGCTTCACTACAACTCGCTCAGCATACCGCTTCAACAATAATTCCTACGGAGCCACTGGGTTGACCGCTTAAGCGGACGTTTAAGCGTTGAGAGGACCGCTTTTAATGGAGGAAATCAAAGCTTCTTACTCATTGATATCATTTCTAGCTATACAAAAAGTTGGAAAGACGTGCTTCTCTAGGAGCAATGTCCCAAAATTAAGGGCATTACAAGCTAGTACACGTGCAAGTTTATTGTTGGAGATGGGTATGACTGGTATTGAAAGCATCAAAGTCAAAAGACCTTGCAAAGATCTCTCGAATGGTTGTCTTTCTACTGTCTCCCATACTTCCATGATTAATCGAATCTACCATGTCGTGTTGTGCAAACCAAGCATGGTGAATCCAAAAGCCAACAGGTGATAGGGGCCGTAAGAAGCTCTCCTTTCAACCTAAATGGTTCGACTCCACATGACAAGTACGCCTTTATGCTAGACTTGGCTAATTAACCAAGTTTTTCAAGGAAGCTACATCCATTGAGGTGCTAGCCTATTTTGCAGCACAAACTAGATTTGCATACCCACAGAAAGGAGAATCTCATCAACTACTCCTTTGAAGCATACCTCTTCTGCTAAGTTGCATGGCCCCAAGAGAACGGATACACTGCCTGGCATGGGCTGAGCACCGGTACAATACATCTTGACATTCCTTAACCAACAACTACGTCAAACTTGTTGTGTGTCAAGGAGCCATTGATAAGTTGATCCAAGTTCACGCGACACACCTTGGCAGCTCAACAGCTTCCAATCAATGGATCACCAAAACGCATGAGTCATAGGTGAATAAATCGCTGCATAGACCACTCTTTTGCATTCGGTCAGCACTTATATTAACTAGCCAAGCCAGGAAGTATGGACAGGTCTGGTGCATGAGCTGTGGCCATCCTCTGTCGATGAGGAGGGACACAACCAGGACAAATTGAAGACGAGCTGGATACAGGACGCCGATGATACACACCAGAACCACTTGGGACAGCTGGCACAGCCGGGAAGGGCACTACTAAGCTGCAGCATCAGCGGACAATGGCGGACGAGCCACGGACAAGCACACCACCTGGCCAATGTTAGCAAGGATTCCCCGGCCATTGTCCCTTATAGCTGCGTTCCTCTGAACCAGCAGGGTGTGACCAATAACATATATGTATCCATTCGCTAATTAAAAAGGTACCGCGTGATTGCATTCAATTTGCTTTGAACGATCTTCTCCTTCCTTGCCTGTGCAAAACCCGGTTCAGCCGGGAACTTCGCCGCCCCAACGAATGGTTGCCTCCGGCCGGTAACCCTAAACGACCCCTCCACGCCAACTGCTATCAGCCGACGAGAGAATTGGAAGAAGGATGGAGGAGCACCGAATGATTGGAGGAGGGTGCGGAGCTAACTGACTGAGGGGGAGGAAGAGAAATGAAGGATTCGAGTGAAGGATAAGAACTGACCGTCTGTGCCAATGGTGGTAGAAGCGGCTTCTACGGTTTCTACAGCCGACGGCCGGTGGTGCTGCTGCTGGCGACCGTTGCGGCGGGAACTGCTGGACTGACAGAAACAACGGAGGGACGGGTGGATGCCAGAATAGCGGCCTCTATCCTCAATTACAAAGTGAGATTTCGTTCTAATTAAAAATTAAGTTTATGATTGTCAACATCTTAAATTGCAATTTAATTATTTACAATTGGAAAACACTACAAATCATAGACATGATCTTTTTAAAAGAATAATGACTCACTACAGAGTCAAAATCTCATTTCATAGGTACTATAGTATTCTAATGCACATATGTACTGTTTACTTTAAAAAAGGGGGAATTTTCTGGAAGTATTTTTCTTAATGGGCCTAAAGTTTGCCAAAATTTACATCAGAATTAGTTTAGTAAAAGTATTTGGAAGGTCCACTTGAACACCAAGAGTAGGTCAATAATCTATTCAGGATATGGAGGATATGTTCACATGCATATTGATAATCGCAATTATTATAATATTGAGGTTGATGGTATTCTTTGATTTATAAAAGTGTCAGAAATTCCACTCTTATTTCATTTTGATGGAGTTATAATTCTTTGCATTTCAAGTTGAAAAATGATACATCTTTCCTTTGATCTTTGTAGTGGTTGTTTATCTTGACACCTCAAGTTTCTAAGAGGACTTTCTTAAAAGATTGGTTTTTTTTGTTAGGATCGAATTATAGGTGGAACAAATGATAAATGACGACCTTACTTACAATAAGAAAATTTAAGTAAATAAACTTATTAAACTTATTAAATAGAATATTGTTAGTTTTTCGATGATTTAATATCGATTTTATGCAAATGGCTCCAAGCATTGTGAGTGGTAGAATACTAGTCTTGATGGTAGTGGGTTTACATAAATTTGATATAGAATACATGCATAATGTACATAAGTGTACAATAGATGGAGAGAGGATTACAATACACAATTTCTCTTAATATCAAGTTTGTGTGGGATGTTACATAGAGGGAGAATACATAAGGGATGATTCTCGTGAAATCCTTCATACTGAAGTCATTGGTTGCTCTCCAAGCTTAGTTGTCTTTGTATTCATCTCCTCTTCTTTTATAGACTTGGAACAAAGATGGCTTCTTTTTTGGAAAAATGTATATTATTTTCTTCTTTAATGAATATTCCATCGTCCTTTAGTAAAGTTCGAGTGTCATTTCATGGCCCTCCTTCTTCATATTTTATCTAATTTTTAAAGAGACCTTTTAGATTATACGAAGTCACAAACAACATTCTCACAAAGTCTTGTCTTAATTTTTCATGCAAGCAAATCCATTTTTTCAAAAGTCATTTTGCTCTTTAGTGAGTCATCATTCCTTCAAAAGGTTCTTTGGCTCGTAGTGAGTTCTTTACTATTTTAGAAAGCAAATTTGCCTCTTAGTGAGCCACACATTTTTTGTTTAAGGTAGAGAGAAATATTTATTCAAGTCACTTATAATTTAAAAGATAAGCTATAATTTACATAATTGAATGTTGTAGTCCCCATTCACTTTAACTTTTCACCATCAATAAGATTTATTTACATTTATATCATTTACTATTACTTTTGGGTAATTAATCCAATACAATCATATTCGGTTTCATCAAAAGTTGAGAGCATTCAAAAGCTTTATTGTCATTCGAAACCATAATTTTTGACATGTTTCAAGCACCATTAGTTGGATTTGATTGGTTGTAATATTAGGTTATTGAAGGGGTAAGTTCTAAATTTTATTTTTTAAAAGGAATTGGTATTTTATTTTCTTGATAAGTAGAGTGATCAAATAGTTCTATAGCAATTTTCTTTCCTATAGGGTGAGCACATGATGCGCCTATTACAATGTAACATACCAAAACTTGACCTCCTAGATATGGAAACATTATCCAAAAGATTTGGTGCCTTTGGGTTTAGTTAAGGAATAAGCCCCCCAAAATGGCATAAATTATTCCCTTTTAGATTTAATTAGGAGTAATAGTAAGTGATCGAAATGAAATATGGATAAATGATCCAAATCCATGATAATGATGGGGAGACATCCCAACGGATATATAAAGGATACATGGAATAATGGAGAGTTGGCTTGTTATTGATTGGAAAGATAACATCACTATACATCTTTAAAAAGGAATTTAAATTAAATAATTGGTATAGTTACATTTAAGAGATAAGGAAAGTTAGCCATGTGAAGATAATCTTAAAACAAATCTAATGTCAACATATTATCCATATATATGTTTATTTGACAAATAAATATGGAAAGTGTGCCTCTAATCCCAATCCATGAGATCATCTAGTAAGTAGTCTCAAAATAAGAAGCTAAAGTAAAATCCAGGATCCTCAAGCATTTGTTTATTTATAGTACAAGTTTCATATTAAATGAATGATCCTAGATGCCTCATTTTCACTAGGGGAAGATAATATAAAATAAAATCTAAAGTATTAAATAATATAATGAATTACTCCAAAAGTGGAAACTAATTGTAAAATCACATTCTACATGTCAAAATTAGTCTAGGTCTGAATTCTGGTATTAATTGAATATTGTTTGATGCCTCAAATGGATTAGAAAAGAAATTGGTTAAGAATATAATTAAACTATAGCTTTAATGTTATTATTACTTTGATTTAAAATTTGTGTTATTTTCTCTATCACATGCTCTCTTTTTCTATTTTTCCAAATTTACCCAATAATCTGACGGATGCCATCTCTCACGCAATTTCTTTGTTGGGCCCAAGCTTATATGAGGGGCGCTAGGTTTTATCCATTGCTCGAATCCTCATGTTTTTGTCAGAATAGTAACTAGTTTCTCCTCTTGACAATTTCCTCTCTCTCTCCTCTACACCTTTCTCTATGTTTCTTTTCCTTTAGTTTCCTCTTATGATTCTGCATAGGTTGATCCCAATTTTACTAGGGTTCCACAATCCATGCTTCTCTTGCACCTCCTGTCTCCCTCTCTTCGTATGTTTCCTTTCTCATTCCAGCACCCTATCATCATGTACCCCCAAACCTCTATAAAACCATCCCAACGGCTTTGTAGATCCTTCTTAGACTAATTCCTAGTCTTTTTTTAACCCTTTTACCCTCGAACATATTCCCCCAACTCCATCTACCTCCTGGAAGTTTCTAGACTTGTCCGTGAGGGTCTTACCATGGTTTGACTTGGAGTTTACCCAGAATCTCATCCAGTAACTCTGTGGATCTTTTGGCACCTCCAATTGCGTATTTGCTTTGGTATTTCCCTTTTCCCTCTTTTGTTGTGTTTTCATGATTCTTGCACCCTGGGCCACTTTTTCTTGATATTTTTACAACATAGACTTTCTCAAATCTCTTGAGTTTATTGGCATGTGGTTTGGATGATCCTTAGTAGCTCTTTAAATTTCCCACGTTCATTTGAGTTTGACTTCATAGTAGAGATCGACATGAGTCTTCTGCCATCTCATGACCCTCTTAATGGGTTACTTAGTTTGGAATAACTCTGGGAACTCAACCAGTGTTTTCCCATTGTGTCTAGCTACATCTATCATGTTTGGATTGATGTGTTTGTGTTTGCTCACATGTTCAAGCAGAAAGATCCCATGGCTTAAATCTCCTCTCTATCCTTGGTTTTATATTATTTGGTGTCACACCTCAAAGGGTAGACTTGTCTTTTTATCACTGTATTTAGTAGTTGGAATGTGTGTCATTGAGTGGGCCAAATTACTTGTGCCACCCTATCACACATTTATTATAATGTGTGATGTGTGGATAGTATGATCACTTTGTAAATAATTTTCTTTTTTGTTTACTAACTAGCAAATTTATCTTAGTCATTTTATAACCAAATATCCACAACTCAAAAAAATGAAATAAAAATGTGTTGTGGAATCTGGGATTTGTCTCCATCCAACAATATTGTTTTGATCACCTAATTTAAATATTATAAACTTTTGCTTTTTAAATACTTTTCTAATTGGTTTGAACTCCAAAATTTATCTACAATCTATAATATGTCCTAAAAATAAAGTAGAAAATAGAATGAAATTAGGAACTTATAACCGATATGATAGTGCTAGTTTGATAACCTAATCCATTAATAATAACATGGTGGTTTTTAGGGTTCATATATTTAATGATATATCAACTATAATTTTACATATATGCTTAATAGGTTGGTTGAAGCCCTATTGAAGAAAAAAGATTGACTTTTGACGTATCTAAACTTGATATGAGGTGTGTTGCATCCCTTATTAATCATATTGAGGAACCACCTATATTTTCTCTCTTTCTTGATCCTCTCGAGACATATTACCATGTACATCTTCTCTCTCTTTCTAAGATGTTGATATATGTGATTGGCTATTGATCCTCTTGTCTTATTAAACTATTTGATATGCATTTTGGATTTTTATTTAGTATCTTGTTGATTCAAATTTGTGTGGTAACCTTAAATTTGTGGATTTTGTGAATAAATTGCTCCATTTTTTATGTGGAATCCTATTTTCATGTGACGACCTCTTATGGTCTTATGATATATCTTAATTATTTAGATGGTTGAATATTTGTTTATGGGTATGACAACCACACTTGATATCAACTGGATGTTCTCATCCCTTATTTGAGATTGACTTCATCTTGCATGACATGTTTGCATATGTGATTTGACTAGTCTTAACTAGAAGTACTGACACCATATTTTAGGCACTGGATTTTCTTCCCATGCCACATATAATTTCAACGCTGGGTTTTATTCCCTTGCTATGCACTAGTCTTATTCCTGCTACAAAACTATATATTTGTTTGAAACTGAGGTTTTAGTCCTCCTATCCTTTAGTATGGAATATATGGGTTCTTGTTCTACTATTTAATTTATGCTAATCTATTTTAGAATCATCATGCAACAATCTATGTTTGTTGTATTATTTATCTAACAGTGTCTAAAAGACATGAAACTCTCTTATTGGTTAACTCTTTAAATGAACCACTTTCGTGGTCTTTATTCTATTGATCATCTACTTGAATGATTTGTTATCTTCCTCTTGATTTGAGGATCCTCGATAAGTATTTTGTTGTCCTTTTTTCTCGAATATTTTTCAACCTCTATTTATACACACATACCAGCTTTTTATGCTGAAAACTTCCACCTTGTCTCCTTTTATGAGGTATGCTTTTAACCCCTTAGGTGAAGAACATGGAGGACTTTACATTATGACTTGGACATTGCTTAGTAGTGTTGGCTTTTGGGAGATACACTTGAAGTAGCTTGGACTTCCCTCTTCCTAAATGTTGAAGGTGCTTCCTTCATGTAATCCAAGCTAACAAATTATTATGTAATCTTATAAATTGTATATAGTCATTATATTTTGTTCCGCTATTATACTTTGGTCTTGTGATAGCCATTTATAAAAATATTAAATAATCATTTTATAGCCATTTATAAAAATATTAAATAATCATTTTTGACCATTGTGAAAAAATGGTGTGTGCTTGTTATGGATGATGAATTTTTATTATATTGAGTGTGGAGTGGATCCCCTCTCAAGTTCTCACTCCTTACAAGATGGTATCAATCTATCAGAGCCACTACATTGGGATTCTGACTAGCTATTTCAATTTTATCTCCCCTAAGTAGAACCCCTACCCTATATGGAAACCCTGTAAGTGAACTTTTACCCTAGTATATACCTAAGATGCCTATGTGAGGATGACAGAAATATGAAGAATCATGTGAAGTACATATAAGGATCTGAAGTAGCTACCCTCATCTGATGAAATTGTAGGTGCTCATACCCTATAGTGTAGGTTTGTTGTGATAAACCTTTTTGGATGTTATATGATTGAAATTTAGGATGGAGTTAGGTAATGAGGATGTTGAAGAAGTAGGAAAAGAGAGATCTTAATAAAAAAAATTGTAGTTTGGTTCTCACTTGGAATTTGATCTCATACTTGATTTATATTGCATGTTTTCTTGAAGAAAAACTAATTTTTATATTAGAATGGTTATTAAAAAACTTTATCTATATTTTATCTATGTTTTCTTGAACTAATCTCAATGAATGAATGTATGATACTTGGTAGAAAACCCCTAGAATTAGTTAGAACAAAGATCTCAAACCATAACTTTGTATATGGAGTGATGACTTGGAAGATGTGGCTTGTGTTATAGGTTTGGTGGACCTATCCTCTTTTACTCCATTAAGTTGAGGAGAGTTTTACCTAGAGACTTATAAGGTGTCTATGTGAACCTTAGGGTTGTTAGGTTAGAATCCCGAGAACCTAAAACTCAACCCTAGGTGCATAACATCATCGAGTTGGAGGCTTGACATGTGTACATTGTAAACACATCTAGTAGTCACAATTAAATGATGTAAATATAAAACCCTAATATCTTCAGAGATGTTTAGTTTAACATATTAGGTTATCTTCATGGATGTTTAGTTTAACATATTAGGTTAAACTTTTTAAGGGGTGAAAGAGTAGTTTGTTGTTAGTTTAAGCATGATTGCATTTCAGGGACGAAATTATCTTTAAGGGGTGGAGTGTTGTAACATACTAAAACCTGACCTCCTAGACCTAGAAACCCTATCTTATGGATTTTATGCCTTTGGGTTTAGTTCTGGAATAAAATCTCAAACATGGTATAAATTATTCCCTTATATATCTAAACAAGACTAAAAAGAAAATGTAAATACCTAATAATGCTGGGGAAATATCATAGTGGACATATAAAGGATACATGAAATAATGGAGAGTTGGTTTATTATTAAATGGAAAGGCAATATCACTAAATATCTTGAAAAAATAATTTGGAATTAAATAATTGGTATAGTTTCATATAAGAGATAAGGACCGTTAAACATCTGACGATAAACCTAAAATGAATCCAATGTCAACATATTATCTATAAATATATTTATTTGATAAATAAATTCAAAAAGAACACCTATAACCTTAATCCATGAGATCACCTAATCCATAGTCTCAAAATAAGAAACTAGACTAATATTTGCAATCCTTAAGGTTTGTTTTGCTTATGCCACAAGTTTCATAGTAAATAAATAATCCTAAATGCCCTAATTTCACTGTGGAAATAAAACATAAGCTAAACTAAAAAATATTGAGTAACGTGATACATTACTCCAAAAGTGAAAACTAAGTGTAAAATTGGATTCTACACGTCAAAACTAGAGTAGGTGCCAAACTTAGTATCAATTGATCATTGTTTGATCCCTCAAATGAATTAGGAAATAATTTGATCTAGAATATAATTCAATAATATGTGTTAATGCTATTCAATACTTTGATTTCATAATGTTCACATTATTTTCTCTACCACGTGCTCTCTTTTGATATTTTTCCCTATTGACTGATTGATCTAGTGGATGTCGTCTCTCTCGTGATTTCTTTGATGGATCCAGACTCAAAAAAACATAGGAAATCAAAAGGGCTAGCAAGGATCACTTATGTGCGTTGTTGTACATGTAACAATCACTAGGACAAGGCCTAGAGTTTAACCTTCTAACCAGGTTGTCAACTTGGTGGAAGCACCAAGTCAACGGAGTATAGATAGGTATCGATCCCTAGAGACAGCGATGAAGATGGTTGAGTTTCAAATCTTATTGTGAGAACAAGAATGTAAAACTTGTTTTGAGAGTTTGTTAAAACTAAAATAAAAAATTAAAGATGTTGAATTAAAGATCAACTAATCAAAAGAAGGAAATACCGAAGCTAAGGGATTTTACCACCCTAGATGATGTGAAACAAGATCGAAGAAATTACACGATAAGAAAGAAAACGGAAGGTATATGTACATTCGTAAATGACTCACAAAAGATGAACTCACTGTGAACCCATTGGTCTTGGTATTCGTGGATTTTAGTTCAATCATCCTAATTAGGACTTTTCTGAGGTCTCATCCAAATCCCCATGTAATCGATTTAGTTGTTCTAAATCTTAGGTTCCACAGTCACATCTGCCAAGATTAACAAGCGATGAAAACGAGAGATCACTTCGTTAACATCGTCAATTTCCAAACCCAAAACCATTTATCTAAAAGTAGGGTAAAAACTTTGATCCAATCATCACATGGCTAAGGGGTTGCTCCCCTCACCTCGACAAGAAAACTACTTGCTAGCCATGAGAGTGGAATCAAGAGAAGGAAGGAACGAAACCTTAGACCACTGAAAAGAGAAACTCTGAAGAGATCTTTGTGGTGTCAGTTAAATGGCTTGGTCCCTTAAACCTCCGTTCCAAGAGAAAGAACAAGAAACAAAAACAAAAAACGGAACAAGATCTAGATCTAGAATGAAGAACAAGAATTAAAACTAAAGAACAAGTACCTTGAATTAAATTTGCTTTATTGAAACTAAAAAGATTACAATGCTAGAAGAAGGATTTGCTATATACAAATTGGAATGAAAATAGAATGAAGACTAAATGATTTTACAAGTGGAGAGTCCCTTCTTGTATAGGTGGGGGAGGGGGTAGGCTGCCCTCAAAATAGGGAGAAAAAAAGAGAGGGAGACGGCTTTTTGAATTTTTTAGATCTGGTCAAATAGAAAGTTGATTGTCTTTAATTATCTTGACCATGTTACTCTCTTTAATGTAGATTCTCGCAGAAGAGATTTCAAATGTACTTATCTCCCATAAAAAATACAAAAGAGGTCCAAATAATGATATTTTCTTTTAGGATATTAAATTCCCTTTACAATGAATACTTATACAGTCAATTTGGACTTTGGATGCAAAAGTTAGGTCACTTTTGGTGATGGGTATACATGAATTTCATAGTTGTTGCATATTGCGCAATTATGTTCCAAGATTATTTATGCCATTTTCCTATAAAATCCAATAAAATATAATTAAGACTCCAATTAAAGAGAAAATTCTAAAATAACACAATTAATTATGAAACTAAGAGAATAAATAACAAAATAATCCTAAACAAATATAAAAATATGTAAATAAAAGGGATAAATACACATTATTTATCAAAATACCCCAAACTTGAATCTTTGTTTGTCCTCAAACAAATAAAATCACAAATTATTCTAATTTATACTAACAACATGTTTATCCTTACCCTTTTAACATCACTTTATTCCTTACCTCCAAATTTAGCCGAGCAACCCACTTTCCTAAAATCACAAAACACAAAATTCTATATTCCCTATCAAAAACAAATATCATATCTTGTTTCTAAATCAAGACTTTGTAGAAAACATGCTTCTTCTTACTTTTACTTTGACACTCTCCTTTTTATAATTGTATTTTTATGTGAGTTGTTGCACAAGAACATGATGAAATTTGAGGGTGTGAAAACAAAGAAGGAAGTGATCAACTTTTTTTATCCCTCCTCTATTCAACTCGGGATTTAAATTTGTGGAGTTGTGGCTACATTGGTCACAAATTTTCATGTGCACTTTTGGCATCTTTTGATGGTATGCCCCTTTGTGAGGTATGAAATTTTTGATATGGGAAGCATACCACCCCGGACTTGATTTTTGTCCAGTGGTGATTCTTTGCTTCTCTTTTTTTAGAAAGAAAATAAGGGGAAAACAAAATGTGTCCTTATGCTTATAACTTCACACAATTATTTTTTCTTTTTTCAAAAGTGTCATTACATCAGAAAGAATATTCATGTAATCACATTATATAAGATTTATATCAAGTTAATCCACAATATAAAAACAGAGAAAAATTTGTGTTTGATTTTGATTGATTCTATACGTCTTGCCAACTTTTCCAAGGAGTGATGCTATTTTGGGGTCCTAGGTGACCTGGTGGTTTCAGACACGACAATTTGTAATAATTTTTGCAAAAGATTTACTAAATTCAAAGGGGTACAATGATAAATGTTCATTCATATTGGCTGACTAGATAAAGGCCATTTTGCAACAAAAGAAATAAAAACATGGTCGACTAGATAATGGCCATGAACAAAGCAACTATATGCAAAACAAATAAAAAGGCAGAAATAATGTAAGAATAAAAAAGATAAGGGGTGGAATAGAAACATACCACCCACCTCCACCTCATACTTAGCTTTTTTGCTCGTCCCAAGAAAAACCAAAACCCGAGATGGAGGGAAGAGAAGAGCGAGGATTTCTAGGTGGTCCTGGTAGCTCGAAGAATGTCCACCTACAGGGGATGTGTATGAGGACTGGGACCTTCATCAGAGGAGCTTCATAGTGTATCTGATGATAGGATAGTCATGGAAGCTCAGTGAGGTGTTCATATTTTCTTTCACATTGCATTCCCTCCAATAAGATCCACATATCTTCCTTCAATAGTAAGGGAAGTGTTGAAGATGGATGTGGATTGGGGGAGGTTGGTGGGTACCCGGCTAGTAATGTCGGTAGAGCAGGATGTACAAATTTAGGTGGAGGATCTGGATCAGGTTTTCCACCATCACAATGACCTGAATATGAGAGAATTGATGCTGATACAAAAGATTTCAAATTATTTACAAAAGTATTTTGCTTCTCCTAAAAAATAAAGCCATCAACATTGGGTTTGGTAAGTTTCATTGTTGATATAACATATGACTCTAATTCTTTTGTACAAGGGGTCCCCAAGGATTTAGGAGGGATGATGACGTCATCCTTGTAAAAGACAAAGGGGGTGTGTGGGCTTCTTCCAAGGGTGGTATCTCCCCTTCTACATTAGTCTTATGTGGAATGAGAACTGGATGTGTCAAAAAGGAGGTTAGATGCTCATTATCCAAAATAGACTCAAAAAAAGGGTATCGGTCTATGGAAACATTTAGATTTATGTGAAGGATGGAAGAGCTAGTTAGATCTTCATAATGACTCTCCTGCTTTGACTTTTCATATTCAAGTAATAAAGTCTCTAAAGGAAAGATAGTGATACCAATGCCCTCATCACACACAAAATATGGCTCCATGGTTTGTGCTATTTCTTCAAGATCCAACACATATGACACAAAAATAGGATCATCGTTGTCATTGTCAGGAAGAATTATATTGGATTTCTCAAGCTCTACAGGGGGAGTCTGTGATTGAGCCTCTAGCAAGGTAGCTAACATGACTTTATTGGGTTCAAGTTTTGTTTGTCCTTCTGCTGCCATCTTCTCTAGGGTCTTAAGTCTCTCTTTGAGTTTAAGATTAAATTGAGTTTCACCATAGGATTTATACACCCCAAAATTTTGGCCATCTTCACCATAGCCCTCTTAGTAGTCTTGGGCCTTGTGCTCCTCATATTGATTGTGACATTGCTCCTCATAATAATCTTCATAATATGGTGGATTATAATTTTCATTGCATCCATAATGGTGGGAAGATTCAATATTACAAGGTGTCACTGAATCATGGGGGAACATATTTAGAACATTTGGGTTTTGGGATTGGGCTTTCAACAAAGTGGCTAACAAGGTTTGGCTAGTTATCAGTTTTGTTGTCATCTTCTCTAGGGACCTAAGTTTCTCTTCTTGTTGAGGATTATATTGAGTATCATAAATAGGTCCATTTCCCCCAAGGTTCTGTTGGTCATACCCTCCAAAATTACCTTGATCATACCCCCCCTCATAATATGGATAGAAAGGTTCCCCATAATGGTTCTCAGAAAAATATAGATTCACATTGTACCCACCAGGATGAAAGGGCTCGTAAAGAGGGGTGTTATGGGATAAAGTCGGACAAGCAAGAGATGCATGGTGGTAAAGACTACAATAACAACATTCTTGGGAATATTGGGATGCCCACTCCATTAGAGAAGTTCCTAAAAGATATGTCAATCAACACACGAGAGAAGAGAGATTACAAGATAATGGTTTAGTCAAAATTACAAAGAGAACTAAAAATTATAAAGCTAAAATTTATGGAATGAACTAAAATTACAAAAAAAACTAGAAAGCAGTATTGTTGGAATGGAAACTCAGCAGAAAAAGGAGATATCCTTCTAAAATTGTGCTCAGAAGGAAAAAAGAAATTACAAAAATCTAAGAAGGAAATTATAGAACAAGGCCAAAAAATATTGAACATGCTAAAAAAAATTATCAAACAAAAATAAATTATGGAACGAGATTAAAATTTATAAAAAGAATAAACTAGAAAGTAGTATTGCCAGAATGGAAACTCGGAAGAAGGAGGAGGTACACTACCGGAATGTTACTCAGTAGGCAAAAAAATTACAAAAATCTACAATAAGAAATTATGAAACAAAATATGTAGAAAAAGACTGAAGTTATACAAGTTATATAAATATGAACAAATTTGTACAAGATATACAAGCAACTAGATCTGAAAAATAACCTTGTCGTCCCTGGCAACGACGCCAAATTGATGTGCGTCATTGTACACGCAACAATCACTAGGACAAGGACTAGAGTTTAACCCTCTAACCAGGTTGTCAACTTGGTGAAAGTACCAAGTCAACAGAGTATAGGTAGGTATCGATCCCTAGAGACGGCGATGAAGATGGTTGAGTTTCAAATCTTATTGTGAGAATAAGAATGTAAAAATTGTTTTGAGAGTTTATTAAAACTAAAATAAAAATTAAAGATGTTGAATTAAAGATCAACTAATCAAAAGAAGGAAATACTGAAGCTAAGAGATTTTATCACCCTAGCCGATGCAAAACGAGATTGAAGAAATTACAAGATAAGAAAGATAAAGGAAGGTATGTGAAACATTTGTAAATGACTCACAAAAGATGAACTCCCCGTGAACCCATTGGTCCCGACGTTCACAGATCCTAGTGACATAATTTTTGCGTCCAAACTCTTTAATTGGAGTTTTAATTATATTTTCTTAGGTTTTGTAGGAAAATGGCATAAATAATCTTGGAACATAATTGCACAATTGGCAGCAACCCTAAAATTCATGTATCTTTGTCACCTACTTGGTTTCTCGTCCATCATTGTAGACAAAGTAATTTTACATAGCCACCAACTACACAAAACAAAGAAGAGGCTATTAGAATAAAATAAGCTCTGGCCTAATTTGAGTTAGGGGTCCACTCTCAGACAAAGCACAGTTTTGGAGCAAGGAACCATATGAGAAGACAAAGGAAGAAGATCATCTTCACTGAGATCTTTAAGTGTGTTACTGTTGGAGTAGATCGATGTTGTCAGAAATGTTTAGTTGCTTTATTATTCTTTATCAGTGACATGCTTTCTCCTCCATGTTTTTGTATTTGTGTCTCTACTATGGTCATGAGTGAGTAGACTTTCCCGCTAGGGTATTAGGAGTAGTCCCATCACCCATACTCTATCTTAATTGTTATCAAAATCAAATTTTCAATGTATCAGATTGTTCTTCATTAGATATATTCTTGATTATTTATTTTGATCACTCAATTAGCATGTTTGATATAACTCTAAGCATAGAGATCACAAAACTAGGATTGGATCCCCAAATGGATATATAAGATTCTAGTTGTGATCATAGAAGGGAACCTATAGGGCGGTTGATTCATCATTTATGGATAATGAAACCTGAATTCCACGTGAAATTCAACCTTTGTGTGTACTTCACATTGTGTCCGGAGCCGAATTCACATGGACCTAATATTTATTGTTGTGATTACTGAGTTGTATAATTAGAGAGAGTGTCTAGGTGATGGTGTTGAAATTTAAATGTCATAGTGTTCTTTAATATTGATTCAACCCACTTTTGATCTATTTTCTTGCACTACAACCGTTTAATTTGATCATTAGTCTATAATCATTCTCAAATAATTATGTTTTGATATTTTTCTCTACAACTAGTTCTCAGTGATTTCAAATTTGTCCTTTGGGTTCGACCCTTGCTATATTGCAATTGATTTGAATGGTTGTAGATGAGTTAGTTATAATTATAAAAAGGTCAAAACCTAGGATAATATCTCTTAGGTAATTTGTATGTGCAATAAAACTCCATCAAAATTTGGTGTTATTATTGGGGACAATGAGGCATTTGTATATTTAGTCTAATGAGATAAGGTTAGGATTTTTTATTAGTTTACTTTTTCAATTTAGTTTGATTTTGTAATTTTTAGCTATGCTTTATAATTTCTTAGTTTGTTTTTGTAATCTTCGCTTTCACAATTCTTGAATTCTTTAAAAATAATGAACCACACAATTCTTAGCTTTTATAATTTCTCCCTCCATGTCACTTCTTTATTGTTGCCAAAGCATCATTTGTTCTCATCCATACTCAGGGATTAGGATTTGAACTTGATGCCTCATGCACTTCCTGGGTTTACCTTTGTCGTCACTATCTTAGTCGAATTAGGAGTGCAATTATCCATGGAAATCCTATGTTAATTAAATAGTGCCTTCTAATTTTTGTGGGAATATGATATTGTGCAACCAAAAGGTAATCAAACAAACAAATGATTCAAATTTCACAACATAAGTAAATATTATTTTTTTTTCATAATATATCACAACAATTAGCCCCCTTATTTATCAAAATTTAAAACCCATCACTTTAACTACATTTATACGATGCTTTCCCTCGTCCTAATTTCATCCACATCATTTAATTTCTAGAATATTATGAAAAAAGGTGTTACACCTCGTCATGCTAAACGAGGTTACTCAAAACATAAAACACAATCAACTACTAACTAATCACATAGCCAGAAAAGAGGAAGAATTAAAACTGATTTCAACATCATAAACATGTTCTGAAATATTTACATAAAGGTTCATCTTTTCCATTCTCATATACCATAATAGGTATTTACATCTGTATCCAGTGGTCTCAGCCACAACATGTATACAAAAGAGATATTCCACATGTACATGCCATATATACAAACACTAGTAACTACCAAAAACTTGTGTCGATGCAAGTATATTATCTAAAAAACACTTCACATACCTGAACCTGAGAGTACATGGATAATACTAGGACTGTGCTACTAACAACAACATCTGTCCAACCTTCTACATCTACTGATCACCAGGTTGCTCCTCTTCTACAACACGATCTCAACCACATTGTCGGTGACTGCCTAAATATATGTGGCAACCCATGGGTGAGACCCAATCCGAGCGAGAGATATAACTCTCTCCAACAGATATTGATTCCAATAGATTACTTAAAAGTAAATAGACTGAGCAGTTTGAGTATATGATAAGCAATTGTGCATATTTAATAGTTCAAGCATTCTAAGCAAGTTAAGCAAACATGCTTAGAAACAAGTATGATTGTCATAGTATATATGGGAAAACTAATAAATATATTTAGTCTATCAATGATTACTCATATATCATAACATTGCATCATATAACAATTGTGTAGTATAAAAACAAGCCAAGGGCTACTCGACCAATGTGAGCGTATTTAACCCTAGTAGATATACTACCCAACTTGTATTATATATTTTATTATGCCCTGAGGAATTTGAGGAATACCACTCAAATCCCAACTGACCACTGCTAAGTCAAAATTAGTGCCATCCAAAATCTAGGAGAACCAGATTCCTATGATCTTCTCTGCTCTCGGTCAGTACGAGTCTGCCACAGTGACACATAAGGCCAAGCTACTAATAGCCTAGTTTGTCCTTAGTATAGGTCACAATAGTAGTGAAAGGAGGTGGGTATGAAAACTCTACCATCCAAGGTACAACCGCAATTGTCCTCAATTCTCGTCATATGTATAATTACCAAGACACTACCACAACCATTCTCAAACTGAGGGCTAGGTATGACCACAATCATCCTATCTATACACTTGGGTTCAAGGTGACAAGCACCCTGCATACTCAATAGTATGAGGTCTGAGTTTCCCTTAGGAATACTCGTTTCACCATCCAACAAGTTCTAACACTAAGATGGTTCTATGACGCATGACACTACATGATTAGGGTTTCACTTGATTAATTACACCAATTGAGTGAATTAAGGCTGCATCATACAAGTGGACATACAAACCCTAATTCATTTCTAGCAAGCATATAAGTATAAAACTTCAAAATATATAAAACATGTGAGATATAGTTCTTAATCACAATCACCGCATGGTACTATACATTGCCATACATGAGACCATACTTGTTATCATCTCACCCCAGCACACAATTTCTTATCACATGGTTCTATGGTTTCAACCATTGTCACATCATGAAGAGGGTTACACCTCATTCAGGGTACATCCATTTCCAAATGTCATTAAGACCATCACATAAATCCCTTCAAGTTCATCATTAACTATCTATGCCTTAGAACACGGCTCAACAGATCGTCAATCACACTTGTGACATATAAGTTTAACATATCAAGGAACTATGATGTTTGAATAGTACCGCATTAGGGTTTCAACAACAATTAGAAAGCATTCCATTGTCACATTAATCATTTGAGAGGGCTGATTATAATTAGTCATTACCACTTAGTCACATTAGGGTTAGGTGTAACAAGCTATGTTTCATTAGAGTTACACATTCACTTATATTGGTGGTTTATCAAATATATTCATACGAGAGTAAAGGTAAGACTACAAATTAAGGGAATTAAACCATTGAATCATGATTAGAACCAACATATTATACTATAGGATTCATTCTAATCCATTATATTTTGAAACATCCAATCTCAATCATTGGATCATGTTCACCATTCAAAATCATCGGTTGGTTTAACCCTTGGATCATATAATTAAAGAAACCATTGGTTTAGGGATTCAATGAAGAAACATTTAAAACATTAACTCACCATAGTTTGTAGTCACCTAAACCACCATCAATTGATAGGGGTAAATACTACCATCATTTGACACCATCGGATGTTGAGCTAATATCACCATCAGTTCATACCATCATTAGGCACTAAACCATCAATCATTGGGCTTCTAAAAGAGTCTAAAACTTGTCCTAAGGTGTGACCATTGGTTGACACCATTGGTTGTCACCATTGGTCATCACCATTGGTTTCCCCAAAGGTATATCCATCGATTCAAATGTAATATCACCCATTGATTCATGTATAAAATGAAAAATGACCTAAAAACTCTAAGTATAGGCCATCGTCTGATACATACTTAGCACCATCAGTTGGCATATAACCTGATATAAGTCTTCCTATACCTTAGAAAGATCATGCACATGGTTTTAGGTTCATTTAGAGCTGAAAACTAAGCAAATAACACCATAAAAATCGAATCCCTAGACAAGCATAGCTTTTATATAAGAATAGATCTTCATTTTAGAGCAAGAACTTGTGCAAACAAGCTTGTAGTAAACAATAAAAGTGAAGAACATTATAAAAATAGCCTCTAGGAAAAAGATCAGACTCCAAGAAGCAAGAAAACTAGATCAAGGAAGGAAGAAAGATCCTAGTTAAGCTCTGAACTTGACAAAGTAGCTCCTTTCTCCACAAGAGAAGCAAACCCTGGGTAGAAGGAGCAAGAAAGGTAGGTTCTTTGAGATTTAGAGCAAGATTTACTATGGAAAACTATGGTTCCATCTAGGAAGAAGGTAGGAGGAAGAATAAAAACAAAAGAAACAAATAAAAGAAGGATATGCTTACTAGTTTAGGTAATAAACATCAAGGGTAGTTCCACGAACCTTAGAAGAGAGCAAAACAAAACCCTAGATGCTTAACTGAGAAGGTTGGCTACCTTCTTCTTCCTTGGGCACTCTGTTCACCACCAACTAGAGGAGGATGAAGTTATCGAGATGAGGGAATAGATAAGGAACAAAAGGTCGTTTGTGAGCAAAAAGGATAGGTATATAAAGCTTATGGATAAGGGATAGAAGAAGCTTGAGATGTCTTAGCAGCTCTCCATGTATCCATGGCTAAGAGCTTCCGCGACCATGCAAAAAGCAAGTACATCAGTTTTACTTCTGCATAAACATCATTATTTGATGCTAGAAGAGCCATAATCCATCAATCCTAGGCTATCCATCAGTTACTCCACTTATAAGAACCATCGGGTCCCACACTTGACAATAGAGAACCAAAAAAGAGAAAATTGCGCCACCATCGGTTGAGGGCCTTCAACCACATCAACCATAGGTTTTTCCACTTCTAGGATGAGCCACAGACCTACCTAAATCTAGGGGAACTATCGATGGCCATCCCAAATAGGGGGGCCATCGATTGGTGGCTTCAAAAATAGCTCATCTAAGAAGGGGTAAACCCTAAGTCACCCTAGAAGAGTAACACTTCCAAACCAAGGTACAACTAGGCTCCCCATGGATCAACAAGCTCAAGCATGATAAGAAAACATCTAAGAACATAATGCATGTGACAAATTCTAAGTAAAATCTCATATTTGGGTAAATTGTAGAAAAGTCCAAAATGTGCATAAAATTGCATCACTTGCACAAACAATGTCCAAACTGGACCAAATTTGAAAGTTCAACTTGTAACATGATATTCAAAACATATAAAAAGGTTAGATTATGGTCTAAAGCACTAAATTATGGTAATTAAGCATGTTCCACAATTTAAGCAAGCTTATGGGTCTTACAACTATAAACCCCTAACAAGGATTTCTCCAACTGAAATCCTACGCAAAGAGAGATGGGTACTTCATATGCATCTTATCCTCTAATTCCCACGTGGCTTCCTCTACATCACCATGATGCCATATAACTTTTACTAACACTATATCTTTCTTCTTCAACTTTTTTACCCTTCTATCCAAGATCAATACAAGACCCACAACATAGAAACATCCTCATCTAACTCAACTTCCACTGGTTGGATCGTCTTATCTGTATCTAGATGACATTTCCTCAACATGGAGATATGGAAAACATTATGCAACCTATGAAACTCTGGTGGTAGCTCCAACTTGTACGACACCTTTCCAACATGAGCTAAGATAGGGTATGGTCCCACAAACCTAGGAGCCAACTTACCCTTTTCCCGAAACCTCAACACACCCTTCCAAGGAGAAACCTTGATATACACTCTGTCTCCCACTCGAAATTCAAGCGGTCTGTGACGGTTATCTGCATAATATTTTTTTTCTATCCTACACTGCTTTCAAATGTTGTTATATCACTTTCATCTTCTCTGTAGCCTGTTGTACAAGCTTAGGACCCAAAAGTTGATACTCTCCTATCTCATACCAGCAAAGTGGAGATCGATAATGTCTCCCATATATAGCCTCATTAGGAGCCATATCTATGCTTCTTCGATAGTTGTTATTATAAGAAAACTCTATCAAACCCAGGTGTACATCCCAACTCCCAAGAAACTGTAACACACATGCCCTCAAGAGATCTTCTATAGTCTAAATAGTCCTTTTAGATTGACCATCAATCTACAGATGGAAAGCTGTGCTAAATCTTAGTTGTGTTCCCATCGCCGATTGTAAACTTTCCCAAAATTGACTTGTAAACTATGGACCTCTGTCAGAAACTATAGTCATTAGAATGCCATGCAAATAGACTATCTCATCAACATATACTTGTACCAGCTTCTCTGCATAAATGTTGTCTTAACTAGAAGGAAATGAGCTAACTTAGTCAATCTGTCAACTATCACCCATATAGAATCATGACCTTTGGCTATCCTAGGAAGACCAACCACAAGTCCATGGTAATATGATCCCATTTCCACTGTGGTATCGGTAAAGGTTGTAATGTCCCTACAAGCTTCTGGTGCACAACCTTAACCTACTGACAAACTCGACATATGGCAACAAACTCTACCACATCACACTTTAGAATTGGCCACTAATACACATCCTTCATATATATGGTACATCTTGGTACTTCCAGGATGCATTGCACACACCGAGGAGTGAGCTTCCTCAAGTACCATCTTCCTTAATCCCTCAACATCAAGAACTATTGTCCTATTATGAAAGAAAAATGTACCATCATCAGCCTCATGGAAGCCATCATGCTTCTCACTACCAATCCTTGATCAGGTACATAGTATAGCAATATCATTCCTCTATGCATCATAGATCTGCTATCTCAAGGTGGGTTTAACCTATAACTATGCCAACAACCCTGCGAAGAGACACTGACATGTCTCCCTTATGGCACACCCAGGAATACAACTGCACATTGTCTGCAAATGATGACGAAGATAACTTCCTGCTCAAAGCATAAGCTACCACATTTGCCTTTCCTAGGTGGTAATCTATCGTGCAATCATAATCTTTAATCAGCTCCATCCATCTCCTCTACCTCATATACAACTCTTGTTTCGAAAAGATATACTACATGTTCTTGTGGTCGGTGAAGATATGACACTTTTCTCCATAAAGGTAGTGTCTCCAGATCTTTAAGGCATGGACCACCGTTGTAAGATAAAAATAATGTGTTGGGTAGTTCTCCTCGTGTTTCTTAAGTTGTCATGAAGCAAAAGAAATCACATTCTTGTCATGCATCAGTACACATCCCAACCCATTCTCCAAAGCATCACAAAACACAATGTAGCCTTTTTCCTTATTCTGGCAGTACTGACACCGGTGCACTAGTCAACTTCTCATTCAACTACTGGAAAGAACACTAACACTTATCGTCCCAAACAAAACAAACATCCTTCCTGGTTAACCTAGTTAGGTGTAACACTACAAAACTGAAGTCCTTGATGAACCTCTTGTAGTAACCTGCCAAACCTAGGAAACTACGAGTCTCTATCAGTGTCTTAGGATGTTCCCATTCTAGAATAGACTCCACCTTCTTGGGGTCAACACAAACACCTTTAGTAGATATAACATGTCCCTAAAAAGACACCTTAGACAACCAAAATTTGCACTTGCTAAATTAGCAAAAAACTTGTGTCGCCTTAACAAAGTCAACACTTGGTGAAGGTGTTGCTCATGTTGCTAACTATCCTTGGAGTATATCAGGATTTCATTTATAAACATGACCACAAACTGATTAGATACAACCTAGACACTTTACTCATTAGATCCATGAAAGCTACTGGTGTATTGGTTAGCCCGAACAACATAGCCACAAACTCGTAATGACCATACCTAGTCCTAAAAGCTGACTTGGGTATGTCATCGGCCTTAATCCTCAACTGATGGTATCTTGACCTCAGGTATATCTTTGAAAACACAATGGAACCTCTCAACTGATCAAAAAGGTCAACAATCCTTGGCAAAGGATACTTATTCTTTATCATCACCTTATTTAACTGTCGGTAGTCTATATAGAACCTCATTGAACTGTCTTTCTTCTTGACAAACAACATGGGAGCATCCCAAGGGGATGTGCCTGGCCCGATAAAACCTTTATCTAACAGTTCCTGCAACTATTTCTTTAATAAACTCTCGAATAACTAGCACCTCTAGAATACTAAGACTCTTCCTCTTGGTATCCACAACATGGGATAAGAAAGCCTCACATCCTTGTCTCATCAAACGCTCTACTATCATCGCTGACATCAAACACGTAGGAAGAATATTCCTATCACCTTGGAAAATCTACGAGACATGTCCATCGTAAAATGTTGCCACCTTAGTACTACAGTTCAACACTAACTTGTATTTCTCCAAGGTATCCATCCCTAGGATCACATCAAACCCATGCATTTCAAGCGGTAAAAGATCCACTTAAATGTTTTGTCCTGAGAAAGAAAGAACACAAGGGGAACACACTTCCTACAACTCGGTGGAACCAACTAAAGGAGTTTCTAGTCAAAGACTATCAGATCTATGACTAACATACAAATAACAACTATCTATCACCTCTCCGGTGATAAAAGAGTGTGTCGCACTTGGGTCAACTAGTATAGATACAAAACAAAGCAAATAAATCAGAATGAAACAACTCCATCTGACATGTCACACTATGTTGATTGACCACTATTTTTGTCTGGCTCATGGCATAGAACCTAGTCATTGCCTATTGTCGTCCATGTCCTCTACTAACCTATCCAGAGGATCCTACCTATGACGCTTGATCGTGTCCTTTGCCACCACCACTGCTAAACTATCATTGTTGTGATCCTTATTGATTCTGCCTTAGTTGTTGTGTCACTTCCTCATTCTTTACTGGGCAATTCCATCTGCTATGCCCTATCTATCTACACTGATGACATGTTCTGTTATCATTTTGTGGCCTAGAGGGCCCTATCACAAAAACTGATGATGTGCTATGAGCTCCTATAGGCAGAAAACTGCGACATCTACCCATACTCAGAGACCACTATGCTGGTGTAAATGACCTTTTCTCAATAAAAGTTGACCTCTGCTGCTAAATGAGATTACTCAAAATATAAAACATGATCAACTACTAACTAATCACATAGCTAGAAAAGCAAAAAAAATAAAACTAATTTCAACATCATAAACATGTTCTGAAATATTTTCATAAAGGTCCATCTTTTCCATTCTCATATACCATATTAGGTATTTACATCTGTATCCAGTGGTCTCAGCCACAACCTTTATATAAAAGAGATATTCCACATGTACAAGCCATATATACAAACACTAGTATATTTCCAAAAACTTGTGTCGGTGCAAGGATATCATCTAGAAAACACTTCCCATACCTGGAGATAAGTGTACAAGGACTACACTAGGACTCTACTACTAACAACATATGTCCAACCTTCCATGTCTACTGATCACCAGGATACTACTCTTTTAAATCACAATCTGACCACGTTGCCAACGACCACCTAAAAAGATGTGGTGACCCACGGGTGAAACCCAGTCCCAGTGAGAGATATAAATTTCTCCAATAGATATTGATTACAACAAACTATTTCACAGTAAATAGACTGAGCAATTGGAGCATTTGATAAGCAATTATGCAGATTGAACAGTTCAAGCATTATGAGCCAGTTAAGCAAATAGGCTTAGCAACAAGTATGATTGTCAGAGTATATATGGGAAAACTGATAAATCTATTTCTTCTATCAATGATTACTCATATCTCATAAGATTTCATCATATAACAACTGTGTAGTATAAAAACAAAGTAAGGGCTACTCAACCAATGTGAACGTATTCAACCCTAGAAGATATACTACACGGCTTGTATTACATATTTTATTATGCCCTGAGGAATTTGAGGAATACCACTCAAATCCCAACTGACCATTGCTAAGTCAAAATCAATGACATCCAAGTCTAGGAGAACTAGATTCCTAAGATCTTCTCCACTCTCAGTCAATACGAGTCTACCACAACGACACATAAGGTCAAGCTGCTAACAACCTAGTCCATCCTTGGTATAGGTTGGGTACTAGTGAAAGGAGGTGGGTATGCAAACCCTACCATCCGAGGTACAACCCCATGTCCTTAATTCTCATCATATATATACATATATATGTATTATATATGTATTATATATATATATATATAGAGAGAGAGAGAATGATTGAGACACGACCATAACCATTCTCAAACTGAGGGCTTGGGGTCAGGGTGACAAGCAACCAAAATACTCAACAATATGCCTTAAAGTTTTCCTTAAGAATACTCATTTCACCATCTAGCAAGTTCTGACACTGAATTTGGTTCTATGGCATATGGCACTACATGATTAGAGTTTTACTTGATTAATTACACCAATTGAGGGAAGGATGGCTTCTGGTTCTAGTTCTGGCTCTGGTGACGGAGGACGGCGGCGCGACAACAGCGTTCCTGGAGGTAGGCCTCCCTCTCCTCCTTAGAGAAGTGAGCGCTCCTCTACTGGAAGACTTTCTGAAGAGTCTTCCTCAGTTCTTAATGCTAAACCTGATGGCACTACTACTAAATCCTGGGCGGATCTGATGAAACCAAAGGCTTACGACACTTCGCTAGAGAAGATGGAGATTGAGATCCAGGGCCAGAAGCTTATCTACCTGGAGGAGGAGGTGATGAGGAATGCAGAAAGATGGAAGAGGTGTCTCGCAGGCTATATAGTCGGGTTCAAGCCTTATCTCCCAACTCTTGAGAAGTACTTATCGCAGATATGGATTCTGAAGGGCACAATTGAAGTCTTGAACCATGGGCATGGCTTTTTCTTGATTAGGTTTTCTGAAGAGGCAGATCTAGACAATGTTCTTGATGGAGGTTTATATTTTGTCAGAAATAAACCTATGGTTCTGATGAGATGGAAGCCAGGGGACATTCTGTGTAGGTTCAAGCTGACTGATATGCCTATTTGGATTCGTGTTCATAATATACCATTAGAGCTCTGGGATATGAAAATGTTTTCAAGGATAGGATCGTTCCTCGACAACCCTCTATGAGTCGACAAAGCAACTTTTGAGATGAGAGATCTGGAGTTTGCGAGACTACAGATTTTAATGGAAGCGGATTCGTCCTTCCCAGCTGAGTTAGAAGTGGAGAGCGACAAAGGTGCTTCCCATCTAATCAACTTTGAATATGAATGGAGGCCTAATGTCTGCCATGTGTACAAGCTGTTCGGACATAATGATTGTGCCGGAGAAGCTCATAATCAAAGGAAGAAGATGGTCTGGGTGCAGAAGAAGTCATGCTCTGATGCTGTTAAGGTGGCTGAGATTATGCTTGACTCACAAATAACTCTGAACAAGAATCTTCCACCCCCTGTTGAGGACCAGGCCGTACAAGTGTTTTCGAATATTCCTATTACAGAACCAGTTCCCATTGAGAATACTATGTACCGAGTTCATCTTCCTATTGTTGATAGTGATGACCATGTGGTTGCTCCTGGAGAAGAGGAAGAGTTTCATGTGACTAGTGACTCTTTTGAAGACACTCTACTTAATTCAAATTCTGATTCTTCTGAAGCTGATAGCTTCGTCACAAGGTCTGTTGTTGACCTGTCTACACCGCCTATGGCTGAACAGGTAAATGAAGATGACGGATTTGAGATTCAGAAAGGGTACAAGAGGAAGAAAGGGAAAGGAAAGGGGAGGAAGGCCCCGACTACTAATAAGGAGTCAGTTTTGATTTCCCAAAATGCTTTTACCAACTTGAGGATGGACGGTAGAGAAGAGATAACCTCAGAAATGCCCCAAACCAGTGAAGTATTGGTCTCAAAGGTGTCAAATGGATAGCTCCATTAATATTCTCTCGTGGAATGTCAGAGGTTTAAACTTAAAAGCTCTGGCAGTACATTATAAAATTAGGGACTTCAGGCCTAACATTGTTATTTTAAATGAAACTAAAGTTAGGGAATCTAAAGTAAGCAAGATTATGTCCAAGTTTTTTCCGGAGTTCAGGTGGATATCCAATCACTCTTCTCATGCTTTGGGGAGAGTTGTTGTCTTGTGGAAAGAGGGTGATGTTTCTGTGAATAAAATCTGTGAGACTGATCAATCTGTCCATTTGAGAGCCTACTGTGCTGACAAAGCTTTCTATATTACTGTTGTTTATGGGCATAACCCTGATAGTGATAGAGTCAGGTTATGGAATGAAATTGATACGATTTTTCAGAACATGGATGACCCCTAGATTATCCTTGAAGACTTCAATGCTGTGAGGAAAGTTGATGAGAAGATGGGTTTAGATCCTCCTTCTGCTAAGTCCATGGAAGATTTTAACAACTGCATGTTGAGTTGTAACCTGTTTGAGCTTAGACTTAATGGTTTTCTATTCTCTTGGGACAATCATCAAAGTGGAAAAGGTTTTGTGACTTCTTACATTGATCGAATTCTTTACAATGATAAATTCATGTCTGAGTTTGATGATTATAAAGGCATCCTTCATTCTAATACTATTAGTGACCACAAGATTTTGACCCTTGACATTGGAAAGAGAGTTAAAGTTAAAACTACGTTTAGATTTATTAATGCATGGTGTTCTAGACCTGATTTTACTGACATTGTCAAGAGAAGTTGGAGCAAGGATGTTTCAGGTTTTCCTATCTTTAAAGTTTATTCCAACCTTAGGAAGCTTTGTATGGCTCTCTCTGAATGGAACAAATCCCATGTGGGCAATTTTTATGATAAAGCCAGGAAGAAAGAGTTCTTAGTTGCCGAAGCTCAGCTGGCCCTAGATTTGGATCCTTCTAATGTTACTCTTCAAGAAGGGGTTTGTCTCAAGAGGAAAGAAGCTATTGCTGCTAATTTGCAGGAGGAATCTTTGCTTAGACAAAAATCAAGAGTTTTGTGGCTGAAAGAAGGGGATTCCAACTCGAATTTTTTCTATACTTCCATTAAAGTCAGAAGAAACTTCAATCATATTAAGGCTTTATATGTTGATGGCAGTGTTTGTTCTGACGCTTCTGCTATTAAGATGCATATTGAGGACTATTATTATGGCTTGTTTAATAACACTCATGTTGCTGTTCTGGATATTCTGGATGACCTTCCTTTCCCTAAGATAAGTGATGTGGTTAATCTTGTCTTAGATAGGCATTTCACCATTAAGGATATCATTGATGTTGTTAAAGGTTTCAACTCTGATAAGTGCCCTGGACCTGACGGCTTTAATGGTAAATTCTACAAGGATTGTTGGAGCATCATTTGTTCTGATGTGGTCGAGGCTGTGTTTAGTTTCTTTAACACAAGGAGGTTGCTTAAATAGGCTAATCGTACTTTCATTGTTCTCATCCCAAAAGTGAAAGATTCAAATGAGCTCAAGAACCTTAGACCCATAGCTCTTTGCAATGTTTTTTTATAAGATTATTTCCAAGTTGTTAACTAATAGATTGCAGAAAGTTTTGCCCTCTATTATCAGTGTTAATCAATGTGCTTTCGTTCATGGCAGAAGCATTAAAGACGCTGTTCTACTTTCTAATGAATTGATTCATGACTTTAACAAGAAAGGTTGTAAGCCGAAGATGTGTATCAAGATTGATATTTCAAAAGCATACGACTCTGTTTCTTGGGATTCCCTCTTTTACATCTTTCGTGTTATGAACTTCCCTCACTGTTGGACTGTTTGGTTTAAAGAAATATTTGGTACTATGTCATATGAAGTTTTCGTCAATGGAGAAGCCACAAAGTCTTTCAAGCCCAGGAATGGTGTGAGGCAGGGCGATCCCATAGCCCCCTATATTTTTGTTCTTATCATGCAGGTGGTCTCTCTCCTTTTTGAGGATGAAGTGAAGAAGGGTAACCTAAATCCGTTGAGGGCCTCTGACTCTTTAGCGGTTTCTCACTTAAGTTTTGCTGATGACTTAATGGTTTTTGCCGAAGCGGATGTCCAGAGTGCGGTTTCCATCAAAAGGGTTCTTGATAAGATTTATAGTTCTACTGGTTTGAAGATTAATATTGAGAAAAGTGTGGTTATTTACAGTTGTGGTGTAAATAAAAAAAGCATGGGCAGTGTCTTGGGTATCAATGAAGGTACTCTCCCGGTTAGGTACCTTGGTGTTCCTCTCTTCATTGGTAGGCTTACTAAAGCTCACTGTAGTCCCTTAGTGGACAGGATCAAAAGGAGACTTGATAACTGGAAAGCCTCACATCTTTCTATGGCTGGTAGGATTGAATTAGTTCAATCTACCCTAACTGCTACGTATCAATATTGGGCGGCTATTTTTCCCTTACCTTTTTCCATTTGTGAGGACATTGACAAGCTTTGTCGTGACTTTATTTGGGGTAAAACGGATTCTAAGTCTGCTGTCCATCTTGTCAAGTGGAGTTCCTTAGTTAAACCCAAGATCACTGGAGGTCTGGGTATTAAAAATATCAGGGATGTTGTCAAAGAGGCTATTATTATTCATGGGTGGAACATTGCAAAAAAGAAAGATGGCGTTTGGATAAAATGGATTCACGAGAGATAGTTGAAGAGGCATTCCTTCTGGTCACTTCCGATTAATGATTCTTTCTCCTAGGTGTTCAAGAAGGTGTTGTTGGAACGTGATGTGCTCAGAGGGTTTATTAGTTTCACTATTGGCAATGGCTTAAATACTTATGTGTGGCATGATCCTTGGCTCCCGAAAGCTAGGTTCCTTGTGGAGGTGCTTGGGAAGCAAAGCTTTATTCACTTGGGTCTTCCTAGTAAAGCTACTGTAAGTAGCCTTATTAATGATGGTGACTGGTTTTTTGATGAGTCTAGGCTGCATATTAAGCTGTTTAATATTTTAAAGACTCTGCCATTGCCTAATGGTTTCAGTGATAGCATTTCCTTTGTTGGGAATTCTGATGTGAATCTAAGGTTGATTATGGAGAATCTAAGTTCATCTCGTGCTATTACCCCCATTCCCTTTTTTCAGTGGCTCTGGAGTATCAGTGGTCCTAAAAGGTTTCAGCTGCTGGGCTGGAAGATTGGTCATGGCAGAGTTCTTACTTCTAGTTACATCAAAAGTTTGGGCATTTGTCTGGCGTCGAGATGCCCTTTATGCAAGGCTGCTGAAGAGGAGGTCCTCCATGTATTCTTTACCTACCAGTTCACTAGGGATGTTTGGACTTTCGCCTGCTCTTCTTTCTCTTTCCATATTCCTGAAGATTTAAATGATCTATGCTCCCTTCATGGTAGGAAGTATGTGGTGATTTGCATTTGCATTTTTCATTGGATGTGGAAGGAAAGGAATGATAGAATTCACAGAATTCATGAGAGAAGTGCCCACAACCTTTGGTTGAGTATCCTGGATGATATTCGTTGCATTCTGGAGTGAGCTGTTGTTGGTTTTTTTGATACCTCGACCACGACCGTTGTTTTGGATAACACGACTGTGTTGGGTCCCTGATGTCTGTGCTTCTGATGTTTCTTCTGTTGGAGGTGTTTGGCAGAGCTGCTGATGGTTTTTTTGATTCCACGACCACGATCATGTTTTGGATAACACGACCGTGTTGGGTCCCTGATGTCTGTGTTTCCTGATGTTTCTTCTGTGGGAGGTGTTTAGCCGTATAGTTTGCCTTTTTTTCTTCTCCTGCCTTCCTAGATTACTCTCTTTTGTTCTTTGTTTAGAGTGTATATATTCTTGTATAGTGTACAAAAAACTTTATAAATAGCAATGGAAGAGCTCGATTCACAAAAAAAAAATTACACCAATTGAGTGAATTAAGGCTGCATCATATAAGTGAACATACAAGCCCAAATTAATTTATAGCAAGCATATAAGTATAACAACTTCAAAAGATATAAAAGGTGTGACATATAATTCTTAATCATAATTACCACATGGTACAATGCATTTCCATACATGAGACCATACTTGTCATCATCTCACCCAACAAACAATTTCTTATCACATTATTCTAGGATTTCAACCCTTGTCACATTATGAAGAGGGTTACACCTCATTCAGGGCTCATCCATTTCCAAAGGTCATTAAGACCATCACATCAGTCCCTGCAAGTTCATCATTAACTTTCTATGCCTCATAACAAGGCTCAATAGATCATCAATCACACTTGTGACATATAAGTTTAACATATAAAGAAACCATGATGTTCAAATAGTACCACATTAGGGTTTCAACAACAATATGAAAGCATTCCATTGTCACATTAATCATTTAAGAGGGCTAATTACAATTAATAATTACCATTTAGTCACATTAGGGTTAGGTGTAACATGCTATATTTAATTAGATTTACACATCCACTTATTTTGGTGATTATCAAATATATTCATACGAGGGAAAAGGTAAGATTACAAATTAAGGGCATTGAACCATTGAATTCCCATCATTAGAACCAAAATATTATATTGTAGGGTTCATTCTAATCCATTGGATGTTGAAACATCCAATCTCAATCATTGGATCAGGTTCACCATTGAAAATCATCTGTTGGTGTGTATGTTTAACCCTTGGATCATATAATCAAAGAAACCATTGGTTTAGGGCTTAAATGAAGCAACATTTAAAACCTTGACTCACCATTAGTTGTGGTAACCTAAACCATCATTGGTTGTGACACATTGTGTCCCCATCGGTTGATAGGGTCAGCAATACCATCATTTGACACCATCGAATGTTGAGCTAATATCACCATCGGTTCATACCATCATTAGGCACTAAACCATCAGTCATTGGGCTTCCAAAAGAGTCTAAAACTTGTCCTAAGGTGTGACCATTAGTTGACACCACTGGTCATCACCACCGATTGGCACAAAGGTATCTCCATCGGTTCAAATGTAAGGTCACCCATTAGTTCATGTGTAAAATGAAAAATGACCTAAAAACTCTAAGTATAGGTCATCATTTGATAGGTACTTAGCACCATCGGTTTCCATATAACCTGATCTAAGTCTTACTCTACCTTAGGAAGATCGTGCACATGGTTTCAGGTTCATTTAGAGCTGAAGACTAAGCAAGTAACACCATAAAAATCGAATCCCTAGACAAGTATAGCTTTATGCATAGATCTTCATTTTAAAGCAAGAACTTGTGCAAGAAAGCTTGTAGTAAGCAATAAAAGTGAAGAGGGTTATAAAACTCACCTCTAGGAAAAAGATTAGATTCCAAGAAGCAAGAGAACTAGAGCAAAAAAGGTAGAAAGATCCTAGTTAAGCTCTGAACTCGACCAAGTAGCTCCTTTCTCCACAAGAGAAGAAAACCCTAGGTAGAAGGAGCAAGAAAGGTAGGTTCTTTAAGATTTACCATGGAAAAACATAGTTCCATCTAGGAAGAAGGTAGGAAGAATAAGAACAGAAAAAGAAATGAATAAAAGAAGGAGATACTTACTAGTTTAGGTCAGAAACAGTAGGGGTAGTTCCACAAACCCTAGAAGAGAGCAAAATGAAACCCTAGATGCTTAACCAAGAAGGAGAGCTACCTTCTTCTTCCTTGGGAACTTTTTTCACCACAAAGAAGGGGAGTATGAAATTATGGAGAGGAGGGAAGAGATAAGGAACCAAAGTTTTCGTTTGTGAGCTAAAGGATAGGTATATAAATCTTATGGATAAGGGAGAGAAGAAGCTTGAGGTGTCCTAGTAGCTCTCCATGTGTCCATGGCTAAGAGCTTTCATGACCATGCAAACATTAGGTCCATCAGTTGTCCTGCTGCCTAACCATCATTAGTTGATGGTACAAGAGCCATCATCCATCCATCCCAGGCTAGACATCAGTTCCCTCACTTATAAGAACCATAAGGTCCCACACTTGACCATAAAGAACTAAAAAAGAGAAAACTACCGCACATCGATTGAGGGCCTTCAACCACCTCAACCATCAGTTGTGCCACTTCTAGGATGAGACATAGGCCTCCCTATATCCATGGGAACCATCGGTGTTGACACGCTGAAACCGTGCGTAAAAACGCAAGTGTACGTGTCGAGTAATATATGCCTATTTGAGGCCCGAGTCGAACTCAGGGAGACATAGTCTCAGAGACTACTACTAGCTACGGTGTGATCAGCTAAGCTGATTAAAAAGTTGAATTTGAGTTTGAATAAAATAAAAGAAAATTAAAAGAAAATTAAAAACAGTGAATTTGAAGGAGATGAATTCCTTAGGATTTCCGATTTCACCGCGGGGTCTCGTTGTATATTATTTCTACCAAATTAATATAAATTCCTACTCCTACCCTGGATAGAAAGCCTGTAGTCAGAATTGCCCGCTTCCGCGGTGCAATTCATTACCTAGATCTAAGCCAATTCTGCATCTGTGGTAATTTATCTCCTAGTCTAGGTGCATTATTAAAAACTCTGGGTTCTTTCCACTAACCGTACATTGCCTTTCCCAAGGAACACGTAGGAAAGTGTATAGATTATGATTTTCTAACCTTTAATTCGCCTTCCAGAGTAATTATCGGTCTTTAATCCTACTGATGGTGATTAAGCAATGATAAGTCGTTCAATTCCACAATCATATATCCAGGAATAAAGAGAAATTTATACTAAATCATGTAGAAAGTTAATAGAATGATCCCCCGGGCTACTCCCGGGTCCTAAGGAAAGGAGGGGTTTAGCCCCACATGGTTTTCAGTTGTGAATACATAGAGAGAGAGAAGAAAAAACATGGGAAACATGAAAGAAATTTCTGTAACCCCTGGAGAGAAGGTGTCCCAGATGATCCTCCTTAATAAATGCACATTCTGTAGTCTTCTGACAGCAAAATCGCCTGTCGAAGGTGCTCAGATCTCCCAGTTGGCATCCTTCGGCTCCTTGTCTCTCTCTCCCTTCTATCTGGCCATTGTGCGGTGCAATCTGATAGTCCCCATAGGTCTGGATGTCCTTCTCTTAATCTTAGGTCAACTTACGGTACCACATAACGTGGACCGTTGGATCAAGATGATCAATTTAGATTGCTGAAATCCGACAGAGTCGGTGGCACCAACCTAGATGTCGGTGACACTGACAACATCGGGATCCTAGTCTTGCTGAGGTAAAGTCAGTACCATTGACTTGGAAGTCGGTGGCACCGAGCTGGGGTGCAAATTTCCTCTGCCTTGCTGATGCTCTCTCGGTGGCATCGACCATGAAGGTTGGTGGCACCGACTGCTTCTGGTCATCTTTGGCTCGGTCCCTAATGTCATCTCGGTGGAACCAACTGTGATGGTCAGTGGCACCGAATCCTTAAATATATGGAAACTCCTAAAAATCCATAGAAAGCACGTATAAGACTGAGGAATCTATAAAATAATATAATTATGATGAAATAAGCTCAGTTTGATGCGAACTAATTATACAAGCCAATAATAATGATTTATGCACATACGATCAACTAATTGACTAACAAATGCATAAAACGAAGATAAAATAGACTTGTAAAAGTGACTCAAAACCCGTCCATCAAACTCCCCTAAGCTAAAATCTTGCTCATCCTCGAGCAACAACACCTTTGGATTTGATTGAGATAAGTCAACTGAAGGACATAAGTGCATAAGGTACATCTAAAAAGTGCCCACCTTTCAGTCCTCCTTCCAGCCTTTACTGACCACTGAACACTAACTGCCATTTAGGTGACCAAAAACCTCTATCAAAGATGTCTACCCCCAATCAATGAGACACTATTAGTTAAAGCAATCAATATGATAGACTCATTCAGTCCATACTTGATGCATCGTGTGATCTCCTATCTATGTTGCTCTTTTCTCTGCCTACCATCTACATGGAAGTAGTTCTCCTAATAAAGTACTGAATGAGGAGAAAATCATCTGAGTGGCCTACCAATAAGAGCAACAATAAGTTGAAATAGGTGGCTATGGAAGAATCATAAGCACATAAAATCATTCATGCAATCAAAAATTATGATGAACTTATAATGATGTAAATTTATAGAATGCTCCTAATGCCTAATAATTAGGGTGGCATGATGCATGCACTACCATTTCATCTCAATGTAAGACAAAATATCTAAAACTGCACAATGTACTAACTCTTCCTTATGATTAGGTAGAATTATGCCCTTTGTTCCCTCTTTTTTTGACATTATACTCTGGATATACCTTTTTTTTATTCAGCCCCTTCCAACATGATAGGATTGCTTTGGGCTTCCAGTCACACTGCACAAAATTCTTTTTTTTTAAAGAATAGGCACAATCACTACCTTTTTATATTAAAGAAGAAGCTAGACATGATCTTTGCAAGATGATATGCAATGCATATGCAAACTACATGAATAAGGTGTTATGCATCTACATGACATTCACTTGAATTTCATTGTACATGTATGCTTTTCATTTTTTTATCCACACAAAAGCAAATGACTATTATACAATCTATTCTGAGATGCAATCAAGAGAAAGAATGATAGCATGTACTCAATCCTCTTATGGTGGGGTGTGAAGCGGAAGTATGCGGTGGATGAGATCACACAACTAAGAGATAGAACCTTCATAGAAAATCATATGTCCCTCTCTAATGACCTGTGTACAAGGTAATCAGGGGGTTTCTTACTTAAATTTTAGTTTAAGGTCACGTTAGTGTTTGATCAGTTTAGGCTCAACAATCCTTGTCAATCACTTGTCTTGGACAATTTAAATGGTTATTTATGTTCTAATGTCCTGGAGCTGACTTACTCAAGCACTTCCTCAATTATGTGACTCAATTACTCACAAGATAAGCACACAAAAAAAATTAAAATTTACTCCACCCAACCCAGAGATTGATATTCTCAAATGAAATCCACAGGTTACACTAGATAGATTGCGGATCCTATATAGTAGAAAAACTAACAAGAAAACTGACTGTTTTTTTTTCAAAATAAAACAACAAAAATACTCAAATAAAATAAACTAAGATAGAAGTTGTTCCAGTACCCCCCAAGCTTAAATATGACTATGACCACATAGTCAAAATTCCAACTGAAGAGGTGGAACAGAGATACCCAACTAAAATGGTGGTGGCGGTGGCTGAGTGGGGTCCTGGGGAGGAAACATCCCCTGAAAGGTTGGAGCAGAAGAAGGCATGTCCAGTGGCGTTGGATAATTGCCAAAGTATCCCTAACTTCAGTAGTGGTCAAAGAATGGCTGCTGATAGTTATCCATCCTTTGCAGGCACTGATACATGTTCTCTTGGTTGGCCAAAAGAAGACGTTCATTTTCGTAGATTATCTGCTGGTTGGTGTACATTCGACCCTACACATCTTGAATTCGAGCCAGATATAGAGTTTGCTATTGTTGATGTGTCTGTATATCCTACAACATAGAGTACATCCCGCCATAGAATAAGCGTCCTCTCCTTCTTGAGAGGGTGGCGGGGCAGAAGATGTCGAGGCCACGTAATGTTGTGGATGCTTCTGTGGAGAAACTCGATGTGTCATAGGAATGGTGGGATCAACCTCCTCCACATCATCACTTGACTCCTCTTCTTTAGTATCATCTTCTTCTTTGTTGTCATCCATGTCTGACCATCTATAATGCTCAACTTGCCTGATGTTGAATATAGGATCAGGGAGTCGACGCTTGTAGAAGGTTCCACTGTCCTAACAGATTGCATAGATTGTATTGTTTTCCATAGAGATAAGACCTGACTGTTTGAAATGGAGGCGATCTACACAAAGTCTGGACTACATAGGCTCTAGAGTAGAAAGATATAGGCCCAAGTGAAGAGCAATGGGGGTGATAAGTCCTCAAAAGAGTATAGGCATGGCCCTCCTGACGTTGCACTTCACTGCAATTATATGTTGGAGGAAGAAGGCTCCCCAGTTTACCAGCCTTCCCTCTAAAGTTGATACAGAAAATACAAGTCTAACACTTTTACCTTTGCTTGCCCTTGGGTTGACTTGGTAAAAAGTGTGTTGGTTAGCATACGATGAAGTACTCGAACAAAGGGATGCTCGAGGTCTGCCAACAAACTATGGCGGAAGTTCAGCTTATAACCCTCTGACACTATCACAAGATCCTTCCAAATGGCGTCGAAGTCAACATTCTCGGGTTGACGGAAAGGCACGTGCGGTCACCCTTAGATGTCATCGAAAACACGAAGAGTAAAGGAGAAGTTGGTGTTGTAGAGGCAGAAGTCCACCTTTCCTTCTCTCCATTCACCGCTTGATGGGTGTGATTGGTCAGGGGTGACACATATCTCCAGCGACACCATAAACTCGATCATAATTTCCTTATATGTTGGCCACCCGCCAAAGAAGGGATTCACCGACCTTCTATCAAATTCTTGTTGCTCGAGGACGGCCACCATGTTTTCGTTGAAGCCCATGTCTTCCAACAATTGTGGGTCACCGTATCTCGTGGTAGCGAATGACCTCTTGGCAAGCTCCTCATAGGCCTTCCGCACTTCCGTCGTAGGGTGGCCGAGTCGGGGTTGTGGCGTCAGACCGACATGATTTCCTCCTCTTCTCTCCATGATGATAAAGTGATTGGGGAAGATGATTGAGAAAACAAGAGCTCGATAAAGCTTCTGGATGCTCAGAGTAGTAGCTTGTGCTTGAGGGAGTAGTGGTTCTTCAAGTTGTGAGAAAAAACTGAAACCAGTACTTCCCTTTTATAACTTGGTGCCGCCCTGCTGCGATCGTGTCAGTGGCATCGACTGGGAGTCGGTGGCGCCAACTTTTGGGGACGGATCCGAACCCTCGGTGCATCAACGATCGTCGGTGCACGATATGGACTTGGCAGATTGTTGACGAGTCGGTGGCACTGACTTTTGGGTGGGATTGGTGCTGCCAATCATCCACGTGGGACGCATCTGAGCCATCAATGATGATGCCCACAGATCGGTGTTTTCTCTAGTCGATGGCACCAATGATCTTGTCGGTGGTACCGACTCGATCGATTGTTTTTTTTGGGTGCACCGACGCATCCACCGAACCTGGAGCACTAGCCGAGTCGGTGCCACCGACAACTTATCAGTTAACATGCCTACTTTCCTGCACTTTCTTCATAAGTGTCGGTGGAACCGACATGGGTGTCGGTGGCACCAACTTTATGCCATCCGAATTGTGCTTCTATCTGACCTGATCTCGGTGCCATCGACTTGAAAGTCAGTGACACCAACTCTGCCACATCCTGCACACTTAACAAACAAATCAGGGTATCATTTTTACATAAAATTTATAAAAAACTAAGTACTATTAAACCAACAAAATGTTAATACATGAAATGAACATCCTAATGGTTGGGTTGCCTCCCAACAAGCACCCTTGTTTAACGTCCTAGGCTAGACAAATTCATTTTTTTTAGATGAACTAGAAGCAATGAGTTTTACCTCATGCTCCTTTCTATTGAAATCTTCCCCAAAGTAATGCTTTAGTCTTTGGCCATTAACTAAGAAGGATCTCTCTCCCTCTTTGATTCTAACAGCTCCATGTGGAAACACTTGTTCTATGAGAAATGGTCCACTCTATCTAGACCTCAATTTCCCAGGGTGTAATTTCATCCTCGAGTTAAAAAGCAATACATTCTCTCCCGGGTAGAAAACTCTCCTTGCAATATGTCAGTCATGTATTTGCTTAGTTCTCTCCTTATACAATCTTAAATTCTCATATGCATTCTTCCTAATTTCTTCAAGCTCATTCAACTCTAGCATCCTTGTCTTACCTGCTTCATCAAGATCAAAATTTAGCCTTCTCAACGCCCAATGAGCCTTATGTTCTAATTCCACAGGAAGATGACATGCCCGACCATAGACTAACCTAAAGCGTGTAGTTCCTATTGGTGTTTTATAGGCAGTCCTATAGGCCCATAGTGCATCAACCAACAACTCACTCCAATTCTTTCTACTAGATGACACCATCTTCTCAAGTATCTTTTTAATCTCACGATTGGAAATCTCTACTTGTCCTTGAGTTTATGGGTGATAGGTGTGTCACTCCATACTTATTCAACAACGTCCCAAATTTCCAGTTGGTAAAATGAGTTCCCCCATCACTTATGAATATTCCTTGGCACTCCAAATATGTAGAAAATGTGATCCTTAACAAGTTTGCATACAACGTTTGCATCATTGGTGCGGGTTGGAATTGCTTCCACCCATTTTGAGACATAGTCTACAACCAGCAGAATGTAAAGGTTAGAGTTAGAGGACACAAAGGGTCCCATGAAATCAATACCCCATAAGTCAAAAACCTCCACTTCTTGAAACACATTAAATGGTATCTCCTGCCGCTTTGATATGTTTCCTGACCGCTGACATGCGTCACACCTACGCACAAAATCATACACATCTTTGAAAAGGGTCGACCAGTATAACTCGCTCTCCAACACCTTAGCGGTAGTCCTAGAATTGGCATGGTGTCCACTGGTAGGTAGTGTGTGGCAATGTTTCAACACACTCTCATACTCACCCTCAGGTACACATCTTCTCAAAATTCCATCCCTGCTTTGTTTCAACAAAATAGGATCATCCCAAAAATAATAGCGCAAAGAATGAAAAAATCTCTTCTTTTCTTGATACCCCCAATCAACAGGAAATTCCTTACAAGCCAAATAATTCACAATGTTAGCAAACCAAGGGTCTTTTTTCTTAAGGGTGAATAACTGCTCATCAGGGAAGGTCTCTAGAATGGGTATATCAATATCCTTCTCATCTACCCTCTCCAATCGATATAGGTGGTCAACCATCACATTCTCTATCCCTGTTTTGTCCTTGACCTCAATGTCAAACTCCTGTCATAAAAGGATCCATCTAATCAATCTTGGTTTGGCATCCTTCTTCTACAACAAGTATTTAATTGCCACATAGTCAGTCCACACCACCACCTTAGCTCCCACAAGATATTGTCTAAATTTCTCAAAAGCAAAGACAACAACTAATAACTCTTTTTTCAGTTGTGGTGTAATTTATTTGTGCGTCGTTAACTGTTTTAGATGTATAATATATTATCATAGGAACTTTGTCTAGGCGTTACCCCAACACTACCCCTACCGTATACTCTGATGCATCACACATCAACTCAAACAGTTGGCTCCAATCTGGAGCCTGCACAACTGGTGCAAATATGAGTTTCTCTTTCAAAATCTCAAAAGATTTTAAACATCTCTCATCAAAATTAAATTCAACATCCTTTTCCAACAGCTCAGACAATGGTTTAGCAACTTTTGAAAAATCTTTAATAAATCAGAAATCAAACCAGGCATGGCCTAGAAAACTCCTAACTGCCTTCACCGATGTTGGTGGAGGAAGTTTTGAAATCACTTCTATTTTAACCGGATCCACCTCCAATCCTTTGCTAGACACCTTGTGGCCTAGCACTATGCCCTCGCTAACCATCATGTGACATTTTTCCCAATTAAGCACTAAGTGTGTGTCTTCACACCTCTGCAAAACCTTGTCCAAAATTTTCAAACAATCCTCAAAAGACATCCCATAAACCGAAAAATCATCCATGAAAACCTCGAGACATCGTTCCACCATATCCAAGAAAATCGCCAACATACACCTTTGAAACGTAGCGGGTGCATTGCACAACCTGAAAGGCATGCGGCAGTATGCAAAGGTGCCATAAGGGTAGGTGAAGGTAGAATTCTCCTGGTCCTTAGGATCGATTGAAATATGATTATAGCCCAAATATCCGTCAAGAAAACAAAAGTGGGAGCGATCGGTGAGTCGCTCCAAAATCTGATCAATGAATGACAGTGGAAAATGGTCCTTAAGTGTGACAGAGTTCAACATGCGATAATCAATGTAGACTCACAATCATGTCACTAATCTAGTGGTTATTTGTTCATTAGCTGAGTTAGTAGTGACAGTGATTCCCTTCTTTGGTACTACCTGTGTCGGACTAACCCATGTAGAATCAGAAATAGTATAGATTATACCTGCCGATAATAGCTTGATTACCTCCTTCTTTACTACCTCTGTCATGATTGGATTTAAGCGACGTTGAGGTTGAATGACCAGCTTCGCTCCTTCTTCTAGCTGAATTTTATGTTGGCACAAAGTGGGGGAAATCCCCTTGATGTCAGCCACAGACCACCCAAATGCACCTCAGTGGCTCTTTAGCACAATGATCAACTGTTCTTCTTCCCGATCACTCAGTGATGCCGATATGATGACCAATAGCTTCTCCTATACTGCTAGAAAAACATATTTTAGATGAGGTGGCAGTGGCTTGAGCTCTAACTCGGGTGGGCTCAGGAGTGAAGAAACCAATGGCGATGGCAGTGGTCCCAAGTCCTCAAAGTTCCTTGTGTAATGACATGGAAAAACCTTCAGTAGTCTTACACATTCTTCCAGTGACCGATCCCGAACACAATCATTCATGAAATTCATTAGACAAGCCTCGAGTGGGAGCTTTGGATGTATATGTACTAGGGAATCCTCTCCACCCTTATCCATAGTAGATGAAACCAATTCCTCCTCTTCATCATCCGGATACCCTACTTCCTTGGTAAGTGAAACCACCTTAGTGTTCTCCATGATGTCCATAGCTAGGGTACCCTTGTCCACCTTTGTCATAACATGCGCCATGTCCAAAAATGGTTTTCCTAAGAACAACGAGATATTGTTGTGGATGTGACTTGGAATTATCCGACATGGTTATCTCAAACCTGTCGTATTTGATTCCCATAGTCAAACAGACTCTTCCCATCTCCAGGATCATATCAGCTGTTGCTTGAAAGGGTCTTCCTAATAGAAGCTCATTGCCATGTTAAACTTGCATCTCCATTACCACAAAGTCTACCAGAAACACAAAACGGTCCACCTTGACAAGTACATCCTCGCAAATGCCATACTATGTTACCACTGAATTGTCTGCCAATTGTATCATCATATTGCTCTTCCTTGATGTCTTGAGACCAAGCTTCTTAAAGGTAGATAAGGGCATCAAGTTGATACTTTCCCCTGAATCATAGAGTGCCTCACCAAACTTTATCTTCTCGATGTAGCATGTGATATTGAAGCAACCGGGGTCCTGTCTCTTTGGTGGCAGTGTACCTAATATGAAGGCACTGACCTGCTCTCTTAGTACAACTATCTCCGAATCTGGGATCTTCCTCTTCTTATTGATGATATCCCTCAGGAATTTACCATATGAGGGTATTTGTTCAATCGTCTCAATCAACGATATATTCACAGAAAGCTTCCTAAAGCTATTCAGAAATTTCTTGAATTGTTGATCCATCTTTGTTGCCTTCAAACTGTTAGGATATGGAATCGATACCGTTTGTGTCCTTTGATGTGGTGGCACGTATGACATCCTCTTTTCCACCTCAGCTTCTAGATTTTGCTCTTCCTCTGTGTTTCCTACCTCTGGTTCTGCTTGTGCTTTCTTTGCTACTGAGTTACCACTATCAATGGGCTTGATCACCTTAGTCTCCACAGTCCTTGGAGTCAACATCTTCTTCCCACTTCTCAGTAGTATGGCCTTTACCTGCTGGTTTCTTGTTGGAGTGTCAGTGTTTCCTGGAAAACCTTGTTGCGTAGGCTTCTTCAAAGCCGCCACGTCTGCTTCTAGTTGAGACAAAGTTGTCTCAAAACTCCTCATCTGGGCCCCTTGGCTCAGGAGATCACATTGGAAGTTGTTTATCAGTTGCTCATTTTGCTTCACTATACGGTTAAGAATTTCATTCATGCTCTCCTCTGCTGCAGGTCATTGCTGTCGATTATTCTTGTGTTGATTTTGTTGATCAGGATCCTGTAGGAAGTTGTTTGGATCTTTCCAAGAGAACTTTGGATCCTTTCTCCATGCGTAGTCATTGTTCCTGTAGCCTTGTTGCAACATGTACTTCACCTGGCTTTCTTCATATGATGAATTGTTATCTTTCCCTAGGAGCTTCTTTGCTATCAAGTCTAACTTCTCATTCAAAGAGGTGATAACTTTAGATTCCCCTATGCTTTTGATTTGCTCTGGATTGTCTCTCTCATTACCCCATGCCTGATTCTTTGCCATAATTTTCAAAATGTCATGACAAGTTAAGGGTGGGTTGTTGAGAAAGAACCCCGAGCCTGCACTATCCAAGGTGGTCCGTTCACTTTTATGGAGTCCAAAGTAGAACATCTTTCATTGATTCTCCAAATCTATCCCATGGTGCGGGACCTTCCCAAGCATGATCTGAAAGCGCTCCCAAGCCTCAGAATAAGATTTGCTTGAAGTTGTGAATGTTTCTAATAAACTCATTGGTCTTTTCTGGAGGAAAATATCTTTCAAAGAATGCTTCTACCATTTGATCCCATGTCTCGATCGATTCTTTCGATAGGTTATGCAGCCATTCCTTCGTCTTATCTGCTAGTGATGATGGAAACAGTTTCAGATAAACGGCAGTTTGTGGAAACCTATCCACTTTCACCATATCACTGATCTCCACAAAATTGCTTATATGCACCACCGGGTCTTCATGCGCGTTCCCATAAAATGCTTGTGACTTGACGAGTGCAATCAAACCTAGATCAATCTTATACTGAGCTACATTAACATTCTGCTTTTTGATTGACCCTGTATGTGCAACTGAAGAAGATGCTTTTATCCTTTCCCAGATGGTCCTCTCTGATCCTAGATTACTGTCCCCCATTGCTTATTGCCTGGGTGTAAACGGTATGCCTTCTGGTATAATTGTCTGAACTGGAGCCTCGACAATGACTGGGACCTCAGATGTAGATTCTCCATAATCTGTGGTCCGTGTCATCACCATACACTAGTACCTGAAAAATTGAAATCAGTTAGTCTCAATATTAATAGAGAAAATTTATTTTATATGTTATATGCACTAAATGTTCTATGATTAAAATAAAAAAATGAAAGATGGCCTAGAGTGGTCGACCAAAACACTTGTAGTGCTGAAACGTCACCGTCTCCCCGACAATGGTGCCAAAAACTTGACACGCTGAAACCGTGCATAAAAATGTAAGTGTACACGTCGAGTAATATAGGCCTATTTGAGGCCCGAGTCGAACTCAAGGAGACATAGTCTTAGTGACTACTACTATCTACGGTGCGATCAACTAAGCCAATTAACATTTTGAATTTGAGTTTGAACAAAATAAAAGAAAATTAAAAGAAACTTAAAAATGGTGAATTTGAATGAGATGAATTCCTTAGGATTACCGATTTCACCACGGGGTCTCGTTGTATATTATTTCTACCAAATTAACACAAATTCCTACTCCTACCCTGGATAGAAAGCATGTAGTCAGAATTTCCCACTTTCATGGTGCAATTCACTACCTAGATCTAAACCAATTCCATGTCTGTGGTAATTTATCTCCTAGTCTAGGTGTATTATTAAAAACTTTGGGTTCTTTCCACTAACCGTACGTTGCCTTTCCCAAGGAACGCATAGGAAAGTGTATAGATTATGGTTTTCTAACATTTAATTCTCCTTCTAGAGTAATTATTGGTCTGTAATCCTACCGATGGTGATCAAGCAACAATAAGTCGTTCAATTCCACAATCATATATCCAGGAATAAAGAGAAATTTATACTAAATCATGTAGAAAGTTAATACAGCGATTCCCCGAGCTACTCCCGGGTCCTAAGGAAAGGAGGGGTTCAGCCCTACATGGTTTTTGGTTGTGAATACATAGAGAGAGAAGAAAAATGTGAGAAACATGAAGGAAATTCATGTAACCCCTTGAGAGAAGTTATCTCGGATGATCCTCCTCGATAAACGCACGTTCTGCAGTCTTCCGGTAGCAAAATCACCCGTCGGAGGTGCTCAGATCTCCTGGTTGGCATCCTTCAGCTCCTTGTCTCTCTCTACCTTCTCTCTGGCCATCATGCGGTGCAATCTAATAGTCCCCTTAGGTCTAGCCATCCTTCTCTTAATCTTAGGTCAACTTACAGTACCACATAACGTGGACTGTTAGATTGGGACGATCAATTTAGATTGCTAAAATACGACAGAGTCAGTGGCACTAACCTGGATGTCAGTGGCACTGACGGCATTGGGATCCCGGTCTTGCTGAGGTAAAGTCAGTACCATCGACTTGGAAGTTGGTGGCACCGAGTTGGGGTGCAAATTTCCTCTGCCTCGTTGATGCTCTCTCAGTGGCATCGACTGCTTCTAGTCATCTTTGGCTCGGTCCCTGATGTCATCTCGGTGGAACCAACTCCTCAAATATATGTAAACTCCTAAAAATTCATAGAAAGCATGTATAAGACTGATGAATGTATAAAATAATATCATAATCACAGTTTGATGCGAATAGATTATACAAGCCAATAATAATGATTTATGCACATATGATCAACTAATTGACTAAAAAAATGCATAAAATGAAGATAAAATAGACATGTAAAAGTGATTCAAAACCCGTCCATCAGGTGTCCATAAAAATAGGGGGACCATTGGTTGGTGACTTCAAAGGTAGCTCATCTAAGAAGGGGTAAACCCTAAGTCACCCTAGAAGAGTAACACTTCCAAACCAAGGTACAAATAGGAACCCCATGGATCAAAAAGCGCAAGCATGATAATAAAATATATAAGGAACATAATGCATGTGAAAAATTGCAAGTAAAATCTCTGATTTGGATAAATTGCATAAAAGTCCAAAATGTGCATAAAATTGCATAACTTGCACAAATAGTGTCCATACTGGACCACATTTGAAACTTAAGCTTGTAACATGATATAAAATATATCCCAAGGTTATATTATGGTTTAAAGCACTAAATTATGGTAATTAATCATGTTACACACTTTAGTCAAGGTCAAGGGTCTTAGACAAGGGATATGACAAGGTAATGTTTTGTAGGGTCATTATTACCATGCATTATTTTAAAGATAGCACTTTGAAAAGTTGTACACTTCAATTGCATTGCCTAAATTTACCTTATTCATGTAATATAGAAGGCGTTGACACCCCAATTTTCACACTCAACAAAAGTTCATGATTAATATTAAACCTTTGTCTAATTAGGGAGCTCATTCCACATTCCACAAACTTTATCATCTTCCTACATATATTCCTATTTTCCTCCTATTTAACCCATAAATTTCATCCACTTTTTTCAAGTTTGGGGATTTTTGTACAAAATCCTTCTTTTCAGACTAAAAGTGCAATTTATTCATAATATCTATTTTTTTACAAGTCTTTATAAACTGCCCAATTGAATATTCCCAAATAGGGCTATAAATGGGTGCGGGTAGACCCACAGACCCACAAATCTAGACCCTTAAAAAAAACTATCATGGGTCTAATTATTTATACCCGCATACCCTTGGACCCATATACCCTTAGACCCGAATATAAGCGGGTCCAATAATGGGTATGCTTGGACCCAGACATGCTAGACTCGTGTACCCGCTATACATAAGTAACTACTTAAATAATATGTTATATATATCATACTTGACTAGTCTAACTAATATAATTTTTGAGATTATATCTTACTCTAACCACAATAAGGTTGAGACTAGTCATATAGTTAAGAATTAACTATTCTAGTTACAATAATGAACATCATATGTAAACTTAAAATCCAAATGTCTACTAATTTACATTACTTTCTACATAAAGTTAATGTTATGATGATGACTACAAATATGTAAACAATTAACTCAATTGATGTTAATGTATAAAATATAGCACTATCTAATACAAATATTGCATGTTAATATACTATATAATAACAATATCTTGGTGTATCAAAATATATCGAACATAGTCATTTCTCTTACATAAACAATATGAAGTGTTATAGATCCGCTTACCCACATACCCGCACCTTGTACCCACTATTATTGCGGGAATGGGTATGGTGCGGGTCCATGTTTTGTATTATGCGGGTCTAGAACTGGAACCAGACCCACTAAATTAGATGGGTATGTGTATGGGTATGGCTAGACCCACACCGTACCCACACCGTTTACACCCCTATTCCCAAATAAAGTATTCAATTTCCCCAAAAATATTCCATTTCTTTTTCCTAACAAATTTGAGGAATAACCTTGAATTGTCTCTCTATCAGTAGTTTTTCACATTTTTCTCTAGAATATTCCTAAAATTACTAGAAAATCAAGAAATAGGCTGCATTAGGCATGGGGCACATGGAGATTGGGGCAATACCCTAGTGACATGGGGCGGATCACCTCAACTTGCATGCCACACTGTGTGGTGCTTCTGGGCGATGCACCACCCCTTCTAGAAGAATCTGTCCAAAATCCTGAACCCTAATTCCATCCTAAAAATACCCCCATATCCAAAATATTCTTATCCCCTCTCGAACCCCCTAAATCAAGATGATCAAACCGCCTCCCCCTTTATTTTTCGCATTACTCATGATCATATAAACCTTCCTCTAATACCACCCAATTTTGAATTGTTGTTAGGCTGTGAAAATGGTAATTTGACCATGCTCGTAACTACTAATATACTCTAAATGTATAAAACTCCTTATATCTGCTCTAAGTGCATATAATTACTTATATCTTCTTAGAGTTACATATTTGATCTATTTATATAATCCTGCTTATTTGATCGTGGGCAATATATAGATCTTTCTTACCACCTATATCTACTTATCATCTAGAACATCATATGCATTGGTCCCAATCTCCCATGAGTTATCTCCTCCATGGGAGGTCCTCAAGTGATCAGGACCCCAATCTACCTAAAATTAGACTTTTAGGGAAATTATTGGAAGGGTGCAAACATCTACAACCCTAAAAGCCTACCCACACATAAATTTTCTCCCTCTCTTTCCTTATGTTTCAATCAACCTAATGTCACCTTTTGCTCCAAGTCATTTTAAAAATGGCTCGGTACTGGTTTACCGAGCGAGATGGGGGTGCTAAATCTTCCCCACTCATAGCAAGATTGTTGGACCTAAATTTCTTATTTGGTATCATTTTCTAATCTTATTTATTCGAATTGGATACCAAATAAACTTTCCACCATGGACTCATAATGATTAATTATATTTTCCCTCTTTTTCCATATAAAATGTGGTGGTGACTCCAAACACCCCAGTGAACTAAGTTTCACTACCAAGGACATATGTTGAACATATATATTTTTCAGATTGGTGCGACAAATTAGAGACTCAGTTTGGGATTGCTAAGACGATCAATATGGAATCTCTATTTTTTAAAGTTTAGGAATTTTTGAGATTGGTTTTGTTTTTCTGACTTGATACATGTTTTTCTTTTATTTTCTTGCTTTTCTATTTAGTTTGGAGGGATGGGGTGCACATCAGTGGGACCCACGGGGCCTTGGCATGTAGATCAATGTATTTTGGTGGGCTCCCTATCCTATTGTCATTGGGTAGTCTTGACATGTTCCTCTTCCCTCTATTATTTTCAAGGTGTCTTTTTCATATTGCTTTAGGGTTTCGATTATTCTCCCCTTTTTAAGGTTTTGGATTGCTTCCCTTGCACCATTTTTTCTTTCTTAAATAAATATATATATATATATATAAATATAGTAATAATAATAATAAAATCAGAAAGGGATGAATAGACAATATAGATTGGAAATAAGATATTTTCTTTCTCCCAAATATAATTGTGATTCATTGTTTATCCACAAATGTTCTTCATGATTAGTGGGCTCACTTCAAAAATATTAAAAGTTTGCATCAACAACTTTAATTCCTATAAACCTATGTCATGGGATGGGTGACAACCTCACATTGGATCCTCGAATATGATGCAAGGTGCTAGTAAAGGTACAAGCACAACATTAAGTTGGACGTCCAAAGGCCTTGCGAACAAACACTCTCCTAGCACTCACAACTGATGGCTTCCGTAGTCACGAGTTGATTGGGAGCAGTACCCATGTCCATTAAACCTGGGTTACTCCTCAAAGAGTGCCATCTTTTCGTAGAAATTTTAAGGACCAAACCCTCCAAAGCATGACACACTTCAGTGAGGAAGTAAATTGGATCTAAAGTCATGGGGCTCAAAAGGGGAGGATTATTTTCTTCATATGCATGCATCTTGTTTTGGATATTGAAAAATTGAAGATTGTTACTAACCCCATTATGTGAAGGCTAACAATCATTTTCCAATAAAACAATCTTTTTCAAGATTAACAATCTTTCTGAATCAAATAATTTTTTAAAAATTTATGATCTTTTCATATTAAACAATCCTTTTAAAGATCAACAAAATTTTCAATTCAAACATTGTTTTTAAATATGAAAAAACTTTCTAACTCGAACTATATTTTTGAAATAATAAATCTTTTCAAACCAAACAATCTCTCCAAAGATAACAATATTCTCAAATCAAACAATCTTTTTTCCTACCCATTACAATTAGGTATTAGACTTAGATGCGTGCAATGCACCATTAATCCTTCTCTCTTCTTCGTATTCTTCTTTCAAAGATTCAAGGCATTGCGACATATTCTGTCTGATGCATGGTTGTTTTAGCAGAATCTTTGCCACAATCTATCAACCAACTTGTTGTAAGATCTACTAATGTGTTGTAGTTTCTATTCTTCAATCTTTTGGAGTACTATCGACGCTCTATGACATAGTGTGCCATATTTCCCCCAGTTTTACCTCTCACCATGGATTAGCCTACATGCATCCAAAGAATCATAGTATATGATGATGTTGTGGAGCCCTCTTGAAACTACCATTAGTGATCCTTGGACGATGGCATACAGTTCCGTATTAAAAGTGTCCCTGTTTGTGAGTGACAATACAATGTTGCAATCCGGTTCATATTCTCATCCCTAAGAATGACACAAGCCACATGTTTGCTGCTTGCTTTATCTTCTGCGACATCGCATTGATGATAGAGCTTCCTGGTACTACTGGTGATGGTGCTTTCAACTGTGTAAGCATTAGAGTGCCTTCCATTAGATGAACTAGATTTTCGTCATTCAGAACTTACTTGATGCAGTTGAGAGTATGTTGATTCTTCATTTCTTTCCCTTGAAAAACTCTGGAGTTCCTCCCTTTCCAGATATACCAACATGTCACTAACCATTTCTCCATCCATCCTTTGCAACTTATATGCATGCTTTGATTGTTATTTATCCATGATTCAAAATCTTGTGGTTTGAAGAAATTTCTCCCCAAGATTGGGTTTATCAACATCCAGACTTGTCTAGGTGCATTGCAGTCTCTCAATGCATGTGTAACCGTCTCCTCCTCATTGTTGCATAACTTGATAAGTGAGTCACTTGCCATTCCCATGCAATGGCGTATGTTATTTATTGCTAAGCTTTCATGCATACACAACCAACCAAAAAACTTTAATTTTTCTAACACTTTCAACTTCCATATAGTTTTCCATTTCCCTGGGAAATCTTCCTATTTGTTTTGATAAGTTCACTATAAGCATAAACAACATTTTTAAACATCAACAATCTTTTGTTCATAGGTTTTTTTGTGTGTGTACTCTTTTGTAGCTTGTCTTTTGTTCCATATTGGTGAACTTTTTATGGCGTTGACTCCTCCTATCCTATATAAGGAGGGTACCTATGCTTGTATCTATTTACTCGATAACATAAACCTATTAATAATCACACTTTTCAAATCAAACAATCTTTGTAAAGATTATAAATGTTTTCATTCAAAGAATCTTTTTGAATCTTCCCAAATAAAATAATATTTTAAAAGATTATAACATTTTAATTCAAACAATCTTTTAAAAAATTAACAATCTTTTCAAATCAAACAATCCTTTTAATGATGAAAAATTTACCTGAATAAAATAATATTTTTAAAAATCATCAAGGTTCTCAAATAAAAGATATTTATAAATATTAAAAATCTTTTCAAAACCAAACAATATTTCAAGAGTTAACAATTTATTCCAAAATTGAACAATCATTTGAAAAATAAGCATTTTTTAGACAATGTCAAGTATTACTCACTTTGAAAAAGTATGGGGGCGACCCAAAAACCACATATACAACTATACAAAGGGGTCTACACTACAAAACAAACCAATGTCTAAAGATCATCTGGTCCATAAAACCACAAAATGGGGTCTGACCTTGCACACATATGTGATATTAAACAATGTCATCTGAAATCTTCATAGAGACTTATATCTAGCTGATTGAAGTCTATTTTTCCTCTCCCTCCAAACATGGAAGAGAACTATTATGAGTCAATGACTAGAAAAGCACCTCAAAAGGTGGTTCTTTGATGTATCATCAAGGATCTAGTAAATGCTCTCTTGAAGTTGCAAGGAGGGCACCTTCCAAACCTAGTTTGAAAGCAATTTTACACTAGATGTATTTAATAAAAGAGCAGTTCCACGTCAGATGATCATGAGATTCACCCTCCCTCTTATAAAGGAGAAAAAGGGTAGTATCACTTAGCCTTTAGCCTCTCAATATGTCCAACATGGGAAACCTTCTCATGATGCCTCAATAGAAGCAATAGCTCCACTTAGGAATGTGGAATCGGTTCCACAACAGTAGAAACCCGGGGACTTGGGGTCCAAAGAGAGGAAGGGAACAAGTTCTGCATTCAATCTAGTTTGTCTCTCACACAAATGAAGGTACCGATGTTTGACATAAATCCATCTATTCCCCATGAACCTCCACACTCTCAAGAAGTTGGAGATCACAACATCCAACAAGTCCCCATATTTAAATTTCATCCAAGAAGTCCAAGGAGATATCAAGTTCATCAGAAAACCATCAAAGTAGAGTTCTATGGGTCAAGAAGGTTTAAGCCACCAAAAGTGCATGGTGTTACCATGGAGGGCCAAGATAGAGAATGACCTTTACTTACCCACATGAAATTTCTACAAACGACATGTGCCTTGTTGCCTTGTCAAGGATTAAAGGGGGAAGTTCCACTTGTCTAGACTAGAAGGCCACCTTGGTCGCAAGCATCATCCTGATTAGGATTTCCCTTCCTATTAAAGAAATAGTGAGCCCCGTCCATTTGTCAAAAGTCTCTTAGAGGTTGTCAATGATCGATGTGTAGCTCTGACTAGTACCTCTACCCATTGATATTGGTATGCCATGTATTTGGTGGGGAAAGACCCCTCCTATGTGGAGGCTGCTATCTTGAGCCTACCTCTTCTCACATCACAATACATAGATAGGTATACACATAATTTGATTTCACTAATATAGAATCCAGTCAAGTTCCCAAACTCCTTGAGGATGCATTTCATTCTTTTGAGATGTTTGTCATTACCCACAACAAACAACAACACATTCCATTAAAATTAAGTGGGACAAAACTAGGATGAAAGATACCTTAAAAGATCAAATTTGATCTCTATAGTAACGAACCCCTCTCCATGTTATCCCCAATTAAGGTTGACTAAGAGGGCAAGGGCCATTATCAATATTTTGAAGATCCATGTTCAGCAAATAACTAGTAACAATTAGAAATTTCATCAAATTGAAAAGTGTTTGATAACAATGGAGATAAAACCTTCTCTAAAAATTATATAGATAGGGAAACTAATGTTGCTACATAAAGTAAATCTATCTATAATCCTCCAGTAGACTTTAGTCATCTTTTCTTTTAGTGCCATCTTCTTTGGAAGTCCATTTCTTCAAATAATTTGTAGGTTAACCTAAAACACCAACAATCATAACGTGGTCGATATATCTCTATATTGTGTATGCAGTACAAGAAAAATATGTGCATGTAGGTGTAACAACATAAACAACCATAGTAGCAATCATTATTAAATAATATAACATGCATTTTTTGTTATAACTTCTCAACTCTTGTTTGTTCAATCTCTAGAGTATACCCTCTCATGGGATTCTATCCCTATAGTGTACTTGGGCCACCTTCCCTATCTAGGTCTTGGTGCCATGTAGGCCTTCCCTATCTGGGGTTTGACCTCTTGTGACCTTCTCTATCTGGGGCTTGGTCATAGTCATCTCCACAATGACTTTCTTTCTATTTTTAACCTAGATCCATTGCCCCATACATATGGGGTTCGAGCAAGTTATGTTCATATAAGGTGATACACACATGACCTTGTCGATTGTAGGAAATAAATAAACAACCAAGTAGGTTAATGGCAACATATTTGGAAAACTTTTGAAAAATCCAAGAAGTTGATAAGGGAAGTTCTCCATAATTAACCACATTCTTTTCACTAGAGATGACTTAGTTTTCGAGCAAACAAAGCAAATTCAACCAACCAAGCAATCAACATGTAATTAATGTTTAACACCCACTTATTATTTTTATGTTCACGAAATATCACTTAATACTGACTTGGCCCCTAAGTTAGGGTTTTAGGGTCAAATTAGGGTTAGGATTCCCAAACCCTAATTACAACATATTAAGGCTTTGAACATTAGAAACCCTAATTTGGTAACTTGTAAATCCATTATGCTAGACTAGATTCAATTATGCTCTTTTATCAAATTATATAACACCTTACTCATCAGGACTAGTTAATCAAGATATGATCATCACTTCGATGAAATTAGGGTTTACATGTGTTAAATGTCATCAAAGTTTGCATCTTTATATACTTTTGGAATTTGAGAAATTATAAAACCTACTCTATTGGATTACACACATTTTTCTAATCATTTTCATATGCATATTCATTGTCACTATTAATTTTCTATAATTTTTCCAAAGATTTGACATATTCTGACCAATAGGGGATTGCCACGTCAACGGGATATACAATTATCCGTGCTTGACATTTCTCAATTTAAATCCCAATAAAAATATACATCTACCCATTATATGTCATGCAAATGAGGTCATGATGGTCAAATCCCCCAAGGGATTGTTCCTCCTTGTGCCGGATGGCAAGCAGTAAGCCATGTAGTCAACCCACAATTAACTTGGCTTCTAGAGGCATGGGAGCCATGATGGAGGACCCAAAAAACTTCATCAACTTTTTTGAACTCAACCAACTAAAGGGTGGTGGCAGGGAAGGTTGAGACAGATGTCAACACGCTTAAGAATAGAAGAACATGTTAGAGAAGGAAAGTGGGCAATTACATGTCAAAGTAGAAAACTAAACATACGACAAGCTTACTAAGAGTCTATAAGGTGATTTCTACCTCTTTCCATGTGTTGCAGTGGCACGAGATGCATCCTCTGTGAAGCTTTTCAAGCTTCAAGCACCGTGACCAAGGGAAGGGTGAACATGTCCTTCTTGTTGCTTTTAGATGTGTTAGGAACCCTGGTGGGGGGGGCTCACAATGCTTCTGGCCAAATCAATTGGTTTCAGGTGCCCTAGGGTTCAAGGACGGCGATGGAAGAGCATCAAAGATGAGTTGGAATTGATCAAGTACAATGGGAGTGCTTGGTGATCAATTGAGGGTGGATCTGGATGTGTGAGGGATCAAGGGTGACTAGGGTATCCTATTTATAGGATTAGTGGTGAGTTTGAGGGTGGTTCCTCAAAGCACTAATTTCCAAAAGAAACTATGATTTGGACACTTTTCGAATTGAGGATGAAGACAATTGTCTTAGGATTCCTCATGTTTGTCTTTTCCTCCCAAATCAAGTGGGAAAAGAGTCAAGAGAAGAGATGGAAAAGAGATAGAGAACAGGGTGTGAGAAGATTGGGATCCTATTCTCTTGACTTTCCTATTCTATCGCAAGGTAGGATACAAAAGAATCACCATGGATCTTTGATCCAACGACCTAGGCTAGTGTGACACATGTAAATAACACATATTGATCAATGCTATACTCAGATTGATATATTTGGCTTTCCAATTTATAAATATATATAATTATTACACATGGGCCCCTCTTCCTTCTTGATTTTCTATAGACCAACAGGAACATCCTTTTCCTATGAAACTTGGAGGAAAAATCATGAACACATTTCCCAACCTATATCTAATTTTTGGGATTTATTTAGATAAATTTTTCATACAAATCTTACTCTTTGAAGGATTTTCTTATTCTAATTATCTAAGGTGTGCATTAACTCCTTTCTTACTCAAACTTGGAAAGAAGTCTTATGTTCATATATTCTTTATTTGGGTGAAATATAGGGCCAAATAAGTCTATTAGTTGCCTTCAACTTGTCTTCCAAGACATTTCCATATTTTAGGTTTCAATTACTCATTGCTCTTGGAAACTCCTATATTATTAAGGTTTCAACTCTTTATTTTACCAACATTTAATAATGGATTATTGAAAACACCAAAATACACGAAGTACCTTCTATATTGAGAAATTTGCATTCACAGTCTAAAATTATTAAACAAGACATAGAAACTCAGACTGTCTAATATGTCCTAAACAATCCATTATTTGCATCCCACTGCATGTATAAATATAGGAAAAATTAGGTTATAACATCCTTTCCCTCTTGTAAGAATTTTGTCCTCAAAATTTGACTAGGATAACAAAAAGATGGGGTTGTGACTTTTCCATGTTAGTCTTTAGCTCCCATGTGGCTTCATCCTCATCATGGTGTTGCCAAAGAACCTTTACCATCTCAATATTTTTATTTTTTAGCTTTTTCACCTTGGAATCTAGGACTCTCACAAGCGACTCAGGGTATGAAAATCTTCCTGGGAGCTATATAGGTTTGATATTCAACACATGGACAATATCCTTGACATAGAGATTTAGATTGGAGACATGGAACACGTCATGCATCATACTATACTGTCACGGTAAATCTATATGATAAGAAGCCTCACCAATCCATTCTAGAACCTCGAATGGACCCAATTTTCCTTAGATTTTAGATATAGCTCAGAGGGGTCAAATGTTCATAGAGACATGATCTCCTACAACAAAGTCTAGATTTGTACACTTTGCATCAACACAGGACTTATGTCGACTGTCTTTCTCCAGCCTTTACTTGATGAAAGTAACTTTATCAACATATAATTGTAGTTCTTTTTAACTTAGTAAGTTTCTCTCACTGACACCATCCCAATGAGTGACTGATACAACCTCCAATAAAGAGATTCATACAAAGGCATCATGATACTGGCTTGGTAACGTTTGTTGTAGGAAAACTCATGTAAGGGTAGATGTTGTTCCCATGATCCACCCCAATCTAGGAAACATTCTCTTCATATAGATCTTCTAGTTTCTGAATCGTGCATTCTCACTGACCATCAGTCTGAAGATGATAGGTTGTGCTAAACTTTAGTCTTGTGCCAAGTTCTTCTTGGACTTATTTCTAAAACTTGGAGGTCAACCTAGGCTCATGATCGGAGATGATAGAACTCAGAACACCATGCAAACAAACTATCTCCTGAATGTAAAGCTCAGCTAAGTCTGATACCTTGACAATAATCTTTATGGCAAGAAAAATGTGATGACTTGGATAGGCGGTCCACCACAACCCATATAGTGTCATGTCCTTTTCTTGTCTTGGGAAGACCCACCACAAAATCCATGGTGATTAGGTCCAACTTTCAATCAATATTTTGATGGATTGTAGTAACCCATCAGTTTGATGGTGTTCAACCTTCTCAATTTGATAAATAAGACAACTAGCCACATAGGAGGCTAATTCTTGCTTCATTCCTGGCCACTAGAAGAATTTGTGCATGTACTAGAACATCCTAGTGGTGCCAAGGTGTACGGTGTACTTTGATCCATGATCGTCTTGCAGTCCTTCAAAGGCGAATCCTCGGGAACCCATATACAATGTTTATATCGGATTCCACCACAGACACCCAAAAAGATGTGTGTTTTAGGCTTTGCCATCAAGACCTTCATGTTCTCTAGATTTGGGTTGACTAAATGGGCTGCTATAAGCTCGATCAACATTTCAAGCATGACTTGGATGTTGTAGACATATTCTATCTATCAACAATTGTGGAGTCCATCTAGCATACTCTTCTAGTCTCCTTCATTTGTGGCCACACCAACCGCACAACTGAGTCACTTACAATAAAGGGCATCTGCTACCACATTATCCTTACTGGGATGGTAGGCTATGGTGAAATCAAAATGTTTTTGATACCCCATCCAATACCATTGTCATAAGTTTAGGTCTTTCTGAGTCAAAAGGTAGTTTAAGCTCTTATAATCAGTGAAGAGGTCAAAGGTAGCTTCATACATGTAGTGTTGCAAAATATTTAAGGCATACATAATCTCAGCAAGCTCCAAGTCATGGTTCAGATAATTCAACTCATTTAGCTTGAACTATCTTGAGGCAAAGGTGAAATCATGTTGGTTTTCATCTAATACACATCCTAATCCCATCTTTGATGCATCAATAAAGATAAAAAAAATCCATCATTGCCTGAGGGTATTGTCAAGATGGGGGCTGAGGTAAGCTTTTCCTTTAGCTCTTGAAACCATGGTTTACGTAGGTTAGACCATACAAACTTCTTATCCTTTCGGTTGAGCTTGGTGAACGACAAGACTATCTTTGAGAAATCATTGATGAATCATTGGTAGTACCCGACTAATGCCAAGAAACTATGAATTTCATATGGGGACTTTGGTGCTGGCCATTCTTGAAAGGCCTCTACTTTGGTAGGGTCTATCGATATCATTCCTCTAGATATTGTGTGCCCTAGAAACATGACTTGCTCTATCCAAAACTTGCATTTCGAGAATTTTCCATAGAACTTATACTTTCTCAGGGTATCAAGGACCTTAGATAGGTGTTCATGATGCTATCCTAGGCCGTCAGACTAGGATGTCATCTATGATCACTATGACAAAGGTGTCAAGGAAGGAATGGAACACACTATTCATGAGGTTCATAAACACACTTGGAACATTGGACAACCTAAAAGACATGAGCAAAAACTCATAGTGACCATAGGGGGTCCAAAAAGTAGTTTTTGGGATGTACTCCTTCTTAACTATCAACTGGTGGTACCCAGATCTTAGATCAAAATTTGAGAAGACCCGAGTAGTTTTAAGCTGGTCAAATAGGTCATCAATAAGGGGTAGGGGTACTTGTTTTTAATTGTAGCCTGATTTATCATTATGTAATCAATGCACACGCAGAGTGATCCATCCTTCTTTTTTACAAAAATGACTGGTGTTCCCCACAGGGATGTCTTGCTTCAGATGAAGCCATAGTCTAGGGGTTCCTCTAGTTTCCTTTTCAACTCAAGCAACTCGATGGGAGCCATTATGTAAGGGGCCCATGAAGTTGGATTTGTCTTGAGAGCTAGCTCTATGGAGAAATCCACTTCTCTTTCCATAGGTATTCCTAGGAAGTCATCTCATAACACATCATCATAGTCCCTGACTACCTCTATGTCCTGTAAGGGCCTCACCTTAGGCTTTGTTTCAGTCCCTAAAGCTAGGAACGCTAGACAACCTTTAGCTACCATCTATTCCGCCTTCAAGGCTGACATGTATAGACTTGTGGTGGCATCCTTCATTCCTCAAATGGTAAAAGGTGGATAACCTGACCTCTCTATTCTTATTTTCTTTTCCCTACAATATATTTTTGCATTAAGGTTATAAAGGCAATCCATTCCTATAATGACACCGAAATCATATCAAGGAGGATAAAGTCAATAGGGAGTTCATTATATATACACTTAATAGGAATGACTAGTGTCTTTAAGAGGGATGATAATATACTACCACTAGGGGTAGTGACTTACAAAACATATCCTAAGTCCTTTAATTCCAAACAAAGCATAGTGTCAAGATTTTGTGAAATTAAAGTATTTGTAGAACCAGACTCAAATAAATCTTAACTGTATGTCCCATGATATCAAGCAATCCTAAAACTATTATGCATTGCAATGGTAAAGGGTATAAATAGGAGTTAAAAAAATTAGTTACCTTCTATAAGTCAATTGCCATTGGCTTGAGCTTCTTCATTATGAATGGTGAAGACTCGGGCCTATCAAAGTTCTCCCGCAACTGGGGCTGCTCATGGCTGGGTTTCAGCTACTAGTTGGGCCACCATTGGGCCTGGACCCTGCGGGGTAGGGAGAGGATAGTCACATTGGAAGTGTCCCTTTTGCATGTAGTGATGAAACACTCGCTTCTCAAAGGGGCATTTAACATGATTTAACCTCCCACAATTGCAACATCTTGGAGGTGCTTCGGGGTGGTGATCCTCATTACGGGGTTTCTCGTGCCTCTATTTCTACTATCACCATTATTACAACCTTGTGCCTTTCTATTATCATTTATTGGGGAAGAAACACATTCAGTGAACCCAAATACCCCTTGGGTGGATTCCACACAGGAATGATAGTGTTCTCCATCTCTAAGGAAAATTCGAGGGCCTCAGTGAAGTTTGGGGGTTTGCTAGCCATTAGATGGGGTTTCATCTTGGGGTGCAAGCACTCAATGAAGCACTTCACTTGCCACTCCTCAGTTAGCATGTACGGAAAGTGCTCAAAGAGTTAGAACTTCTGAGCATAATTTGCAACCATCATGTTTCCCTCATAGTGGAGCATGAACCACTTATCCTTTTCCTTCGTGGAAGAGTTGGAGATGAACCTTGTAGTGAAGATAGTGCATAAATCTACCCAGGACGTAGGCTCCACAGTCAGATCTTGGCCGGCTATGTAATTTTCTCACCATAGCTTTGCTGCTCCTTCAAGAAGGTGAGCAGAGAAGAGGACCTTCTTATTGGATTGCACCTCAAGGATAAGAAAGCCATTCTCCATAGCTAGGATCCAAGGCAAATACCATGTATACAAATTTAGTCTTGTCTTCTCCCCAAAACTTTTCAATGTTTAGCTTGATGAAGTCCAAGATAGTGACTCTGAGGTGAGGGCAGGCAGGTTGGGGTTTCCCATTCTCATCTCTGGTGATGTCTCTGAGGGCTAGGGCACCAATGGATTCAGTGAGCTTCTTATGTTGTTCCAGCCAGAACATCTTAGGGGTTTTAATAACCACTTGTCTGACCACATGTATAGAGACAAGGCTATCAGAATTGGGGTTATCCTTAGACTTGGATTCATCTTTTGACATGGTTTCCTCCTCGGGGTTAGGACCATCTTCCAATTTCAGGATTTCTAAGGGGTTGACCTCAGTTTCAGGAACTCTTTTGGCAGAGGCCTCCCGTGTCCTCTTCCTCTTCATAGAAGACTCACCTTTCATGGGTCTTTTCCTACTCTCTAAGGAAACCTTCTTTCTATGAGAGATCTTCTTGTCCGGGTTGTTTGGGGGTGTGTCATCAGTAATGATGATCGTCTTGACGCGATCCATTATGTTCCATATAATAAATTGATCTCCAATTTATGTTTAATGATAAAGCATCATAAATTGTGTCCATAACATCCTAGTTACATGCATTAATTATAATTTGTCTAAGTATGCCTTAACCCTAAAAATCATAACCCTAATCCCTTATAAGGGTAGAAGGAAACAATTATTGGGTCCTTAGGTTTTTTTTTAGGGAAGCATGGGTTAGAGAAGGGATGAACAACAAAATGAGAGGAAAGCCTAAAGGTAATTTACTTTGGGTAAAATCTTCCAACTTTGTCCAGGAAAGATTCACGGAGGCCTGAGAGTCCTCATAAGTTGAATAGCAGTGCAGAGAAAAGTTATGCTAGCCCCTAGGTCGTGATCCTTTCTATACACCATCATCTTGGATAATGTCCTAATAATTTCCTTGGGATCTATGGAGTTCTTTTAAATTCACTAATTATAAAATGTTAAATGGTAAACCTAGATCTGATACCAAATTTAATGACCCCTTCCCCTTGTTATCTGCAATTCAGGCAGACCAAGAGTGCAAGGGCCATTATCAATATTGCTAGGATCCATGTTTGGCAAATAACTAAATAATTAGTAATTTCATTTAATTGAAAAGAGTTTGATAACAATGAAGATAGGAGCTCCTGTAGGGAGTTACATGAAAATGGAAACTAATATTGCATCATAAAGTAAATCTATATATATTCCTCCAATAGACTTTAGTAATCTTTTCTTTTAGTGTTATCTTCTCTAGAAGTCCATTTCTTCAAATAATTTGCAGACTAACCTAAATGTCGACAATCAAAATGTGGTCAATATATATCTATACCATGTATGTGGTGCAAGTAAAATATGTGCATGTCGGTGTAACAACATAAACAACCATAGTAAAAATTATTATTTAATAATCAAACATGCATTTTCTGTTACAACTTCTCAACCCTTGTTTGCTCAATTTTTTGGGTATACCCTCTCACGGGGTTCTGTCCCTATAGTGGACTTGGGATACCTTCCCTATTTGGGGCTTGGTGCCATGTCAACCTTCCCTATCTAGGTCTTGACCTCTTGTGACCTTCCCTATCTAGGGCTTAGTCACAATCATCTCCACAAAACTTTCTCACTACTTTTATCCAGGGGTCATTGTCCCATATTCAACCCTCCAGAGATAGCATGTGGGTTCAAGCAAGTTATGTTCATATAATAAGGTAATACACATAGGCCCTTATATATTGCAAGAAATAAACAAACAACCAAACATGTTAATGGCAACACATTTGGAAAACTTTTAGAAAACCTCGAAATTCTATAAGGGTGGTTATCCATAATTAACCACGTACCTTTATCCATAATTAACCATGTACCTTTCTTCAGACATGACTTAGTTTCCAAGCAAATTAAGTAGGTTCAAACAACCAAGATATCAACATATAATTAATGTTTAACACCCATATATTAATTTTATGTTTAGAAAATATCCCTTAAAACTGACTTGGGCCCTAAGTTAGGGTTTTAGGGTCAAATTAGGGTTATATTAGGTTAGGTTTCCCAAACCCCACTTATCACATATCAAGGCTTTTCAAAATTAGAAACCCTAATTTGGTAACATGTAAATCCCTTACCCTATATTAGATTTAATTGTGCTCTTTTATCAAATTAGATAAGACCTTACTCATTAGGACTAGTTAATCAAGATATGATCATCACTTTCATGAAGTTAGAGTCTACATGTATTAAATATCATCAAACTTTGCATATTTATATACCTTTGGAATTCGAGACAAAATCAGGTGATGAAACCTACTCTATTTGATTCTACACATTTTCTGATCATTTTCATATATATTCATTGTTATCCGAGTTACTATTAATTTTGTATAATTTTTGCAAGATTAAACATATTCTGACCAATAGGGGAATGCTATGTCAACAAAATATACAATTATCCATGCATAACATTTCCCCATTTAAATCCTAAGAAGGAAACACATATGTACATGACATTGTGACATTTATGTCATGTGGATGAGGGCATGATGGTTCAATTCCCCCTGGGATTTTTCCTCCTCGTATTCGATGATAGGTCATTAGCCATGGAGTCAACCCACAGTTGTCTTGGCTATCGGAGGCATGGAAGCCATGATTGAGGACCCACATGCCATCATCAGGTCTTGCCAAGCTCAATCGACTAAAGGGTAGTGGCAGGGAAGGTTGGGAGAGAGGCCAACATGCTTAAAAACAAAAGAAAAGGTTGAGAAGAAAATTGGGTAATTAGATATCAAAGCAACAACTAAATCTGCAATAAGCTTCCTGGGAGTCTACCAGGTGATTTCCACCTCTTGCCATGTCCTATACTGGAATGAGAGACATCCTTGGTGAAGCTTTTCAAGCTTCAGGCACCATGACCAAAGGAAGGGTGAACAATTCCTTCTCGTTGCCTTTAGATGTGTCAGGCACCCTCGGGGAGACCTCACAATGCTTTTGGTTGAAGCAACTGGTCTAAGGTGCCCTAGGTCTGAGGTGCCTTAGGGTTCAAGGACAACTTGTCATGTAAAATGGGAGTGCTTGGTGATCAATTGAAGGTGGCTCTGGATGCACGAGGGTTCAAGGTTTCCTAGGGTATCCTATTTATAGGATGGGTGGTGAGTTTGAAGGTGATTCCTCAAAGCCATAGTTTCCAGAAGAAACTACAATTTAGACACTTTCCAATTTGGTGATGAATACAACTATATTAGAATTCCTCACATTGGTCTTTTCCTCCATAATTTAGTAGGGAAAGAATCAAGAGTAGAGATGGAAGAGAGAGAGAACATGGTTTGATTCAACCGTATTTTAGGGCTTCATTTTATGTCATATTGCATTTCAATCACATCTATACTTGTTAGATTACATGTTATTTCCCTTAATATGCATATTTGTATAAAATGCACTTATGAACATTATTTGCATTTTAAGGCATTTGGACCACACTTGTATGGAATAGAGAGAGAGGATGAGTAATCCTAGGTTTCTCTACCCTTGGAGAGGCCTAAAGTGAAGTCTGATGCTCCCTCAACCTACCCCTAGTGGACAAAGCTCCATTGAAGCAAATATGTCTAAGAAAAACCAAAGAAACAAGTCCAAGTGCTGATCCAGAGGTTAGCACATCCATGGTACCACAGAACGGCCGTGCTAGCATACTTGCAATCAACAGAGTCACCTCCATGCAAAGTAGAAATCACCACAGTCGTGCCACTCAGAATGGACGTGGTGGATTGACTAGAGGACGGTCGTGCCACGTTGCATGGCTGTGTGACCTTCAGAACAGAACGACCATGGATCCAAGAATGGGATGAGTAATCCAAGACACTACGGCCGTGCTACCCTTGACCCACCATGCCTCTGGTGACCACCATGGCCGTGGTGACCACCACGGCCGTGCCACTTCCAATTCAAAAACGAACCAAGTTCCTGTGATTTTTCACCATTTCTCACCTCGGTCATTCCCATCCACCACAACCGTTCTCATCCCTCCCCACCATGGCCGTGCTACTCATAAAAACCTAGCTACTTTTGCACTTCATTTTCCACTTTACCCCCACTTTCCCACACCTATATATACCTAGGTGGCAACTCTAGCATGAGATTAGCTACCTTCTACCACCTCCTTGCTCCCCATTTTCACATTCCACCCATTCCACTCCATTTCCACCTCCATTCCACTGCACTTCACCATTTCCACTACCAAAACCCTAGTTTCCTAGTGTTTTAACCCTATTCCACCACCATCCCATGCCAATGCACCTTGGAGGAGAGACGAGGACGACCAACAGTAGATGAAGTGGAGGATTTCTCCATCTACACCGAGCTCCATGGCTTCTTCTACCTCTTTCTCCCTTATTTTTTTATGTTGCATTGCCATGAGTAGCTAGGCCCCTCGAGTGGGCTGCTTGGGGCTCAAAATGTTACTTTGATACAATATTGGGGGGAAATTCATTAGACTCTAGCTTGTTGTTTGGTTTGATAATCTAAATGAAATCATTATGTTCACATCTCACCCCCAAACTAATTGATAAGTGCATCCCCTAAACAGCCCACATTTCCCTTAATTGCTTTAAAACCCTAATTGTCTTCTTGCTTAGATAGTGTTAGCTCAATTAGCTCTTTACTTTCTTAGTTAGATTCTTGCCTTGTTCTTGCTAGTTTAGGTCTTTCATTGCTCTTTTGCCCCATTTTCTAGCTTAGTGTAGTGTAGCCCTTTCCTTGCTTGCCATATTGTAGATTGTTCTTTTCTTACCTTGCCTTGCCTTTTCTTGCTTAGTAGAATCAACAATCTAGGGTTAACTTAGGTTTTGATTCTTACTTGTCTTCCTTGAATTTCTTACTTGTTCATCCTTAGTTCATCAATGAAACCACCCTTCAAACCCTTAACCCTAGACTCCGTAGTAGGAACCTAGACCTAAAACTAACCTAGCTCTAGTGCCCCCTTTTCTCCCTATGGATTGACCCTATACTTGCCGCCTTACCTATACTACGACATGACCCCGTACGCTTGCGGGTTAGTGTTTTAGTAAAAGTAGGTTGTTTATGTAGGTCATTATAAATTTTTAAAGTGAATCCACCATGTGTTTCTGTTCATGAGGTTGCATCTATTCAAACTCCAATTGAGTAGTGTGTAGCACCATTGGCAGAAACGCACTAGGGTGCAAGAAGATCATGCTCTTGTTCTCTCAAATTTCCTATTTTATAGTGAGGTAGGGGACAAAAGAATCACCATGGATATATGATCTAACAGCCTGAGTGAGCATGGCATATGTAACTAATAGGGGACTGCTCAAATTGATACATTAGACTTTCCAATTTAGAAATAAATATAATTATTACACATGAATCCCTCTTCCTTCTTGATTTTCTATAGACCAACAGGAACATCATTTTCCTACAAAACTTGGATAAAAATGCATTAACACCTTTCCCAACTTATAACTAAGTTTTGGGATTTATTAAGATAAATTTTCCATACAAAACATACTCTTCTAAGTATTTACTTATTCTAATTATTTAAGACATGCATTAACTCCTTTCTTACTCAAACATGGCCAAAAATCCTATTTTGATATATTCTTTCTTTGGTTGCAAGATAAGACCAGATAAAAACTTGTCTTCCAAGACATTTTCATAATATAAGTATCAACTATTCATTGCTCTTGTAAATTCCAAAATTTTAAGTTTCTCACTCTTTCTTTAACCAACATTGATTGATTATTGAAAACAAAAAAATACACAAAATCCCTTTTATATGGAGAAATTGCATTCATAAACAAAAATTATTAAACAAGACATAAAAACTCAAGCTTTCTATATGTCCTAAGCAATCCATTATTTGCACCCAAATATAAGCATAAATACATGAAAATTCAGATTATAACATCTATCTTCTATCTTCTAGATTGTGAAAGTCATCACTTCCATCACAATGGTGAACAGGAGGCGGGGGGGGGGGACAAAGGATTGTCCCACTTTATACCATTAGAGGCATTACATAGACCTTTAGGAACTCTATTGATCAGAACCAAGAAACATGTTGATTTAATGCATCGTTTCATCAAGGTTATCCAACAATTTGAGAAGACAATGTTGTCCATAACCTCCCACATCACACGCCAATTGATGTGATCATAAGCCTTGAATATGTCAATCTTGACATTGGCTTTCTTTGAAATGTTCTTGTTGTTGAAGTGGAAAAGAAACTCCCCAGCAAGAAAGGAGCTATTAGATATGGATCTACCCTTGATGAAGGCATATTGGTTGGGGATATGATGTCTAAAAGCATCATCATTCTCGCAAGGATATTAGCAAATTTTTTATAAAAGATGGAGTAGCAAGCTATGAGCAAGTAGTCTATAAGAGAAGCAAGGAGCATCTTCTTGGGAATGAGCCATGTGAAAGCGTGCTTCACCTTCTTCACCATAGTATCCCCCACCAGGAACCAACACAACACTCAACAAACATATTCTCTAATAATGTGCCAGTCATCTCAAAATAATCTCCCATTGAATCCATCTGGGACCAACACCTTGGATGCTCCAATGGAAAAGACTACAAATTTAGTTTCTGCCTCATTGGAAGAACCACATAGATTGCGATTCATAGCCTCTATCACTCTAGCTTGGCAAAGAACACAACTCATGGACCTCTGATCCTAGTTGTACAAACTTCCAAAAGTTCCCGTAGACCCTGACACCATCTCATTAGGCCCAAAAGTTGTGTTGCCATCCTATTCAATCAACACAGAGATGCAGTTCCTCATGTGGTTCTTCTTTGTAGCTTTGTGATATACTTTAGTATTCTGATCACCATCTTTGACCCATCTCAAGAAGTTGTGTGGCCAATAATGAACTTCGTCTACTTTTTCCAGCTACAACAATCTCCTAGATGCCTCATATTCACACAACATCAACTCTTAATTAAGAGGGTCACACCTCAAAGCAGTGGGCGCTTCTCTATAGATGATCATGGCCTTCCTCACCAGGATAGATGAGTTATATAGATCATCAAACTTGGCCTTTAGGGCCAACTTGATCCTCTTCATTTTCTCAACAATAATAAAGATTGGGTTCCAATCACCACCAACTCCCAAGTCTCCTTAATTGTCTTCTCAAAACTAGGCAGTTCTAACTAGAAGTTTAAGAAGAGAAAAGGTCTATTTTCTTGTGTAGACAATGCCAACTTCATAATCATCCATGCATGATCATTGTTTGAATGACCCCCAGTCCAATATTGGTATATGGAAAGAGATTTAGCCAGCATGAATTGACAAGGTGACGGTCCAAATTTCTACAAATTCTGAATCCCATGCTTCTTTTTTTGTTCCAGGTCAAGATACCCAATGTCATATTGATCTCCCCCGAGTTCTTCACATTTACAACTTCATTGAATCTGCTCAGGATAGAATTCGGCATGGGCTTACCACCATTTCTCTTAGATGCTTTCCACAAGTGGTTGAAATCACTCAAGACAATCTGAGGGATCTCCTCTTAGGCGGTGTTAGTAATCATCTCCCAAACATTACACCAACACACCTTATTGTTTAGTCCATACATCACGCCAATCACACAATTTAGACCACCCGCATTAATGCAACTCATAACCATTAGTTGGTTTTGAGCATAGAAACACCGGGCATCCCACAAATCTCTATTCCATTCCACCATAATCCTCCCTTCCTCCACCTTCTAGAGTTGGAGATGAAACCTCATCTAGGTGGGAAAAAATCTTTACTTTTTGTTCATAAATTCTCTTACTTCTAGTCTCAAAGCAAACGAAATTCACATGAACTTCATGGATATATTTTTCATCCTCCTTGGCACTTGGGCCTAGAAGCTCCCCTTCGTTTGACATGAGGATGGTCATCTTAACTAATTGGATCCACCTCTGCCTAAGATAGACAATCTTGAGGATGTCCTCCTCCCCGTACTAGCATTTCTGCACCTGTTCTTAAAGATTCCAACACCCAATGGAGTCCCAATCATCTTCTAGAATAACATGCCTGAGTCCATATTCTCAAGAATCAAGAATGGATTACCCATTGTGGGGTATGACACCACCCCTTGGACTAAGAGTTCTTTAGCTACAACCTCCCTAACTTATCTCATTGGTTCAACATTAGTCAACATTACTGAACCATCAATGCATGCACCCATCAAGTTTAAAATCTCGTTGAGGCATCCAAATCACCCAAAGGGGGATCAAGCTTTGGGATAGGGATTACCACCTATACCTATCACAAAAGAAACACTCCAGATAGCATTCTTCTTCCTTCTCCTCCTTTGAGGTCTCCTACTACTGGACCTCCCATGCACAACATGAAGGTCTTAGAACTTCTCTTGGTGACCAGGGCATCCCCCCAACAAGTGACCAAACATATTGCATACTTGACACCTATATGGTAATGCATCATACTCCACCCAAATCTCCAACTCCTTTCCATATAAGAATTTGACCAAGATAGTAGTTGGTGGAATCTTGTCAACATCCATTTCAATGCATAGGTGAGTAACACCATGTTCTCCCATTCACATGGAAATAGATCACATTAGGTTTCCAAAACCATATCTATTTATGGTGATCACTCTAGGTGTTGAGTGCATCCCCGCATCTAATAAAGTGACCCAAACAAGTGTCGTGGTGAGGGAGGCTCTCTTGGCATCCACCTCAGGTGACCAATTTTGTTTTATAACCAACTAGTTATAAAAAACCATGGGCCTTCCTCTATCAAGCATTCCTCCAAGGAAAAGCATGCCACAAAGGGTCCATCTTTGAGCAACAACAACTGCACTTCCCTTTCGGTGTCCAAGAGTGAAGGATCTAGCTATACATTTGAGAAATATAACATCTCTTCCCCATCACCTAGATGACAACGGTACATCTATGGAAGTCATACATAGCCTCTCAACCGATTGGGAAAACTTCATCCAAGGTCTAGAATCCCCTACACATAAAGTCAGGTGTTCAAGGAGGTCCTCGGTCTGCTATAGCGACACACGTCCATTGGCTTCTATAGGGTGTCTACCTAAGACTATCCAATCATGATGTTTGTGGCATGGTTAGACCAAGGGGTCCAGGAAGGAGAAGGGGGTAAAGGAGTGATGGTGTAGGTTGTGATGGAGGTGGAAGGGGTTGAATTATTAGGAGGGTGGGTGGTAAGGGAGGATGGTCTACTGAAGATGTTGACACCTGGGGATGGTGCCACCATGCCCCCACTGATGAGGCCAACACCAACAGTGAGTGTGCCCAGGGAACCCCTTCTAGAGATGAATAAAAGCCCAACCTAGAGAGAGAACAAATATAATCCCATGCTTCAAGATAGGTAATATTTTAAAAGCATCATGATATTACCAAAAATTGAGCAAACCTCCCAAGATTAATGATCTTTCATAAATTAAACCATTTTAGAAAACTTTTGAGCAGTCTCTTAAATTGTAAAAGACTTTCTTTTCAAGCACCCTATTTCAAAGCTCCATCAAGATAAATGATTTTTCAAATTTGATTCAGATGTCACTTGTCAATGTCGTGTACACCCATCACCAGGGTCATGGATTATGACCTAAAACTAGACCATCTAGATCCTTTCATGGTTACATCTATGGTCCTAGACTATGACGTTACACTAGACAATCATGTACCTTTCATGCCTATATTTATGTTCATAGACAATGACCCAAAAATATACCACCACCTATACATAATTTCATGATCAATTTGAAGATGCCAAATGGAGGATCCATCCTTTTTGACCACTCTTCACTTCTAAGGGGCATGGATCCCCATTAGAAACTCCATAAATTAGGAGGAAAATAGGGCATCATGGATACTGCCAAGGTTTTAGTTTGGAAACCCTACTAGACGAGGACACCCTACGGAGGAAAGTGATTGATTGAGGACAACCACTATCCTTGAAAGGGCTACCTTAATCTTGATCAACAACCCAAACCCCCACATCCCCTCTCTTTTAACCCTCTTGAAACACCTACCTAAGGAGCATCATACCCCTCTAACACCACCACATATTATCCTGTTGTCCACGAACTATACTTCTTTTCTTACAATGGTATTGGAAAGCACATCTCACCTAAAGTTGAATAACCCATCCATATTACCCAAGCTAGGGAAGGTTCCATCACCTAAAATCAATCATAAAAAGAGACTATCACATGTATCTTTCTTCATGGGAAGATAGCAAAGGACCAAATAATGTCATGTTTTTGAATTTTTCTGACAAACGAGGAGGTCCTCTTAACTTCTTGGCTGATAAAATGCATGTGGAAGGTATCGTCTCATCACAAACACTATTCTCTCATTTAGTATTACATCATGCTTTTGAATCTTGATCGTAATTTTAATACATCATGGAAAGATCAAATAGCCCGTATTTCACATTGTCCCACAAAGATCAACCTAAATGGTCAGAAGCATTAACAAAGATCGACAGTCTAATAGTGGCATCAAAGTGGATGCCGACGAAGGCCCTCAACAATGCACATAGGAACAATCGACTAATGTTACCTTTATGCCTCCACCAAGAACTAGATAAATAGGGGGATGTCACTACCTAGGGTTTTCCAGATAGGGAGCTTCATACACCAACTCATCAATGCCATTATTCATACAACATGTTGCTTCCCCACTAGCCTCAGTTGGAACCATTTCAACCATAGAATTATGACGATCCACAATCTGTAAATGATGTGGAAGTCTGAGTTACTCATAAGGTGACGAAATCCATCTTAACTCTTGAAGGTGAAGTCAAAGGGAAAAACGTGGATGAAGAAGCTACAATTGTAAAGGAAGATCCTAGTAAGGCAAAGAAGGTCAGAACCATAATGAAAGTTCAAGAAAAATACATGAATGGTCGAGGACCCATCCCCGACCTACATTATCTGTATACACCACCAAAATCATGGTATAATATGTACATAAGAGGAATGTAAAGATTCCCTCCAGTAGTATACATGGCACCACCAATGATAATAAAACCACCAGTAGTACTGATGAATACTACCCACCAAGAAGATACAGTTCTAGATCATACTTTTGCAGAACCCCTACTGCTCAAGATCCTACATGGAATCAAGCAACTAGAAGGGAAGAATGATAGTGGAAATACATTCACCAACTTATACCATTTCTAGGATGAAAAGCTACCAGACAACTTCAACATGCCCAAGTTTCACAAGTATTCCAAAAAGGGGGATCTGATGGCCCACGTCAAGGCATACCGCTCAAACATTGTAGAATTGCAAGATGACAACATGGTACTATTTTTTTGCTTAACGCAGACCTTGAAAGGTCCTCCCTAACATGGTACAACAAGAAAGACATGAAATCTGTCACCACTCGAGCTGATATGACTGGAAGGTTCATTGACCAGTATGCTTGGAATCTAGACCAAGTCCCCACCAAGGAAGACTTGGAGGAATTGCATTAGAAGGTAGAAGAAGGATTCTCTGAATTCATTGGATGATGGAGAGAGTTGACCTCTTATAGAATTCAAGCCCATAGATAAAGAGGCCATGGACATAGTGATCATAGCAACAATGTTGGCCCTCATGACCCTTTTATATCTACAAAGGTACAATATCTTTCTATAATTAATATAGGTAGGAGTTCAAATTGAGAATTTCATCAAAATAGGGTCCTATCAAAACATAGGCCTCACTTTATAGACTCAATCCACCTTTTCAATGACCAACAAGAAGTCCAAATGGAACAAGGCTAAAGTAATATATTTGACAATGATAGATGTACTAATCTCAATTGAAATCAACAAGCGACAATAACCATCCATCTAGATATCACCCTTTCCAGCTCCAAAAGCTTAAGCAACCAACACTATGGTACCCCAACAACAATAAGTGTAATCAACACTACACTACTAGCAAACTCAATACATTCCCTCCTAGGTATTTTTGGCCACCAAAATACTTCTATGGGTACACACTTCCATCATTTCAACTGTTTGTGCAACATGCACTCATAAGCACCCTTCCTACAACAAGTAACTTGGCACCTCAAGTGGAGCCAGTAGTTTCTATTTTTGCATCAAAAGAACCTTCCAAGCCAAAAAATAAGTTCACTTCATTGTGAGCTTCCCTTAGTATCATATTGCTAGTCATAAAGCTTTTGCTAAAGTTCCAGCCATAAGGGAGGCACCAAATCCCTTGCCAAAAAGTTACAACGCCAACACCTTTTGAGACTTTCATTGAGCCAAGGGACAGAAGATAGATTCATGCCTCACTCTCAATCATGACTTGTAAGACTTTATCATATATGTCGAGGTTAACATAATGACACCAAAAGAGATGCCTTCATCTTCCAACATGGTATTCATCATCTCATTGCCAAAAGATCCAACATAAGGGATCACCATTCCTTCAGAACAAGTTGTCAAGAATTGGTCATGAAGTAAGTGATTTTTGCCTCTATCCAAGAGAGAAAACTGGTGTTTCCAGTAGGCACTAAGAAGCCAATCAATGTGAGTCACTAAGATACTAGTCCTAGAGAAGGCACAATAAAATGTGATCCCTCAACCCATGGTAGTGGTTCAATATACAATGGCCAAGCCAACAACAACACCAGAAATGGCCTAGAATATCATCATAATATAACTACCTTTATCTTAGTACAAGGGTAAGGAGAAGGTAAACACATATATAGTGGTCCCTACCAACACACTCGTGGGGAGGCAAGAAAGGTTTCCATTCCAACGATCAAAACTAAGCTAGTCCTCCCACTCTAAACCTTTGCAAGGAAACACATCTAGAGGACTCAAACATTTTATAATTCCTAGAAGAACCAGAAGGGGAAGTATCACTAGATGATGTGATGCAAAGCTCCCCCTTACAATATAAGACCCTAGATCTTACTTTATGGTTGAACATGATTGATTGCCTTAATTATATGCTTATAACCTTAATCAAACCCTAATATGTGCTTTGATATCACGTGACAAAGTTATGTTTCAGGTTTACTCCAGTTTGGACATTGTTTGAGCAAGTTTTTCTATATATATGCTTGTTTTGGGCTTTTATACAATTTACCCATATCTAGGGTTTTTATTGTAATTTGTCACTTTTTGTGCATCAAAAATTTCCATATCATGTTTGATATATTTGTACCTTGGGGCACCTTATTACACCTTTGTTTTAGTGGTGACATCTAACTTAGGGTTTAGGGCTAGGGTTTCCTCACCTAGATGCCCTAACTTGATGGTTTACCCCTTTGGATGTTGGGATCTGATGTCCCACCTCTAGGTGGTGGGATTTGATGGTTCTATTAAGTGTCTAAAGGTTGATGGGTTGTCTTTGAGGCTCCTAGGATGATGGTTCACCAAGTGAGGTGCGTCAACCAATGGTGATTTTAGGGTTTGCTTTTGTGGCCAAGGGAAGGAATGCCCCGATGGACCGCGTATTGTTGGAGGTTAATGATTTCTCTGGGTTTGACATCTGATGGCCCCCCTGGTGTTAAGAAACTATGGCTAACCTAGTTTTGCATGGATGAGACGGTTTAACCTTGGATACTTGTCATGCATGGCTTGACATCTCTTCCTTTCTTTCTCTTTCACCCCAAGCTTTATATACCTCTCTCCTTCCACACAAACAAGCACTTTAGACACCTCTTCTTCTTTTGTTCTGCTTGAATCTCACCCCTCTTTCTTTTTGGAGAATAAGGAGCTCAAGGAATAAGAATACTGGCCGATCTTGCTTGCATGTGCACCTAGGGTTTGGTTCTACCCTCTCTTCAAGCTTATGGAGCTTCCTTAGCTTGTTCTTGAACTAAGCAAGTGAGATCTCCTTCCTTCCTTCATTTTCCTTACCACTCTACATTATTTATATTCCTTCTTGGTCAAATCCATGGTGTTTCTTGGTGGAGCATGTTCTAGAGGTTGAATAACACCTTCCTTCTATAGGGAAATATGGCTACAGAATAGCCATCCGAAACAAAATTTTTATCTACCATATTCCCCATAAACCAGCGGATCACATCAATAACCATAAGATGAGAAGTATGGTATTGAGGATATACATGGTCTTGGAGCAAGTATAGAGACATCTTCTCATCATTGTAGATGCACAACCATCTTCTAGTTTTAATGGGACTCATTTGAGTGGTGCATCTCTTGGTCTACACCACAAACTACAACCTCGAATGTTGTCATCTGCATTAGCTCCTCTCACCATGGATTGCTAATTGATGTTGTCCTCCTTAGCGATAGGAAAAGGCCACCTTACCTCTATAGAAGTACACACGAACTGCCTAAAACTCCTATTGACCTTCTAGAACAGACAGGAAGAAGTTGTCCCTCCCGTTGGCATACTAGTCACCAACTTGCTCTCCCACAATGATGATCCTCAATTGTTCTCTCCCATTTCTATCCCTCCCTAGTCAGGTAGGACTAGATTGGGCTCTCTTGGTTACCATAACTAGATAGGACAACAATTGTCAGAGCAAATGATTCTCAATTGTCTGTGTTGTGTTTTGGGAATCCCCCAGTACCCCTCTATTTATAGTTGAGGCCAAGGTCAGGGTTCCCAGTTTATGCGGGAGTAGAAGGTACCGGAAGATCTTGAATTTTCACAACCTACGACCACCGAAACGGTCATCTGGCAACCCAGACAGACATTTGGCATACAAGCCAATCGTATCACACAGTGAGAGAGTAGTTTTGCATGTTTCCCAATCACATATTAAATTGACAATTCAAATCCAATTAATGCATGACATGACATCAACACTACTTCCTTGATGAAATCAAATTTCCCATAAATTTATCGATCTTTCTCATGCGAGACAATCATCTCGCTCATCTAGATGGTCATCTGGTGATTCGTGCTGAGTCGGTCAGTTCAACAGAATGAATCAGTTAGTTCACACCTCAGTTTGAGTAAAACTTAGCCAATTCAGTTCCAATCAATCTGTTACTCGTAAAGGTCATGTCAACACTTGAGCTGATCATTTGGCACTTCAAATGACCATATCACTGAGTGAACCGATCGTCTGGTAGTGTAGCTGGCTGATGTGTTGCAGGAATTGAATACCTAAACACTTTAGTAATCAATTCAATCATCATTCAAGATTAAATTCCTCTTCTAGGTCGAGACCTATGTGTGACCCTATAGGTCCCATATTACATTGGCAGTGAATGTTCATAACAACTTATGACATCACAAGCGATGAGCGGTGCCTAGTCACACAACAATGCTGCCCATGTAAATGGAAAGTTGGGGAACAACTTCAGCCTACAATATGTGCTTGGTGTTATAATGTTTCTATAATTCCTTTGTCTATGATTTTCAAATTGAACTCGAGGCATGGAGTAGTCAACCTCTACAACATTCAATATTGTTTCTTGAACTAGAACAGATGGTCTGTGATATATGTAAGCTCAATATCACATATTGACTCACATGTGCATGGCTGTGCATTTCTCAATCTCTCTAATCAAGAGGCCTAGGATATCATACTCCCGTATGAGGGACAAATCCCATCTGTATCACTCACAGTCACTCCCCATGTGTCACAATCACCAAATCAGCACCTTTATAACAAACCATGTTTCAAGATTGCATTTGATGATGTCAAAGCATACTGAATGACATGTTATGAGTGTAGTAATTTTAAGTCTAAGAACAAAAAAACCACCATCACTATGAGAGCTAACTATGACTACCATGGTAATGGTTTCCATGTGTTAGTCTCATGGTGGGTCTGTTCGATACACTGTTATCTAACATGTATCTGTGTGCTTGGTTTGATATAGCCATATCATGGCTAATGAGATTCTGTCATCAACCAACTCACACTCTGATCTTATGTGTCATTATTGTCTATCAACCTTTTACAATAACAACTGACCGGGGACAAAATGAGAATATATATATGTACTCTTAACATCCGTTTGATCTCATTTCTCCAAGTCAAGTACTTGAAGACATACGTCATTGAGTAATATTATTCTCTAAACATTTATAATATTACATCATTATCTTAAAACTGAATTAAATAGAATAAATTGGAAGCTTTCCCTTTATTTATTAATCAAATAAATTACAAATTATGCCATTGCAATCAACATATGATTGACTCTCTGGGCATACACGCCAACATCTTCTTACTTCTTTGACCTAGGGTTTGCTTGTTCTTAGAGAAAGAGCTAGCTTGAATGTGTGGAGTGCTCAAGCTAGGGTTTCTTCTCTCTTTCTAGGAGCTACCTTGCTGCTTGGACATTCTTCATCACCTTTTAGGTGAGTTATGTAACTTTCTCCACGTTTATTGCTTACTCTTAACTTGCATGGACAAAATCTTGCTCTAAAACGTAGTTCTAAGTAGAAATATGCTATCTTTGCCTTGGATTTGAGCTTGTATGGTAGTTCTTGAGTAGATAATCTTCCTATATGCACCTCTAAACCTTGTGCATGTTTTCTCCTTGGAAGTCAGATCTCTAGACCTTGCATGCATGTGGGAATCGATGGTTTTGGTCTTCCATAAAATGATGGTTCTTAAAAGATGAAAATGATGGCTTTTCCTTAGGGTTTTGAACTTATTTCCTCTCTTGTGTTGGGACTTGATGGTTTGAATTTTGTGTCAACCGAAGGTTTGGAATTAGTTTTGTTTTGATGGGTTTTCTTGTGCTTAGAACCGATGGCTTTCTTCCCCTAGTTTTCATGGTCTTGATTCTCACATCAAGTGGCTTCAAATGATGGTTTTCCCCCTCTACCAAACAATGGGTTTGCTTGGTGCTTTAGATCTATTTTCCACCTAGTGTTGACAACCAATGACTTTATTGTGTCATGACTTGATGGTTTCACTAGATGGTTCTCAACCAATGGTTTCTTTGGTTACAAGATCGGTGATCTTCATAGTGTCCACATCCGATGGTGGTTCTGATGTCCACAATCAATGAGGTTCTTGATGCCTACAAATGATGGTGTTCCTAGTGTCCGATGGCCTTCCTAGGTCAAGATCTGATGCCTTTCCTATGTGTATGATTCAAAGGTTTTTCTTGTATGGAATTTATGTTCTTGTTTTTGCAACATATGATGGCTTTGGTTTGATGATGCAACCTAGGGGTTATGCTTTGGGTTATGTATATGCTTATGCTTGAGTATGGTATGTAATCTGATGGTCTTATGTGAGGCTGATGAGTTGATGGTTTGGGTTGATGAACCTAATTCAATGATTATGTTTTGGATATGCACACCCATGATCTGATGGAGGTTCTAGGATTAGGGTTTGTGCTTTTTCTAAGAAGGTGTATGAATGGATGGCTAGTTGAATGCTTATTTGTACATCAACTTAATCTACCTTATTGAACCTAACCCTAATACTCTTTCAAATGTTAAGGTTACTCTTTTATGTTACCTTGTGAACATCATAGCTATTGAATGCAAAGTTATACTAAACTAGTGTATCACAAGTATGATGATGAATGTTGAGCCTTTTATGAGGTGTGGAAAGATAATGATGTTCTTATAGAAAGTTATGTGAGAGATCTTAATGACCCTTGGGCTTGGTTTGAGCCCTTATGGAGGTGTGATCCTCTTCATGATGTGACAAGGATCGGTATCCTGTGATGATGTGATAAGATTTATATCTCATACATTTTATATCTTCTATAGTTGTAACATACCCATGTTTTATAGAACTCTTTTAGGGTTAATATATAACTCAATTGATGCAGCAAAAAGACAACCAATTGGCATTAATTAATCAAGTGAAACACTAATCATGTAGTGCCCTATGCCATAGAACCATTCCAATGTCATAGCTTACTGGATGGTGAAATGGGTATTCCAGAAGGTATGCATGGAGTCACATAGTATTGAGTATGTGTGGGTGCAAGAGACTATGTGTGCTTGCCATACTGATTCCATGATATGGAGGATGGTTGTGGTCATGCCTCAGATTAAGAAAGGTTGATATTGTGTTTTGGATTTTGTGTATATAATGTAATTGATAACATCTACGATTGTACCTCAAATGATAGAGTTTTGTATACTTTGGTTACTAATACTGTGACCTTTATACTAAATGTGGACTAGGCTGTCTTACTACTATATATACCAAGGGTGAACTAGGCTATTTTGTAGCTTGACCTTATGTGTCCCTGCGGCAGACTCGTACTGACTGAGGCAGAAAAGATCTTTGGATTCTGACTCTCTTAGATCTTTTATAGAACTGAATGGAACTTCACAGTGGTCGTTTGGAGTCTGAGTGGTATGCCTCCAACTCCCCATGGCTTAGTAAAAGATGTAATCCAGCCGTGTAGCATATCTGTTTAGGGTTAAACATCATTCACATTGGTTGATACCCATTGTCTTGTTTCTTATAATATTTAATTTTTATATAATACATGAAGAGAAATTAACTATTTAAAAAATGGTACTTTTATAAGTTCCTCTTAGTATTTTGTTAACCAAGCATGTTGCTATATTATCTATTTAATCTGTTTAACTTGTTTAATAAAATAACCTATTGTAATCAATAACCATTGTTAATAGTTATATCTCTCGTTGGGACATGGGTCTCACCTTGTGGGTCACCACATCTTTTTAGGTGATCTTCAGCAACGTCATCAGGTTCGTGGAGGTGAGGAAGAGTAGCTTGGAGAGTAGTCGGAGCAGAAGGTTGGCTAGTAGTTAGAGTTTCCTAGAGTCATCACTATACTCTCAGGTCTGGGCAGGGGTTGTTTTTTATATAATATGTATATCAAATATGTTTTGGCAGTATGTCGATGTTTATATATGGCATGTATATATGTGGGAAATATCTTTTGTATACAGGTTGTAACTGAGGCCACTGGACATATATGTAAATATGTGGTATAGTATGTTTTGTTATGCATCTTGTTGGACTGATATGTAAATGTTCCTGAGCTTGTTGGTGATGTTTCAATCAGTTTTAAATTTACCCTCTTTTTTGGATATGTGATTAATTAGTATTTGAGAATGTGTTTTGTTTTGAGTAATATAATGTTGCATGGTGGTGCGTCACAGTTAGGTTGGTATCAAAGCTTTAGTTTTGTTGAGTTTATAGGAACATAGGACTTAGGTTTTGTGCTTGTTCTTACGTAATCCAATATATTTTATCATAGCTTATGCTTATGCAAACATGTTTGGAGATTGTGAAGACAATGTTGAGAGTAGCTATGTTGCACCGGAAGGTGGAAGTAGGAGGCCGACTCATGATGGTAGAGTTCCTATGATGAGTTTGGATACTAGTACAAAAACTATCTCTAGAATCGATTAAAACAACCCTATAATGTTAGTTAAAGATCGAAACTTAAGTGGGAGACAATACAATCATAGATCAAAGACGTCAGTTACTTGGGGATGGAAAAACCTATGATGGAGATCCAACCTATGTTGTGATGATAAAAGAATATGACACAGATAGGAATCTGATTCATCAGTTGTTGGGAGAAACCGATGTTACAAAAGCCATACCAGGTCACATTTGTAAATGGTAAAGGACCCTACATCCTTGATTTTGAAACAATTGACACCTTTTTAACATTTAAGTCATCTGTTTCATCTCATAAGACTGACGATTAAGATGTACAGTGCTAGTGAAACCAAGTAAACTGACGATTATGACATGCTACCCAGCATGCCCGTGTTGTCCAACACGACCGTTTTAGTTTTTTTCCTTTAATGTCAACTATTTTACTAAAACTGATGACGCATGCCTATAGTGTCGATTTTTTTTATCAATAGACGACTATGTTTTTTTAAATAGTAGGCATGTAGACCTACTGTTTGTCTAGTCAGCAGGATGCAAAACCTATAGGGTCAAATTTTTTTTATCAACCAACGACTATGTTTTTTTTAAATACCAGACATGCAGACCTACTGTTTGGCTAGTTAGCAGGATGCAAAACCTACAGTTTAGAACTAGAGTTCTGAACTACTAGTTAATAACATCATGTGAATTCAACTTAACAACAGGACACCATACCTACAATAACAAACACAATAAGCACATAATTCTATTCATTCTCCAATTCCATTTCATCACATGTACAAACATAATTCTATTCATATTCACATTCATTCACACACATGATACTTCATTTACGTATACACCAATTCCATTCTCATGACATGTATAAACACAATTCATTCATTCATCTTCACATTCACACACATTATATAGATCATCATTCACATATTCTCCAATAATTTGCTCACATCAAATTTAAAGTTACAAGAAGTTATAACCACCACATGTATATAGAAATAATGACATCAAACTTTAGAAAAGTCATTCTTTAATCCCAATCAAAATTAATGTTGACATCCTTAACGAAGGTTTGTGCCCATTGCTCTCGTATCTCATCTAGTTGTTCTATTGTATAGGGCATTTGTATGTATTCTAGATTTTCTAACGTATTGAAGTCTTCCATTTTAAACACCTACAAAGAGAATGACATATATAATTAATAAGTTTGATATTTTCATATTATCTAATGAAACTACATACTTATGATGATCAAGACTATATATATATATTACAATTTGTATTTCATCGATATCTAGTGCCCCATATCTGACAATCATGTCCATATACTGCATCACGTAGTATCGACATGTCCAACCGTTGTCTTGTACAGAACACTATAAATTTCAACATACAAAATGTTAATAAATAAAAGTAAGCATAGTTGGCATAAATATGCATTGGAGTCAGAAACTACCTCAACATTCTACCAAACAATCACTTTCTTTTACTTGTCCACCTTTCCTCCAGCTTTTTGAATTGTTTTATATCCCTATACGTTAATGTAACACATTGAATTGCATTAGTAAATAGCCATGTAATATATATGTCAATGAATATAAATATAAAAATTTACTCATGTGAATAATGCAATTTTCAAATCATGCCCCCACTATCTACTTTGTCACCCTTAGGATCTAGATAATACACAGTTAGATTTTCGGGGACAATAACCAATAATGCCCACTATTTATTCCTGAGTGATAAGAAGGCAAACAAAATATAACTCAAAATCCACATTGAAATGTAATTTCTTAAGTTAAAATTATAAGCAAAGTAAGTAAACTTAGTCAACATTGTATGGATCTAACATCATGCTCTTTTTTGCTTTACCAAAATATTTAAATGTAGTAGAGCAGTATTGGGTAATAGATGCAGGATATTTAATTGCACGACTATTCAAGGATGGAACTAGAAATATCACATGGGTCAGTGAAAACTCTATACATACCCTATGTAAGTGGCTGCAAAATATATATCACGTATGCATTATTATATAAGAAAATATATCAACATATATAAAATGAGGTATATAGCTATATAAGATGTCACCATATCCAAAGTTCTATGATATATGTATTCAACCAAGCATAACCAAACAACTCCAAAACATCTTGCAAAAATATACTAGTATCATGAGGTTGACCTACATCGTCCTCCTTAATAGAAACCATCATAGGCGACCCTTCTTCGTGTTCTCCTATCCATAGTTCCATACTCGCACAATGAGGATCTATCGAGTCAAATAAGTCCTTTATGAGCCAACTAGGTAATTGATGAGGAGGTGGAGATGGAGGACGAGCTATAAGGGGTTTCTTAGGTGCTATGTCATGCATAAACATAATCTCATATCAATTGTCATGTATATACAAATATAAATGCAATGTAAATTTACCATACATCAATATAGACAACTCCCATTTTGGGCCATGTGACCATGCCACCTTCTGCTTCACCTATTGTCTCAAGACCAGGGTGGGCATATGGCAGTGCAGTTTGCTTCCAAGAAGCGTAGACAAGCCTCAAAGTCTCACAAACCACATCGGTGGGAATTGGAGCACCATGAATCATGCCACCTGCAAGTGGTGGGTAAGCCTCACCCACAACAATGCCATATTCTTGTAATATAAGATGAAATGTGCTCAATCCCTACAAATTTGCATATAGTGTTATATATATTATACAAATCATTATGAAAGACTACTATGTCATAAAAATATTTACAACGGACGTGGTAGGCGGTGAGTCTACAGGATTACTCCCGACCACCTCTATCGTAGGGGGGGTCCACTTCATATGAAGAGATGGGTGGCACATGTACTGTCTGAGGAGATAAATGAGAAGCATGATACTGACTCATTGCTTCTTGAATTCCATTTACAATTATCTCTTGTACCTCCTCTTTTGATAATCCCCCTTTCTGGACAAATTTGCACTTATGATCTAATGGCCCAAAGAATGCTCTTATATCGACACCATTTCCTGTAGCCCCAACATGCCCAATATGCTCTGGGTTACCTAGAGAAATTGTCAATTCATCCATTGTTCCCTCAGGGATGAACTTGTCTTGTTTTCTTTTCTCATAGAGCTCCTACTAATCATCATCAATAAACTGGTAAGTAAAACATAACAACCATCAATACTAATTGCTGTTAGAGTTGAATTTTACCATTCTTACAATCTCCTTAGCAGTTGTGGGGTAAAGTATATCTCTAGATTAATTTTTCCTCCCAACTATCCACACATCATGGCAAGGTAGATGTCCAACAGTAGTAGAGGACTCAACAATCCCATGAGTAGGCTACTGAGAAGAAGACACCTATAGTAGCTTTTGGAAAAGATTTGCATACCTACCTGGACCCTTCGTGTGGTTGTGCACACATTTCTCTTTGAACATCGCTTGAAGCTTGGTTAGCAACAAGCATCAATAATAATCAGTAAGTGAAACATAACAATCAAGGTCAAGGTAAAATAATGAATTCATAAGAATGTATTCAAAATGGGGAGTGATGCTTAATACCTTCAATTCATCAGTGTTTTTCATAGCAACAAACACCTCCCACATCTTTAGGTCAAGACAGCTCCATTTCTCAGTGGATGACTTCTTCTTATTCTCAACATCCTAAGTATTAGATTCCTGACTTCTTCACCATATTCAGGGTATAATAAATCAATCTTCTTTATTGTGGGGAATAAGACACATGTTGTAGGATCCCATCATTATTTTTCTTAACCTCAGTATGCCACCTTAAATTCTCAACATCCATCATATTGGAAAACAAGCATTGTAACCATGGTATTATAGATATACATCCCATCACCTTGACAAGAGAGCCAATTTTAGACTTCCCCAAAGTCGTCATTTTATACCTTGACGCCCCTCATTTTGGACAATCTTTCAAATTGACATAGTCCTTTTAAAATAACACATAGCCATTCGAGCATGCATGTATATTCTTAGCCTTCATTCCCATTGGGCATACCATTTTATTTAATTCATATATTGAGATTGGAATGCTGTTGCCTTTAGGAAGAATTTCTTTCAACAAAGACAACAATGATGTGAATCTTTTGTCACTCCATCTATTGTTAGCCTTCAGATTATACAATCTCAACACAACTCCCATCTTCATAAACTTAGTACAACCTATGTATAATGGTTTCCCAACATCATGCAAAATGTTCCTAAATAAGGAAGATGGATTGGAGTGCTCTACCCCACAACTATCTAGCATTGCATCAACCACGTCTATCAAAATCGGTTCATTCACATCTACATCATCAGTGGAAATTTCTTCTTCAATACACATACTTCTCTTGACATATTCTGATCTCATGGTTGGAATCTCTCCATGCTAATACCATTATGTATAACCATGTATAATCCCGTTGCACATGACATGACTTTTGATTTTGTCACCAGTGTTGACTTTCAAGTTGCTACCTAAATGCCTACATGGACAATAGAACCTATCTCCAGGTTGTTTTCTATGTTCCTCCATGAATCTTATAAACTGATTAAGACCAGTAAAACTCTGTGGTGCAGCGATTTGGAATAGACATCCATGATGCATCCATTATATGATCAAAGAGAAAACAATTATTAGGGTTTAGGGTTTATAGATTAGGTTAGGATTTATAGATATATTAGGGTTTATTATTTTGGATTTAGGGATAAGGGTGATCTAATGTTTGGTATCTCTCCATGCCAGTACCATTATGTATATCCATGTACAATCCCGTTGCACATGACATGACTTTTGATTTTTTCACCAGTGTTGACTTTCAAGTTGCTACCACAATGCCTACATGGACAATAGAACCTATCTCAAGGTTGTTTTTTATGTTCCTCCATAAATCTTATAAAGTGATTAAGACCAATAATAAACTCCAAGGTGCAGGAATTTAGAATGGACATCCATGGTGTATCCATTATATGACCAAAGAGAAAGCAAGTATTAGTGTGACGCCCCGATCCCCGTGCCATCTCTAATGACCCTGAAGACCGGAGAGTCAACCTTGGTAAATCACCCTTAACTTTTTATTTTCTTAATCACTTAAAATTAACCTAAAGGAAAATCTTATAACTTGGAATAAATTGAAATCTTACTAAACTGCGGAAGCAACTACTATTTATTTTACTAGGTAGGTAAAGCAGATTTACACAACATATTGCATTTTTCATGCGGAATATAAAGCACAACAGATAACTTAAAACTAAAATACATGTTACATTAAATTCTCTCTCTACCACACAACATGCCCCAAGGACTGAGGGGAAAGGACTAAGAGACCTCTATTCTAACTATGAACTACCTTCTAAAAGCCTGGGTGATAAGATCCTTCAGCTTCCCCGTGCTAACGTTTACCTAAAAAAATTTTTTAGTAGGTTGGTGAACTACTGGATCAGTGAATAGAATTTCACCCGACCATCGCAGATAACTCATTTATGTTTATTAAATTGAAATAAAATGCAGGAAGTACTACACTGAGAAGATCTAACAATTACAATTAAATACCACAGGGAATGCAAATATTACGTTAAAAGAACAACTGATGTGAAACTATACCTGAATATTTCTTAACCTTTCTTACTTATTTGAACCTCTTTAAACCTATATGAACATATTTTAGCTTATGCCCTGATCATATGCAGTGTACTCTACATATGAAGACTCGTAGTGAACTACGATCCACCGTACAAGACTTAGCTGACACACCCGGGATGCTAAGCCTGACAACGTCGCTGGTCTGCAATAGGAAAATGACTCTCTGGCCTCGGCACACCTATGGGTCGTAAAACTGGACTCCTCCTATAACCGAGCACACATGTGGAGAGTCAAGACACCTATTGGCTTTTCTATACTCTAGTGCCACTAGGATCTATGGTTGATGTTGGACACTACATACTGTATTTTTAAGGAGACTTCCACTAGGGCTTCGTCCCCCGTACCACCTTTAGTACGTTCTGACCCCCATATACTGGACACTGCCAGGGTTAGGTTGTTTCATCCCCATGGCACAGACCTCTCATAGGGTATCTATGGTTTTTAGGGCCCCTAAGTCTATTATTTTATTATTCTTGGAAAGCTCTTACTATATTGTATCTTTTCCTTACTTATACTTGACTTTGGTATCTCTATGGTACCATGTCTATTTATTTGAAATTTATAATACAACATGTATATCATTCTAAACTTGGCAGAGTAGTATATTCAAAACACTGTGATATTCTGAGTAATCATCATATTATACATACAGTCAGACAAAAATTCTTAAATAAATAGAATACATGTCAACTTGGTGCTTTATGCACTAGAATCATGCAATTGAACTTCTTAATACACCGATAAGAGTTAATTATTGCACCTATAAATTATTTGTACTTTCTTGGAAAATGTGTACATCAACCCTAATCCTGAGTTGTGCATCACATAACTTAATTAAGAGTTAATTACTTATCATGGAAAGAATTATTAATAATAACTGAGAATTTCTAATGATATCTTTGAGAAACGTGCCAATTCGTATTAATACTAAACCACACACATTAACTAAAAAAGGGAGCGTGAAAATAGGTTTCCATTGAAAAATTGTAGGTCATCATCTTCTTCTTTGGAAACGCACAACTAGTAAATTACTAGAATCGTATAGCCTGAGTTTATACCCAAACCGTACAACTACTGTAACCTTGGGGTCATGCAAAAAGTAAGTTGTGCCACTGTCTTCAATTTCTTAAACTGAGCAAACTAGGATCATGCAAAGCATGAAGAAGAGAAACGTGCAATAAAAGTCATATGATGCCAAGACTGTACGACACTTGGGTAAACACTGTTACCCGCGAAAAACACAAATTAATTGAAATTGTTCGTTTCATGGAGTTAGTACTACTTAGTGAGTGAGATTCTACTCACGGAGAATTAAGATGGCCAAAAATCAACTAGAATCCACACAAAACTTGCTTCCGGGCATCCGCGGGGTCGTCTTCAACCTCGGTTCTACCCTGGATTCGAGCCTGCTTCACACAGCAGCTCCACACGCACACAGGAAGGAAAGGGGAACTCGGCTGGGTCACCGTTCACAGGTTGGGGGCTGTGGATTCGTGCTTAGGCCTCAAGACCAGAGTCGATGAGGTCAATTCGAGGTGCTTTGCTGCACTAGAATGGGCCCCTGGCTAGCGCCGTGCAACTACAACTACTACTGGCCGGCGTTGCTCAAGAAGGTCGAGGCTGCGGGTGGTTGGGGCAAGGAAGAGAGGAAGAAGAAGAAGGAAGATGAAGCCAAGGTAGCTCGGCTCTAAGGAACCCTAAAAATCACCTTGCCCTCTCCTCTACTGGCCGATCGGGCTGCTTCTGTGTGCGCCCACTTCAAGCGGTGCCCTGCCCGATCGGGAGGAAGGGGATAAGGGAAACAGGGGTAATACTAATGGGTAAATTGCAGTATTGGTTCAAGAAACTTGAAAATGTCATATCTTTTGCCTCGGAGGTCCGATTCAAGTGATTTCTTTTGCAAACTTTCAAGAACGAGATCCACTACAACCTAAAAGCATGAAAACATACTAAATAGATTGACTCAACTTGATCAAAACACTAATCACATCATGTACACTTATCTTAACTTAATCAACATGGTGATGCACTAATTACTATACTTACTAGTTAAACTTGGAGTGGGTCATAACAATCTCCCTCCCTTATAAGAATTTCGTCCCAAAATTCCTAAAAGAGAATAGGAAACTTGTTACACATCTCTGACTCAAGCTCCCACGTAGCTTCCTCTAGGTTGTGGTTCCTCCATAGAACTTTCACTAACGATATCTCTCGATTCTTGAGCTTCTTAATTCTCCGATCAACTATTTGTACTGGTCCTTCAACATAGGACACATCTTTTCTGAGCTGTGCAGGTTCTGGGTCCACTATCTTCTCTGTACCAGGGTAACACTTCTTCAACATCATTTCATGAAACACATCATGTAAATTAGCTAACTCAGATGGCAAATCCAACCTGTAGGCTACAGGTCCAATCCTCTCAATGATAGGATATGGACCCATAAACCTAGGAGTCTATTTGCCTCTCTTGCCAAACCTCAGCACTCCTTTCCATGGTGAAACTTTTAGATACACTTCATCACCAACCTCAAATTCAAGAGGTCTACGCCTCTTCTCAATGTAACTCTTCTGCTTGTCCTGTGTAGCTTTCAACTATTCTCTGATCATTGTAATCTTTTCTGTAGTCAAATCCACTATCTCTGGTCCAAGAATCTCTTTTTCACCCACCTCGTACCAACATACATGTGATCTACACTTTCTACCATATAGATCTTCATACGGGGCCATACCAAGACTGGAATGGTGACTATTATTGTATGAAAACTCTATAAGGCTCAAGTGTTCTTCCCAACTTCCTCTGAAATGTAGGACACATACTCTCAGCATATCCTCAAGAGTCTAAATGGTCCTCTCTGACTGACCATCCGTCTACAGGTGAAAAGCTGTACTGAATCTCAACTTTGTACCTAAAGCATGATGCAACTGATTCCAAAACTTGGATGTGAACTTAGGATCTCTATATGATATTATAGAAACTGGGATACCATGCAACCTGACTATCTCATCCATGCATATCTTAGCCAACTTCGGGACATCAAAGGTTGACTTAACAGGAAGAAAGTGAGTAGACTTAGTCAGTCTATCCACAATCACCCATATCGAGTCACAACCTCTAGATGTCCTGGGCAACCCTACCACAAAATCCATTGTGATATGTTCCCACTTCCACTCTGGTATAGGGAGAGATTGCAAGGTACCTACAGGTTTCTGATGCTCAGCCTCAACCTGTTGACACACTCTACACCTAGCCACATACTCAGCTACATCCTTCTTCATACCTAACCACCATTACAACTCCTTATGATTCATGTACATCTTAGTGTTTCCTGGATTCATATCGTACATCGATGCATGCGCTTCCTCAAGAATCTATTCTTTCAAATCACTGTCTCTAGGTACACACAACCTGTCATGCTGATACAACAAACCATCATCTGAAAACCTGAACTTTGGTCTTTTCCCCTGTCATGTCCTTCATGATCTACTGTAACTCACTATCACTCTACTATAGTTCCTTGATCTGATCATAAAAGGTAGGCTTGACTTGCATCTGTGCAATCAAACCACTCTATTCTGTCACTCCTAAGTCTAAGTTCTACTTCCGCATCTCTACTAGCATGTCTCTCCTAAAACATGCCATAGAGAATACATCAGCTATTGAACTTGAATTCCTGCTCAGGGCATCTGCTATCACATTCACTTTTCTAGGATGATAATCTATCATCACTTCATAATCCTTGATCAATTCTAACCATCTCTGCTGTCTTAGATTTAGATCCTTCAGGGTGAAGATATATTTCAAGCTCTTATGATCTGTAAACACCTAGCACACCTCACCATAAAGATAGTGATGCCATGTCTTAAGAGCATGAACTACTGTAGCTAACTCCAGATCATGTGTCGAGTAATTCTCCTCATTCTTCTTAAGCTGTCTAGATGCATAAGCTACTACTTTTCCTTCCTACATCAACACACAACCTAAACCTCTCCTTGAAGCATCACAAAACACTGTGTAGCCTTTATCTGCCTCGGGCAGGATCAACACTAGTGATGTAGTCAACCTCTTCTTCAAGATTTGAAAACTCTTCTCACATTTGTTGGACCAGACAAATAGTGCATCCTTTCTCGTTAAGTGTATCAGAGGTGATGCTACAACACTGACGTTCTGGATGAACCTCTTGTAGTAACTTGCCAATCCTAAGAAGCTTCTGATCTCAATAGGAGTTTTAGGCTGCTCCCACTGTAGAACAGACTTGACTTTCTTAGGGTCAACACTTACTCCATATCCTGAGATGACATGTCTAAGAAAAGACACCTCAGCTAACCAGAACTAACACTTACTGAACTTAGCATATAACTGGTGCTGTCTCAACAACTGTAATGCTATCCTTAGATGTTTCTCATGCTACTCATCATCTCTGGAATAAATCATAATGTCTTATATGAAAACCACTATGAACTGATCCAAGAATGGCTTGAAAATATGGTTCATCATATCCATGAAAGCTGTTGGGGCATTAGTCAGTCCAAACGACATGACCAGAAACTCATAATGCCCGTATCTTGTTCTGAAAGCTGACTTAGGAATATCTGAAGACTTTATCCTCAACTGATGATATCCAGATCTCAAGCCTATCTTAGAAAAGATTGTCGCTCCACACAATTGATCAAACAGACCATCTATCCTTGGCAACAGATACTTATTCTTGATGGTGATCTTATTCAACTATCTGTAGTCTATACATAACCTCATAGTACCATCTTTCTTTTTTACAAACAAGACTGGAGCTCCTCATGGAGAAGAACTAGGTCGAATAAAACCCTTATCCAGTAACTCCTATAACTCGATCTTCAGTTCCTTCAACTCTACAGGTGCCATTCTATAAGCTGGTAGCACTACAGGGTGACTACCTGGGAACACATGGATCTCAAAGTTTATCTCTCTTTCAGGAGGTAGACCTGGCAACTCATCTGGGAACTCACATACCACTGGCACATCCCATAGGCTGACTGTGTTTTTCTCTGCTCTAGTATCTACTACATGTGCCAAGAATGCCTCACAACCTTTCTGCAACATCTTATCAGCTACAGTGGCTGATATGATACACGTAGGAAAAACTTTCCTGTCTCCAGAAAAGACACAAGAAAATCCACCCTGTTGAAAGACAACCTCCTTCTTCCAACAATCAAGCTGAACTCGATACGTCTCTAGGAAATCCATACCCAAGATAACTTGAAAAGAGTTAATATCTAGGGGTATAAGATTAACCGCGATGGTGTAACTACCAAAGGTCAATAAACATCCGGGACAAAACTCTATCAACACTATCGGTTCACCTAACGGAACCCTCAACAACAACTCAAATGGTAACTTCTGGGTTAACAGGTTAAGCTCACAAGCTAAAGAACTCTATATAAACGAGTGAGTAGCACCCAGATCTATCAAAACTATAACGGAAATGCTATTAAAGAGAAGTATTTCTCCTATAACTACTCAGGAAGAAACAATAACTTCTTGCTGTGTCAGAGAGAAGAAGTATCCTGAATCTCTTCCTCTCCCACGATGTCCTCATTGTCCTTCCCTTCCACTGAGTGCTCCTCCTCCTCAGGAACCTGAAGCTACTGAAGAACTGCTTCTCCAGCTGGATCCTGTCTCAGAACATTCAGGTATTATGACTGGGAACCCTATGTTGCCACTTGTTGTAACTAGGGACATTGCCTTCTAAAGTGTCCCACCTGTCCATAGATGTGACAACCCTAAAAATCTACACCCCAACACTGACCGGAGTGCGGCTTTCCACAGATATCACACATCGGTATCTCTTTCTTTGGCGGACCTGTCACTGACACTAAAGATCCTGAAGACCTAGTTGGAGGTGTCCATGTAGACTGTGTATTCCATCTTCTGGAATTGGGCCTTCCTCCACTTGATGAAAAACTAGATCCTTATCTAGCAAAACAACCAAGTCCTCATCCTATCTTTGAAAAGAAACCACCAAATCCTCTGTATCCACCACTGCTATGTCCCCATCTATAAAAGTCTCCATACTTTTTCTTACTCTCAGACTTCTTATCAGCATTAACTGACTCTTCTACACATCTCGCTGCTTCTACAAATTCCCCAAAGTTTTCTCTGTCTCTTTGACTAATGGCTGATATGATGTGTCTAATCTCTGATCTTAATCCTTGTTGAAATCTTCTGCTCTTTTCTACATCATCAGGTACAAGTTGCGGATAGAAATTTGCCAATTGTCATATTTCCTTGTCTGGTATTCTCCAACTGTTTAATCTTATCACTTAGGAAGGTAGGAGGAAAATACTTAAGGTGAAACTCATCCACGAAGTCCTTCCAGGTCATCTCTGCATTTCTCCTTTTATCTTCCACTCCTCGCCACCATAGCTCAGCATCTCCCTTGAGTAAATAGACTGCATGATTGATTTGCTTATCTTCTGATAACTCCATTAAACGAAAGACCTTTTCCAGTTGTCGAAGCCTCACCTCCACCACAGTTGGATCTGTTGTTTGAGAAAATTCAGTTCCACCAAGCTTCTTCACCAACTCATAGGATCTCATCAGATCCTTACTGGAAGATGAAGACTTCCTGTCCATCTTGTATTTTTCTTTTGTCTCCAGAAAAATACGATACATCCTTGTTGCCTCATTATCCTCTTCACCTTGAGCCATTGCTTGAGGGTCAGGGTCATAATGGCTCTCAACTTGGTCCTCATGACCACGTCCTCTTCCTGCCATCTGCAATAGTATAACACAATACTTACTATTAGAAAATTTATAGTTAGAAGGAAAACACCTAAGTCCAAATCCTATTGGTCTCTTATCATCCCCTGACCTTGACTTAGAGTAACTACGTACTCAACCTAGGCTCTGATGACCTTTCTTTGATACCAAATCACGGTGACACACCGATCCCCGTGCCATCTCTAATGACCCCGACGACCAGAGAGTCAACCTTGGTAAACCACCCTTAACCTTTTCTTTTCTTAATCACTTAAAATTAACCTAAAGGAAAATCTTATGAATTTGAATAAACTAAAATCTTACTAAACTATGGAAGAAACTACTATTTACTTTACTAGGTAGGTAAAGCAAATTTACACAACATATTGCATTTTTCATGCGGAATATAAAGCACAACAGATAACTTAAAACAAAACTACATATTACATTACATTCTCTCTCTACCACACCACATGCCCCAAGGACCGAGGGGAAAGGACTAAGAGACCTCTATTCTAACTATGAAGTACCTTCTAAGAGCCTGGGTGATAAGATCCTTTCGCTTCCTTGTGCTGACGTTTACCTGATTTTTTTTCCAGTAGGTTGGTGAGCTACTGGCTCAGTGAATAGAATTTCACCCAACCATCGCAGATAACTCATTTATGTTTATTAAACTGAAATAAAATACAGGAATTACTACACTGAGCAGATCTAACAATTACAATTAAATACCACATGGAATGTAAATATTACATTAAAAGAACAACTGGTGTGAAACTGTACCCGAATCTTTCTTAACCTTTCTTACTTATAAGAAACTCTTCAAACCTATATGAACATATTTTAGCTTATTCCCTGATCATATGTAGTGTACTCTACATATGAAGACTCATAGCGAACTATGATCCCACCGTATAAGACTTAGCTGACACACCCGAGATGCTAAGCCTGACAACATCGCTTGTCTGCAACAGGAAAATGGCTCTCTGTCCTCGACACACCTATGGGCCATAAAACTGGACTCCTCCTCTGACCTGAGCACACAGGCAGAGAGTCAAGCCACCTATTCTGTACTCTAGTGCCACCAGGATCTCTGGTTGATGTTGGACACTACATACTGTATTTTTAAGGAGACTTCCACTAGGGCTTCGTCCCCCGTACCACCTGTTAGTACGTTCCGACCCCCATATACTGGACACTGCCATGGTTAGGTCATTTCATCCCTATTGTACAGACCTCTCATAGGGAATCTACGGTGTTCAGGGACCCTAAGTCTATTATTTTATTATTCTCGGAAATCTCTTACTATATTGTATCTTTTCCTTACTTATACTTGACTCTGGTATCTCTATGGCACCACGTCTATTTATTTGAAATTTATAATACAACATGTATATCATTCTAAACGTGGCAGAGCAGTATATTCAAAACACTGTGATATTCTAAGTAATCATCATATTATACATACAGTCAGACTAAAATTCTTAAATAAACATAATACATGTCAACTTGGCACTTTATGCACTAGAATCATGCAATTGAACTTCTTAATACACTGATAAGAGTTAATTACTTGACATAAGAGTAATCGTCATTTGCATATGTAAATTATTTTTACTTTCTTGGAAAATGTGCACATCAACCCTAATCCTGAGCTGTGCATCACATAACTTAATTAAGAGTTAATTACTTATCATGGCAAGAATTATGAATAATAACTGAGAGTTTCTAATGATATCTTTGAGAAATGTGCCAATTCGTGTTAATACTAAACCACACACATTAAATAAAACAGGGGGCGTGCAAACAGGTTTCCATTGAAAAATTGTAGGTCATCATCTTTTTCTTTGAAAACATGCAACTAGTAAATTACTAGAATCGTACAGCCTGAGTTTATACCCAAACCGTACAACTACTGTAACCTTGGGGTCATGCACAAAGTAAGTCGGGCCACTATCTTCAATTTCCTAATCTGAGCAAACTAGGATCATGCTAAGCGTGAAGAAGAGAAACGTGCAATAAAAGTCATACGATGCCAAGACTGCACGATACTTGGGTAAACACTGTTACCTGCGAAAAACACAAATCAACCGAAATCATCCATTTCATGGAGTTAATACTGCTTAGTGAGTGAGATTCTACTCACTGAGAATCGAGATGTCCAAAAATCAACTGGAATCTGCCCAAAACTCGCTTCTGGGCATCTGCGCGGTCGTCTTCAACCTCAGTTCTGCCCTGGATTTGGGCCTGCTTCACACAACAGCTCCACACGCACACAGGAAGGAGAGGGGAACTTGGCTGGGTCGCGTTCACAGGTTGGGGGATGCAGATTTGTGCTTAGGCCTCAAGGCCGGAGTCGATGAGGTCGATTCGAGGTGCTTTGCTGTGCCAGAATGGGCCCCTAACCAGTGCCGCACAGCTGCAACTACTGCTGGCCGGCGTTGCTCAAGCAGGTCGAGGCCGCAGGTGGTTAGGGCGAGAAAGAGAGGAAGAAGAAGGAAGACGAAGCCAAGGTAGCTCGGCTCTATGGAGCCCTAAAAATTGCCCTGTCCTTTCCTCTATTGGCCGATCGGGCCGCTACTGTGTGCACCCACTTCAGGCGGTGCCCTACCCGATCGGGAGGAAGGGGATAAGGGAAAGGGGGGGGGGTAACACTAATGGGTAAATTGCAGTATTGGTTCAAGAAACTTGAAAATGTCATATCTTTTGCCTCGGAGGTCCGATTCAAGTGATTTATTTTGCAAACTTTCAAGAACAAGATCCACTACAACCTCAAAGCATGAAAATATACTAAATAGATTGACTCAACTTGATCAAAACACTAATCACATCATGCACACTTATCTTAACTTAATCAACATGGTGATGCACTAATTACTGTACTTACTAGTTAAACTCGGAGTGGGTCATAACAATTAGGGTTTAGGGTTTATAGATTAGGCTTTGGATTTATAGATAGATTAGGGTTTATTATTTTGGATTTAGAGATAAAGGTTTATAGATTAGGGTTTATGGTTTATAGATTAGGGTTTAGGGTTCAATAATGAATGTGCGTACCACCTATCACATTCTTGAACACCTAATCTCACTAGTAAGTGTATAATGTCTATTCGGTTTTCAAGAAAATTTCTTCAACATTTCCCCGCAGTTCTCCAAGTACACTGATACAGATGGGAAAATCTCCACCAACGTATGTACTTAGAGAACAAAGGGGAAGTGCTAAAGTAACATCTTGAAAACCGAATATACATTATATAATTACATCCTAAGTGAGATCAAGTAATCAAGAATAGTCCCAAACTAGGGGCTATCCAAGATTTACTCCTAATGAGTAAATCGCAGACGGGTTTCTAGGCCAACAAAATACATGTATGTTGTCATTGATATACCTATGATCATAGTTTCATCATTTATATCCTAGGTTTTATGTAACATCATTTAATTAAATTTATTCTTCCATTTGGGTTAGTTCATTCATGCATCATTAACCCTACTTAATCAATATCAATCAACTACACAATCTAGAAGAGAAATTATTGAACTAAGTTAAATCAAATACTAACAAGAAAGAAAACAATATTAATTAATTAAGGTAACTAGTAAATATCAGATGGATTTCTGGGCTAAACCCTAATAAGAATGAATCACCATTAACTATTCAATTCCACTAATAGGCATGTAATAAAATAAGATTTATGAAATTTATTAACTAATTCATTTGCAAAGTGGGCCATTAAGGGTTTAAGAAAAATTTTCTTCTATTCAACCACTCACTGCAATGGTGGAGCAGGATACAGAGGCAATGTCTGGAGGTGGAGGTGGTTGCGGATAGAGCAGGCTGGAGGTGGGGCTACAATAGTGATTGGAGGTGAAGTTGGTGCAACGGCTAGAGTAGGCTGGAATGATAGTGGCTGAAGTAGCAAAGGCTAGAGCAAGGTGGTTGAAGCAAGCTAGAGGTGGGGTTGTAGTCACCGAAGATCAGTAGGGAAGCAGCAGTAGTAGCTCATCTATGATGTGGGGCATAAGAGCAGTAGAGAAGGCAGAAGAGAAAATCACCAGAGCTAGCTATATGAGAAAATCGTCTGTGATGAAACATAAGATCGAGGGAAAGAAACATTTTTTGGGGTCTATTAAGTGAACTTAGTCGTCGGTTGTTAAGGAAATCGATGACTGAGTACTTAGTCATCGGTTAAAAAAACCAAAATGACACATAACCTAGTGATGACAAACATGACCGTGCAGACCAACACAGCCGTGTTGATGACTTAGTCGTCGGCTTTTAAAGGCTAAAATTGACGGCAAAAACCCTAATACCAAAAAAAACTTGGCCTTTGTTAGGATACTTAGTTTCCAGTTTCTTTTGCTAAAATTGATGACTAGGTAAGCACTTCGACGTCGGTTGCATTAAGGAAACCGACAACAGAGACCCATCCCAAAAAAAAGTCTGCCTCAACAAGGTAACTTAGTCGTCGATTTGGAAAATAAACCAATGAAGCAGAAGCAATTTTGGTGAGAAATACTTTAGTAGGGACAAGGTGCGAAATTAGTTAGTCATCGATTCCATACCTACAACCAATAACATAGACCCTTCTACAAACAAAAAAAGTGGGCCTCAGCAAGGAGACTATGTCGTCGGTTCTTTCTCGTACCTGACGACTTAGAAGAAATTTGGGGGGATAATTTTTCCTGTGGGGACAAGGCACGAACTTTGTGTCATCGATTCCTAGATGAACTGATGCTAAACGTAAATTTTTTGGTGGAAATACTTTTCCCAACAAAATTATATTTTGTGAGTAATCTAAGATGTCGAATTAACTTAAGAAAACTGACATTATAGTGAAAGCAATACCTGTGTCTTTTCTAAATTGGCATGACTTGAACAATGGTGATGGTTTGTGTTTTGAACTGACATTATTTATGATATGGTGTTAGTTTTAATTTAGAACCAACTCTAGCAAAAGTGACATTAGACGTCAAACATGTACTAGTGGGAACAACCCTTAGTGCCTCAGTTCAACCCTACAACCATGGAAAATCCAACTTTCCAGTCCATGTTTGGACAACTCATGGCAATGATTACACACTTAGCGGATAGGGATCCCGTACCTTAAACTAGGGTAATCGTCCCTAATGTGGAAACCTAGGGTCCCGAGAATATGTTTGAGTAGTTGAAGTGTGTTGGAGCTACCGAGTACACAATACAATAGACTCAGACTCCAACACATGGTTAACTGAGATGGAGATGGTGTTTAAGGTCCTGAATATCTTAGAAGAGGACACGGTGAAGCATGTCTTTTATTTGTTGAAGGGCAGTACTGGCCATTGGTGGGTCATATAAGAGGAGAAAAGACATGGAGTCATGGTGAGTTGGGAAGAGTTCCGACAAGAATTCATGATTTTCTACTTCCAAGAGAAGTATCTGGTCTAGAAGACAACTCGGTTTGAGAGGTCGTGCCAAGGTTCAATGTCATCAATGAGTATGAGGCAAGGTTTATGGAGATTTTGAGGTTCTATCCTCAAATGAAAGTAATAGAGAAGGAAAGTATTTAGAGGTTTGAGAAGGGTTTGAGTTCGAAGTTGTCTATAACAACATCAAATTTGGAGAATAAGGAGAGGTTCTCTACCTTTGTGGAGTCAGTGAGGAGAATTGAGAGGTCTGCTCTTGAGAAGCGTGAAGCCAAAGCTAAGAAGAGGCCAACTAAGTTTCAAGGTAATTTTTATGGTGGCTTTAAGAAGATGAGGTTATCATTGCCACAATCACCACAAAGATCAACTTTTTCTGAGCTGAGATCAGGAGTACTGTTACAATGGCCCTCGAGTAAGGGTAGATGTTGTAGCTTTCTACCAGCGAGAGCACACAATATAGTGTCAGTGTCAGTGACACAACTGTCTGGGCTATAGTATGATTTGAGAACCTACCACAAGTGTGGACAAGTATAGAACTTGAGGTGGTCTTGCCCTGTGAAGGACGAGGAAGTGACATAGCAGTTGAGGTAGAGTTAATATGTTTACAACAACAATAGTACAATAGTGGTGGTAGTAGAGGATGTGGTCAGACATCACAGGTGGGGTCATCTGGACCACCTACTAGAGGATGAGGACAAAAATAGGTGATGGCTACATTCTATGCCATGCGTCATCCAGAGGGAGTGGTCAATCCACGGGTCATGATAGGTTAGATGGAACTTTTTCATTCTGACTTATCTGCTTCTTGTTTCATATATATTTTGTTGACTCAGTTGTGGTGGACTCTTTTATCACCAAAGAGGTGATAAGTAGTTGGTATTTGCTTATTTGTAGTATATATAATAGCCTCTTGCTCGAAACCCCTTTGGTTGGTTCCTCTGAGTTATGAGAGGTGTGTCCATATTGTGTTCTTTCTTTCTCAGGACGCAACATTCAAGTGGATCTTATACCACTTGACATGTATGGATTCGATGTGATCCTAGGGATGGATACCTAGAATAAGTATAAGGTTGTTCTTGACTATATATCCAAGGTGGAGATGTTCTGTGATGGTGATGTCTCTTGGATCTTCCAAGGAGATAGGAAGATTCTTCCTACATGTTTGGTGTTGGTTGGGATAGCAGAGAAGCTGATGAGACAAGGGTGTGAGGCTTTATTGGCACACACTATGGATACCAAGAGGAGAAGTCTTAGTATCCTGGAGGTACCAGTAGTATGAGAGTTTGGGCATGTATTTCTAGAAGAGTTTCCTAGTGTTCCACCTCCTAGAGATATTGATTTTGAAATAAATCTTGTTCCTGGCACACAACCTATAGAGCAGTCACCTTACCAGATGGCACCAGTAGAGATGCAAGTGTTGAAGAAACAGTTACAAGAGTTGTTGGAGAAGGGTTTCATCATACTGAGCACTTCCCCTTGGGGTGATCCCGTGTTGTTTATGAAGAAGAAGGATGGATCTATGAGGCTTCACATATACTACCACCAGTTGAATAAGGTTACAGTGCAGAACAAGTATCAATTGCTGAAGATTGATGATCTGTTTGATCAGTTGTGAGGTGCTGCACTATTTTCCAAGATAAACTCAAGGTTAGGTTATCACCAGTTGAGGATCAAGGTGGATGCCATACCTAAGATTTCCTTTAGGACTAGGTATGGTCACTATGAGTTTATGGTTATGTCGTTTGGGCTAACCAATGCACCAGAAACTCTCCTAGATCTGATGAACAGGGTGTTCAGACCGTACTTGGATCAGTTTATGGTAGTGCTCATAGATGATATCTTAATATACTCTAGGGACAGTCAGCAGCACGAGCAACATCTTAGCATTGACTATATTCCAAGTTAAGAAAGTGTGAGTTCAGGTTGACCAAGGTGTCTTTTTTTGGGGCATTTCATATCTTCTAAGGGTGTTTGTATAGATATAAAGAAGGTTGAGTCCATGCTGGAATGGGAACAACCCAAGACGCCAATGAGGTCTTGATGCGATGATTTTGAGTCGCATTTATAGACCTTTTTCATATGTGTTTTGTGCTCTAATTACTCATTTTTATGGATAATATTGCATAATTCACTCATTTCGGTCTTTGCCTTCATATTATGTCAAATCCCCTTTGTTTTACTATTTTGAGCATTATTTATCATAATATTATTATTTGTGTGGATTTACTTGGTCTTGTTGTGAAATTTCAGGAAAAACAAGTATTTGCTTCCGTCGATACCATCGACGGAAGTCGATACCATCGACCAAGTCACAGATTGCCAGCCGAGAGGAGCAGCACAGAGTCGATACCATCGACACTCAAGTCGATGGTATCGAGATCCCTTCAGGTTGCTGGCAAGGAAACTGTCGATACCATCGACCCAAGTCGATGCCATCGACACATAGAGGCTACAGCGTCGCTAAACGACAACAACCGACGCTAAAGAGAGTCGATACCATCGACCCAAGTCGATGGTATCGAGATGACCACAGGCGCTCAGACTAAAAGAAAGGAAAGCTGCCGCTAATCCGCTGGGTCGATACCATCGACCCGCGTCGATGGTATCGATGCCGGCAGATATGCGTTGGATTCGTTTTGATCTCGATCAGACGGCTGGAGTTATTTGACGACCTAATTAGGGACTTATACCTAATGACGGCCGCCCACACGAGGGGAGGATCGGATTTTGCATTGCACGAGTGCTGAGGAAGGAGAAAAAGGATAACGGAGGCCAGAAGCTCATCCCGGGTGATTTGGACGCTGCCGAAGACGAATTCCACCACCGACAAGCGGGGAAGCTCGTATTCTACACCAAGGATCTACCGGTTCTTCTCCGTTCAGGGGTTTTCCCACTTGTTTCACGTTTTTCTTATGAATTCCCCTATTTCTACCATGTATTCGTGCGAGATGAACATGAGAGGCTAAACCCTCCATCTTTAGGACCAGGAGTAGCCCGGGAATGCATTGTATGACAATTTTATATTGATAATTCATATTTTCTCTCTCAAATCCGTGGTATAGATTCGTTTTCTCCATATATATTGTTATGCTTGATCACCATAATAATAACTTAATGCCCTTAATCACTTCGACAGAAGGATTAACGGTTGAAAAGAGACGAAATCTACATTAATCAATAAAACCCTTGACAAAGGAGTTGTAAAATTAATGGTGGGAACTGAGAGATCGTTTAGGGGAATGATTACTACGACGGTGGAATCAACCTAAACCTAAGTAGTGAGTTACACCACGACAGTGGGTAATTCTATTTTCAGGCCACTACCTGGATAGAGAGAGAAGAGTGAGGAATTATATAAAACCTAATGCAATGTTGACCCGCGGTGAAACCACAATCCTAAAGATACCCTTTTGAATTGATTAAATTAACATTTAATTGATTGTTTTCTTTGTTTCATTTTATTTTCTTTTAATTTGGACAACAAACCTTACTTTGTTATTCGGCCTAGCTGATTGCGATTAGTTAGTAGAAGTCTCCAATAATTCACGTATCCCTGAGTTCGACTCGGGCCTCACAAAGGCCTATATTACTCGACGCGTATACTTGCATTTAAGCGCGTAGTAAAATACACGTCAAGTTTTTGGCGCCGTTGCCGGGGATACGGTGAATTATTGGCACTTTGAGTGCTAAGAGCGGCCACTCTAGGCCACATTTTTTTAATTTTATTTTGAAACAATTTTAAATATTCTTAAATTTCTCTATAATTGTGTTTACTCGTTCAAAGCATAGTACTGAACCCCGATTTTCTTATTTCAGGTACTTTGCATGGTGCATACACGTAGCGCAGACTACGCGAATCACACACCTGAGGTTCCACCTCCGGGACCAGAGGACGAGGATTACTACGAGAAAGATCACCAAAGCGACATAGATTCTGAATCTGAGCAAGAGCGAGCAGAAGAAATGGCCGAACCACAGACAATATGGGAGAAGATCAAAGCGTCTTCTTCATCAGCTTCAAAGGGGCCTATCAAGAAACAGGCGGTCAACATACCAACATACAAGATCGATCCAGCGTTGATCAACTTGGTAAAATCAAATGCATTTCATGGATTGAAGAATGAGGACCCAGTGGCACACATCAGTCAGTTCGTTGAAAACTGCGACATGGTGAAGATTGACCGATTCCCACAAGATGCTTTGTACCTCAAGCTATTCCCAAGTTCCTTGGCAGGAGCGGCGAGAGAGTGGCTTCACAACCTCGATGATGAGTTCGTTGAATCATGGGATCATATGGTGGAAGTTTTCTTCGAGAGGTTTTTCCCTCCTGAGAAGACCAACGACATGATTAGGAAGATTCACAATTTCACCCAACAGGCGGGTGAGACATATTCGGAGACCTGGGAGCGATTCCAGGTTATGTTGAGGAGGTGCCCACATCATGGGCTGGACAGGGAAACACAAGTGAAAGTCTTTTATTTTGCTCTCTCCGAGCACGATAGAAGTAATCTTGATTCAGCCAGATCCGGATTCTTTCTGAATAATACAGATACCAGATGTTGGGAGATACTAAAGAACATGGCTAGGAAACAGTCATGGGGCGACAGAGGTGCAGTGGAACATGTCAAGGCTACTGGTGAATCCAGAATAGTTAGGGAGCTGAACGATAAGTTAGATCTTCTAGCTAAGAAACTGCTGACTAAGGAAGATGCAGCTGACGATGGGGAGGCCCAAGTAAAATTCATGCAACAACAGGGTTATAGAAACAATGACTATGCATGGAGGAAAGATAAAAAGTTTTCATGGAAGGATCCAAATAATTTTCTGCAGGATCCGGATGCCAAGCCACAGCCAAGAGTCGAGGATAAGAACACTGAACTACTGAGTCAAATGGTACAGCAAAACCAAGAGATGATGGCCATGTTTGGTAAGCAATTGCAATCTCAAGGTGATATTCTAACCAAGTTTGGACAGACGCTGCAAAGCCATGGAGCACAAATGCGGGCATTAGAGACCACCGTGGCACAGATTTCTAGTGAAGTAGTGGCCATCAAGCACGCCAATCAACAGAAACCATCTGAGAATGTAAATGTGGCTCAGGCACACCATCAAGTCAAGTACATGTCTGTGGTGAGTGATGAGGAGGAATCGCAGGTGCAAGAAGCTGCAGAAGAAAGAAAAATGACTTTCAATGTGCATGTGACACCGGCAATACCGTATCCACGCACGTACTATGGATTTCCGAGCGGAAACCATTTCTTCAGAAAATTAGAGAGAGTTGTGAATATTGTATCTCCATGTAGGCAAGAAGATGAATTGCAGGTTGTTTGTGCACATGCGGAGACAGCAAACGTGAGAGAGAAACCACAACAAGCTGTTACTATTGAGGATGTTTCGCCAAAGACCACGTCCGAGGGAGTGATTGAAGCAAGCTTAGGGGAGGTACCCCTGAAAAGCGCTTATGTGCCACCTCACAGGCGTGCTAATGCAGCTGATATTTCAGATCTGGTCAATTCTAAGTCAAAGAAAGATCATCGTCACTTTAAGAAATTCCTGGAGATATTTCGAAAACTCCACATCAATATTCCATTAGTGGAGATGATTGAGAAAGTACCCGCTTATGGGAGGTTCATCAAGGAAATCATCACTAAGAAGAGGCGGATAAAAGACGATGAAATTTATTGGATGAATGAGACGGTGAGCTCTATGATTCACGGGAATTCACCAAAGAAGAGAAAGGACCCAGGAGGTTTTTACATACTGTGCTCAATAGGTGGTCAACATTTTCCTAAAGCGCAATGTGATTCTGGCGCTAGCATAAATCTCATGCCTTTGGCGACATTTCAAAAGCTGGGGTTAAAAGAGATAAAGAGGTTAGCCGTAACAATTGAATTGGAGGATGGGTCTACCGTGAGACCCTATGGAGTATGTGAAGATGTTCTAGTCAAAGTGGATAGATTCATATTTCCGGTGGACTTTGTCGTCATGGATATGCCACCACTCCAAAGCTGTGAAATTCTCCTAGGGAGGCAGTTTCAAGCAACGACAGATGTCGTGACTGCCTTAGGGAGAGGTACTATGTCTTTGGGCATTGGAGGAGATCGTGTTGAATTCAAATTACCGAATGATCCTCTAAGTGCAGTTCCCAAGGTGAAAAGATGATGATCGTCACACCGTCTAGCCTAAGACGTTAAAGAAGGGCGCTAGTTGGGAGGCAACCCAACCATTGGTACATTAGGATAGGTTAATTTTAGTCATAGATTGCTTTTATTTCGTTTAATTTTAGTGTAAAGAAGATACCTTGATCTGTTTGTTCTTTGTGCAGGCACAGGCAGGGTCGATACCATCGACACACTGGTCGATGGTATCGACATGGGTTCAGGTTGACAGCTGCAAAAATCACATTGAGTCGATACTATCGACGGCCCCGTCGATGGTATCGACATACCTACAGGCAGGTCACAATAAAAGTGTTGATGGTATCGACATGCCAGTCCATACCATCGAGATCTCTGGAGAAGTTCAGACGAATTTTTCTCAGTCAACTCGATACCATCGACGGCCTCGTCGATGGTATCGACATGATCACAGGTTGAATGCAACAAAACGGCGGTGTCGTAATAAAAGCCGTCGATACCATCGACCCTAGTCGATGGTATCGACATCCATGTCATCGATCCGCGCCAAGGCATCGACGACGATTGCGAGTCCACGTCAGCGATCCGGGTGCTGCGTCGATACTATCGACTTCCGTCGATGGTATCGACAGGTCAGCAATCCGGGTTTCCCGATCCAGCAAACGTCAGCCGTCGATACTCGCGAGGGAGGCAGATAGCATCGAGACACGTCGATACCATCGACCCACGTCGATGGTATCGATGGGTCGACAGTAGCGCCGGCCAAGTCTATTTAAGGAGACTTGCAACGTCATTTGACGTCACACTTTCAGAGGAAACGTCCTCCTTTGCGTCGAGCACTCCCCCGAGCCCTCCAAGACTGAAGAGCAGCGACAGCGAGCAGGGATCTTCACCGAGCAGAGAATCACTTCTCCATCTTCCCCGAGCTCTCTTCTTCTAATCCCATCTTTCTGCAACAATGGTGCACGCCGCCGAATCATCGTCCTCAAGTGCGAATCCCATGGGGATTGTGGAGTTTGTTCCACCCCCTACTGCTTCCGTATCACGTCCGCGCTTGATTCACCCTTCCATGGAGGCGAGGAAGGTCTACGAGGAGATTATGAAGCGGAAGATTGAGCCGACCCGGTATGTGGACCGGGGAATGATCCGTGATATGGGATTCGAGGCCAACTTGGCCTATGTGCTGAAGGGTCAAGCACGCCACACCAGCATAAGGCCAGGCGAGCTGGAGCGCCATGCGGATGGGCAGCCATTCTTCGGCAAATGGCCCACCTACAAGGAATTGGTGGCGGAGTTTATGGCGTCCCTCGACGTCTGCGTCGTACCCAACGATGTGGTGGCGTCGGACCGTGAGTGGATCAAAGGGAGGGTGTCCTTCCGTCTGTTCAACATCAACTACAACATCACTCTTCAGCAGTTCAACAACATCTTTAACTGGAACCACTCCCAACATGATCACCGACGCCCAGATTCCCGCACCGACTACGACAAGATCTTCGCCGAGCTAGTCACAGTGCCGGCGGGAAAGACAGTGAGCTACCACAATGCTGCGGTAGCGGACTTCGAGCATCCCTTCGTCCGGGTCCTACACCAGATGTTGAGCCTTACGTTCTTTGCTCGGAGCGATTTGGCATTGAGCAAGTTTCAGGAGAGCGATCTTTTCTTCCTCTACATGCTCCTGAAGCGACAAGAATGCAACTGGGGTGCATTCTTTCTGCATCGCATCCTGGCAGTGAAGAGGAGTACAAGGAAGGCTCCGATCCATTTTGGTGGGCTCATCACCAAATTGGCATTGTACTTGGGGCTAAATTTCCAGTCTATGACTCCGATTTCCACGAGGAGTAAGGTGAACGTGCAACATCTGCACCGTTCAAACCTTATCCTTCTCTGGGATGGGTTGGCGTACGCACACTGCCACGTCAACCACGCTTACCAGGAATGCGCACTGCCGGATGCCGTCTTCAACATCGAGGGCGCACAACACTTCCGGTGGCCGATCATAGCCGTCGAGTCCGATGAAGAAGAAGGCGGCAACGATGACCAAGAAGGAGAGGCTGAGGAGGAAGAGGAGGCTTTCACACCTCTTCGCGCACGAGTGGCACCACGGAAGCGTCCTAGGATGCATCCGGGTGCGTCTTCATCATCACAGCCCCAGCCACCATCACCACAGCCCTCCCAGCCAGGCGAGGATGTCTACTCCATGCAGGGAATGTACACAATGCTGCAGGATATACATCAGACGCAGCAGCAGTATCTAGAAATGTATACCGGTATTCATGATACTACGAGCCGGTTACTTGATAATCAACGGGCTATGTTCGAGAATGAACGTCTCCTCCTCGACAACCAACAGCAGATACACAATCGGTTGCAAAGGATGGAGATGCAACATGAGCCCTTTTACGACCATTACTGGAGTCAGAGCTACTTTGGAGGCTATCCACATCCTCCTCCGAGGACCCATTACGATCCGAGCTTCCAGGGGGAGTATCCTTCTCGGGATCCTACGGCTCCGCAGTACCCGCCTCCGCCTCCACAAGAATGATCAGGGTATCTCTGTTCCACTCTTAAGATTGTTTTTGACTATGAGGCCATAGTCGAATTCAAGCTTAGGGGGGTAGCTGGAACAACTCTATCTTTTCTTTTGTTTGTTTTTAGTTTTTGCTTTGCTATTTGTTCTTGCATTTTTAGTTTTTGTTTAGGATCCACATCTATCTAGTGTAACTGTGGATGTCGTAAAAGTTGTCATCTCGCTGTGTATTCATGGGAAATTTAAGAGAATTTTAAAATTTTTTGTGTCATTTGGATAGCTTGACTTGGTTGTCCTTGGGGAACTTATCCTATGAAAATGATTGATTATGTCAACTTTAAAACAAGATGTCACACCTATACTCCCATTGACTCATGAAAAGTGGATAGTAACGGTTGTTTGAGCCTAACCTAACCAAATGGTAATGAGACCTTAATTGGATATAAGAGAGAGAACCCTTTGAATCACTACACATGTCAGTAAGGAGGGACACATAATACTCTTCTAAGGTTCAGTCATCTAATCTTTTGATCATTCCACTTCATTTTTCCATAATCCACCTAAGAATTGGAAGTTAAGTACAATTTTAATTCCTTCTTGTGTGCATAGCATTTAGATAGGAATTGCATTGATATTTTCCATACTTTTGCATAAAAAGAGAAAAATATAGGGATTCATGCACATTACCTTTAGGTGCATGCCATGTAGTTGCACTTATGACTTTCATGGTTATCATGCATAAAGTACACCATGTATCTCAATTTTTCTTTAAGAATGATCTAAACTGTTCCATACCTTCGAAATATCGCAAAGATTTCCAATCATGAAGAAAACAACCCAATACATGTATCTCTAAGCAATTATGGATATGTGGGCTAAATAAAAAGAAAAAGAAAGAAAAAAAAAGAGAATTTAGAAGGAAATGGAATAAGAGGGAGAAAGGAACATGATATCACTCGCATTACAGGAAAACTGAGTACATGATGTGGCTTCAGTAGATTTCCATCTCATTTTGAGGTGGAAGGTTAGGGCATGCATCATTTCACCCAAATTAGGCATTAGGGCATTTTTATTGTGCATTTGCATCATGTAGGACATTTTTTTATGCATATTGAAACTGTGCAATACTTCCAAGTTCTTCCATGAACCACCCATTCCATCCACCCGTTGCTCGGATTGGTAGGCCACCGTGAATTTCTCCTCACTAATGATTATCAGGAGAACTGCTTCCATGTAGATGGTAGTTAAGGGCGAGCAACGTAGTGTAGGCGATCACAAGATGCACCAATGCTGAATCGGCGAATTTTATTATGTTAACTGCCTTATGTGATAGTGTTCATCGGTTTGAAGGACAATTTCTCTTATTGACGATTATTGTCGCCTTTAGGGTAATTACTGTTATGTGGTTAGAGAAGGCCGGTTTGAGAACGTTCAGTGGGAGTCACATGGGATGTGGGTTGGTGTGTTGATTTTTAGTTGACATTTGCAATTCTATTCTAAGGATTAGTTGCTCGAGGGCGAGCAATGTTTAAGCTTAGGGGAGTTTGATGCGATGATTTTGAGTCGCATTTATAGACCTTTTTCATATGTGTTTTGTGCTCTAATTACTCATTTTTATGGATAATATTGCATAATTCACTCATTTCGGTCTTTGCCTTCATATTATGTCAAATCCCCTTTGTTTTACTATTTTGAGCATTATTTATCATAATATTATTATTTGTGTGGATTTACTTGGTCTTGTTGTGAAATTTTAGGAAAAACAAGTATTTGCTTCTGTCGATACCATCGACGGAAGTCGATACCATCGACCAAGTCACAGATTGCCAGCCGAGAGGAGCAGCACAGAGTCGATACCATCGACACTCAAGTCGATGGTATCGAGATCCCTTCAGGTTGCTGGCGAGGAAACTGTCGATACCATCGACCCAAGTCGATGCCATCGACACATAGAGGCTACAGCGTCGCTAAACGACAACAACCGACGCTAAAGAGAGTCGATACCATCGACCCAAGTCGATGGTATCGAGATGACCACAGACGCTCAGACTAAAAGAAAGGAAAGCTACCGCTAATCCGCTGGGTCGATACCATCGACCCGCGTCGATGGTATCGACGCCGGAAGATATGCGTTGGATTCGTTTTGATCTCGATCGGATGGCTGGAGTTATTTGACGACCTAATTAGGGACTTATACCTAATGACGGCCGCCCACACGAGGGGAGGATCGGATTTTGCATTGCATGAGTGCCGAGGAAGGAGAAAAAGGAGAACGGAGGCCAGAAGCTCATCCCGGGTGATTCAGACGCTGCCGAAGACGAATTCCACCACCGACAGGCGGGGAAGCTCGTATTCTACGCCAAGGATCTACCGGTTCTTCTCCGTTCAGGGGTTTTCCCACTTGTTCCACGTTTTTCTTATGAATTCCCCTATTTCTACCATGTATTCGTGCGAGATGAACATGAGAGGCTAAACCCTCCATCTTTAGGACTGGGAGTAGCCCGGGAATGCATTGTATGACAATTTTATATTGATAATTCATATTTTCTCTCTCAAATCCGTGGTATAGATTCGTTTTCTCCATATATATTGTTATGCTTGATCACCATAATAATAACTTAATGCCCTTAATCACTTCGACAGAAGGATTAACGGTTGAAAAGAGACGAAATCTACATTAATCAATAAAACCCTTGACAAAGGAGTTGTAAAATTAATGGTGGGAACTGAGAGATCGTTTAGGGGAATGATTACTACGACGGTGGAATCAACCTAAACCTAAGTAGTGAGTTACACCACGACAGTGGGTAATTCTATTTTCAGGCCACTACCTGGATAGAGAGAGAAGAGTGAGGAATTATATAAAACCTAATGCAATGTTGACCCGCGGTGAAACTGCAATCCTAAAGATACCCTTTTGAATTGATTAAATTAACATTTAATTGATTGTTTTCTTTGTTTCATTTTATTTTCTTTTAATTTGGACAACAAACCTTACTTTGTTATTCGGCCTAGCTGATTGCGATTAGTTAGTAGAAGTCTCCAATAATTCACGTATCCCTGAGTTTGACTCGGGCCTCACAAAGGCCTATATTACTCGACGCGTATACTTGCGTTTAAGCGCGTAGTAAAATACACGTCAGGTCTGAAGCTTCCTAGGTTTGGTTGGTTACTACAAAAGATTCATTAAGAATTTCAGTGCTATAGAGTTACCCTAACCAAGTTGACTTGGAAAGGTGTTACTTTTGTCTGGGATGACAAGTTTCAACATTCTTTCTAGTTTTTGAAGGAGAAGTTGACCAATGCTCCAATGTTAGTGCTGCCATAGCAAGGGAAATGCTGCATCATCTTTGGTGATGCTTCAAAGAACAACCTGGGTAGTGTGCTTATGCATGATAATAACATGATTTCTTTTGCTTTGTGACAACTTAAGAAACACAAAGCGACTACCCGATGAATGACTCAGAGCTAGTAGTCGTGGTTGATGCCTTGAAGATTTGGAGACACTATATGTATGGGGAGAAGTTTCAAATATTCACCGACTACAAGAACCTTCATTATATCTTCTTGAAGCAAGAGCTGAATATGAGATAGAGAAGATGAATGGATCTGATCAAAGACTATGACTACACAATAGACTATCATCTAGGCAAGGTGAATGTTGTGGATGTTGCATTGAGTAGGAATTCATCTTTGTCATCATCTGCAAATGAGGCACAATTACACTCTATGGTGTGTCACAAGCACAACATGTTAGTGTCTCTTCTCTAGATGAATGCTATCTCTTTTGGTAGGATTGATAGCACAATTGTAGGTTAAGTATACCTTGATACAATAGATCTAAGATGCTAAAAAAAGTGATGTTGTGTTATAGAATATCAGGTCAGAGTTTGGCAACAAGAAGTGCAATGGTTTCCATGAGACATAAGAAGGGAAAATGTGTTTTCATAATAGGACAATGGTTGCGGATGTTGATGGCCTGAGAAAGATGGTACTGGAGGAAGCTCATTCCTGAATGTACACAATGCATCCTGGCAGTACAAAGATGTACCACCATATGAAGGAATTATATTAATGGCTAAGTCTAAAGCATGATGTGGTGAGGTACGTGGCTAAGTGTCTAGTTTGTCAGCAAGTCAAGGAAGAGCACCATAATCCTGCATGGACTTTACAATCTTTGCCAATACCGCAGTGGAAATGGGATCATATCACCATGGACTTTGTGGTTGGTCTTATTAGGACACCAAAGGTCATGATTCCATTTGGGTGATAGTTGATAGGTTAACCAAGTCAACTCACTTCCTTCCATTTAAGACGACATACACAATAGAGAAGTTGGAACATATATATGTTGATGAGATAGTTCGCCTGCATGGTATTCTAGTTACCATAGTATCTGATAGAGGTCCTCAGTTTACAAGTCGGTTTTGGAAACATATGCATATAGCTTTGGGAACACAATTGAGGTTTAGCACTACGTTCCACCCACATATAAATGGTTAGCCACAAAGGACCATTCAAACACTAGAAGATCTTTTGAGGGCACGTGTTGTGTAATTTCATGGAAGTTGGTATGTGCATATGAGTTTGATTGAGTTTCCCTACAACAATAGCTATCAAAGAAGTATAGACATGGCACCGTATGAGGCTTTGTATGGGAGACGTTATCGGTCACCCCTTTTTTGGTATGAGTCATGTGAGTATCAACTTTTGGGTCATGAGTTAGTGTAACAAACTATAGAGAAGATTAAGGTGATACAACAATAGATGAAGGCAGTTTAGGACAGACAAAAGTTGTATGCTGATAACCATCACAAACCGCTTGAGTTCCAAGTTGGATACCATGTGTATCTCAAGGTTTCCCCTTGGAAAGGTGTGTTGAGGTTTGGTAAGAAGGTTAAGTTGGTTCATAGGTTTATGGGACCATACCATGTCATGGCATGTGTTGGGAAAGTGGCATATAAGTTGGAGTTACCGCCAGAGTTGCACTAGCTACATAATTTCTTTCATGTCTCCATGCTGAGAAAGTGTCACCCTGATAAGAGTAGACATTGCAACCAGTGGAGGCTGAGTTGGAGGAGGATGTGTCTTATGCTGAGGGTTTGATGTTGATCCTAGATAGGCATGTACATAAGTTGAGGAAGAAGGATATAGCCTTAATGAAGGTGTTGTGGCAACACCAAGGTGTGGAGGAAGCCACATGGAGTTAGAGAATGATATGTGTAAGAAGTACCTATCTTTGTTTGCTTTGGATATCAAGGGAAAAATCCTTGTTAGGGGTATATGGTTGTAAGACCCATGACCTTGATTTATGGTTGAACTTACTTTCTTACTGTTAGCTCAAATATGCAAGTCTTAGATTTATAAACTTGAGCACTACCCCACAAGTATATGGGTGCATGTAGTAATTTCAAGATCATCCAAGGGAGCAGGGTACTGTTAGGTGCAAGTGTATGTGAGTTCAACAATCTAGATTGGTTTATAAAAGTTGTGTTTGGTTTGTGATTCCACTACTTAGAAGTTTAAAGAAATCTAAGAGAAGTAAACACTAAATGGATTTAGATCAGAATTTTTAGAGATCTTGGTCATAGGATTTCACTTCCATACCATTACTAACATGTAACCACGAAATTAGCATGCTAATTTAACTTTCAAAGGAGGTTGCCGTTGTCATACACCTCTTGATGATATGAGATGATTCTTATTTCAACATAACACTCCCGTGCTTATGTCAAAATTTGAACAACAACCTTAAATCCTCAACGTATACCAGCCACTCTCGTGGTCAAGGATTTATTTCCAAGAAGAACTGCCCCTTACTTCTCTACACATCCTCCCAAATTGCATAAAGAAGCATAAAACATGCATGTTTGATGGACAAGAAAACATATAAGCAATTTACACCATAGAAACTTTTGGAGAAGCAAATTAACTAACAATAGTTAAAAGGTATGAGTTCACATGAGAAATGGCATGGGAAGTACTCTCCCATGTCCAAGAAAAAAGGAACTACTCATACATAATGAAGTAATACAAGAATAAGCTACATATTTTAGAGTTTGAAACGATTAGAGAAGCAAAGAACAAGGAAAACCTAAGGAATGGAGAATGGAAAGGTAGAACTCTGGCTTGAGAAAAAAATTACATGCTCACTAGAGATTCAAATTGGACAACCTTCTCTCCCAATAGGTTTGGGTGAGGTAGAAAAAGCTCTTGTTGCGCTCCTTGAAGAAAAATGGAGAAGAATGGAGGTTTCCCCCCAAGAAACCACCTCGTTTCCCCCAAAATTGGCTCCTCCTTGCTTTGGTCTATTCTCTGGATGAAGAGTGCTTCAAAATGACAAGAGATAACCACTCCATATGAGTGTTTTTGTATTTAAAAAGGCGGTAATTTTTGAAATCTACATAATAGACCAGAACATGTCATGTTTGGATACAACTTAGTGTGTTTTCTTGTGTAACCGATGAGTAATATGCTTTTCTAAAGAGGGACACATCGTGTTGTTTGAGAGACACACCATGTAGTTGAGAGCTGAAGAAATCTGAGTTGAGGCTGATCAAGTCAGACACAACGTGTGGTAATTAACACATGCTGTGGAACTTGGTAGAACTTAGGAACATAACACTTGAACACACCGACATGCCATGCCTGAGTAAATACACACCGTGTAGCTACTCTTTAGCTGGAGATGTGAGTATCTGTAAACTTACACGGCGTGTTGTAATTAACAAACACCATGTTCTCTTCAAAATCTACAAGATCAACTCCATCAAGTATGCAAACTCTTCGGGGATCCAACTAGGGTCGGATTTTGGTTGGATTGGCCCCATTTCCTATAAGTATCTTGTACCTGTGATTACAAACATAAAGCGAGTAAAACAACTAAAAAATTGGGAAATCAAGTATGATTAGAGGCAAAATGAGGTACAAAATGGATTGAAAGTGTGCACCAAAGTGGTAAAAAGTATATACAAAATGTTCACCTCAAATCCCCCTAAGCTTGAACTACAAAAAGAACATGGAAATACAAAATGAAGAAATTGTCAAGCTCAGGAATCAATTAAATGAAATGGAAAATTTTGTTTGAAGACAATTCAACCACATACAAAAATTTATTGCAAGTAGCCATAGGATCACCTTGTACACTCAAGATTGAAGTTTATTCCAACAAGGATGCACAAATATAAATGGAAGAATCAACAAAGCAACATCATATATAATTTATATGACTATACCAAAGGAGTAGTGAATGTGCAACCTGTTTATCTCAATTGTAAAAGATGTAAGTTATGAAAACCAAATTAACCAAATAGTCCAACAATAACATTTTCACAAATAGATAAAAATTGAAGTGTGGGTTTCTGGCACTCGACAACTAATGCAGACTTATGCACACATAGAATGCTAGTTGGGGTTATTTAAACTCATTTAAGATGTAACACCTAACCATAACAACTAGATCAGACTTACACTAGGTTGGCATGCTACATAGGCAGTTTAGCCATATTTTATAGGGGTGAATACAAGAATTAGCCCATTATGATGAAGACGGAGTCCGGTTTCACTTTAGAACCACATGGCCTTAAAATAAATGATGCATGATTTGGTTTTATTCCTTCAAATTATGTTTCGACACAAGATGGGGCAAACAATTCAATCAAGGAAGGGATCTCAATCCAAACACAAGGAATATGCCTCAAATCATATAAACTTTCCACAAATAGAAACAGAAACTAGAACAATAACAAAAAATAAGATGATGAGAGGAAACTACAACTACATTACCAACCTATTGCTCCCCCTCTAAGCTTTACATTTGTAGTGTCCTCACTGGATATAACAAACTTAAGAGGTCAGGAACCGGGTACCTGCCATGGTGAATTAAAATGAAGGGCCAGTTCCCTCATCTCCAATTGGGAAATGCTGATGCAGAAGATCATTGTCATCAGGGATATCCATAGGGGTTTGCTCAAGATGAGGTGGAAGTGGTGGTGGTTGAGGCATGTTATAGTGGCCCTAGGAGATATGCCACATATCCATCCTCTGGAGCATGTTGTGCAGTCAGAGTAATGTTGGCTCATCACGTTGAAGTGGGCATCCTACTGATCAAATTGGCATTGAACATACCCATAAAGGTGTCAGATGTCATGCATACTCAAATTGTGCTATGTTTCTGTGGCGATGTAGGTAGGTAGGGGAAGAGCTGCAACATCAGTCGAAGTGTCAGCCTGGTTAACAGATGCAATCTTGTTAGCAAAATTGAATTTCCAATTTTCTTTGTTTGACAAGGTGACTACTTCTAGATCAAGAAGCTCAATGTATCCTTCTTGATCCTTAAAGTACTGCCTGAATTTGTCCTCATCCCTGAGATCTCTAGCAATCAGGCCAGAAGAGATAAGAAGCTTGAGATCAATTGGATTCCCCCTCGGATAGCTTCTAAACCTGTAAGCTCGACCTTTACTTTATGGCATATGTGAGTAATCAATCCTCCAATCATAGTGTCACCTGATTTTGCTTGTCTAAGCTCAAAGAGATGAAAGAGGATATAATAGCCAACATTGATTTTAAAGTTATGCATCATAGCCCACATGAAGAAAAGATCTTATTTCCCACATACACCCTGAATCTCTTTTCTAGAAAATACACAAGTACTAATGATCTTGTGTATATAACAGAAGATAGGGTTATGAATGTGGGTCGCACTAACTTTTATAGACTCATGAATGGGGTCATTAGTGATTTGCCTCCAAAAGTTGTCACGTCAAATTGCAAGTGGATATGACATTGATCCACCATAATGGCATTCAAAGAACTCATAGAATTGCTGGAAAGAAATCTTATAATTGCACCCAAGAAGTAGGAATGCAATGATAGAAAAAATCTCGTGTGGCTTTTTAGGATCATCCTCAACATGTAGGGTAGTAAGAAATTCATAAGTAATCCTAGGGTAAGTTTAGCTTACTGTGCAACATGTATACTTGAGTCCCAACTCTTCAAGCACTCTTAGGACTTCATCTTTGAAGCCATAGGCCTCTAGGGTCACTTCACACACAAATCTTGTAGGCAAGACCCTGTGGGTGGTTGTGGTTTGATAGGTCTTGTCCTCTTCCTTTGTGACATTGAACACAATGGAGGAGACGTAGGCTAGGGTAGAAGAAGATCTATCCCCCTAGTGGCACTTCTACGCTTGCTTGACGGGTGCTATTGGTTCTTTGTTGAGTTGCTGGAACAAGGGACACAACGTGTTCAAGGAGGGACATGGCATGTCTTCTATGCATGCAAGGCTTGATTATGAACATTCAGACATGTCGTGTCTAGGAAGACACATGCCGTGTGTTCCACAAAGAAGGTTAATTTGTAGGTTGAGGATGAAGGAGGTGTTATAGCGTGTAGGCTTCGATCATGCAATGTTCTCTAGTGCTAAAAGTGAGCTCTAGGTCAAGGAGAGTGAAGGGATCTCGATGAGCTTTACAGTGATTTTGACAGTGGAGCTTAGTGGAGGGATGTGTCTGTGCGCCAATGATGAGGGAGTTAATATGAGGGTTTCACAGTGGATCTGGTTGTTGGTATTGCTTGGACGTAGATTGCTGGTGATGAAAAAAAATAGGGGGAAATATTGAGGCAAACATGGGCTAGGGGGTGCACAACAATTGGGCGCACAATGTCTGAGCTCACTCTCTTGAACACGACATGGGAAAATAATTTGGGTGAAGAGAGTAAGTTTTATTTCGAGTTAAAACCCAAGTTCAAACTTACAAATGCATTCCAGGTTTGAAACACACATGCCATGTCATTACATTCATTTCAAACTACTTTTTCATATCTCTAGGTTGATGGGGACACGTCGTGTGTTAATATGCACACGTCGTACAACTTTCAAAGGACTCTTTCATACCTGTGATGTTGATGAGAACATTATGTGTGTTATATTACACACAAAGTGTAAGTTTTCAAAAAAATTGATGGCAAGGAATGAATGATGTGACATGGTGTGTGTACAATGTGCAAGATTCCAATATCTTGATTGAATAAATTTTGGGGTGATACACACCATGTTTAGAAAGGGACATGCTGTGTATACTGGATATTTTTTCTCTAAACCTTCTTGATTGATACAACACATTATGTTCAATGGAGGGAATGCCATGTTTGACTAAAATTATTTATATTGCAAGTTATTTTTCTTGATCCATCAACACCTGTAATAACAATGATATATACTTAATTAGGGTCTATATTATTATATTCATCCATGGAAAATCTATTTTATAAAGGGAAAGTTCTTGAGCAAATGCTTAAAATGAAATCTATCATAAATGTGGGGTCAACTCCCACAAGGTCCTCCAATTAATGTCTAGAGTGAGACTGGAGGCAACAACATCAAGCATCTGAGAGGGATCAAGGGGCTCCCTGGTCTATCTTTTCTCCCTTAGTGTATAGTTTGCAACGTTGACCGTTAACTTTGAATGAGGCTTCTTTTCCTTGTAGCTCCACAGTTACTTCAATAACAACATTGTGTTCAATGGAGGGCATTCCATGTTCCTGCAATAACATTGATATATACTTAATTAGGGTCTAGATAATTATATTCATCCATGGAAAATCTATTTTAGAAAGAGAAAGTTCTTGAGAAAATGCTTGAAATGAAATCTGTCATAAATGTGGGGTCAAATCCCACAAGGTCCTCCAATTAATGTCTGAAGTGAGACTGGAGACAAAAACATCAAGCATCTGAGAGGGAGAAAGGGGCTCCATGGTCTATCTTCGCTCCCTTAGTGTATAGTTTGCAACATTGACCGTTAACTTTGAATGAGGCTTCTTTTCCTTGCAGCTCCATAGTTCCATAGGGAAAAACTTTTAACACTAGGAAGGGGCCAAACCATTTAGAATGCAACTTTCCTTAAAAGAATTTGAGCTTGGAGTTGAATAGCAGCATTAGATGTTGTAACACCCAGGCCCACTGCCCAAGGCGTTAGTAGAGTTTTAGGAATGACGACTGGCCCCACAGACCACCACTAACCTTAAATACACACTTTGTCCTCACTCATGTGTAAGACGGGGTCAACTTCCTGACTGGTTACCCATCCTAGTACTACTCCAAGTTGAGCACACTTAACTGTGGAGTTCTTTAGTGATGGGCTTCCAGAAAAGGAAGTGCACCTTGGTGATATGGGTAGTCCAATCATTCCTTTTAAGATCATGTTATCCAAGGCCTCAAATCCTGGGACATTACAATCTCCACCACTTAGACTCTTGATGTTTGTGGGCCATTCTGGGTCTGCACTAAAATGGGGAAGAAAGTTATAAGGCCATATAGTACTACTCCAAGTTGAGCATGCTTAATTACAGAGTTATTTAGTGATGGGCTCTCAGAAAAAGAGGTTCACCTTGGTGATATGGGTAGTCTAATCATTCCTTTTAAAATCATGTTATCCAAGGCCTCAAATCCTAGGACGTTACAATCTGCCCCACTTAGACTCTTGATATCCTCACCAAGGCGCAACTATATGGCCTCATAGCTGTCTTCCCCATTTCAGTGCAGACACAGAATGGCCCATAGACACCCAACTCCCATGTGTGGCTACCAGTACAAGGGCGGCTCCATCTCGTCTCAATGGATAGCCCTTTCAAACTTTCCTAGACTACATGACCTAAGATTGGCATGCCACATGCCCATGTGGGCCCCACCTACTGGAGGGGAATTGACTTTGATACCATTTGTAACACCCGGACCCACTTCCCAAGGTGCTAGTAGAGTTTCAGGAATGACAACTAACCCCACAGACCACCACTAGCCTTAACTGCGTGCTTTGTCCTCACTCATGCGAAAGTCGGGGTCAACTTCCCGACTGGTCATTCATCCTAGTACTACTCCAAGTTGAGCATGCTTAACTATGGAGTTGTTTAGTGACGGGCTCCTGGAAAAGAAGGTTCACCTTGGTGATATGGGTAGTCCAATCATTCCTTTGAAGATCATGTAATCCAAGGCCTCAAATCCTAGGACGTTACATATGTCCTTTTTTGAAATCTTTTGCATGAATCCTCTTATCATGCCATGCCTTTATTTTTTTATTATAGATTTTAACATTTTCATATGCATTTAATATCAACTCTTCTATCTCTTGGAGTTGTAGCAACCTTCTTTCTCATGCTTTATTTATATCATAGTTGAGAAATTTGACTACCCACAATGTTGTATGCTCAAGTTCTACAGGTAGATGACAAGACTTTTCATAGACCAACTTGAATAGAGTCATACCAATAGGGGTTTTTGTAAGATGTCCTATAAGCCCATAATGCATCATATAGTTTCAATGCCCAATCTATTCTTGAGTTAGACACTGTCTTCTCTAATATTGCCGTCAATTGTCTATTTGAAACCTCAACTTGCTCAGAAGTTTGTGGATGGTATGGTGTAGAGATCTTATGGTTGACACCATATTTTCTCAGTAGATTTTAGAAATTCCTCTTATCAAAATGACTTCCTCCATCTAAGATGACTGCTCTTAGAACACCAAATCTTGAGAAAATGATCTTTTTGAACAACTTCATCACTAATTTTGCATCTAGAGCTTGTCTGGGAATTTTCTCTACCCACTTTGATACATAGTCATATGCCGCTAGGATGAACTTGTAGCTGCATGAAGAGAGAAATGGGCCCATATAATATATGCCCCATACATAAAAAACTTCAATCTCAAGAATTGAGTTCAGTGGCATCTTGTCCTTCTTTGAAACCCCCTAATCCTTGACACTTGTGACACGCTATAATGAATGCATGTACATCCCAGAATAGAGTTGGCCAAGAAAATCCTGCTTGTAGAATCTTAGTTGAAGTCTTATCTCCTCTAAAATGTCCTCCATTAGGAGAGGAGTGACATTTTGAAACCACACTTGGAATCTCCTCATTGGAAATGCATCTTCTAATCAGTCCATCTGCATGTTGCTTTAACAATAGGGGATCATACCAATAGTAAAATTTGACATCACGAAGGAACTTATTTTCTATTGATAGGTGACATCAGGAGGAAGGCATCTGGTGGCTAGATAATTTGCAAAGTTAGAAAACCATAATGTCACAAATGAGGTTACTGCATACAACTTCTCAATGGGTAGATTGTCATTAATAGGACATTTGTATTTGAAACTTATGGAGAGGCATGGAATATGATCAACAACATTCATTTCTGTCCCCTTGTTGTCTTTGATTTCCAAATCAAATTCCTGTAACAATGGTATCTACAAGATAAGATGGGGTTTGGCATCCTTCTTGCTCATGAGATATCTAATTGTATCATGGTATGTATGTATGATGATTTTGGACCCCACAAGATATTGTCTGAATTTATTAAAAGCATAGACTATAGAAAGCATCTCCTTTTTGTATTGGCATAATTGGTTGCATAATGAATGGCATGAAGCTTATTATCTTGACTTTGTCCTAAGACTTCCCCTATGGTGTAATCACTAGCATCACACATGGTTTCAAAAGGAAAATTCCAGTCATGTAGTTGAATGATGGGGGATGAGAGCATCCTTCAATATCTAAAAGGCTATTTTGCAATATTCATTGAATATGAATTCAACATCTTTAGCTAACAAGGAGCAGAGAGACTTTCCAATTTTTGAAAAGTCTTTAATGAATCTTATATAGAACCATGCATGTCCAAAAATCTTTGAACCTCTTTCACAGTTGTTGAAGTTTACATATTCTCAATGGATTGCACCCAACACTAAAGAATATCTTTGTTTGGTATATAACATTGATACTTTGCTAGAGGAAGACAAGACCACTCTTGAACAAGATCTTGATGATCTTTAAGGTGAAGAAGACAAGTATGACTCAATGATTGATCTCAATGAATAAAGTTCTAAAGTTGCATCAAACTCATCATCCAATGAAGTACCAACTAGGAAGAAGGTCAACCTTGTGCTCAAATGGGAGAAGTTCCATTTTATGGTACAATCTGGGGTTGTATTTTTTCACATCATCTCAATCGATGGGATTGCGGTTCATAAAGAAAAAGTGGAATTCATAACATCATAGACACAAAATACTAGAGCTTCCTCTCCAACTCTGATAGTTAGTTTTCCTTCTCTAACGTACATAATACAACCTACAGTTATAAGGAATGGTTTCCCAAATAGGATTGAATTTTTTGAATCTTCATGCATGTATAGGACTACAAAGTCACAAGAAATGTAGAACTTTCCTATCTGCACAGGGATGTCTTGAAAAATCCCTCTAGGATATTTAATTGAAAGATCAACTAACTGTATTGTCATGGAGGTTGGTTTGAAGTCTCCCAAATGTAACTTTTTCCATAGGGAAAGGAATTAAGGTGATACTAGCACTAAGATCAATTAAACCTTTGTCAAAAATTGAATTATCAAGTTTGAAAGGGAGAGTGAATGCACCTAGATCATCAAGTTTTTCTGGAAAATGGTTCTAGATGATATAACGTATTCTTTCTTCTGGCATCACTGTTTCATTTTTTTAGACCTCCTTCCTCTTGTGATAATGTCTTCTAAGAATTTGTCATAAGAAGGCATTTCAACTATCACTTCAACTAAAGGAAGGTTCACATATAACTTTTTCAAGATGTCCATAAACTTGTTGAACTTAGCATCATCTTTTGTGTTAGAAAACATGTAAGGGAAACAAGTATTAGGCTTGCAAAAATAATCACCTTGTTGTGAATTTATAAAAGTTTTTTTCCTTTGGTTTTCACCAGTCTCTTTCATAGTTGTGTCAATAACTTATTCAAATTTCCTTTTTGAAGGTGGTGAGGATCCTCCTATCACCACCACACTCTTAGCATCACAGACTTGCATATCTCTTTAGTATTCATCTCCGGTTGGTTGGACAAGGAGCCAAAAGGCGTTCTTTGATTAGCTAGAGCTTGTTGAGCAATCTGGTTCTCCAACATCTAGGAATGAGTAGTAATGTCATCCACCTTGGAAGAAAGTTCTTGGATGGTATCTTTCATAATATGACTGTGTTGGTAAAACTCCTCATTTTGTTTCAATAGAGTGAAACAAAACCTTCAAGAAGAGACTCCAAATTGGACTTTAGTTTTTGTTCTTGTTGGTTGAAGTTTCCATTGATGTTGTTGTTGAAGCCTGGAGGATTGTTTCCCATTGGCGGCCTACTCCTCAAATGCAGTGTATGTTGACCTTATGCTTGTTGAGGAATTTGAGAACTATTGTTTTGGTAGGAGAATTTTGCATGATCGTGCCAGCCTGGTTTATAGGTATTGGAATATGGATTCTATAGCTGTCTATTTCCAAAACTTCCTACTGCATTGCATTGCTCCACGTTCTCCTTCAGATGGGATGAAAGAAGTGTATCTTGAAGAAGCTACTTGTCACATGGCTTCATTTGCATCACATATCAGATTTATCAGTTGATATGGTTGAGCACTCAACCTCTCAAACTTTTGAGTCAAGACATCTAGCTTTGCAGAAATCAGAACGACTTCAATAACATGGATACCTACTTTTTTCCCTGAAGCAACATAAGGTGAGGGTAGCTGATTACTCCTTTTAGAACTCCATCGACAATGGTTAATTGCTATGTCTTCAATTATAACATATCCTTCATGTAAGATTTGTTCATTAGAGCTCCATTGGCTGCAACATCTATGAAAATCCTGGTATTATAGTAAAGCCCATTAAAGAATGTTTGAAGAAGCAACCCATAGCTTAGACCATGGTAAGGATAAAGATGTTTAAGATCTTTGAATCTTTCCCATGTATCATACAAAGTCTCTCAATTTTGTTGAGTGAAGTTGGTTAGTTGGCTTTTCAACTGAGTCATCTTGCTTGGTGGGAAGTACTTGGATAATAAAGCTTTAAGAAGTTCATACCATACGTTGATGGAGTTCCTTAGCAAAGAAGAGAGGCAAACCTTGGCTCTGTCTCTCAAAGAAAAGGAAACAAAAGTAGGCGTATACCATCAAGAGTAACACAATTGATCTTGAAGGTGTTCAGATATTCCAAGAATTCAGCTACATGAAGGTTGGGGTCACTACTATAGACCATGTATTTGGTGTCGGTTGTTTAACCCCTTTTACTGACGGTTCTCAATCGACGCCTATGTGGGCACCACTAAAGGTCGAACTCTTCGACGTTTGTTTTATAACCGACGCCAAAAGGGTTCACGCCACAAAAAGGGAGCCATCTAGGACACTTTCTGCGTCGGTTTGCAACTAAATAACCGACGCCATATTTCCAGACACCACGGTCGTGCTTCCCTGCATGGCCGTGTTTAGTACTATAGGCATCATTGTTATACTATTAACTGATGCCATTTCCACCACGGCCGTGCTTTCCTACACAGTCGGGTTGTTTTTCACATTAGGCGATAGTTTTTATCCAATAACCAACGCTGTAAGCCTTTGATGACGATGTTCTATAAATAACCGATGCCTATGTTTTAATTTTTTTTCTTATCAGTTTGCAGGCATGCTGTGGCTGGTCAGCAGGATGAGAACCTATAGTTTAGTTTTCTGAACTGCAGGTTTACGACATCCATTGATATCAGCCTACAAATAGGCCACAAACGTGCAAAATCAACATATATACTTTTCACACAAGTAGATACATTCAGACATCAATTCAATTCTCACATTCACACATGTAGAAATATTCAAATAAATGTAGAAACATTCAGACATGTATAAACATTCAAAAATATTCATTTACAAAATATCATTCAACATCACTATCAGCATCCCAATTATATTTTACAATCGCCACTGTTTGTATGGCTCTTGCCCATTCTTCTTTTACTTCATTTAATACTTCCATCGTATATGGAGCATGCACATCTTTTAAGTATTTACCTATAGTGTGGTCAATTTTAAACACCTGCAAAGAGAATGATGTATATATATAAGTAATAATATAAAAATAAGATTGATATATTTCATACTAACTAATGATACTATATATAATACCTCATGTATGGTATTGATGTCAAATGCGGCATATTGGATAATCATCTGCATAAATCGCATCACATAGTATGCGCATGCCCAGCCGTTGTCTTGTGTAGCATACTATAAATTGAAACATACAAAATATTAAAAAATACAACTAAGCACAGTTCACATAAATAATATATACATTGGAGTCGGGAACTTACTTTTATGTTCTCCCAAATTATTGGCTGGTTCTTTCTCCTTGGGACCTTTCCTCCAACATTTTTGAATGCATCTAAACCCCTACATGTTAATGTAACACAGTAAATTGCATAATTAAATAGTAATGTAATAACAGATGTTAACGGATATAAAAATGAAATATTTCTCACCAGAATAATGGCATTCTCATTACGTGTCCAATTTTAGTATTCAATGTACTCCCCGCAGGATCTAGATAATAAATAGTGAATGTCCCGGGGAGAATAACTAGTAACTCCCAATGCCTACCGCTAGAGGTAAAAAAGTTAAAAATTAATTACTCAAAATCCAGAATAAAAATGGAATTTTCTTAAGTCTAAATTATAAATAAAGTAAACTTACTTGACGTTGAATGGAGCTATTATTATCGTCTTCTTTTACTGACCGAAAATTGTAAAAGCATCTATACAGTATTGTTGAACACTATCAGGGTCTTTAGCTACCATACTAATCAATGATGGAATAAAAAATCCCACATGATCAAATGCAAATTGTTTGCATTGATTTTCGACTAAGTAGCTGCAAAACATGTATTACGTATGCATTAATATATAAGAAACCAAATCACCAAATCTTACACAAGGTATATGGATGTATAAACAAGATCTCACCTTATCCATGTCTCTATCATTGATGTATTCAGCCAATCATACATAAACAACTCAATAATATCTTGTATAAATAAAGAGCTTTCGTATGATTGACCTGCATAATTCGCTTCTAAAGAAACAATTATAGGGCAATGTATATTATGTGCCCATAGCCAACATGCCATTCCCCTACAAGCAGGACCTAATAGGTATTTTAGGTCAGTTGGAACCCAACTTGGTAATGTAGGAAGTGGAGGTGGAGGCCTAGGTGCTCCGGGTGTCTTCTTTTTAACCTGTATATATAATTTCAGATCAGTTGACCTCATATATACACATTAACAATCTAAAGTAATGTAAATTTATCTTACAATTTTAGTAGTGTAGACGACATCTACTTTGGGCCACAATATCACCCCGCCCTTCTGCCTCAGCAAGTGTATCAATATCCAGGTGGGGATATGTCAATGTAGCTTCCCTCCAATCGGGTAATACACGTATCGGGCTCACACGAACGTAGCCCTGTGGCATTGGAGTCCCGTGAAATGTTGCCCCAGGAAGGGACGGGTAAGCCTGCACCTCTGTAACAATATAGTCTTGTATTCTTATGCGGCATGGCTTCAATGCCTACAAATTTACGTAAAGAATATTATACATATATACATATCATCTTGAAAACATATCATCTTGAAAAGACTAGCTACAATGTCATAAAAAATACTTACAGTAGACGTGTTAGGCGGTGGGTCTACAAGATTACTCTCAGTCTATGCATCAGGAGAAGAGTGGGTTGCCATAGGCTGATTGGAAGCCTGAGATGCCTGCCACTACACTATTTCTTCCTTGACCTTCTTAGCAACTATATCATTGACCTTCTTAGCAACTATATCCTCGACTCTCTTATTATCCTATACATGGATAAAAGAAACATTAGCTTCTTATTATTGAATTTCCTTTTGCAGTAACATTCTAAAAAAAGAATATGTTAACTCTTCTTGTGAAAGTCCCACTCTGGGTTTGCACTGGGATGGCCCAAAGAATGCTTTGATGCCCACACCAGCGCCTGCACCCCTAACACATCCAGGATGCTCTGGGTTACCCAGAGCAACTGTCAATTCATCCCTTGTACCCTGAGGGATGAACATTCCTTGTTTCCTCTGCTCGTGCAACTCCCGCTAATCACCATCAATAGAAATTGGTAAGTTAACACCACAAATAATCAATATTCAAACGATTGCTCTAAGAGTTGTATTTTACCATTTTCGTAGCCGCCTCAGCAGTTACGGGCTTCTTTATTTCACCCTTCTTGTTTTTCCTCCCAGCTATCCAGACATCATGGCGAGGCATGGGTGTGGCACATGTAGTAGAGGACTCCTGAGTAGTAGCAGACTCTGCTTGTAGTCTTTGGCGAACGCTTGCATAGCCCTTTGGACCCAAAGTGTGGTCATGCACATTCAGTGCACGCCTTGCTTTTTGCGCCTCACTGAGGGCCTAGTTAGTATGCACATTAATGATTTGGTTAGTAGTACTAAATGTTAATCTTGAATAGGTGAATACAACGTATATTAATAAAATTGGGAGTGACGCCTAATACCTTGAATTCTTCAGATTTTCTTGAAGCAACAAACGTGTCCCAATCTTCTTTGTCCAAGAAGTTCACTATTCAGGGGCTGACTTCTTCTTCTTATCACCATCTTTTATGTATTCTCTGTTGACATTTGTCCTATAGTTCCTTAGCATCTTTCCAGCGCGTTGCATCACGCTTTTACGATGCAGCTTCTCATCCAATGCAAACAGATTCTGTAAAATAGAATTGTTATTAACTAGTATCGAAAAATAGAATTGCAAATAATAGAATTTGTAATCTACAAAATAGAATTGCAAATAATAATAACTCACGCATAAATCCTTCCATATCAAGTCTTTCTTTGCCTGAGGAACTTTATGCCAATTATCATATTTAACACCACAATGGCTTCGAGTGACAACCCCAAGATAGTTTACAAAATTATTGCTGTTCACTCCAATTGCATTTCCTCCATTATCAAACTCCACAACCAATCTGGATCCACTACCACTTAGTGCTATTAACTTCTTCAACAGAGTGATGCCCCTTTTCTTGTTAAGTGTTTGGTGATGCGCATCAAGTTCCTCCAGTGCTTCAGTGGGTACATGTGCATCATCAACCTAAAATTTGACAAAAATAAACACACTGAATTATCCCAATATAGAAATATGGGATATATGACATAACTAGAAGATAATGAATTTTATCGAAATACATGATATGTTTTTTAGAACTTACATTGGTATCCTGGACATGCTCATCATGGAAAACATGCTCATCATGGACTTCATGCTCATCATGGACATCATGCTCATCATGGTCAGCCATTTGAAAATGTCATTAAAAAGGCAAACATTTAGCATTTGTATTAACTAGAAGATAATGAAACATCAAATCTGAAAATGATATTGATATTAAAAAAGCAAACATTTAGCTTCAATAAAAAAATATAAACATGCGTGCCTCTAAAATTGTGATCTTTTATCAATTAACAATCCTTCATTGTGATCTTCGCGCACATATAAGTCATCATTAGCTTCAATATTTTGTGGAGTTGGCAACAACAAAAGGGCATAAACAACCGATGCCAAAGACATGTTCTGTAGTAGTGAAATTCAAGGCATAAACACATGTGATGTCATTCTGATATATAATAAATGTGTACCACCTATCCCATCCTTGAACACCTAATCTCACTAGTAAGTGTATAATGTGTATTGGGTTTTCAAGAAAATTTCGGCAGCATTTCCCCGTTGTTCTCTAAGTACATATGTACTTAGAGAACAAACGGGGAAATGCTACCAAAATTTTCTCGAAAACCCAATACACATTATACACTTACATCCTAAGTGAGATTAGGTGTTCAAGAACAGTCCCAAACTGGGGACTATCCAAGATTTACTCCTAATGAGTAAATCTTGGATGGGTTTTTACGCCAATAAACACAATAATAGATAGGTACATGTTAGGGTTTCATCAAAATTAATGTTAGGGTTTCATCACAATTGATGTTAGGGTTTCATAAATGTTAGGGTTTAATCAAATCAAATTAAGATGCTAGAATGGACAAGTTTAAATCTTATTTCAACATGCATCAAAATTTACTGGACAACACGGCCGTGGTAGGCCAACACAGCCACGACCGTGCTTGCCCTTACCAACAGCAAGCACGACCGTGGTTGTGTTGGCCTACCACGGCCGTGATGGACAGCAAGGCCGTGGTAGGCCAACAAAGCCACGACCGTGCTTGCTATTGGTAAGGAGCTATGGAGAAGGAAAGCTACGGAGAAGGAAGCAAAGAGGCTAGGGCTACCTGGAGCTAGCGTGGAGAAGAGCGGCGGTGACCGGTGGCAACAGTGGCGGTGAGCAGGCGAGTAGGCGAGCAGCAGCAGACCGACGGCGGCAGCAGAGTAGACCAGTGGCAGCGGCAACAGAGCAGACCGACGATAGTGAGCAGCAGCAAACTGGCAGTGGCAGCAGAGCAGAGCAGACCGGCGGAGGTAACGATCGTCGGGAAATTTTAGGCAAGCGGCGATCACAACAAACTATCGCAATGAAACAGGAAGGAAGGGGAAGAGATGGGTGATACGGGTCTATTAAGTTTGTCAACAATGTCGGTTATCTGGAAAACCGATTCCTTTTACCTTTAAGCGTCGGTTGATATTAAAAGACCGACGTCCAATTAGACAATCTTTGCCCTAAATTATTTGGCGGGAACCATTATCAGCGTCGGTTTTCAAAAGGATAACCGACGCCTATATTGGAACTTTTTGTGCAAATTTCCATCTTATATAGGCGTCGGTTATTAGTTACAACACCGACGCTGTATGTGCTACTTTGGGGCAAAAAAAATTTTCGCTCGAAAATTGGATTTCACGGGCGATTTTAGGCGTCGGTTTGTTTTACCCAGCCGACGCTGAATACAAAGCGGTACCCGTGTCTGGCTGGTCTTCGAATATAGACATCGGGGTTCCTAAATATCCGAAGTTGAATATTATAGGCATCAGTTTTGGTAAAGAACCGACACCCAGAAAAGTGACACTGAATGCTGTTTCTGTAGTAGTGGGTCTTCCATGGGAGTCCCTCCAAATCGGTTTTGCTAGATCATCTACATTATTGTAGGGATGATTGATAAGTTATTTGCCTCGATCTATGGGTTGATGATATCCCAATTGATGTTGATTGTAGCTGGAATGACAAAATCCTTAAGAGGATGGCCGTCTTCCATGATTGATTCTTAACTGTTTGATGAACATGGCATTAAAGAATGAAGTGATGATGGTTGAGAAACTTCCAAGCTTGGAGAGTCTTCATTCCTCCTTGCTCATCTACAGCTGCTAAGAGCAAACTTGATTTCTGTGTCTAAATACACAGGTGGTTGAAGACCACATTTCGAATGTCGCATCCGGTCCTACAAATTCACAAGTAGTGAAAACACTTAATAAACAATGGAAGATAAGATAGATGATATAAATGACGGTGGAGTGATGAAATAGGGGGTAGGTGATCTACCTTGCTTACTAGTTAACACCTCTTACTCTAACAGAAATATACCGATGTTCCCCGAAAACAACCCCAAAAACTTGTTAGCTCAAATATACAAGTCTTAAATTTATATACTCGAGTACTACCCTGCAAGTATGTGGGTGCATGTAGAAATTTTGTGATCGTCCAAGGGAGCATGGTACTGTTAGGCACAAGTGAATTAGAGTTCAACAATCTAGATCAGTTTACAAAAGTTGAGTTTGGTTTGTGATTCCACTAATTAGCAATTTAAAGAAATCTAAGAGAATAAAAAACTAAATGGATTTAGATCAGAATTTTAAGAGATCTTGGTCATAGGATTTCACTTCCATACCATTACTAACATGTAACCATGAAATTAACATGCTAGTTTAACTTGCAACGGAGGTTGCCGTCATCATACACCTCCCTATGAAATGAGACGATTCTCATTTCAACATAAAACTCCTGTTCTTATGTCAAAGTTCAAACAACAACCTTAGATCCTCAATGTATCCCAACCACTCTCGTGGTCAAGGAATTGTTACCAAGAAGAATTACTACTTACTTCTCTACACATCCTCCCGAATAGCATAAAGAAGCATAAAACATGCATGTTTGATGGCCAAACAAACATACAAGCAATTTACACAATAGAAACTCTTGGAGAAGAAAATTAACTAACACAAGTTAAGATGTACGAGTTCACATGAGAAATGACCTGGGATATACTCTCCCATGTACAAGACAAAGGTAACTACTCGTCCATAATGAAGTAACACATGAATAAGCTACAAATTTCAGAGTTTGACATGATTAGAGAAGCAAAGAATAAGGATGTGATGACTTGGATTTTCTCTCTCTTTTAACTTATGTACATCTTAACTTATTAGATTCTCTAATGTATTCAATAACCTTCCTCACCCTCAATTTGATGACTTTGACTCTCTTTATGCTCAATTGGAGGTGGATTTGACTAAATATTTTTTGTACTTATATATGCCTTTAATTTGAGCTTTGAACTAAGTGCCATTCTTATTATGTGATCAACTTGCAATAAAAATTTAACACATTAAATAAACTCTCCTTGTTATCAAATGTATTTCATGTTTTTGAGAACTCAATTATGAATCCAACGGTTCAAAAAACACCTCAATTGGATCATCAAATCTTGAATTATGGCCAAGCAAAGTTCAACAAAAAATTTTCATTGGGAGAAGTCACATCTGAGAATAAACCCAAGAAAAAACTAGAGGCCACCTTGCTCTGGAACCTTGAATTTGTTGCTTCATTATCCTCAGTGGGCCAAAATTGGGCGCGTTACCCAATTTTCCCCCCATTACTTTGCCATGTCATCAATCCATCCTTATATTTGTTTCAACATATCCTGATCGTTGGTTTCTGATGCCATGGATCAACCCTCAATTGAATGGCTGGGGGTTATCCCCTACCTCTGTATAGGAGATCAACACCAATGGTGCTAGCTCACCTAACCCCCACTTTGCTCCACCCAATCCCTTTTGTTCCCACCCTTTTCTACGAGCTTGGCTCCCTCATCCACTTCCTTTCCCTACCTTCTTAATTTCTCCTCTATTTATTGGTGATTTCACACATCCTATAGGGATTTTCCCATTCTTCCTTCACCTACTGCCATGGAATCACCACTGTAGGGCCTTCCTTGGGTCTTCTTCATCTAGACTTCGGTAAAAACTTCTGAAGATACCTTCAGGCTCGGACGGAGGATGCACACCTTGATGGGCCCTTGCCTTGTGCTCTGGGCGACTTCCACCCATTGTGGTACCCCCCATAGTAGGTAGCTCCATCGCAACTACTAGTACAATGCCCGAGCACACCCACAAGGAGTGAAGACAATGAGCCGACAGTTGGATCTCAATCCAACACACATCACACAAATCATCTACCTCATCCTATCACCCTCTCTCTCTGCTGCGTCGACGCCCATTAGCCAACCAAGAGATGACACACACACCTGGGCCCCATGCTTCTCTACTGCATGGAAGTACACTCACCAGGGGACACTCATGTTTGCCAACCATCAGCAGCTCCCACACTCAGTCACCACTCAATGCCCTGCACTGTGTGCACCATTGCCCTCTGTCTCTCCCTCGCTCGAGGCAGACTTGCTGCCGAGTGGAGCTACACTAAGCTGCCCAACATCACGCCCCATTTGACGCTACTACCCTGGGCCAACCCTCAGGTTCTAGGAAAGGGAGTGTGCCCAGTGGACCGGCTAAGGGCCAACCCTCTAGCGGCCTCCTCATGGGCCCAAGAAGCGACCTATTCAAGGTTTTGTCACCACAAAAATCAATTTTTAAGGGTATGATCAGACCCTCATAATTCTTAGACATCTTAACCAAATGCCATTATATAATATATGATTTTATTCATAAAAATTCCATCTTGACAATGGAACTATCATCTACTACAATTTGTGCTCTTATCATCCCTTTTTTTCTTCTAAAGAAGTCACTTATATAATCTTTTAAATGGTGATTAGTGTCCTACATGCTCCCCTTGTTCTAATAGTGATATATAACTCTATATCCATGAAAATTAGTAATATTAGCTTACTTATATTGTTATTTAGGTCCTAGACCATCTAAATTAACCCTAATGATAATCTATGACTACCTTTGACCTAAAAATGGCTCATTTATCTGCATACATGATATGGCTTGATCAAGTTTGGGAGTTTGGCTTAATTTTTCATCACCTAACCTTTTAATCTCAAAATTAATAAAGTCTTGTACCTTTTTAACCAATGGATCTACTGTGATCCTATTTATCTTGATTGATGGATTCATGTTGTACCACGTGCTACATGTTGTGACTTTTATGGACTTTAGCATCTATATCTTCAATCTTATGCAAGTATTGATCAATGAAGATTAGAATTCTATTTATGACTTCAAATCAGTAATGTTTGTGACTTAGATCACCATGCTCGTTCACTTGACCTGATTGTCACTTTAAGACTCAAAGGACCTACTTTGTACACTAATTGATCTAGTATGATTAGTTATGATTGTCCATACTTAAACCATGATAATAATTTAAATCTCATGCTTTCCGTACATCTAAATCAAACTTGATTTTAGTTTTATACCTAATATAATATGGATGGTTCACCTAGATCTAAGACTTAAGGTTTACACTTGTGTTATGTGGAATCATTTCATATATGTTTGGAACTTTGGAAACTACATTGGAGCTAAGAAAAATCTATATCTCAAGAAACATCCACATGACTCATATGATGTTTAGATTATCAAAATTCTATTGATCTAGGACAACATGTTATATTCTTTGCATCCTAGGTCCCCTTGGGATGGACCATCTCTAAAGATCCTATTAGATCTTGTACTTCACTCGTAAGGTATGCTTAATCTCTTGACCCTACTATGGTATTGGATTTCTTGTATGTATGTTTGTATTAATGCTTATCTAGATAATTACTTGTTTGACCTACTTGTTCCATATAATTAGTATGTTCATTTTTCTTGAAATATGTTGAAAAAATATCGAACATAAGTGAACCTGTCCATTATACAAACCTTGTGTACCTTCCTATATTCTCAGGGTAAGGGCATAAGGTTGGGCACCTTACTTGAGATGTCAAGATAAAGAGGGCCATGTTGATAAGAGGGTTGGTTAATCTTGATCACCCTTACAGACTGTTCCAATGGGAAGCTGGTCAATGGCAATGATATGTTGTTGAGTATAATGGAAATACACTTAAAACATACTTTATCTAAAATAATATCATTAAGTGTTCTTGTTTCTAATTATTTCTTATATGATTTTTCTATCCAAGAAACTTTTATACTACTCTAAAACTATTTACATGCCATTTCATATAGCGTACTTAATGCTTTAGCATTAATATATCATGTTTATCAATTTTTTAGTTGCCAAATGAAGATCTACTGCACTCAAGGCTCTAAGATCTAGAAACGAATCACCAATGGGTACACTTGAATATTAAAATGGGTACACATCTCTTATCTCCATGTTTAATATCTTGTTATCTCTTACCTTGTTCTTGTTTGTGATTTTAGTCATGCATATGTTATGTGATTCATTCTAGGGACATACACCCAAGTCCACTCACCTTTGGCCGTGTAGGCATTAGGACTGTGGACTTAGGGTAACAAACAATTCCATGAAAAATGGTATCAAAGAAATCACATATCCTTTGTAAATCTTTAACAAGCCAACTCCACTTACCTTAGATTATCTTATAGAATCTCATCTCTTCTTTAAGGACTACCCAAAGCCACCCATTAGATGATTAGTTAGCTTATCATCTCCTCATGTTATTCTTCTACTCGTGACTATCAATCACATGATCTCTCAATTATGGGTTGCTTATGTATGGGGAAATACTAAAAGTTGAATGAAATGGTAAAAATCTGAGTAACATAATGATGATGCCATGATCTGACCTTAAATAGAAAACTCAATTATGACAATGAAAGTACTCTTGTAGTTAAGCACTCATGTATTATCTCTCCGATTATGTTAACTCGACTCTACCAAATCTAGACTACACGCTTTCTATGGTTGAGGTAAATGATAATAATCTTGATATGATGAGATAAGGATTATACTTGCCTAATACCTCATGTTGGATGAGGTCCCTATTTGATTAAGTCCATGATGCCCTATTTTTGACCAAACCTCAAACATGATCAAGAAAAATTCTTCCTTATTTTGATATGTACCATGATTATGTCTTGAAATGAATAAGCTCTTGGACTCTCAAAATCATGATGAAAGACTTTGATACAAGAAGGATCTTCCCTAATGATTTCTATGGCTCTTGGTGATATCATATTTGAATTATACGATGGACATGTATCTCACTCTTGTGCTTTTATGCTCTACCCTTGGAGTGCCCAATTTGACATATTGATTTCCAAAATATACCATTACCTTAATCAAGAAAGGAAGCGAACATGATTATGACCTTAATATTGCAAAAACAAATCTTGAAACATGGTTTCTCTATTACGACCTTGATCTTGCAAAATTTTAAAACATGGTTTCTCTATCATGATCTTGATGTTTGACTTGTGATCTTGTGATGTAAAATTTGATAATTTGATACTCACCCTATTTGGATATGTTTGATGACTCATGATTAAGATGGAGTAATGCATTAGGTTAGGGTGGTAGTTGACTTATGACTCCCCTAACATAGGTCACATCACTATTTTGACTGCCTCTAAATTTTCATCTTAATGATTATTTAGAGTTTGGAGAGGTGACCCCTTCCAATCAATTATGACTTCTTGACCTAAGTCTCTAATGGGTTAGACTCATGATAATACTGATACTCAATCCTGCATCTTGATTGGAAGATGATCTTGAAATATGATGATGTTGACTATAGTTAGTGGTTAAGTTCCTATAAAGACCTAGGTGAAGATCATTCATTATCATTGAATACCATGAAAATGAACTTGATACTGATATCTCAAATATTGCTTGAATCATGCTCAAAATGTTGCTGGATTATTGTTTGATTTATGTATATAGATAAATGATCACCCTAAGGTCTACCTAGGAATCTAAACCCTAGCCTCAAAGTGTTTAGACCTATGACCTTCATGTCCAAACTTGACTCCCGATATTGAATAATGAAATCTTGACTCATGATTAATGATGGTGATATTGATCAGACTCCTATGATTGTCCTATTTGGATCTTGAGGTCACTCTCGATATATGATTCGTGACTTCTATGTTCTCAAATATCAAAAATATGAAATGATGATTATGTTAGCTCACTTGATTTATGACTTAGAGTTAAGCTCCAGTGTGGACTAGGGTGGGCCCTTCCATCAATTTTGAGCACAAAATTATGATGTTGAAATATGATGTTTGTCTCAAATTATTGAATATGAAATCTCAATTTTCATTATGGGTGAATTGACTTAATTTTGGGGACAAATTTTCTTTTAAGGTGGGGAGGATGTGATGACCTGGATTTTCTCTCTTTTAACTTATGTACATATTGACTCATTAAATGCTCTAATGTACTCAATAACCTTCCTCGCCCTCATTTTGATGGCTTTGAGTTTCTTTATGCTCAATTGATGAGGTGGATTTGACTAAATATCACTTTGTACGTATATATGCCTTTAATTTGAATTTTGAACTAAGTGCCATGCTTATTATGTGTAATCAACTTACAATCAAAGTTGAACCAATTAAACTATATTTTTTACCAAATGTATTTCATATTGTAGAGAATTTAGTTGTGAATCCAATGGTTCAAAAATCACCTCAATTGAGATTTTTAGTATGTAACATTGCACGTTTCCCTCTCTAGGTTTCTCTGACCTCTCTCTTGAGTAAGGGCGATCTATGGTGGGTGCTGCCCAGGGCGGGGTGGGTTCCTCCACCTTGTCCTCCACCTTGGCTGCTTTCGGTTGTTGGGGTGACCTGTCCACGGATGTCACGGTGGGTCGGGGATGGTCTTCCGCGGTGGCCAGGCCATTAGTGGTAAGCTGTAACCTCGCCCCAGTTGCTGTGGGGGGGGGACCCTAAAGGGCCTAGCTTTAGGGCGGATGATGGGCAACCCTGGATGAAGATGCCGGAGCCGATTGTTACTGAGGTGGATGAGTTTCATAAGTTCTCAGCGATTGTTCAAGTTATGGGGAGCAAGTGTATCATCAACCAGCTTTGTGGGTGGATGATACGTAGCTGGCGGCCGAAGGGGGAGTTGCAATGCTCACCTTTGGTTGGCGGTCTCTTCCTGGCCCGCTTTGCTTGCGAGGAGGATCTGAGGGTAGCCTTGGACAAGGGCCCTTGGTTTTTTTATCGCAAGTTGGTGATCACAAGGCAATGGACTCCAAAGGCAGATGTTAGGTGGGCCTCCCTCACTTCAGCGCCCGTCTGGATCACCCTTCTGGAGGTCGGACATCAATGGTCGAGGAGGACCATCACCATCATTGCTCGTGGAGTGGGCGAGCCTAGAGTCATCGACTTCCATACTGAAAGGCAATATGAAGGTGCTGCTCATGTATGTGTTGTGGTCATGGCTGATCGAAAGCCATCCGAGGTTGTGATGGTTGAAATGCCTGATGGTAAAGAGTTTGAATTCAGGGTGGTTTTCGATGCTCTGCCACAACATTATAGCGAATGCAAGGTGTTCAGCCATTTTACCAGTGATTGCCCTGGTGAAAGAGCGGCACTCCGTACACCCCCATTTGCTTGAGGGAGTGATAAGAGTAGAAGACCTGATATTTCCAAGTGAGGGAGATCTAGAAGACCCTTACAAAGGGGTAAGGTGAACAATGCCAATGATTCGACGGGAAAGACTACGACGACCATGGAGACAGAGGTTGTTAGACCCTCCTTTGAATTGATTGAGCACACTGGTTCCCAATCTGTTTTAGAGGAGTCATTGCTGGATACCATCCTACCTCAAGTGATGGTGATCAAGGGCAATGGGCAGGGGATAAAGATGATTCAAGAAGGTGACGATACTCGGGCGGCCGTTGCTACTGAGGTCGTCGGACCAGAGGAAGAGGTCATGCTGGAAACTGGCCAACTGCATGAGGAAGGGGAGGTCTTCGAAGACTCTGGGAATCCATTTCAGGTGTTGGAAGACCAAGAATCAGAGGAGGTAGCCCTACAGAATGCCAAAAGAGTGAGCACAAGGAATCATAGTGGTGCTGAGAAGACGCAAAGAGGGAGAGGAAGGGGCAGAGGTAGAGCCGGAGGATGTGGTTGCTTCCCTATGAGAGGGGAGGTGGTTACTGATGTCCAATGACCCTATTGGTATGGAATGTGAGGGGAGCTTCATGACCTGGGAAGCAATCAACCCTCAGACATATCATCCATGAAAAAAAGGCATCACTGGTGATCTGTTTGGAATGAGGATTCAAAGAGAAGTGGCAGAGAGAGTTATGGGTCTGTTCCCTGGTGGTTGGGGCTGGTGCTCGAACTTAAATAACATTGAAGGAGGTAAGATTGCGGTTGGGTGGAATCCTTTAATCTAGGATGTGCAATCGATCTTTGAGAGTGACCATCTGGTAACCGTTAGCTGCATTAACACTGGTGGTTTTCATTGTGTTCTTTCAACAGTGTATGGGTCTAATTCAGAGGTGGACAGGAGAAGGTTATGGGACACCTTAGTTTAGTCTACTCAACAAGCTCTTCCTCAATTGGTTGTGGGTGACTTCAATCAAGTAAGGAAGGCGAGAAAGAAATGGGGCGGTCTATCGGTACCAGAATCTGTACTGAATATATTCAATGATGCAGTCGATGCTGTTAATCTGTTTGAACTAAACATGAGTGGTGGTTTGATCACTTGGCATAATAAAGGGAACCCGATCAGACGTATATCCAGTAATCTGGACCGGGGTTTAGTGAACAAGGCTTGGTTAGACATCTTTCCGGAGGCTGCTCTCAAGCTAGGGGGTCATCCTAATAGTGACCACTCGTGGATGGAGGTCCAACTTACAAAGCATCATCAAGCTAATCGGTCATTTAGATTCCTGAATCACTGGTTACTGTGGCCCTCGTTCGAGGTGGTGGTCAAAAACAGCTGGAATGAAAAGGTGGATGGTAATCCTCTCTTCGTGGTGGCGAATAAACTGAAAAGAGTTAAAATAGCCCTAAAGGCCTGGTCTAACAATTTGGTTGATTTACCAAATCTGATCAAACATGCTAGAAAAGAGTATGACAGAGATGCATCTGAGTTAAGGAAGCATCCTTTAGACCCAAGATGTATGGAAGCGGAGAACAAATCAGGCAAAAGAGTTACCCAACTCGAAAAAGCTCATGAAATATCTGGTTGGCAGAGGAGTAGGCTGAAGTGGCTTAAAGATGATGATTGCAACTCAAAGATCTACCATGCTGCAGTCAAAAGAAATAACATGAAAGACCATATTCATAATATGATTGATGATAATGGTAAGCTTGTGGATGAAGTGGCTAAGTGGAGGAGTTGGCTGTCAGGTTCTTCATTGAGCTGTATAATAGAGGCGGGAGTGATAATCTCAATAGGGTGTCTTTGCTGGACAAGAAGGTTACTGATGAGATGAATAGAGACATACTCAAGTTGGCGTCTGATGAGGAAATAAAAAATGCTACTTTCTCCATAGGCGCCCGGGACCTGATGGGTTCATTGCTAAATTTTTTCAAAGTTGTTGGCATATTATTTGTAGGGATGTTTGTAATGTTGTGAGGTGGTTCTTGGTCGGTGGGAGAATGGTGTGCCAAGTCAATCACTCGTTCATCAGGTTGATTCCTAAGAAGTCGGGTGCGGCTACTATGAATGATTTCCGGCCAATAGCTTGCTGTTCAGTGAATTATAAAATCATATCCAAGCTGTTGGCGAGACGTATGAAGAGTATCCTACCAGTCATCATATCCCCTAATCAGGCTGCCTTTGTGAAGGGCAGAGATTTACATGATAATGCCCTCCTTGCTACTGAATTCCTACGTGAGTTCCATGTTAAAGGTAGTACCAAGCAGGCGTGTATTAAATTAGATATCTCGAAGGTGTATGACCACGTGTCTTGGAAGGGGTTGTGGTGCACTATGGAGGCTTTGGGTTTCTCTAACAGATTCATTAATATCCTCATGCAGTGCGTACAAACTACTTCTTTCTCTGTTCTTATCAATGGCATCCCTAAAGGCTTGTTTAGAGCCTCTAATGGCCTCAGGCAGGGGGATCCACTTTCACCCTTACTGTTCATGATCATTATCGAGAACCTCTCTTGTTTTGCCTGCAAAGTTGAATAGGAGGGGGCTATTAAACCTTATAAGGTGCATGGTATCAAGGTCTTGAACCATATGATCTTTGCTGACGATCTGATGTTCTTTGTTGCTGCTCATGCGAAAATATTCAGAGGGGTCAGAGTTGTGTTGGAAAGATTTGCGAACATGTCTTGCTTATATATCAGTGATATCAAGTCGCAGGTGTTTTTATCCAAATCTTGTGATGCAAGGAGAGGGCGTCTGAAGGTTGCTATTCAGTTGGATATTGGGTCATTTCCTACCAGGTACTTAGGTATTCCCATCTCGGGTGGGGCTGGGAGAGGCTCAAATTTCAACAAGTGTTTGGACAATCTTTGGCTTAAGGTGGAAAAGTGGGCTGGTCTTAAAATTTCCATGGCTGGAAGAGTTGTGCTTATTAAAACAGTGCTGCAGAATATGATTGGCTTTTGGTGTAGATTGGCTGATATCTCGGAATTTATTTTGGGAAGATTTAGATCTACTATGGCAAGGTTTTTGTGGAGTGGTGGGCATCATGCTATTTCTTGGGCTGATGTCGCTCATCCGAGGCATGGGGGGCTTGGTTTGATGGATCCTTCTGATATTATGTGGGAAGCCACTACAAAAAGAATCTATAATTTTTTGATGGAACCAGATAGTTTTTAGAGCACTTGGATGAGAACTCGGTATGGTTCTTGCCTAGACAGTGGAGCTGATGGTGTGGTTGGCTGCTCTAGGATCTAGCGCAACATGTGCGTGATTTGGGATAGCTGTAAACAAAACTATGATGAGAATGAGGGGAACTGGAAGCTGGTTGTGGGGGGGTAAACCTTGGCGGATTAATCATAACCAGCCTCAAGTTCCTTGGGATCAGCTGATATGGAGCAAGATCCACTGCCTAAAGTGGAGTTTCTACACTTATAGAGCTATTTTTGGTAGGCTCCCTACTAAGGATAGGCTGAGTAGATGGGGTGATGTTTTGGAACCCGTTTGTGCTCTTTGTCGGCAGGAAAATGAAACACATGAACATATCTTCTTCGAGTGTGCGTATACCAAATATCTATGGACTCGTTGATCCCTCAAGCTCATGTGGGGTGGTGCCCCAACCCCTAGCCTTCAGTCTTCCATGTCATGGATTTTACAAAAGACTAAAGGTGATAGACATATGAAAAAGTTTGCGGGCCTCGTATGGACTAGTCTGATTTTTTTTGTTTGGTAGGAGAGAAATACTAGGATCTACGGCAAAAGGGACAAGGACAAGTTCCATCTATTTGATGATATTGTAAATAACTTGGCTTGGTTTTGTAAAGCAAACCCGAGTACCTTGGTTAGGATCAAACCCGAGGTCAGGTTGATGTGGGGTCTGGTTTGACTTTGTATAGTATATGGAGTGGGTTATACTCCTATATGCTCTTTTGATGGTTAGTAATATTTTACCTTATCCAAAAAAAAATCACCTCAATTGGATCATCAAATCTTGAGTTATGGCCATTTGAAAATCCTCAATTTAATCACGTTTAACTAGGGCTGGCAAAACCTGACCCGACCCGCTCGACCCGACCCGACCCGACCCGACCCGACTAAAGCGGGTTCAGGTCTTGATTTTTTCGACCCGAACCCGAAAACCCCGAAATTATTTGCGGGTCGGGTCCGGGTTTGCAATTCTCGACCCGAAAAACCCGCTCGACCCAAAATTATATATTCGTATGTATATATATATTTCCATGTTCTAGCCATATAAATTTTTAACACATACAAACATAATTTTGTGATAGTTTATATAAGTCTTTGCTTACAAAACAATAATTAATTAGCAAATTCTGCAGCAATTTCGAGTCTAGCAGGTTTGAATTTTCGGGTTTTTCGGGTTTTTCGGGTTTGCATTTTCGGGTTTTTCGGGTTTGCATATTATATAATATTTTCGGGCCCATCGGGTTCATTGGGTCAGACCCGCAAATATGAATTTCGGGTTCGAGTCAAGCAGGTATGACCCAAAATTATTTTCGGGTCGGGTTCGGGTCGAGTATATTTGATCTGACCCGAATTGACCCGAAATAAGACCCGCTCAACCCGGACCCGATTGCCAGCCCTTTTAACCTTGATTTTGTTGCTTCCTTAGCCTTTGTGGGCCAAAATTGGGCACGCGGCCAATTTCTTCCCCCTTACTTTGCCATGTCAACATTCCATCCTTATGTTCATTTCAATAGATCCCGATTGTTGGTTTCTGATGTCATGGATTGACCCTCGATCGAACGGTTGGGAGTTATCCCCTACCTCCATATAGGAGATCAGTGCCAATGACCTGTAGGAATAGTTGAAGATGTTCTGATATGGGTCAGGTGATTCTTCATACTGTGCGATATAGTAGTGATAGACACGGTTGAGGACTCCAAATGCCCAATGATATTTGGGATACCTTTCCTCGCATCTAGAAGAGCCTTAATAGATGGGGATGATCACCTTGATTTCCTAGTATAAGACTCCATGAGGGGACCTTCTCTCTCTGAGTCAGTCTACTTCATAGATAGCTACAACCAGCATTGCGAAGAGGTGTAAGAGGATAAGGCAATTGTTGATCCCCTCATATGAGCCTTGAATAGTCAAGACCCTACAATGGAAGACCGAGAGGTTGTAGAGATCTTAGACTATACATGAATCAACCGGAAGAGGAATTCATCGATGATGAAGAGATATTCGAGACCGTGAAGTACACTTCGCTTGAGCAAACACCATAGGAGAAGAGGGCACCAAAACCAAAGCCAAAATTGAAACCACTTCCGAAGGGGCTGAAATATGAATTCTTGAACAAAGAAGAGAGGAATCTAGTAATCATTAATGCCAACTTATCGGATAACCAACTGGAAAGGTTTCTAAAGGAGCTCAAGTTGCATAAAAAGACTATATGGTATTCTGTAGAAGACATCAGAGGCCTTAACCCTTCCATATGCATGCACAAAATTTGCCTCGAAGAAACAACTAAGCCTTTAGCTCAACCACAGAGGAAGCTAAACCAAATGTTAAAGGAAGTCATAAAGAAGGAAGTTATAAAGCTACGAGATGCTGGGATCATCTACCCGATAAGTGACAACAACTGGGTTAGCCCAATCCATGTGGTGACAAATAAGGGTGGAATGGCAGTGATACGAGGAGAGCATGCATATGAAGTGGCAATGATGACGGTGACAGGCTGGCGTATGTGCATTGACTATCGCAAGCTAAATACTGCTACCAAAAAGGATCACTTCCCTCTTCCATTTATAGACCAAGTCCTAAAAAGACTAGCTTACCATGACAATTTCTGCTTTTTGGACAAATATTCAGGATTTTATCAAGTACCAATTCATCCCGATGATCAAGGAAAGACAACTTTCACCTGCATCTATGGCACTTATGCCTTTAGAAGGATGTCGTTCGATTTGTGTAACACACCAACAACTTTCTAGAGCTATATGATATCTATGTTTTCATACTTTCTGGAAGACATAGTAGAAGTCTTCATGGACAACTTCTCTATATATGGAATATATTTTGAAGCATGTGTAAGAAACCTATCTTTAGTGCTGCAACACTGTGAAGAAAAACATCTTGCCCTAAATTGGGAAAATGACATTTTATGGTCCAAGATGGTATCGTCTTATGCCACAAGGTTTCCAAGAAAGGAATTGAAGTGGATTGATCGAAGCAATATCCAAACTCCCACCACCAAAGTCGACCACAGGAGTACGAAGTTTCTTAGGGCATGTAGGATATTATAGAAGATTCATAAAAGATTTCTCCAAGATCGCCAAACCCCTTTCCAATCTCCTGATTAAAGATGCTGAATTTGAATTCACCAGTGAATGTTTAGATGCCTTCAATACCCTTAAAAGGGTGTTAACGACAACACAAATTCTACAAGCACCATATTGGGAGCTACCTTTCAAGATCATGTGCGATGCCAATGATTTCTCCATTGGGGTAGTCCTTAGACAAAAGAAAGATAAGAGACACCATGTGATATGCTATGCAAGCAGAACCTTAGACGAAGCCCAAGTAAACTATACCACAACTGAAAAAGAGATGTTGTCTATCGTGTTTGCTTTTGACAAGTTTAGATCATATCTGGTAGGATCAAAGGTAAAAGTGTACACTGATCATGGGTCTATAAAATATCTTATGCAGAAGAAGGACACAAAGTCGAGACTTTTGTGATGGGATTTGTTACTATAAGAGTTTGACCACGAGATCATTGACAAAAAGGGAAAAGAAAATGTGGCTGTAGATCACCTGTCAAGGATAATTTTTGATGAAAAAAATAAAATGCCAGTGAAGAAAACTATACCAATGAAGCTCTTTTGATGGCTCAATCATAAGAACAGAGCCTGCCTTGGTTCGTAGACATTTGTGATTATCTAGCATGCATACAATTTCCACCAGAGATCACGTACAATTAGAAAAAGAAGTTATTCTCTGAGCTGAAAAATTACTATTGGGATGACCCGCTGTTGTTCAAAAGGTGCTATGACAACTTATATCATCGATGCATACCAGAAGAAGAAGTACCCTAAATCCTCAAGGAATGGAACTCCTTACCTTACAGGGGACACCACGGTGGAGAAAGGACAACTGCAAAGTTTTGCAATTAGGATTTTATTGGCCAACGCTTTTCAAAAATGCCGCATCATTTGTTAAAACATGTAAGGAATGTCAGCTTACAGGAAACATCAACAGAAGGAATGAGATGCCAATGGAAGATTGGGTGGAAATTGGAATTTTTGATGTATGGGGGATTGATTACATGGGGCCTTTTCCGTCATCAAAAGGAAACCGATATATACTTGTTGCTGTCGACTACATCTCCAAATGGGTTGAGGATGTTGCCACCCAAATCTGTGACTCCAAGGCATTCATTAAGCTATTCGATAAAAATATCTTTCCATGCTTCGGAGTACCACATACTATTATAAGCGACAGAGGGTCACACTTCAGTGAAAAGTAGTTTGAAGCTCTATTGAGAAAGTATGGGGTGAAACATAAGGTTGCAACGCCATACCACCCCCAAATGTGGAGACAGGCCAAAGTATCAAACATGCATATTAAACAGATACTGGGGAAAATTGTTAGTCATATGAGGAAGGATTGGTCAATGAAACTTGACAATGCACTTTGGGCTTACCGCACAACATATAAGACACCAATAGGTATGACACCCTACATGTTAATTTATGGAAAGTCCTATCATCTACCTGTCGAACTAAAGCACAAAGTCCTGTGGGCTATCAAATTTTTGAACATAGACCTCAATAAGGCTGGGCAAAAAAGATTCCTACAACTCCAGGCACTTGAAGAGTTGAGACTACAAGCTTATGAGAATGCAAGGATTTCTAAGCAGAGAACAAAGGTATGACACGATTCCCATTTGAAGAACAATGATTTTCATGAAGGAGACAAGGTCCTTTTATTCAACTCAAGTATCATGTTATTTCCTGGGAAGCTGAGAACAAGGTGGCCATACCCTTTTTCTGTGGTAAAAATATACCCATCAAGGGTGATGGAGATAGCTGGAGACAAGACATGCACCTTCAAGGTGAATGGATAGAGGGTGAAAAGATATTATGAAGATTAAGCTTTTGTAAGAAGGATGGAACTAATTTTGGGGGAAACCAACCCATTAACAGGTGGAACAAATGAGGAAGTACCGACACTAGCTGAAGGAAAATGAAGATAGATGATAGAGAAAGTCAAGCGAAAGACTTTAAACAAGCACTTCTTGGGAGGCAACCTAAGTTTTTTCTACTTTCTTTAATACATGTTTTCTTTATCTCGTACTTTAGTCTATGAGCTATGTACCTCTCATTTTTTAATGTTTCAGGTATCCATACCTAGTAGGGGTATAAGTGTAGTATGTATATTAATCTCTTTCTACCAAAATATTTTGTTGGGAATTACAAGTTCTTATTTTAGCTGGTGGATTTTTTATTAACTTAGTTTTGGAAGAAACGCGGTTACAACATGGACCACGGTCAAGGCGTCTACCACGGTCGCGGTACCCTCCTTAAGCGCCCTAGGCCGCGATCGCGGCGAGAGTGAGAGAGAACCCAGCCACAGTCATAGTCACCCAAGGGTATATAAGCTAAAACCCTCTGACACTAGGGTTCTTCTTTCACTTCTCATTCTCTGAGATTCTCAAATGATTGAACAATCCTGCAAGGCGCGACTGCACAAGACAACAAATGAGATAAATTCAGACCCTCACCGACAGATTTTCCCCTGCTCGCCCCAAAAACACTCCCCCATAGCTGCCTCTTTCACCATCATTTTGAGTCGTAACCTAACCAAGGTACTCTTTAGACGCCTTCTCTCGACCACTGTCATTCCGACACCTTGATTTTCCTATGTTTCATCACCTATTTCAAGCATACGAGACCCTTTTGACTTTTTTAGTGCCGGGACGACTGCCATGACCCTACCTTCTCTGATTTATTGAGTTCGCCGACACTTTCCCACTTACTCACATCTTCTCCTACATTTTTTGACCTACATTTGGGCTTAACATGACACTTCTACTCGTGTTATACTACGGTTTAGCCTCTGGTCAATCAACCCTCAAGCAGGAACCTGGACCGCGACCGCTGCAATTTCAATTGAACAAGTACTGTCCTAGCTACTGTCGTAGCCCTCCTTTGTGGGAGGATCAGTCGAACGACGACTGCGGTTGTGACATGGCCTTTGTTTACTTATCGCCTGCCACGGTCGTGGTGCTCCTTTTCCGTGGTTGCGACATGCCTTTTGCTTTCTATATACGTTGGTTCTGTGATTCTGTGATCACGACACCTTCCTCGACCACAATACTTCTTTCTATCTAAACTGCGGTCAAGACACTATGAGCTTTGCAAATAAATAAATTAAAAAAATGATGAATTAAAAGCTAATGCATTGAATAAAATATGAAATACAATTGCGCTAACAAAAAAATTAATGTTGAAACTTTTAGAATGTCAACTTTGACCGAAGACACGTTGATGAAGTAGGAAACCTCATTGAAGGGAGTAGAGGAAATCCTGGAGAAGATAACCAACACATTGAGGGATAACCCGAACCTCTCCCCAATGAAATGAATTCAATAAGAACTAATGAAGAAGAATTATGACTACATTATGGCCCACAAGACGTTAGAAGAGTCTGAGGAGTCCCTGGAGACATCACAAATGGAAACTTTTGAGAACTAGCCTCTTGAGATTGAGCTAAATAAGTTGGAGAAGAGGAAATTTGAAGCCAAGGAAGTGAAAAGAAGCAAAAAGAGAAAAGTGACAGCTGTGGAAAAGTCAAAGGGGCAGGAGAAAGAAGTAGCCCCTGAAGAGGTCAAAGAGAAAGAACAAATGGCCCTCGACCGGCAGAGGCTAGCATTCATGCCTTGAGATCCAACACACCAGTCACAGTTTGACTGGATACTACAAACAAAGTGGTTCAAGCCGATGAGATACTTGGACTTTGAGGACTTCAAAAAGATGGGAATCTACGACAGGGTGATCAACTTCCTGGAAGGTGCAAATTTGCACATCCTGTGTACCTCAGAAGCCCCTTACCTAACACAGTTGATGGTGGAGTTCATGTCATCATTGGAGAAGTTCCCTGTCAGTGACAACGAACGTAAGAAGGGTGGTGGTGACTTCAAACTGGAAGTGAAAATAGGAGGAAAGTCTCACATGATCACCGAGTCTATGCTTAACACAATATTCACCAGAACAACTAAAGAAGCACAATCCCGCTCCACCGTGCCAGAAGAAAAAGACACTATCAAATGCATCAGCCACAAGATGTGGGAAAAGCTGATCGGAGAACAAGAGCATAACTCAAAGAACTCGAAGTCAACTCTCATCACCTCCTGCTCCATCAGAGTGGTGCAGAAGATAACAACCAACACTATCTTTACGAGATCAAAAACCAACAGTATAACCAAAGGAGACCTATTTATAATATGATCAATGCTAAATAAGAAGCCTTTGAACATAGGAAGGATTCTGATCAAAAGGCTATCATCCGCAGTATGAGGGGAGGCGAAACAAACAAAGGATTTCTACATGGGAAGCCAGATTACTAAAATAGAATACCATTTCATGGATGCAAACTTGTTGATGAAGTATAATAAAACCAAGGGACATATAAAGATTGATATAAAGACCCTCATAAACATGGGGATTCTGGCACAGAAAGGGAACAAACTCTTTTGCAAACAAAGCTGCTCTAAGACACTTCTCCCCCTCCCAGAGATGTCATACTATGATACCCACAGTTGCGACCCTCCCAAGAAGATGTCAATAAGATGTACTCGGGGGCAATCCACACTACTGTAGACCAATTGTCAACTATTGGTGAGAAGGAGTTGAGAGATAAAACTCTAGAAATGAAGATGAAGAAGCCAGAGGAAAGAAAGAAGCTGGCAATAAGAAAGAAAAAGAAAAAAATGTCAGATAAGTCCACCTCCCTAAATCCACCCTCACCACACATTACAACCGAGATAGCAGCAAGTGAAGGATGCCAGCCTGAAGCGGAAATCACAGAAGGAGGCAACCATGAGTGTCTTGAAGCCACAACAAGGGAACACAATTTTGAGGTCGGGCAAGAAAACAATCAAGCGTGCAAGGACCCCGAGGTTGTACCTGACTCCATGATACTAGAAGTGATTCTACAAGTGCCAGGGAAACTAGAGGCGAGCACTTCTACTCCGGCAATGCACACCGACCCACGAGAAGCAAGCCAAATCCATGACTAAAGGAGCCCATAAAATCAACATCACCCCCAACAACACCTGTCGAGTAGCCACAACAACACCCGTAAATGTTAGGCAATGTATTAGGAAATAAGTTTGATGCCATGTGGCAACACATGCAGCAAACCTCTAAACTTAATTTAAATATTACCTCTAGCCTATGTTCACTAACTATGTAGGTACAAAGTTTAAATGAGAGAACTGAGGCACTGTCCCAATTCATGCAAGGGGTAATCAACACCCAGGACATGATGATGGGAGCTCTAAGGGCTCTAACCGAAAAAATGGTGGACCTCAGGAAGGAGAGTGACACCATGAGAGCAGACAAAGAGATGATACATAAGGGGTATGTGGAAGCGTTAGATGACCTAAAGAAGGAACTTCAGTTCCTTAGATGAAGAACACTGACAATTGGATGCTGAACACCAAGAAATAGATGGTTGGCGGCAGAGAAAGAAGACAAAGTGTATAACAAGCCCTTCCACATCTCATGCTTCCTCAAGCCCCTCGAGCCCAAACAAAGATGACGATGACATGGGAGGAACAGGTGTAGGAGCAGCCTCAAAGGATGAAAGTGCCAATGTGAAGACCTCCCCAAGGGTGGAACCACAGGCAAAGGAAGCACTGCCACAGTCAGAAACTCATCAGGACAATGAAACAAAGAAAACAAAGGCATTGTCAAGGACGTTCAACTTAAATAGCAGCCCAGAAGAAGACAAGGTTGCACTAGAAGACCCTAAACAAGTCATCCTCACCAGATCCGAAAGAATTGTGATAGAAGATCTCATGTCATGATAAATAAGACTCCCGTGAGAAGGAAACATCTACCCCTTTCAAGTTTAATTATCCCCACTATAGGATGAAAAGAGGCTTGGTTGCCCAAAAGACCATATAAAACCCCCTCACCCAAACCTGAGAGGAGATATGAAAAGCCAAAAAGAAAAAAAAGAAGAGAAAAGAAAGAATATATAATGAGATTTGTGCCCAAAAGATGCTAAAGGGTTCCACATGGCCGGTGTATTTCTGCACTCATGAATGCAAATATGTCGTGCCCGTAAGTGGAATCTTGAAGCCAAATCCATCCACCTACAATCCTAAATGACCATCAAACAACCACCTGACTTAACGTCAGGAGCCATTGGGGCAACACTATCCTTACAACAGCTTGTGGGTGGGGGAGATTTAGGGGAGTAGGAAAACTCTTAAAGCCTGAAACCTAGGAAAACTCTTACAGCCTGAAACCTACCTGAGCAAACTAGTATAGGGCCAACTAAAAATAAAGGAAGGGTGTGAAAGATACCCCTCAAGGGAATGTTGTACCAGTATGACTAGTAACCTAACGCAGTAAGGGGTAAGTCATTGAGAAGGAGAGACCTTTACAACCAAAAGGCATTGGAAAGAATTCGAAGTCATGCAGCTCTAGTCATGTAGGGGAAGAAATAGGATTTCAGGATTGAATGAACATACCACAAGAGTTTTGTTATAAAAATGAGATAACTTTGTAATGTTAAGATCTTTGCAAAATTTTGTCACACTTTTCTAATCCCTTTATGATTTCGGTCCTACCCTTAGCTAGAGGACAGGCTCGATCCTAAGTTTGGGGGAGTTGATAACATCTCATTTTATGCACTTTTTGCATATGTTTTATGATTCTCCTAGCATGCCTGTTATAGACTTTTTCTACTTATTTTAGTACTTTATGCCAATAATCTCAATTGCACACATCTTTCACCTTTGTAGGGTCATGCCAAGACATGGTCGCAGTTAACAACTCGACTGTGGCTACAATGTCCACTTTGGGCCCTACCACGATCGAAGCCCCTCATCTCCATCTCTACGCCCCTCGACCGAGGTCCTGCCGCAATTGGGACCCCCCTCGGCCATGATCTACAACCTACACACCTCAATCATGTGGGAGTCTCCGCCAAGGTCATGCCTCGATCGTGACTTACACATGAGCCTCGACCGTGGCTTACACCCAACATCAACCGCAGCTCAAATGGTTAAGTCGGTGGGAAACACCTATAAACAGGCCACCCACCTCGACTTGTCACATGACCAAATCATCAAGGGCCACAAAGTGCTTCCAAATTCCATAGTCACTGACATCCATCAGTTTGGGATCTCTGAAGGTGGAAGCTGGATGAGAGAGAAGATTGATCACCCTCTTCTTTGAAGGAAGAATAATCTTCCACATCACCCATTCTAGATCTAGATTCGAAGGAGTATATTGGTGTATCACCATCTTCTCTCTCTATCTAGATCTATCATCTTCTTTACGTTGTATCCCCCCCATTCTTCGTGTAGTTGATGTATCTATCATTTTGTAATGTTGTTATGCTTCCTGTCAACATGCGTGGCTAAACATCTAACTTGTGTTGGGAGTAGCCACTAAGGCTCTCCCAACATGTATATTCTTGCTCCCCTTTGAATATATATATGCTCTTATCAAGATTATCTCCATGTGCTTGTTCTTAATGCTTCACTTGTATGCTTAGCTACCATCTTGTGATGTTTGATTGTTGGTACCTCGAAAGAGTAGCAGTTTCCTTATCTAGTGTTATGGAGTGGTATGAATGCATGAAAGTATTGGAATGCTAAAACTTACAATCATATGGTTTGTTTTGCGGTTATAGGGTGGTTATTTCAAGAGAGAGGCCAACTTAGATCCTAATTCTATCCTTATCTCGAGAGAGGAGGGAACATGCATTTTTATGACTGCTTGTAATCTTGACAGGAGTATACAAAGGGGTGTGAGTTTTGCTTGTTGGTGAGAGATCTTAGTAGGTGAAACCCGATCCAAGTTTCCTTCCATATCTTTGTTTCCTACCATTCATAATCATTTTTCTTTTGTTAATATTTTTCTTCTTTCCTTTAACTTTCTTTGTTTTGAATGGAGTACAATCGTTCATTAGGGAACAGTTATTTTTAGACCCTTCTATTTGTTCAGAGTGTATGAGTGTGGGACCCTACATACTTAACACTTGCCGACCTTGTCCCTGTGGTTCAACCCCGATTACTACATCGAACCCCGTATAATAGTTGTGGGGCTTGAGTTTCGGGTTATAATCTTAAAAGTCTGACTAATCTGGATCCACTCCATTTTGGATGCGTGATTTAGGCCGGTCAAACCCCTTTGCTTTTAGAGCCTTGTTTGAGCCTCCTCTCAAAACAAAGGATATTATCGAAGAGATTTTTGACCTATTATATACCCATCATCTAGGAGATTTGTGCATAGAACGCTGGTACTTTCATAACTCTATCACAAGCACCAAGGCATTCCATGAATTCTATACGAATCTCACATGAAACTATGATACATTACTGCCACCACCCAATAGCCAGGTCATTCTCTCCTCCATGATTTCCAGGATCAAATTCAAAATCTCTGAAGATTTATTTTTCAATGGAAAAGAAGTCACCAACACATGGAGAAAGGATTATTCTAACTATTTTGACCTTTCAGATCTTGAGGATTTTTACAAACACTTTAATCTTACTCTTCCTAACATCCACAAGTTCTTGAAGAAGCCTCATGTACCCTATACGATGAAGTCCACCGTGCCATCCTCTTTCCTTGATCTCAAAAATAGAATGCTTGCAGTAGTTGTTAATTGTAATGTCCATCCGAAGAAAAGTCAAACGGACATTACAGAAAACACTGATGTAATCATGTACTATTTGTTGAAGAACATTGGAGCCACATGGTCCTGATATATCTTACATCACATGACACGTTTTGAATCAGGGAAGAACACCCATGGTACCCACCCACCCTGACCGGCCTTGATTTGTGGTCTATTCACTTTTTCTACCTCAAAATATCTTTTCCATGACTTCAAATACAAACCTAGCTGGAAAGGAGTTTGTATTAGTGAAACCACAATCAAGAAGACCTTACTGCCTACCTCTTCCATCACACTGGGAGCTTCTACCTTCACCCTAGCACCTCCACCTCCACCTCCACCACCATCCCGACCTACCTGTGCCTCGTTCAATGTATCGAATTAAATGCTTACATGATATATGATGCATTAGCAGGAGTACAATCTTTAGGTTCAAGATCACCTACACCAAGACCTCTGCCAGATCACGTCAAACATGAACCTATCTTACAACCACCCTTACCCCTCCTACTAGCCCTACCCAGGCGGTGACTATGCTTCCTATGCATATAGTCACTTCTACCCGACCCCTCCACCTATTGCTTTTGTAGTCACATCTTCTGCTGTTGGTGGACCTACCCCTATTTTGGTACCTTCCCCTGGAGTGCATCCTCTTCTTGGTGGTCCTCTTGCTACCCTATTTGCCAGCATTTGTACTTCTTCTCCTTCTTTCCCTTAGGCTTAAGAGTTACACACTCTTGGCATGACATGGGCTGAGTAGAATGCCCTTTGGCCTGGTTGTGGTTTTGACCCTCCTACTGATGAGGAGATGCCTGACCAGGATGATGAGGAAGCTACTGTTGATGAGGAGGCCATTGAGGATGATGTCCTTGACGCTGGCTTTGATGACTCTGGTGATGAAGCTAAAGCTACTGTCTCTACCTCACCTTAGATGGAGATGAGGACTGCGAGCCTAGAGATGACAAGGATGATGCATATAATGACATTGTGTACATATATAGCTTAGATATAGCTTGATGTCTTAGTTTCTTAGTCTTTAGGTGCTGATTAGATTCACATTTTTAGACTCTTATGTACTTAGAAATTTGGGCACATGTATATGTGGTGTACTATTTTATCTTTCCCTATTTTCTCGTTGGTTTGTCATTCTTGTAGTGAAGACATTTTCTAATGTTGTAATCTTAATCATATGTACCCTAACTCTCTAGTTGACCATATCTCATGAGTTTGTGTTATGTTACCCATATTTTGATTAGGACATTGGAGTGTTTGTTTCTCTTTACCCCATCTCTATTTGATGTGTGTTATGTGGCTGCTATTGCTTTATCTTATTCTTTTTGGAGAAGACATGCATTTTAGATCTTTCTACCTCCCTATCTTTTTGATATGACAAAGGGGAAGAACTGACCTCAGACATATTTTTTTATCGCGTGTATGATCCTTCTTGTCAATTATCTCATATCATGTGACTTTCTAGAGGACCATATAGTGTGTATATGTGCATTGGTTATTGTGTGGAAAAACTAACCATGTAGATATAGGTGAGCATGCATTGAGGGGGAGCAATTCACATTGTTCAATCATGTACCCCCTTGAAATTCACAAGGTAAAGGATTAACTTTCACATCCTATCTAAAAGGTAAATGTTTTAAATTACATAACCTTTTTAATATGCTAAGGAATGGTTTGTCATTGTATTAAAGGGGGAGAATGTTGACCTAAGTCTTAAACATTGTCCATATATTGATAATGACTTAACCATTCCATTCATATGTACCTAATATGTTTGTTTAAGATTGACTTCAGGCATTAGGTACATGAAAAGGATCAATTTTCTCAACCCCTAGCTTGGCTTAGTTCAAGTCAAAAGCAATGAAAATGCACTTTTGTGGAAAACACTCCAAATCACCTGAGAACTTTTTTGTAATCATTTTTATTGATGATATGACTTGGAATAAGATGACAAAAAATCAGGCACACTTAATTCCAAAGTTTGATCACTTAAAATTCATTTTGTAAAATTCACCACAGGCACTCCATCGATTTAGTTGCCAACTCGAGCGATTCCTGATGGATTTTGGAAATGAATGTTGATCGGTCGAGTTTCATTTTTGTAGAACTCGACCAATCCCTCTATAGAGCAAACTCAATTTAAGTGGATTGGTTGAGTTACCTAGGACAAACTCGATCAATGATTTAAATTGGCTTTGTCACATAGTGTGATCAGTCGAGTTATCTTTATTGAAACTCGACCGAATGCACTGTACAGAGAACACAAAAAGGTGATTTCTAACCGTTGGAAGGGAGAAAAAGTCAAAATTATATCTGTTGCACCCCTCCAAATGTCTAGTAAACATGTATAAGTGATCCCACACTCTAGTGGACACCCCAACTATAAATAGGACCTCTTGGAGTTCATTCCAAGGTTTCTCATTCATGCCATTCAAGGTCCTTTCTATAGTTGAGTGCTTTTAATCCACTTGAGCCCCTTTTTCTGTCATGATTACAAATCATTTCATTCACTATGAGTGCGATAGGATTCCTATGAGAGAGCCACATCATTGTACACTTGTGTGACTCTCAAGATCTCTCTTTCTCCAATCCCCTTTCTTGAAGACTCCATTGGTGAAGCTTCTCCAAGAGAAGAAGGAGAAAGCTTCTTTAGCTGGAGAAGAAGGTTCTCAAGGCTACTCTGGGTGAAGGAGAAGATTAAGGCAGAAGATCCAAGGAGCTGGTGGGTATATCGTCAAGGCCAAAGACTCATTGCATGAATAGGAGGACTTTAGTGAAGGCATTCATCTGATTGTAAGAGTGGGTAAGACCTTTGTGAGGTAGAAGACTAGCTCTTGGATAGGTAAGCCCTTGATTGTAAGGTTGTTGGCTCCCTTAGCCTAAAAAGGAAGCTGGGTATCCTTATCCTGGAAAAGGATGGTCATATGTAGTAACTCTTATAAGTGAATATAAGGAGTACACATGTTAGAAATCCTAGATCTTGACCTCTCTAGGTAGTGGATTGACTCTCTCTTAGTTTGGAGAGTGGAACCACTCTAAAACAACTTGTTCTCTTGGTTGCTTCAATCTCTCTCATCATTGCTTTGTATGTTTCAATTGCCATCAAAATCACTATTTGCAATTAAGCTTATTTGAAGTAATTTGAAGGTTTAACAAGTTTTGTGCAAGTTTTGAAGCTCTATTCACCCCTCTCTAGAGCCCTTAGATCCAACATGTATATGTATATTTTTGGAATAATTGTAATATTTGATTTTCCTTCCCCTGCTATGTAATGGCATTTCAAGTAAACTTATCTTTTGAGAAATGAAAATAGACCTAATCCATCATACTTGTTAGTGTGCTAGATTGGATGGGTTCATTACCAAAATAAATAAGGAGTGGATTCCCTCTTGAGGCCCAATCCCACATGTTTGTTCTTATTCAAAAAATTAGGGAAAACAACACAATGCTTGATGAAAAGCAAAATCACCATTGATGAATTATTGCTCATCACAATTGAGTTCTTCTGCCACAAGATTCCTCTTCAAAAAATGATTTCAACAAGCCCAAAATATAACCGTAGGATGGCTGGGTTCATGAGATCCTTACATTATGGTGGTTTCCTTGGTGATCATTGGAATATCAAAGACCCACGATACTAAAAATCGAGTGTTTAGAAGCACTTGCAGTGGTCAGACAAAGATGAAACAAGGTAAAACCAAGGCAAGGAGGCCAAACGTCATGGATTGCATCTACGGGTCATTTATATAGTAAACCATGGAGCAAGAAGAGGTTCATATGACATACTTAATTTTGGACCAACTTGCATGTTTTGAGGCTTCATAGACACAAGGGAAGGATTTGTGCCACCTCTAGTGGAGTTAAGAAGGCATGTTATATCTCTAAAACCTCTTGGTAAATTAACAACAAGAGGGTTAGCGGGTAAGCATGAAGTGAATATAACTTGGATGAAAAGTGCTATGGGTCAAAAGCTGAGTACATGAATGAATTGTGCTAGTTTTTTGAGTTTTTAGAGGTTTAGGCACTGTGTTTAGATATGATCTGACACCTCTTAGATGTCTGGTATTTATTTAGTGGATAGGGATATCGGGTGTCAAGTCCATATAGAACATGGCTTTCCCCATCTGCAATGACTAGGGCATAAAGTCGCATAATGTTTGAGGCATCAAGGATCTTAGTTCTGCGATGAAGATGGTAGTGTTTTTTTGTGTGTGATTGATATAGCATGGTGAGAGAGATCTTAGGCTGATGGAGTCTCACTCTCTAGAGTCCTAAGGACTCAAGGCATTGAACGAGGGAGAAAGTTGAAAATCCTCATTGCACCTGGATTCGAGAGTCTGATCCAATAAGAAATCCTGCTTCGGAGGGCAATGTGAAACTTAAATTGACAAAACCACATGAAAACTCATCACAATGATCATGTAGTAGATAGATAGGGTTAAACCAATATTCCTTTCTTTATTAATTAAATAGGACATCTACGGTATACCAAATTCAATGAAAATTAATACGTTACATAATTTAACTATGATGAATATGGAAATCAACTTAGGTTTCAGTTGTCAGAGTCACAATGAACCATTCTTTCCTTTTCAGGATAAGGTATATCTGAAAATAACTAGAGGTCAAAAGTTTTATAAAATAAACTTATTATCATGGAATTTTGTTTGAATATTGTTTTCTCATAGAGTGGCTAGGTACATTTTACTATTAACCCGAATGTGACAAATATTTATCAATTGGTTTGTACTTTTTGGTAAAGACATTAAAAATGAGTTAATTAAGATTAAAAAAATATCAATTTTATGCTAGACTAGAAATTTAGGGTTTTTATATTTGTACCCACCTTATAAAAATTTCATCCTAAAAATTTCCATGCTACTACCCACCTTAAGGTTTTCCATGTCAACATCTATCTAGGGATTCAACCAAATAGCATAAGGTAATAAAGCAAAAAGAAAAGATAATCAATTCATTCCCTCTATATTAATGACCTTAACTTCCTCAATAAATCATATAGCCATATTCCTCAATACACTTTGAAGTAATATCAATAAGTAAAGACGTAATTTGTAATCCTCAACCATAATTCTTTTATCATTATAACTCCATCTACATATCTTGCTCAAAGTCTGGGGTATCTAACTTTGGCATACATGGTGACTTTCTTACATCTAACTGCTAGAGTTAGATGGCTATCTACTTAAGGTCTTCTGCATTACCCATCTTAGTGACATACCAAAAATATGTGTTGATCATGCACATACCCAAATATGTGAGATTTTATCATGCTATTCTCCACCAAAATAATAGCACACATGTAACAAACCCCTAATTTTGAGCATAACCTAATAAGGAGAGACCCAAAATATATGTACCGATACCTAAATTTATAGGATGGAATTTAATAAATAAAAAAATATTAAATAATTTCCATTGATTGAACTTAATGAATACATATATTTGAATTATACTCCCCAAAGGCGTTATATGAATATTTCAAGAACAAATTGTATAGAAATGAGAAGAAGAGATATAGTATCTAACTAATCCCCCTTGGCATAGGTTTAATATGTTCAATAACTTTCATCTTTATCTTCATGTGTATCAACTACTTAAAACTCTGACTAATAAAATGTGATCAACATATTTCTATACTGGTATGTGGATTCATCTAAAACATCACATGTATATAGATATGTTCAATCATTTTATGGTACATATGAACTTGTATTTTCATTATATATTCTAACCCATGCTTGGTCTACCATCTTGGGTGTATTCTCAGTCCATCATTGGACTTATGTGTATTACCTCTTGATCAATGTAACCTAGGGTTTAGGTTATCACAATTTACTTAGGTGGTACTTGTAGTGGCATTATAGTTTAAAATAATTAAATAAACATTCAATAATTTATTTATCAATCATTGAGAAACCTTTGGCAATCTTAGGGAGTCGATACATGTGAGTACTTATAAGTGTAACTATGTACTTATGTAGAACCATAAAATTATTTCCATGAAATCCAATCATCAGGGTATATTCAAGCAATCACCAACCAATCAATAACATCTAAAACATGCATACCACATATGTGTCACTGTGTATTCACATTTGGATGAACCCTAACTCAGGTCATGCTCTAGGGTTTCAGGGTTATCTCAGGTTCAGAATATGAATAAGGGTCACAAACCCTAATTCCATCCCATCATGATTCATTAGGCTTATAAAACCTAATCAAACATTATGTGTAATCCTAATTCATTTATTGGACCTACCATGTTAGTATGAAGACTTAGATAAGATTTAGTGGACCAAGAGCATTACAAGTATAAACAATGGTTTAATAACCTTAATTCCACATGTATATGATTATTAGATTTAGCAACCAGATTATACATCATCATCATAATCATTATCTTGATGTGCAATTTTATTTGAGCATATATCAAATTAAGCATTAAACATGTTTAACACTATAATCATCAAAACTAAGGTTTGTAATAATTAGTCACCATATATACATAAATTACCTATAATTTTGGAATATGAAGCATAAGTAGACACTAGAACTATTTTATTTGTGAGCTACAAATTTTTCTTATGAAATTGATATACAATTTTAGTATATTTCGAGTTACCATTTATTTACTACAATGATTCTAAATTAATGGTATATTTACCAATGGTACTACCACACCAGTTCTTGTTATAAAATCCCTACCTAGCCATGCGGATGGGCCTAGCCAATGGGTTCAAACCACATCGTCTCAGTAGTTCTGGCTCAAGGAATAGGGGTATACGATGGTGATACCCCTTGCTTCACACACCCACATGGGCATATGGGTCATTTGACCGTATTTCATACCTCTCCTTGCGATGGTTTTGACCCTATCCTTGGGCAAGTCAAGTACGAGGTTGGTTCCTTGTTCCTTGGTTCTGAAGGGGCAGAAAAGGTCAATACACCTCCACCAATCCTTGTTGGACCTAGACATGCTTTGGTTATTCCCGAAGGTGGTTGGTGGTGATTGAAGCCCGAAGGAAATTAGGCTTTAGATGGTTGAGTTTCCATAGTAGATTAAAAGTAAAAAGAGTATGTTTGAAGATAATACCTTGACTCCCTAGGTGTGCTATTAAAATTAGAGGATCTCCCAAGAGACTCAACCCTCTTCCCACTCTCTACAATCACAAGAGGATATCATCTCAAACTTTTCCCCATCACACTAGTAGATACAAGGAGATTAGAACATTGGGTTTACTATGGGTTATATGAGTCTCATAGGAGCGGGGTGTGAACATATCGAATCATTTCTCCCTACTTACCATGGTTGTTTGAGCCACTAGGACGACAGTAAAAATCCTTCCATCCTACCTTCTGTCTGCTAGAAAGATAGAATTATATACCAATTTTCTTAGGATAACACTGAATTGGCAAGGGAGTCATCTACATCATGGATTCTTGTGAGTCCGAGTGAGGGGGATAAAGTCCCCATTTGTTGATCACCCAAGATCTAACATTCTATCCAGGATTAGACTATGTCCTAAAAAAAATATAAATCCTTTGATAAAACTTGTCATTATCCCATTAGTTCCATAGGTACTCCTTTTCTCTACTTAATCTAAAAAATTAGGGTTATCATCATATTCTCACTGTCTTTCATTGGGTTAAAGACTGAAAGCTAATTTTGTTATTTGTTAGCCGAAACATGGTTTCTAAGAAAATATTTGATAATTACTTTAGGAATTACCTAGGTCATACTATAACTTGGTATTTTCTGAAATTTCTCCCACTGTCTAATATCTCAATTATCTATCAACTAAAATTACCATGGATATCAAACATGACCAATAAATACCAAATTCCCTATTTCATATCCCAAGTACCCATACAAAAACTCTAATTTGTCCAATTAGGCTTGGTTTGGGTTCTATAGCCCATGACCCATATCTTGGATTTTCCAAAGGGTCCAAATGATTAATTATATCCTTACTTACAAAGTTGAGGCATTATGTACAATAGTTTATCAAATGAAGCCTTGATTGACATAATTGGTCAATATTCTCTTTTCCCTTTAATTTGAAAACTGACTCAAAATCTAGAGCTTACTTTCTAATCCAACCAAAGTCATTATATTGATATCACATTTGTTAATAGTCCTAAAGCAGATGCTAATATATTATTATTGAATTCCTAATCATTAAATCCAAAGTTACCAATAGTTGAGGATATTACAACACATGTCCCACACAACACACACTAAGAATAGGGGAATAGATGCAATAAGTCTTATGCTAAACATTCCATGTACAATCCTCAATTGTTGTGCGCCAACCAATGAGTTAAAGTAAGGACACATCATGTGTGAAGATTGGGCTAATACATAGGATCCACTTTAGATAATATACTATCCCTATTATATCCATATAGTCTATCTATATACATAAACCAAATTATATTTTTCTTAAGGTTTCTCCATTTTACCCAAACCTCAAAGTATAAAGTATTTATTCATATATATCAACTTCAATACTCAAATTACAAGTACATATTAATCCTTATCTTAGTGGTCATCTACATGTTGCCCTGATAACATATTGTAATGCCCCTCCTAGTGTATACATGTTAGAAAAATCAAGCCACATGTTGTCCATAACACGGGTCACTTGGCTTGGAGGAAAGCCATAAAAATGATCGACATAACAAAAAGATAAATTAAAAACCATGCTTAAATTGAAAATATATTCATACATATTTCTTGAAGGGAAAACATAACATTTCTCATCTTTATCTAACCCTATAGCATGAGGTCTAAGAAAAGTGAAGCATCAAGTTACAACTAAACTAGATAATCTCTTATTGAGTGGTAGACAACACCACACCAAGATGAAGTCTTCTCTAGTGCCATCTACATTGATGTGCTCATTTTGGTCCTCCTTTGATCCTTGATCCAGGGGTATCTCATCCCACAATCATGTGAAAGAAAGCACCATCATAAGTAAGAGACAATATATGCTTTATATGAATCGAATGTAAGCACATTTAATTGAACTGGAATAAAACTTGACATCTCTTAACATTAAGAATTATCATTACACTTTAGCAAGAATTACATCAATGAATTAAGAAATAATAATATATGACTTCTCAATATGATTGGAGACATACGGAACATCATGCTAAAAAATCCCATCATTTCTATGAAGCCCATAATAACCATTAAGTTCCATCATTATAAGAAGAATATACAAGTTAATTAATTCTCTTCATTAACATTAACATCATTATTCTCATCCTTCCATCAATATAAATTGTCCTCATCTGATAGCTACACCAACGTGTTCATTAGGTCGGTTAAGGATCATCTTAGCTGCACGAAAGTGCTCCTCAATGCTACAAAGAAAAAATAACATAAGGATGGACAATTCACAACTTGAATGCATTATCTCAATCATCATGGCATTTTCACTTATTATTCTTGCAATTAACATTACATGATTTACATGAATCTTATTTCAATCTTTTGTACATGAATACATGAACACAATCTGGTTTATTGAATATAGATGATAGACATGACTTTAAGAACAAAAAAAAATGAAATTATATAATCACAAGCATAATCATATTTATCTTAATTACATTTCAAGATCATGCATAATCATGCAATTCATCTAAGGTACATATGTATAGTCTCATGACTCACTTACCTAGAGAAAAGCACATTCTTTGGTCAGGTGTCCTTATTGATTTTCAGAACCTAGACCACCTAAAATTAACATTGCATACATCAAAAGTTACCGGAAATGTAGCATGAAACCCTAATCCTAGGTCAATAGGTTAAGATGTTCTTATATGATTGAATTATGGTTTAAAAGTAATGAAATCGAATTCCTCATTTATATACCTTTTTGATGACTATTTTTACATATTTTTTTGACATTATATTGATTTACTATGGAACTTCGAAGAATTGACCAGTCAAAACTCTCATAAAATACCTAATTGACTTTATAAAAACAAAACTAGGTGCCACACCCCTTGTTGAGTTGGCCCACTTACACACCTTTAGCTGGCCCAAGCCTAACTACCTAGGCATGCATGATAACACCCAATCAGCCATTTATGCTAAATATTTAACTATAGGTTTGTTTATGTATTAGCCTTGATGTTCCCTAAATAACTTTAGATACTTAGATTTTTGTAATTTATCTCTTTTAGAAGATATAGTAGCTTAAGAAGCCAATTTTGGGACTTGTAGGCACCAAAATGAAGAAAGCATCGATTTCCCAATCCTGACCCAAGAAATCAACTCAGTTTCACCCAAACTGAGTCGAGTTTGTCCCCCAAAACAACATAACACCTCATTGATCCATTGACTCTTTTTCTTTGAAAGACAATCGAAGGTTCACCTTTGGATGGTTTGTTCCAAAGGTCACAACCAACAACCAACAACCCTTATGAAATAACACTTCCATGATCACCTATTGAAGGTCCATCTTCTTATGGTGCCAAACCAAATATGATGGCGCCATCCATTAACCAATTCTGATCAATCCAATACCATAGGAATCCATACCTTGCAAACTAAAGAAATAAATTTGACTTGGTTTCAGGGAACACGAATGGATTCCATTGAACTCAAGTCAATTACATTCCCACTTACAAGTACATCCTACCTACCATTACAAATGCCCCTCCTTAGCCACCAAGCTAAGGGTTCCTAATTTTGGGGTTCCAGACTCTTGCTATGGTTCTACATTTTTGGTTCCTAGACCACCACCTTAGAGATCGAAGGTCCAAGAAGGCTCTAGTTCTCACCCTACATCCATTCCCTTTGGTTGGATTCAATCTTCCTTCAACTTCCACCATCTTCCACCACCATCAACCATCTTCCAACCACCTCCATCAATGTTCCACCTCTATCCATCCACACCAACTATCGTGTGGGGTAGAATGAAGAAGGTCAATAAGTCCATAAGATCAAGGAGGACATCCCCAAGGATGATATCCAGCCCATCCAGTGGCTAAGGAGAAATAGCCATCTCTCCTCCATGGGTGAAGTTTCTTCTTATTCCTATTTCTTTAACCGTTCTACTTTTTTCCCCTATGCAAACAATGTATTCCCATCTTTGTTTGGTGCCAACTATGTTTTTCTATGGCTAGTTGAGCTCCTTCTTGGCCGTGTAGAACATTTTGGGCATGTTTATGTACTTTTTACTCTAAGCAAGTAGTTTCTATTCATATCTAGCATGGTTCTGTTCTATCTTCCCTTCTTGATTTTGATTGTTGGTATGGTTGATCTCTTACTTGCATTAACCTCTATTTTTACCCACATCAAGAGATTTTTGTAAAAATGGGTAGAGAAGGTAGTTTGGACCAAAACCATAGAGGACAAGGTCCAAGGAGAGATCTACCTAGAATTCCAGGTCGGAGAGAGCTGATCCCTCACTACAAAATTGACTTGATTTCCCCAAAATTGAGTAGGTTTGGTAGTGGTTCAGATTCTTGGTCGATCTCCTACTGCAACTAATGATCATGGTTGTCCTGGACCTAAGATGTACTCTTGAACAATCAAGGGTGTTGGTCCATTAGCCTCGCGAGGGGTGTTGGGCCAATGACGGATTTTAGTCTCACTAAATAAGAGCGAGTGGGATGATCCCCACAAGAGTAGCTCCCATGGTACATGACAGAAATGGGTGTTAGTTTCTTGCTAGGGTGTTCGAGGGTTGTCTATGCCTGATAATGAGGTGCATATACTTCTTGATTCATGGTTACACAATCAATAATGTGTTCCCCGATTAGTAAGATTTGACAAAATTTGTTTCTTTATTTACTTTGTTTTGCTTTGTTTCATTTTGCTAGACTCGTTCTAGTTCTAAACATCTTTTCAACTCTGTTTTTTCTTAACTAACTAAGGATCAAATCTTAGGTGACGAAATGTCCCCACATCCCTGTATTTGACCCCATATATATACTTTGACCCTATATTGAGTTGAGGGCATCTTGAAGCTTCTGGTTATAAATTTAAAGTCCGATCCTTTTAAATTTGCCTATTTTAGATGTGCAATTTAGGGAAGATCAACCTTTGGCACCGTCGTAGGGGACATGGTTTTTCCCACAGATGCATGCCTAAAGATTTTATTCTGTTAGCATAAGATTGCAAATATATGAATCATTTTCCCCTTATTTTGCATGTATTTGTCCATACATACTAATATACTTTTCCTTTCTCATTCATTCACAACCATGGACCTTGCCTTCACAATAAGATCATACTTTCCACCTGTCCACCCAAATTTTATCGCAACCTGAAAAATAATTGAAGGCCATGTGATCCATCTGGCTGAGCTGTATTTACCCCTACCATTGTCATATGTCAACTCCTCAAAATGGAGAATGTTGATCAACCTACGACCTCTACTTCCCCATGAAATCAAGAGCTAGACAAAGCAATTTCACTAGGAAGAGAAAATTCCAATGCACTTCTCTATGCCTTGTCATTTTATCTTCAGGACTATGCCAATCTATTTCTGGTGCTACTCAAAAGGTAGGAAAGTCAACTACATGAGGCCACTGAGATAGAAGCCTACAATATAAATATGCTTCAAGCTGTTGAATAAGGATTTGTCCAAGAACAACAACTTAACACTATAGAACTTTAGGAACCATACACAGAGGCATTAGAGAACCTTGAAATCATTTCGACTTAAATTTAGCAACTTCAGAATGAGGGTACTGAACATAGCAAGAGACTTTGTATCTGCAAGTGTTGTTGTACAATCATAAAGATTTCAATCATTAAAATCACCCCATTGGGCTCAATGTGGAACTTTTCTCACCATCCTATTCGAGGTGCTAGCTAGACTCACCTAGATTTTTCTGTGAAGACTTCTATGGCCAAGGAAGCCCTTCATTTCATCTAGTTTATCTCGTTGAACAACCAATGGAGGATACATGACATTTTCACATATGGTTTAATGATGATGATTTTCATCCTTCTTAGGGTAGCCAAACAACTTCACAGCTAGAGGGAAGATACAAGTAGCATGACTCAACCTTTATGTTGGACCAAGGTGACAACTCTCAAGTTTATACTTGTCACTTTGTTTCAAGCAACATACCTATAATGGTTTGAATAATTTATTCAAGGAGGATGATGATGAAAGTTCAAATTCTGGAAGTGAATATACCAATGACAATGAAGTGGAGCTGTATGAGATGACATTTATTCTATCCCCTTACAAGGGTTGGTCGACATTGAAGGAGCGAGATGGGCAATCCATCACAACATGGATGCAAAACATGGAGATGACCCAAACCCCATGGAAAATGACAATCTTGGGGTGGTGGAACTGTCATGCGATTCACTTGGGGTTACTTATTATTCAAATTTTGATTGAATAAGTCTGATTACCAACAAATCTTTATGAGTTTCCAACTTTGAATAGGATGTGGAGATCAAGAACATGCAAGATAGTTACATTTGTGAAATCTATCTTCCATGCCAACCTGTGTCAACATTTTTGGGCACAAACATTCAGACAGTACATCGGGAAGTGCCCAATCAATTCAATGCAGAGCACTTCACACTCGTGTAGATTTAGACTATTTCCACAGATAGATGAGTCCATCATGTTATTTGATAACAACTTCCTACCTTAGAATCTAAGTAGCTATCATTCATTTTGTAAGGCAACTGCCATCGGCAACAAACATGTATTTTGAAATCCAAAACTACAAATTTGGGATATGAGTGTAGGAATTGTGGGGCAACAACCCTTCTTTCTTGTACATTTTTTCCTTTTGCATTCAAAATAAAACTTATTTTTCTAGTATAAATTTTATCTTTCCTCTAACCATTTACATATAATTTTTCTTCCTTTGATCATGTAGATATTATTCATATGTTCCATACATGCATTTTCCCCTCACATACCACTATTGTGATCTAACCCTTGAGCAAGTGAGTTAACTTCATATACATCTGAGAAATATTAACATCATGTTCTAATTTTTCCCTATGTTCTAAACAAAGTGTATTAGAGTTTTACCTAATCAAAATTGACTCAGTTTGAAGCCGATCTATCTATGCACCTTCTCCCAACACCTCAATAACACTCTGTCCCTTTTTGACCTTTCGACAGTGTTTTCTTCATTTCCCTACCTCATTTTTCTCACCTTTTTTGTGTGACATGCCCACATATTTGGTCAAAGTGAAATCGACTCAATTTCACTGGAATCCTATCGATTTCCTTTCCCACTTTTTATAACTTTCTGACACGCGTCTGATTCTGACTCAAATGACACCTTGTCAGTTTGCAGACAATGCTTCAGATTTTCTCATTGACTGTGCACTCTAACACACGTCTTTTCTCTAACCACCTACCAAGATTTTTTTGTCCATCCTTTATGAAATCTGAAAGTTGTCTTCTTGATGCGCCAGATTCCCTCTAGGGGAACTAAACTCGATTTAACCCAAATCAACTCTATTTCACTTAATTTTTGTTTGCATGTTTTCTTAGCATTCAAATCGAGTTCCATCACCCAACGCCCAATTAGGTGTCAATATACTAGGTGTCAGTTTGTTAAGCATTAGACCGTCAGTTGTCAGACTCCTCTTTTTTTTGACTTTGACCACATTCCATGCGTCTATCGCACAAATAGGATACAACAAAAATTGACTTGATTTTACTAGACCTGAGTCAATTTCTTCCTCTAGATTCAGCCTAGAGGCTATAAAGGGAAGGACTCGACTCAATTTCTTCCCATCCCACCCTTCACGCCCACTTCCTTCATTACACTATACTTTGATCCATCACTCTGTCACCCTCATCCCTTTGCCTCATGCTTGAGATGCCTCATTATACCTGATGTCTACATCTCTGTCTCATCTCTTCAACTTGCCACTTCAGTACACACACTTCTATTCTACCCTGCCACCTGTCTTTGATTCTACCCAAATTGTGCCTCATTCTACCCTACAAAACCCATTTTTAGGTTGCCTCACCACCAATGAACACCCTATAGTAACACCTGATAGTTCCTTAGAAAACCAGACAACACACACACTTCTGTGCTACCATCACGCCACCATCTAAAACATGAACACCACTGCCATGACTCATGAACTTAAGGATCCTCTGACCGAGCCCCAGATTTGACAACGTGCACTATCCTCGCCTCCTCCACCCACTTTGTCGTGACTTGACATATAGACCCAAGCCACATCATCAACACCACTTCCACCATTGAATGATTTCACCTACTCTAATCTATGAAACCAAGTTGGTTTCTCAGAATCAAACTTAATTTGGCCTAACTCAATGCCAACATCAAGCCACACACTTCTTCCAGGACAAAAGAGGGTTTCTTGATGAATTCAGACTAAGTTAGCCAAACTTGACACAAATTCATCGACACTCCCCTCACCTCTTGTTCTGTTGCATCACCAAACAACATGGAAGCCATGAAAAGTGGATTCAAGAAGTTCAAGAGAATATTTTAAGGAGGCAAGGATAAGGGCTTTATTTAGCAACACTGTCTGCCCCTTCCATCGCACCCAACCGTTTGCCCCACTACCCATTATGAGCCACACGTTGCATAAATCTAGTGTATGAAGATAACATACAACATTCTCCATCACTGAATATTGGGTTGTGTTAATCCAAACCCGACTACCAACTTGTCTCCACTACACCATGGACACTAGTAGTGGGGATTTGAATGATGGTGTATAGGAGGTCTTTTCCTATGAGTGGTCTTGGTCATGCCTTGATTTAGAATTTCACATGCGACAAAACGCCATTTAGGTTCATTAAGGGGGGTACCACATCACACCATGTCTGCAAGGGTACAGTTCTCATGAGACCACCGAGGGCTTCTATAGAGCTAGCAACATTTCTATGTGCATTAGGTGATCATCAACTAAGTCCTTGCCCAAGCAGGATAGACAACATTGCTGAGCTATACATCTTCTGGTGCATTATAGTAGGACAGAAGTTGAATGTGGAAAATTTTGTTATCCAACACTTTTACAACTCTATCAGAAGACAGAAAAACTACATGCCTATGGGGGACATGATCATGTTCATGGTGCAACATATTGATGTTAGAAATGACCACTTCATCAACATGCCAGATGTGGTAAGTCACACTAAGGTCGACTTGGATCACCTTATGCAAGTTGCAGTGTTAAAGGCTTGCGATAAAGATTTCCTCTTCATCTTTGGCCAAGCCAAACACAAGATTCTTCTGCCAAAAAATGTCAGTTTTGCATGTCAGGGGCTGCTAATCAACGTTTCTACCCTGGACATTGACGTCAATGCACCCCAAGCATGCACTACCATAGATGCCACTTATTCAACACTGTAAATGCCAATGTTTGAAGAGGTTGAGCTGCATAATGGGGCAACCTTCCACACCATTCCTCATTAGGAAGTGCTTCATACTGAGGTGCCCTCTTCTTTCTGTTGACCTAGAGGTTATACATTGTCCATATTTTGATAATGACTCAACCATTCCATTCATATGTACCTAATATGTGTATTCAAGATTGATCTCAGGTTTTAGGTACATGAAAAGGATCAATTTACACAAGCCCTAGCTTCTCAAAGTTCAAGTCAAATGCAATGCAAGTTTGCTAATAAGGAAATCCCTTCAAATGACCTTAGAAGAATTTTGTAATCACTTGTATTGATGATAAGACTTGTAAATAAGATGCGAAAAATATGTGGGACACTTAGTATCAAGTTTTAATCACTTTTTGATCAAATTAGAAAATTGATCAGTGACTGTTGATCGGTCAAGTTTCAATCTTGACCGATCCCATGGATTAATTTTCTGATGATGTGCATCGGTCGATTTGTGCATTCAGAGAAATTGACCGAATGGCTTACTGACCAAATGGGATTGGGGTTGATTGGTCCAGTTTCCCAGGACAACATCGACCGATAAAGTAAAAATTGGGTTTGTCTTTTAGACGATCGTTCGAGTTACCTTTATTGAAACTCGACCGAATGTACTGTACAAAAAACAAAAAAAAATTGATTCTAACCATTGGTGACTTGTTTGGATGAAAATAGATCTGTTTCCTTGAGAAAAATGGCTATATTTTAGCCCTAAGTGTTTCCCAACTCAAGGGAGCACCCCAAATATAAATAGGACCCCTTGGAGTTCATTCCAAAGTTGCTCATTCACTACATTCAAGGTCCTTGCTATAGTTGAGTGTGCTACTACTCCTTGAGCCCCTTTCTCTATCTAGTTTACATATCATTTCATGATTTGTGAGTGATTTAGGTTTATTATAAGAGAGATCCACCTTTGCGCATGTAAAGCTCTCAAATCATCCACTACTTCCCTATCCCCCTCTCTCATGAAGAAAAGCTAAAGCAAGATCCATCAAATGAAGAAGGAGTTGTAGCTGGTCCTCTTCGAGGATGTTGAAGAGGTGGTGATCTTCTCTAAGTGAAGGAGAAGGCAAAGGCTGAAGATCCAAGAGGAGAAGCAAAATCCTTCAAGGCAGAAGACTTGAGCTTGAGTGGGTAAGACCTTGGTGAAGGCTGAAGACTCACGCTAAGTGGGTAAGTTCCTTGTTAAGGTGGAGATCTCCTTGTGGTTGGATGGGTAAGTCCTTTGGTGGTCTATTTCTGTAAATCTCTATGGTGATATAATAAAGAAAAGCACTTGCAAAGTTCTAGAGGTTGACCTCTCTAGGTAGTGGACTGACTCACTTCTAATTTGAAGTGTGGAACCACTCTACATCCCTTTGTCAAGTTCTTGCTATAAATCTCTCTCATCCTTGATATGCTTGTTAGATAGGACTTCAAATTGCCATTAAGCTTTTGCTCCTAATTAATATAATTTGAAGGTCTAATTTGTTTTGTGAGAAATTTTGTAGCTCTATTCACCTCCCCTCTAGAGCCCTTAGATCCAACAAGTGGTATCAAAGCCCGGGTTCTTCTCCAACAATTTCCCATGAGATGAGAAGATGGGCGACAACCTACTTGGTTCACTCAACCTAGAGGGAGGCTTCTCCGTGCGTCCTCCGGTCTTGGACGACACCAACATTCTCTATTAGAAGAGACAGATGCAGTTCTACATTCAAGGGATGAACTTTGATATGTGGAAGTTGATGGTCACACCTTACAAAGAGCCAACCACAGCTATTGCAACACGGAGTGAAGTTTCTCTCAAGGAGTCTCAACTAAATGCAAAGGCCATTAGAATCCTCTATGCAGCCCTCACTCCCACGGAGCTCAACCGGATCTCATCATGGGACACCGCCTATGATATTTGGGACAAGTTGTGCATCACATATGAAGGCAAAAAGCAAGTCAAGGAGGCAAAGATCTACATGTTGAATAGCCTCCTATAGAACTTCAAGATGGGAAAGAAAGAAGGCATTATAGAGATGTATTTAAGGCTACATGTCATCATCAACGGGCTAGCTGCATTGGGAAACACTTTGGATAGAGGCATCATCAACAAGATCTTGAGAACTCTTCCAAAGAGATGGAAGTCAAAGGTCACCTCCACTGAAGAAGTGAGGAGCCTTGGTGACATCCCAACTGAAGAACTCATTGGCAATCTTCAATCCCATGAGCCTAGACTTGACAAGCAAGAAGAAGAAGCTAAGAAAGAAGAGAAGGAAGCCAAAAAGATCAAAGATAGTGCTTTCAAATCACAAGTGGAGATTGTCATCCTTCAACAACAACTTGCTTATTGGACTTCTCCCTCCTCCTATAGTGAAGATGAAGGCCCTAATGAGTATGAAGCCAACTACATCAAGGGCAAGCACTTCAAGGGAAAGCAAGCCTCCTCCTCCTCTACTCCGAGATGCTACAAGTGTGGTCAAAAGGGGAACTACAAGAGTGAATGCCCAAAATCAAGAAAGTCTCACCACAAGAGAAGCTCAAGTAAAGAAGAGGACTACAAGAAGGAGAGCAAGCACAAGAGGAAGGACAATAAGGAGAAAAGACACAAGAATGCAACTCATGCGGCTTGGGAAGCTTCATCTTCAAGCAGCTCTAGCTCTGAAGAAGAGGGAGAGTGCCACCTTGCTCTCATGGCCTCTACAAGTGAAAACATTGGTGAGGTAAGTGAGGTAAGGTTGCATGAATTTCCTAAAGAAGCTATTATTGACATGCTTGTTACTACCCGTTCTTCTTTTGCTAAATGTAAATCTAAAAGAAAATAGTTAGGAAAAATTATTGATGATCTTTATGCTAAGCTTGAAATTTTAGAATTGAATGAGAAAACCAACCTTGAGAATATTGATAATTTTCAAGGGCAAGACCTTGATATTGAACTTCACTACAATGGGGTTGAAGTTGAGAATGGTATCTACCTTAAGAACATTGATAATCTTAAGGAAGAAAACCAAAATTGCCTAAAAGAAATTGAATTGATTAAAACTAAAAATGTTAAATTTAAGTTGCTTATTGATGCTCGTAGAGAAGAAAGAGATGTATATCTCAAAGAGATTCAAATGCTAAAATCTGAAAATGCTAGGTTGCTAAGTCAAGTAAATGATCTATCTTCTAGACCTTTGTTACCTAGTGTTAATCTTTCTTTTATCTCTCTTGAAAAGGATTCATATCTTACTAAAGCTTTATGTCTTGAGGCTGATCTTGTGCATGCTAGGGATGACATATTTAGTTTATCTTATACTACTGTTTCTTTGAATGATGATAACCATAGATTGAGAGCATCCCTGTAGAAATTCCTCAAAGGGAAGAACTCCCTAAATGAAATCCTTGATCATTCTACTAAACAAAGTGGTACTAGTGGTTTGGGATTTGTAGGGGGAGCCTCAAAGGGAAAGAGTAAGGCCAAAGGTAAGAAAAAGAGTAAGGAGATCTCTTTCTTTGTAGGAGAATCTTTAGGCGATACAAATCTGATGGTTTGTTCTTATTGCAAATGTGGTGATCATTATTCCACTTATTGTCCTAACAAGCCTAAGGGGAACAACTCAAAGATGAAATGGGTCCCCAAGCTAACTCCGGATCCCAAAGTTTGAGTTGGGAACCGACATTCTCCTTTCTTACAGGGGAAATATAGATGGATTGTTGATAGTGGCTGCACAAAGCACATGACTGGTGAGATAAGCTATTTTAACAATTTCACAAAGAAGAAAGGAGGATATGTCACCTATGGGGACAACAAGAAAGGTAAAGTCAAAGGTGAGGTTGATGTAGGTGAATCCTTATGCATCAAGAATGTTCTTTTTGTGGATGCCTACATCACAATTTAATAAGTGTTAGTCAACTTTGTGATAATGATCACCTTGTACTATTTACTACTTTTGAATGTTTGATTCTAGATTCCTTCACCTATCAAGTTATATATAAGGGAACTAGAAGCGGCAATCTTTATGTTATTGTTCTTAACTCTATTAAGCATGTGGTTGGTAGATGCCTTGTAGCAAACTCAAATGATATTTCTCTTTGGCACTGCCGACTTGGTCATGTAAATATGCATCAATTAAAGAAGTTGAGAAAAAAGGACTTAGTCAAGGGACTTCCTAAATTGGATTTTGAAAAGGATGATGAATGACAACATTGTACACAAGGAAAGCAAACTAAGTCCTCTTTCAAATCCAAAGGAGTCCTTAGCACTAAGAGAGCTCTTGAGCTTCTTCATATTGATCTATTTGGACTAATGAGAACGCAATCGCTTCATGGTTCCAAGTATTGCCTTGTTATTGTCGATGATTTCTCTAGATATACTTGGACCTTCTTTCTCAATTTAAAGAGTGATAAGCTTGATGGTTTCTCTAAATTTGCAAACAAGTTGAGAATGAAGCTTCTTGCTGGATTGATTCCATCCGTGGTGACCATGGGGGAGAATTTGAAAATGAGCTTTTTGAGCATTTTTGTCAAGAATCAGGTTATGCACACAACTTTTCTTCACCTCAAACACCTCAACAAAATGAGGTTATAGAGAGGAAGAATAGGTCTCTATAGGAGAGGGTTAGGACCATGCTTCTTGAGTATGATACTCCTAAGAAGTTTTGGGCTGAAGCTGTCAATACCTATTGTTTTGTGCAAAACTATGTTTTCACTCATCCCTCGCTTAAGAAAACCCCCTATGAGCTATGGCGTTATAGGAATCCTTCTATCGAGTATTTCCATATTTTTAGATGTCCTTGTTTTGTTTTGAATACGAAAGACTCTCTTGACAAGTTTGATCTAAAATCGTATAAGGCTTTCTTTCTTGGCTATAATACTACTAGAAAGGCATATAGAGTTTATAATGTTGATCTTGCTAAGGTAGAAGAATCTATTAACATAAAGTTTATTGAGACTAACCCCTATATTCCCAAAGATATTGTTTCAAATGATGATGTTGCAGATGAAGTGATTCCTATCCTTAAAGAACTCAACATCACCCAAAAGGGAAAAGAGGTGGCTGCTCAAGAAGAAGATAAAGATGATGAAAAGAAGGATCCAACTTCTCAGTTTGCAAAGAATCATACTAAGGAGATGATATTAGGTGATCCCTTTGAGAGAGTGAAGACGTGGGCTGCATTCAACAAAGAATAAACAAACATCACCCTCATCTCACAACTAGAGCCAAAAGATGTCAAGGAAGCTCTTGGGGATGAAGAATGGATCCTAGCTATGCAAGAGGAGCTGGAATAGTTTGAGAAGAATAAAGTTTGGACCCTTGTGCAAGATCAAGAGATAGAAAGATCATTGGCACCAAATGGGTCTACCACAACAAGCTAGATGAAAGCGGCAAAGTGGTAAGAAACAAAGCAAGGTTAGTGGCTCAAGGCTACAATCAACAAGAAGGTATTGACTTTGATGAAACATATGCACCTGTAGCTAGACTTGAGTCCATTCGTATGTTGTGTGCTTTTACTAGTCATAAAAACTTTCTTTTGTATCAAATGGATGTTAAAAGTGCATTTTTGAATGGTACAACTGAGGAGGAAGTGTATGTTGCACAATCTCTGGGCTTTGAACATGATAGTCTACCTAACCATGTTTATTTGTTGCAAAAAGCTCTATATGGACTCAAACAAGCACCAAGGGCTTGGTATGAGAAATTAAAGAACTTTTTGTTAGATCATGGTTATAACATGGGCAAAGTGGATTCTACCTTGTTTCTAAAGCACACTTCTAACAATGTTCTTATTATTCAAATATATGTTGATGATATCATTTTTGGCGGAACTAACCTTGATCTTTGCAAAGAATTTAGTGATCTTATGCAGAGTGAATTTGAAATGAGTATGATGGGTGAACTCACATTCTTTCTTGGCTTTCAAATCAAACCAACAAAAGATGGGAACTTCATCAACTAAGGCAATTACACCAATGAACTACTTAAGCACTTTGGGATGGAGAATACCAAGCCGATGGACACACCCATGTCAAACACTGCATAACTTGATAAAGATGAAGAAGGTGATAAGGTAGATGAGAAGCTCTATAGAGGTATGATTGGAAGTTTACTTTACTTAACTGCATCTAGACCTGACAGAATGTTTAGTGTTGGCTTGTGTGCTAGATTATAATCAAACCCTAAGAAATATCATCTTATAGATGTTAAGAGGATTCTAAGGTACTTAGACAAAACTCAAAATTTTGGACTATGGTATCCCAAGTCAAGGGACTTTACTCTTACTGCCTAGATTGATGCCGATTATGCAGGCTGCTTGATTGATAGAAAGTGTACAAGCGGCACTTGTTTCCTCCTAGGACCATGGTTAGTGTCTTGGTTCTCTAAGATACAGAACACCATGGCATTATAAACCACCGAGGCTGAGTACATTGCAACTGAGAGTTGTTGTGCCCAGGTCCTATGGATGAAGCAAATGCTCCAAGACTTTAACATTCATTTTGATGCTTCTCCTATCTATTGTGATAATACTAGTGCAATTAACTTGTATTACAATCCTACATTGCATATTAGATCTAAACATATAGAGGTTTGCCATCACTTTCTTCGTGATCACATTGCCAAGAAGGATATTTATATCACACATGTGGACACAGAAAATCAGTTGGCAGACATTTTCACTAAACCTCTAGCTAGAGAGCAATTTAATTTTATTAGATAAAAATTGCTTATAACTTCTTTGAATGAATCTAATATGCCTTCTAGCTAGTAGTCATCTATCCTATATGTTTTGCATCTATCTTGATCATCATTGAGTGCTAATATGCTTACAAAATGTTTTTCATGTTCATATTACCTTGTTTTTCTCTTGTTTTTGAGTATTTTTTGCAAATGCTTGTTTTATCACAAAATAATACCTAATGATGAGTGATATGTGCCTAAGTATGTTCAATATACATAATGGACTTGAAAAATAAATTTAATTAGCATTCAAATGGCTAGAAATTAAGTTTGATAGTTTTAGGTTAGGTTGACCATCAATCGAGTTTCCCCAGGACAAACTCGACTGATCCGTGGCTGAGAGCCTTTTTTAAAAAGGACCAATCAGTCGAGTTTCCACCTCACAATACTGGACCGATCGGCAGGATGAAGCCAACTTAAGTTGGGTTCAACTGACTATTCTCCCTCTCAACTAGAGAATAGTTGACTGATTCCTCTCCTTCTAGCCCTAAGCTCTCATCCCTTGACCTTCTCTTCCCTAACCTAGCCCTAATCCGTCCTAGGGAGACCTTACCCCTAGCTTAACCTAGGTGTGTGAACATTTTTGGTGGTGTGTTTGGTGTTTTTGATCTCTTCTTCTACTTCTTTTCACCTCCATGGCTTCAAATAGAAGAAAGAGAGTCGCCCCTAGCAATGCACCATCCTCCTCATCTTCCCACTTGTTTCCTTTTGATGATACCCTCTTTGTCTCAATTGAGGCTATAAATAGGTATAAGGACCTTCTTCCTAGGAATCCTTTTCCTTTTATAGCCCTTTTTGAGCCTAGCTCTAGGCGTCAAGCTATCATCGATCAATTGGCAATATTTCTTTTTGTTCATCATCTATCAGCCTTGGGTATCGAGTGTGAGTGCTTTCACAATTCTAAGTCTAGCACGAAAGCCATTCATGAATTCTACACAAATTTGTGTTGGAATTATGACTCCCTTATACCCCCTCTGAATACTCAAGTTTTCCTTATTTCTATGATCGCTAGGAAGAAATTCCAAATCTCAAAGGATATCTTGAATATCTTCTTTTCAGGAGCTGATGAGAATGATACATGGCGTAAGGATTATGGTGAGTATTTCGACCTGCTGGACCTTGAAGGTTTCTACAAGAAAAATGAGACCACACTTCCCGATATCCATCATTACTTGAAGAAACCCGATGTTTTCTATAAGAAGAAGAGCACCCTACCCTCCTCCTCCCTAGATCTCAAGAAGTGTATATTAGCCCTAGTGGTCAACTGCAACATCCATCCAAAGAAAAATCAACAAGATATTGTAGAGAACACTACTGTGATAATGTACTGCCTCTTAGAGAATGTCAGAGCCAAGTGGTCTAGATACATCCTCCACCACATGACTTGCTTTGACTCTAGAAAGAGCACCCTTGGCACCCATCCTCCATATCCTACCCTGATATGTGGTCTTTTCCAGTTCGCCACTGAGAAATCACTCTTCTCTGACTTCCACTACAGACCTACCAGGAAGGGAGTGTGTATCAGTGAGACCACTATTCAGAAATTTGTGCCTATCCTTTCCTCCACCACACCCGGTGCCTCACCCTCTCCTTCTGCCTCAGCTGCACCTGCCTCTACCTCAACCCAAGATCCTCCACCTCCTCAGCCTACCCGACCTAGCCGTGCCTCGTTCTGTGTGTCCAATGAAGCCCTCATGGGTTATATGGCACACCAAAAGGCATACAACCTCTAGGTCTAGAAGCATCTACACCAGGATTTATGTTCAATCATGTCTAACATGAACTTATCCAGTGCACACCTATACCCCACCTACCAGATGTACCCCCGTAGTGATTATGCATCCTATGCATACAATCACTTCTACCCTACACTTGAGCCTTCTGCTACTGCTCCCACACCCTATGCTGTTGGTGGACCTGCTCCAGTCATCCTACCACTACCTGTTAGCCCTTTGGCCACTCTGCTTGCCAGTCTAGGTGATTATGCTCCTTCCTTCCCTCAGGCCAATGAGATTTATGCTCTTGGTATGACTTGGGATGAGCAGAATGCTCGTTGGCCTAGTCATCCCTTCGGTCCTTCTGTGGATGAGGAGATGCCTGACCAGGTTGATGATGAGACTGTTGATGTTGATGAGGATGCCAGTGATGGTGAGGATGATGGTGATGGCTCTGGTGGTTCTGGTGGTGACTCCGGTGATGAAGGCATTGATGCTGCACCTTCATACAGAGATGATGACTACGATCCTGATGCCGAGAATGATGATGATGTTGTAGACATAGATAGCTTAGATGTCTAGATGTTCTTAGTTTTTAGTCTAGTTTGCTGATCATATATATCTTTCTAGGCTATTTTGTATTAAAAACATTTGGGCACATGATTTGAGATGTACTGTTTTATCTTTAGCTTTCATTGATTCTCGTTTGTAGTTGTTTTTATGAGAACATGCTTCATGAGTTGTAATCTATCTTATGTGCACTCTTACTCTTTGATCAGTTATATCTTATGAGTTGGTCCCATATTTCACCATATTTTGATTATAAGCTAGCTTGTGTGTTTCTCTCGTCTCTGTTTGATATATGTTATGAGATTGCATGTTTGAATATATGCTTGGTTGTGTTTGAGAAGACTTATTTGTATGCTCTTCTACCCCCTTCCTTTTGGATAATGTCAAAAGGGGGAGAGAGTTTCAATGTCTTGAAACTCAATCATATTGCTATTATTGTTTATGTGATCCTTTTCTTGTTCATTATATGCTTTATCATGTGACTTACTAAAGGACCATATAGTACGTGCATGTTATATTTCTTTATGTAGAAAGACTAACTATGTAGGTTAAAGTAAGCATAGATTGAGGGGGAGCAATTCACATTGTTCAAATCTTAAATCCCCCTAATTCACAAGGCAAAGGTATAATTTCAATATCCTTTTCAATATGTTTGAGGAATGGTTTGTCATTGTCAAAAAGGAGGAGAATGTTGACCTAGAGGTTATAAATTGTCCATATTTTGATAATGACTCAACCATTCCATTCATATGTATCTAATATGTGTATTCAAGATTGATATCAAGTTTTAGGTACTTGAAAAGGATCAATTTACACAAGCCCTAGCTTGTCAAAGTTCAAGTCAAATGCAATGCCAGTGTGCTAATAAGGAAATCCTTTCAAACGACCTTAGAAGAATTTTTTAATCACTTGTATTGATGATATGACTTGTAACTAAGATGATAAAAATATGTGGGACACTTAGTACCAAGTTTTAATCACTTTTTAATCAAATTAGAAAATTGATCACATACTGTTGATTGGTCGAGTTTCAATCTCGACCGATCCCATGGATTATTTTTCTGATGACATGCTTAGATCGAGTTGTGCATTCACATAACTCGACCGAATGGCTTACTGACCAAATGGGATTGTGGCTGATCGGTCGAGTTTCCCAGGACAAACTCAACCGATAGTTTGAAAATTGGGTTTGTCTTTTAGCCCATCGGTCGAGTTATCTTTATTGAAACTTGACCGAATGTACTGTACGTAAAATGTAGAAAAAGTGATTCTAACCGTTGGTGACTTGTTTGTATGAAAATAGATCCATTTCCTTGAGAAAAAATGGCTATATTTTGGCCCTAAGTGTTTCCCAACTCAAGGGAGCACCTCCAGCTATAAATAGGATCCTTGGAGTTTATTCCAAGGTTGATCATTCACTACATTCAAGGTCCTTTCTGTAGTTGAGTGTGCTACTACTCCTTGATCCCCTTTCTCTCTCTAGTTTACATATCATTTCATGATTTGTGAGTGAGTTAGGATTATTGTAAGAGGGCTCCACCTTTTTGCATGTAAAGCTCTCAAATCTTCCACTACTTCCCTATCCCCTTCTCTCATGAAGAAAAGCTGAAGCAAGCTTCAATGAGGGAAGAAGGAGCTATAGCTGGTCCTCTTCAAGGATGTTGAAGGGATGGTGATTTTCTCCAAGTGAAGGAGAAGGCAAAGGCTAAAGATCCAAGAGGAGAAGCAAAGTCCTTCAAGGCGGAAGACTTGAGCTTGAGTGGGTAAGACCTTGGTGAAGGTTGAAGACTCAAGCTAAGTGGGTAAGATCCTTGTTAAGGTGGAGATCTCCTTGTGGTTGGATGGATAAGTCCTTTGGTGGTCTATTTCTATAAATATCTATGGTGATATAATAGAGAAAAGCACTTGCAAAGTCCTAGAGGTTGGCCTCTCTAGGTGTGGACTGACTCACTTCTAGTTTGAAGTGTGGAACCACTCTACATCCCTTTGTCAAGTGCTTTCTATCAATCTCTCTCATACTTGCTATGCTTGTTAGATAGGACTTCAAATTGCCATTAAGCTTTTGCTCTTAATTAATATAATTTGAAGGTGTAATATGTTTTGTGAGAAATTTTGTAACTCTATTCACCCCCCTCTAGAGCCATTAGATCCAACACTTTCTACCATCACCTTCCCTTCTCGATCAACATCCTCATTATTTTGACATGAACAACATTTACGAGATGTTGATGGGCATTCAGCAAGACCTTCCCACTTACTAGAATGAAATTGGACATCATTTCAATGATTTCCAATAGAGATTGGATAGTTGGTGGGATGGAATTGAGCAGTTATAGTAGGACATGTACCTCAGACAGAGGTTCGAAACTATCTTCCTACCATTGCCATCAATGACTACCCAGAAGAAATAACTGTCCTTGAGTTTCTATGACAACCCTTTTCTATAGGATACTATAATACCTCCAAGGCTGTCATCTCTTCTAGAGTGTGCATGACTTAGCCCAAGCTCATTCATCATTGCCAACACCCCACCATACCAGAATCAATATCAACAACATCCATTGTAGTTGGACCCCACTTATGAGTTCCTACCTGCTTCAACTGGGCAATGTCACATGGATACAACTTTCAACGGCTTCCTTATGGTAGAGATATGGTCATCAACACCATGCTTAACCTATTCAGCAATAGAGAATATTACCATTAGTTGTATTCTTTTCACCCCTATCATCCTAAGCCTACAATTTTCTCAAGAATGAGAACATTTTAAGCTTGGGGTGGTAGGACATTTCACCTTTCTATCCTTTTCATTTTCAATCCCTTTATATTTCCCTTTCATGCATGCATGCTTATCTTTATTGTTTCGTGCATTTAGAGTAATTTTTCAGCTATCTAGTCTACACCTATTTCTTAAGCAAGACATTTTTGTGTAATTTATAGTTTTGCAATTAAGACTATGTGATGCAAATCCAATGGTTAACTACTTATCTTCATGCTTAATTGCCTAAAATTTGTCTTAATTGCTCGAACACTTGATTGGCTTAGCTCTTTGACTCTCTCCTTAAGTTTGATAGTCAATCCAAGGTTATGCACTACTTCACAGTCTTCAAACACAATCCTTGATTCATGTTGTGATTGAAAAACCCATGATTTGGGACCGTTTGGATGGATCTTAGGTTTGATCAAACTCCAAGTTGTGTTAAAAATGAACCCACTTTACTATAAGGATCCTTGAATCATATTTACAGTTTTCACATAGGTTTAAGTGGGAAATGATGATGTTTTAAGCTATATCAAGTTGGAATATTTTGATTTGATGGTCTGCATGCTCCTATATTTAGAATTAGTCAAAACGATGAAAACAAAAAACATGCAAAAGAGGCTTGGACACCCAAAAATCCCAAAATATCAAGATAACCATTCACACATGCCTATAAATTAGAATGTAGAGAATAAAAGCCCGAGTCTAAATATAATCATGAACATTTGTTTTATCTTTTGAGAGATTTTAGGACTGATGTCCAATAGGTGTAAGACTATGCTGATGAAGTGAGTATGCCATGCATGGTAGTGCTACTTTGAAAGCTCATTAGAGAGTATCCAGGAATCCTTAAGAAACCTATGAGATCATCCCTATATTAGGGTTGGTTTAGGTGCTCTACAAGGAGTTTGTCTCACTGCTTTGGGCCAACTGGCTCACACTATAGGTACCATTGCTTGTTAAATGGACTAGCCTGATGCATATTAGGATCCTAAAAACTCAATAGAGTCATTTCTTTTCATTTTAGGACCCAAATAAGTGGGAAGGTGTTGTTCCTAATTTCTTTACATGAAAACATCATGAAATATCATTACTCACCTTGATCACAGACATGAGTGCCTCTATGATATCATAACACTTAATATTGTGGTTCAAGCTCCCACGAGTAACATTTAGTTACATCAAATCCTCTTAAACTTTCCTAGATGCTCTTTGATCTTACTTTATCAAGAGATTGCTTGAATGGTGGGGGTATATTTCGTAATAACATGGATCTAGAGACTTGTAGTTTTAAACTATTTTTCTAAACCTTAACACTTATCAACAAACTTAATTTGGATGTTATGTTTGTTATTTGAGTTCAATCTTTCTTGAGGACAAGCAAGGGATTAAACTTGGGGTGGTTGATAAAACCCAAATTTAGGCATTTACGTATTTAACTATAGTTTTGTGTACATATTAGCCTCGATGTGACCTAAATAACTTTAGATACTTAGCTTTTTGAATTCATCTCTTTTTGAAGATATGATAGCTCAAGTAACCAATTTTGGGAGTTGTATCCACTGAACCAAAAAAGGCATCCATTTCTTGATCCAGAGCCATGAAGCTGACTTCGTTTCACCCAAACCAAGTCGAGTTTGTCCCCTACACAAAAACACTTTGACTCTCCATCGACTCTTTTTCTTCTGAAGGTTGACGAAGATTCATATTTCAATGGTCTATTGAAAAGGTCACAACTGACAACCAACAACCCTTCTAAAGAAATGCATCCATGATCATTATATAGAAGGTACAACTTCTAATGGTCCACCTTCTGATGGTGCCAACCGAAGACCAAATCCTATAGCATCTTCCAATGACCACTTCTGATGGCCACTTCCAATCGATCCACTATCGAAGGAACCATACCTCACAAATTGAAGAAATAAATCCGAGTCAGTTTCATGGAACTCAAGTCAGTTTGATCAAACTCAAGTTAGTTTCCATGAAGTTGAGTGGATTACATTCCCACTTAAAATTATAACCCGTATACCACTATAAATACCCCTCCTTAGCCACTAGGATAAGGCTTCTAAATTTTGGGGTTCCACACTCTTGTTGTGGTTCCACTTTTTTTCTTCCTAGTTCTCTCTCTTAGAGACCCAACGACCGAGAGGCATCTAGATGTCACCCTTCCTTCGACTTCCACCATCATCCACCTTCCAACCACCTCCATCGGTGTTTCATCTCCATCCATCCACACTAGCTAGTGTTTAGGGTGGAATGAAGGCGAAAGGAGGCCAATAACTCTAGAAGATAAGGAAGACGTCCCCAAGGAAGAGATATAGCCCATCTAGAGGCTAAGGAGGTATAATCACCTCTCCTCCATGGCTAAATCTCTTCTTCCTCTTTCTTCAATTGTTCTACTTTATTTTTTTCTAACAATGTATTTTCATCTTTGTTCGGTGCCAACTATGCTTGTTCATGATTAGTTGAGCTTGTTCTTGGATATATATCCTATTTTGGGAATGATTATGTACTTTTTAATCTAATCAAGTAGTTTATATTCAGATCTAGCATGCTTCTTTTCTATCTTCTCTTCTTGGTTATGATTGTTGGTTTGGTTGATCTCATGTTTGCATGAACCTCCATTTTTACAAAATCAAGAGATTAGTGTAGAAATTGGTAGAGATGGTAGTTTGGATCGAAATCTGAGAGGACAAGGTCAAAGGGGAGATCTATCAAGAATATGAGTTGGAGAGATATGATCTTTCATCGTGAAATTGACTCAGTTTCCATGCGCTTGTTTCGGTTTGCTAGTGGTTCAAATTCTTGTCAATCTTCTACCGCTCCTAATGCTTAGTTGTTATGGACCAGACATGTACTTTAGAATAGTTAGGGGTGTTGGACCATTAGCCTCGAGAGGGGTGTTGGGCCACTGATGGGTTTTAGTCTTGCTGTGTAAGAGCAAGTGAGATGATCTTTTTTTTTGGAAAATTTGGGTAAATATATTCCAAAACCCCTAAACGGGGACAAAGTTACAAATCACATCCATACATGTGATTAGGTGAGAACAAAATAGGGAAAGAAAATTACATCAATTCCCAATTCTTAGCAACTACAAGGGATACATCAAGCTTTGACTTGTGAATTTGATAGTGATATTTAATCTCCCTAGCAAGCTGTGAGAAGATGGCAGTGTAGTCTAACATTCCACCATTATGTAGTCTTTTGTTATTTCATCCCAGAGCATATGAACAACGCCAGTGATAGCCCATAGTTCTACGGCTCTGTTGTGCTTGGATTTGGTACCAACTGCAGCAAGGCAAGCATGCAATGAGAAAGAAGATCTGATATTGAGCTTCAATTGGGCACGTCCCCAAATATAATGCCAGAATTTGCATTCTTCAAACAAATGATTAACCAAGTCCGTACCATGATTGCAGAGCAAGCAAGGAGGTACAGGATTACCCAACCATGAGCTGATTCTTTCATGAGTAGGAAGGTGATTTTTGAGCGCTCTAAAAGTGGAGAGACTCCATCTAGGGTAGTATTTCCATCTCCATAGATTACCGTAGGCTATATCTATGGGTAGCTTCTGTCAAATGCTATCCCAAACAGCAGTGTCATCCACATTATAGAAGCAATGCCAAAGAAGAGACATACGTCTATATCTTGTGGAACTGATGATAGAACGAGCATTAGAAGCAACAATGAGACTGCCATACCTTCTGGACATCCAAGACGACCAGATGATTTGTGAAGTAGTGAGTATTTTAATCCTTTTCATCGTGTAATAATCAGCTAGCTCATGCAGAATTTTGAGCCCAAGTCCTTCCTCATCAGTAGGAAAAGCAATCTCTTGCCAACTAGATGGATGTGTAGAGCTTCCCCAAAGGAAGTCCGATAAAAGTATTTCCATTCTCCTAAGAACAGCAGGAGGGATCTCACCCATTCTCATGCAGTAACAAATCAACCCCATAGCACAATGTTTGATGAGTATAAGATGACCAGCCATGGAAATTTTGGAACCCGACCATCTTTGTATCATGTCCCTAAGTTTGTCAATACATTCGCGAAAGTGTCGCCTTCTAAGATTGCCACCAGCCATAGGAAATCCCAAATATTTTGTGCGCCAAGAACCTCTTTGAATATTCATGCAATTATAGAGAAGCTCCTTGTTGCGACATGAAGAGGAAAGATAGAGATGGGTTTTGCTCGGATTACACTTCATACCTGAGGTATTGCCAAATTCCAAAAGAAGATGTTGAAGTTGAATAAGGCTACAAGAACGACCTTTAGTGAACATAAGAACATCATCCACAAATAAAAGATGACCGAGTGCTCTTGTTCTGTTTATGGGATAGGAACAAATAATCTTCTTGCTATGAGCTTCTTTAATGCTTTTGCTTACACCTTCCATGCATATTGCAAAGAGTAGGGGTAATAAAGGATCACCCTGCCAAAGACCATTGGAGCTTATAAATAACCCAACAGAAGAACCGTTAAGCAGAAGAGAGAATGATGGAGTTTTGACACATTGCTTAATAAGAGAAATCCACTTACCACAGAAGCCAAATCCCGATAGACAATCCCATAGATAATCCCATTTAACAGAATCAAAAGCTTTTGTAATATCTAGCTTCACACAAGCCGAAGGAGGGCTCGTCTTCTGATTATATTTGAGTGTGAATTCAGTAGCCAGAAGAGAACAATTTTCTATACTTCTTCCTTGAATAAAGGCGCCTTGATGAGGTGAGATGATTTTATGCATAATGGTAGCGAGCCTTCTTGATATGACTTTAGTCATGATTTTATATAGCATGGAGCAGTATGAGATCGGGCGATAATCAGAAGGAGAAGAAACAATGTCTTTCTTCGGAATGAGAGCAAGAAATACATGGTTAACTTTAGTGAGATGATCCTCACTGGAGTAGCTACCATGGTACATTATAGAAATGGGTGTTACTAGCTTGCTAGGTTGTTTGAGGGTTGTCGATGCCCAAGAATGAGGTGCATAGACTTCTTGATTCATGGTTACATTGCCAGGATCTCCTTCTCCTAATTAGTAGGATCTCACAAAATCTATTTTCTTTAATTTACTTTGTTATGATTTGTTCTATTTTGCTAGACTCGTTCTAGTTCTAAACACATTTTGACTCCCAATTTTGCTTAACTAACTAAGGACTGAATCTTAGCTGAGGAAATGTCCCTACATCCCCATGGTCAACCTTGTATATATATTTTGACCCCGTGTTGAGTTGTGGGTGTCTTGAAGGTTTTAGGTTATAAATTTAAAGTCTAAATAATAAATTTGCCTCTTTTGAATGCACAATTTAGGACAGATCAAGGCCACAAAAAGAAAAAGACCCACATGAAGTATTCTTCTACCCATTCACATGTGACATCCTCAAAACAAAACCATGGGAATGATAGGAAAACATGACCATGTATGTTCTTCTGTGAAAAACTATGGTAAACAACACAATGTCTGACCAAAACCAATATCATCACTGATGATTCATTGCTCCTTGCAACTGGATGTTTTTACCACTAGATTCTATGGTGAAAAATGATTTCAACAAGCATAAAATATAAACAAGGGGCATCTAGAGGAATGAGATCCCACTTCTTCTCTGGTGGGTTCCTTGGTGTTCATCAAAATGCCAACAAACCCACCATACTAAAAAAATGGGTTCATGGAAGCACTAGCAATGGTCAAACAGAGATGAAACAAGGTAAAACCAAAGAAAGGAGGCCAAAATGAATGGATTTCATCTAGGGGTTTTCAATACAGTAAACCATGGAGCAAGAATGGAATCATAGAAGTTACTCATCTTTGGGCCTAACGGGCATGTTCTATGAATTTAAAGATGCACGAGTATGATTTTTATTGCCTATGGTGGAGTTGTGTAGGCCTGGTCTATCTCGACAACCTCTTAGTCATTTTTCATCAAAAGGGTTTGCAAGTAAGCATGGAGTGCATAACTTGGATGAATAGTGGTGATGGATTAGGAGTCGAGAACATCAAGGTGATGTGCAGATTTCTTTTGAGTTTCTAGAGGTTTGGGCATTGTTTTTAGATATCCTCTATGGCCTCTCAAATGTTTGGTCTTTATAGGGGAGACTACGGAGATCATTCAGGGGTGAAGTCCCTCTAATATATATATATAGGGACTCTCATTGTCAGGGTTAGCTGGGGAATAGTGTCCCACAATGATTGAGGTCTCAAGGATCTTATGTTTGCGATGAAGATGGTCATGGGTTCCATTGCGACTGAGATAGCATAGGGAGAGCGATTGTAGACTGACAGAGTTTTGCTTTGCAGAGTCATGTAAAATCAAGGAATCAAGTGAGGGAGAAATCTAGAAGTCTTCATTACATCCAAATCTGAGAGTTTGATCCAACAAGGACTCCTGGTTGGCAAGACTGCTTAACAAATAAACTGACATAACATAGGAAAACTTCTCACAATAACCATCTAATAGCTTGTCTAGGGTTAAAATACTATTCCTTTCTTTGTTAAATTAATAAGGAAATCTAAGGTTAACCAAATATAATCAAAATTTTTGTGTTACCTATTTGACTATGAGGAATCTGAATATCAAATTATTATTGAGTTTTGAGGGTCACAATATCCTATTCTTTCATTTTTATGATGACATGTATTTAATTATTTATGATAATCCCAAACAATTAGAGGTCAATTCTTTTAAAGATAAAGATATTATTATTGATTTTTGTAAGAATTTTATTGCCTCAGTGTGTGGCTAGACAAATTTTACTATTAACCTTGATGTGACAACTATTTATCAATTAGGCTATAATTTTTGTAAATACATTGCAGTTGAGTTAACTAACATTCAAACTATACCCATTTTAAGATAGATCAAATTTTAGGGTTTTTATAATATCAAAATAGGGTGGATTTCATTGACATTCTAAAGCTACTATAGGATGTTAAATCTAGTAATAACTAGTTTCACCACATCTCCAATTTCAATAATACATAATTTTTAGTGTCACCTCAAAAGTAGTTGGATTTGAATTTTCATTCATTCAAACTTGTGTTGCATGCAATGATACAATGATCATATAATTAGCTCACTTTCATACATTTCAAGAAATGATGTCACTTGTTTGGATAGCTGGAATCTATACATGACAATAAGAAACTAGTGGACCTGACCCAAACCTGGGGATCTGGGTAGAGTCAGGTTTGGGAAAATGTCTGTGTCCAAGTGACATGAAGGATGTGTCTGGAAAAACTCATTTTTGTCATTGAAATATTGGGCAGAGTCAGGTGTGGGCAACTATCTGTGTCCACATGACATGAAGGGGGTGGCTAGACAAATTATTTGCCCTATTTAAAAGAGTAGGGTTTTTCTTAGACCCATCATTCTATTTAAATTAGATTTTGGTGATGAAACATGCTACCCACTCAAATAACCCAGTTGTTTGATTAGTGTGTTTTGTGAGTGACCCGTGGGCACCCATGGATGACTCACTTAACTAAAACAATTATCTTAGTAAATATATATCATCATACAGTATATAAATTGTTGCATTGTAAGTATACAAACAAAAGCCAAGCAACCCAAGCTGTGAATTCTAGATACATACATAAACCTAAAATAAAAGAAAACAAATTGGATAACTGCACACTAATGGAAATACAACTTTTTTTGTCACATTATTTTTTTACTTTATAAACTTCTTATAATATGTGTTAAGTAAACATGAATAAAATTCAAATCTCATTAGGATAATGTGTTACAATCTTTTTATATTGACTTGATTCATTTGGTTAGGAAACACTTGTATTTTTCTTTGAGACCATCATTTATGCCCATGAAACATTTGGCCATGTTGGGTATTCTTGTGAAACATTTTAGTCATGTTGTGAGTATCATGGATTTCTATGAAACATATGGATGTGAAGTGTGTTTGTAAATCATTTGAGTAGGTATTTGTATGTTTGTGTAACCTTTATCGATGAAAAATAAAGTTTTTATTTTATTTTTCATAATTGGTTCCTTTCATGCATTTGAGTATGTAGTTGCACTATTATACAACAAAAACAATAATTTTTTTTTATTTCTTGCAAAACTTGGCCTTTCCTTTTTTCTAAATTTCATGTAAATTCTATTTGTTTTCTACAATTAGAGAAGTACTCGACCATAATTTTTTTTATAAAACTCATATTATAAGGGCCCTTGTAGGTCGACCTGCAACCCACATGGTAGAGTTTAGATGTGATTTTGTTCGACATGTTTAACAATAGGTCTTTTTGACTCACACACAGAAGAATCAACCCAACCCAACCCACCATCCCATTTGACATGTGTTGTTATTCCTATAGATGACCATCCATATGTGATACATGCCTAGAAAATAGACCACCCCAAAAGTTAGCTTGTAGGTAGGATTCCTTAGAATATATCAACCCAACCTTGTAATCCCAATCTACCATTTGGGACTTATTCATATCAAACCATACCACTTAAGATTTGATGCCCATGGACAACCATTGTGGAATGGCTGGTTAAGCTCTGTTGGCCCGACTTCCACATGAGGTATGGGGGAGTGGCTTGTTTTCTATACTCGACCTTTTTAGACAATGGTTATAACATGGGACACTGGAGTGGCTTCTACTAATTAAAGCCTCACATGGACCTAACTTTAATATCAATATTATACACACCCAAGGGTGATCGCCTCAAAAGCTATATTGTAGGGAAGAGACCCTTGGGGTATATCAACCTAGACTTGGAATCCACAAACTACCTAGGGATACATATAGGCCCATCTTGTTGCTTTTCAAATTTCAAGACTGGGTTGAGACACCCAAGGGATGGCCCCCTACCATATATCTTTTGGAATGAGATATCCCTCGGGTGTTTATTAAATTAGTATCATCTCTAGGCCCATTAAGGACTAAAATGAGTGCAAAAGACACCTTAGTGGCCCACGATGTAAACGTTGGCTTGTAAGGTCAAGTGTAGAAAAGAAGTCACTTAACAACACTTAGTGTGGAAGACATGCAAATTGACTGTAACCAATCACTCCAACATGTATTCTCTCTGGGTATTGAACTCTAAGTGGAGGGAATTGTACCATTAGTCCCACCTTGTTTTATGATGCCAAGACTAGGCTAATATACCCCAAGGGATCTCCCTCTGCAAGCTATATTTTGGGGTGGAGTCTCTTTTAAGAACATATCATTTGGTAGTAGAGATAGACCCATTTAGGGCTTGTGTGAGGTTAAATCCACTATAGTGACCCATGGTGTAAACATTGACCAATTAGGTTGAGTATATAAAGGAGATACTCAATTGTGCCTCATGTGGAAGCATGGCCAACCGAGTGCAACCAACTACTCCACCATGGATCCTCCATGGGTGTCTAACCTTAGTAGGAGGGATTGGTACGAGTAGTACCACCTTGGTAGTTTAGGAAGTGATGTCTATGTGGATATACTCCAAGGGCACCCCACAAGCTCAATTTTGAGACGAGGTCTCCTATGGGCATATATCAAATTTCCCAATGGACTTCCCAACTACTTCATTGTATAATAACTCATCAAGCACCTTAGTTGTCTTGTTGAATGAATATGCCTAGGTAATATTCTTTAAGGACTACATCTCTTCCACATTTCTTATGGGTAGCACTTCTAGGAGGATTGTGTTCATCTCTAGAGCATATAGGAAGACCACATACATAAGCATGTGCTTCTTCCAAATATGCTTGTAGCACCCACATTGCCATCTCCTTGGTGATGGCGATTGATGACCTTTGAATGATGCCTTGACAATGATGTCTGGCTTGATCTTGATGTTGATCCAGTCATAGGAAGTCAACCATTTCTTAGTAAAATTCCCAAATCTTGAAGGGTATCCTTGATGTGATATTTTATATAATAAGAAATTTACCTAAGAAATTAATCCTAGTTTTTACATATTCCACATGCAATAATAACCACCGACAAGTGGAGGGATCTTATTTTAGTATATCTTATGATGGACCCTAGAGACAAAATTTATAAGAATCTTGATTTGGTCGAACTCATATTGAGATCAATATTTAGAACTGAGAGTTGATTTGATTACTGAACTAATTCCGACAAAAGTTAAATGTGAATCAAAATTTGAATTGAATAATTAATGGGAAAGCACCAGGGGTGAACAAGATCTCACCACTTACAACTTTGTATTATTTCTCTAAAATTACATATCTAATTTTTTTGGCTACCTAGATAGGGGCTAAGTAAATTTGTATTCTTTCAGAGTATGAATTTTACATGGATATATTTCCTTATAGGATTGAGGTCTCATAACCTTCAGATCGCTGATGTTACAACCCCAATTTTTGGGTTTTTTGGTGAGAAATGTAATTTCTCATATTAAGGATATTTGAACAAATAATGATATAATTTGGTTCGAATAAATGGATTTTGTTTACAATATCCTTGATGTTTGTGTTGTGGGCTTTATTGAATATTGGGCCCAAATAATAAGAAAATTCAATTAGTGAATGAATAATTGAACATTTAAGAAAAGAAAAATGTGGAAACCTCTAGAAGGCAAATCCAAAGAGGGATTTCGTGCCTCTTGGGTTCCTTGGGTTCCAAGGAGTCCAAAGTTGCATAAAGAGTGCAATACGAAAAGAAAAGATCAATTAAGTATTTCTTTATGAAGAAAGAAATTGAAAATAATGATAAAATGTGGAAAATGAGTGGAAAGAGGCATAAATGAGATTTCTTGGTGAATTTTCGTATCCATGAGGTTGCTAATATTAAAAGGAATGCCAATGAGGAAAATAAAAGAGAAATAAAGAGAAAACCTCAAAAAGAGTTATTTTAATAAGAAATAAACATGATAATGAAGAAATAATGCATATAGACACATCTAGAAGGATAATGAATATCCAATAAAAAGGATTTCGAAATAATAGAGTTTTTTGGGATCCAAGGAGTCCCAATAAAGAGGAAGGAAAGAGAAAATACTAAAATTGCAAAATAAGAGGATAATGTGATACATTATTAATGGATTTTGTGATAAGGATAGAAAGGAAGTATTTTCTAATAAAAGAGAATATATCGTGCCAATAAATTAAAAGGGCAAGTACAAAGAAGATAAAAGAAGTAATTTTCAAAATCCTAATATTTAAAGAAAAAGGATTATCAAAAGAATTAGGAAAGAGAGAGGAACTTGCTTCTTATAGAAGGAATTGAATTCCTATTGGAAGGGGGATTGGTTGCTTCGTGCGCAAGCACCCCAGGGCATTGCTACACTCCCTTATATAAGGGATAAGACCCTGGACCGAGTCCAGAAGATCCCACACATCATCTTTTTCTCTTCCCCCACGGTCCCATACATAAACCCTAACCGTTGAGAATCACTCTATCTATAGAGCAGTGAGGGACCGAGATGAAATTGAGATGAACGCAGGTTTCCCCACGACGTTGGGGAGAGGTTTTTCCGTCGTGGCCGTGCCCTAACCTAGGCGCAGTAGCAGCCACATGGCTGTAATGCTGGCTGTGGGTTGCAGGCTTGGCTGGCCGATTCCAGTCACCTCAACCACCCCTTAGGGCCTCCACGGATGTGGCGGAGGTCGGCTGGGGCAGGGCTCTGGTTGGCAGTGCCCTTCATACCTTGAAAGAGGGAGCAGAGACCCCCACGAGTAGCTTAGGTTGATGACAACTAGGTCTCGTGAGGTTGAAGACGACCAAAAGGAGTTCAGACAGAAATGCCCCTCCTGGACGTGAAGAAGCGACCAACGACCCGGGGGTATATTTGACAATTCATTATAACTGAAGTCGGGCCGCTTTGCATGGAATTGGCGACGTGGCATGTTCTAATTGGCCAAGTAAGTGAAATCTTGCTAAATTCATAATTAAAGATTGGTAACTCCAATTTGGACAAGTAATATATGAATTTTGCTAAGGAGAACGAGAGGAATCCAATAAAAATGATATTAAAGATTGATTCCGTTGTTAATTGCAAAAGTACTATAAGTTGATGAAAAGTGCATTAAAGTTAGTCCAAAAACCCTATTTGTGATTAAAGATTGAATCTAGTATGCTTAATGGGTTAATTGAAGTATTAATAACCTGTTGAATGATAATGTTAGATTCGAACCTGATCTAGATGAAATTTGCACGATTTAGGGTTTTTACCCCATATGAGAATGATTAAGTATTTAGAAACCCTAATTTAGGGTAAAAGAGGATAAGATCATATATGATTTGTAAAAGGTGAAAATACGTTTTTAAATGATGGTTCTAAATTATTTTGAGTACAAAAGTCCTTAATTCTGGATAAATACCCTCTATGTAGTAATTAGGGTTTTCTCATGAATAAAAGGTGGAAATGATGGTAAAACGAGTTCATATGTTAATTAGACCCTAATGAACTTTGAATTGATGATAGGTGCGTATAATGATCTTGTCATGGATTAAAAGGATAAAAATAATAGCTTTAATGTAAAAGAAGCTTAATGAAATTAATTGATGATTAATGTGCCTGTAATATGAAAATAGAGTTATATGTTGTTAAGATAACCTTAATATTGAAGAATAGATGAGATAATTAGGGTTTATGAGTAATGGCATAAAATTAGGGTTTAATATGGTAAAAGATGAAGGGAACCCCTAATTGCAAAATGAAACCCTAAAATGGATACAAAAACCCTAGAAAGTGAATCCAAGTCAATAAAGTAGATTCTTGATAAAGTGTGTAATAAATAGAGTACATATTCTTTTCAGGCATTATGTGATTATTGAATTGCTTGCTTGGATTGCATTCTTGGTTGGATTTTCTTAATGCTTGTGAAATCATCAAATCAGGTATGTGGTTACGCTTATGATTATCCTGACTAGTTTTCCGAGGATTTTATCGACATTTCCCTCATGGCTTGAAATAACCGTTGGATGCTTTAATTTCATGCAACTATAGAGTGACTATGACTATCACTATGAATATACATGTATAACTGGCTAGATCCGGGTCCACCTCTGTGGCTTGTAAAGGCTAAAAAGGGGTAACCTAGAGTAAGGTCTAGGTTATTGTGGGTTAGAAATTGGGCTACCAAGTGTAGTGCCATGAGACCCATTAGCATGCCATGAGTTAAGGAGTGGGCTACTTACGAGTAGTGCCATGTGACTCAACCCTAGAAACTGGTTTACCTATAGGTGGGACCATGAGGGGTTTAATGGGGATCTACCATAAGGAAGGTAGTATCCAGGTCCACTGCAGGGATAACACAGAGGATAGGGTACTCATGGATCGTGGAGTTATATTTAAAATGTAATCTTGGTTGTTAAATGATTAATTGAATGATTATGTTGTTATCATAGTTGTATGTTTATTGTTTCCCCCACATACCAGCTTTGGCTGACCGACGTTTTGTTTGTCGGCGTTTTAGGTACAAGTCAAAAGGACAAATAGTAAATCATCATATTGTGAAATACATGAAGTAAAATACAAGGAGGATTAGTTAGAATAGAATCCATAAGTGGATAGAAGTTTAGAGATCCAAGTTTTCAAAAAGGTATGCAAAAGTTTATTTTCTTACAGTTTTCCCGTTTAGTCTGTTAAAATTTGATAATTATTCTTGGTTAATTGCCGAACCTTTGATCTGGAAGTTATGGGTGCGGCTTCGACCTCTCGGTCTCCCTTAATTGGGGGTTATCAGGAGGTGGGGTCGTAACATTTGGTATCAGAGCCTAGGTTCCTCACTTAACCATTAATAATTATTAAATTTTACAAACTTCATAGAACCCAACGGAATTATTAGAGGATTATTCGAAAGACGGAGGTGTCTAGAAAAGGATCATGATCGGGGGCTTGCAATATTTTCCTCCGCACCGCTAGTCAGAATACGAGGACTCCCAGATCTGTGTGACTGCCTGGCCAAAGTCTTAGGGTATGAATCGAAATAAGATACCTTTAGGACTTTCTCATCTTATTCATCTCTTCTCATCACAAATTCTATTAAGGACCTTAAGGATTAGGGTTTTCTTTCTCCTCCTCACCCTCTTGAGGTATGGGTAAGGTTAATAAGGTCTAAGGAATCCTCCACCAAATTAATGAAAAATATGTAAATAAGATGTCATGGATATAAGCTTAATAGATTAAGCGCAAACTAAAGGATAGATACATGCTTAGGTCGTATGACATAAGTTGTCATGCCCTCAAAAGAGACCTGAGGCTAGACCTTCTTGTTAGGAGGATAAATAAAGAGAGTTAGTCTTGGAGATAGAGATCTCCATTGTAGGTAGAGACCTGGCACGTCCTCTGAGGATGATGTTAACCCTAACCCTAAGTGAATGTTAGAGAGAGAGACAACAGGATGAGTTGGATGTCATGATAGACCAGGTGTTTGGATAGATATGCCTTGGATGCCATATGAGCCATGAGAGGTTGGATGACCTAGTACCTTTGACGACCCAACCTTGGGAAGGGTCGAGCAGTGGAGAGTGAAGGATAGTTCCTTCATTGTTGAGGTCAGAGAAGAACCTATGGAACCCCATGAACTTATATGAGCATGGCTTAATAGGCACCCATAATGTATCAGTAGTGCGAGAAGTAGGTTGAAACCCTGGCCGATAGAGTTTGATGGATAGCTTATGTGATAAGCATAAGGGGCTATAGATAACCTTGAGCGAACATAAGTTGAACATAGGCTTCATCCAGGTAGGGGCATGCTTTTGAGGTTGATCCTTCATGAAGAGAGGACCTCTAATGGTGAGGTTGGTTGTAGGGTTAGCTCTAGAAAGACGGCATGAAACAAAGCAAGAAGGTTGGAAACATAAAACCCTGAGATATGAGGAACAGTGGGGAGTCGAGGGTGATGCGACCTAAGTGGACATTTGTAGTTGCCTCATGCATGCTCCCTGGAGACTGATGATATCTTGGTGGCCTTAGAGGAACTAAACCCTAGAGAGAGGATGAGTCTGCTAATACCTCTGTACCTATGGTATAGATGAGAAGAAGAGTTCCTTAAACCATGTAGAGGTTTAGTAACAGGTTGAAAGGCCTTGTACCTTGTTGTTTGTCCTTAAGGAGGACTCGACTGTGAAGTGTTGCTCGAGTAGAAGGATGACAGGAAGTGCGTGTCATGCCTTATACATGCCTAATTCGTGGATAATAGATTGAGCATGTAGTTGGTCATCAAAAGTGATCCTATGGCTCCTAGGCTAAAGAGGGGAAGTGGGGTACCTAATGCTCATGATGAGAGTTGAGTTTCTATAGAAGCGAGCATGGTACTTCTTATGTTCAGAGGAAAGGAAAACCCCTTAATATTTAAAGGTATGTTTGATGAACCCCTCACGACTAAATGGATGACATGGGAAGGTATGATCATGATCCAGTGTTGAGGATGAGAACAAGTATGACCCAACATGGTTTAGTAGGTGGTCAGCTTGTTCCTTAGTAGCTTACTAGGGTTAAGCATGCTCAGGTGGATGTAAACCTGAGGCATAAGGACGTTTGTGACCTGTGTTATCGAGGTGAAGTTTTCCTCCCATCCTGGGAGAAGGGGCCCTTTGGTGGGGTGTTTACCAATTTTTTTGGTTTAAGTAACCTAAAGAGGTCTCATAGGATCGTGACAAGCTAAGTGAAAAGTACATGGTATGAGAATGAACCTGTAGACCCATAGATATCCATCTCTAAGTGCAGGTGGATGTGTTACCATGGAGGTAACCGGTATGGGGCCTGACCAAGGTAGGCAGGTCGTCATGACCCCTGTGAACAGATGAAAGACAACCCATGAATATAGAGAGAGAGATGAGAAAGGCTTGGGTAAGGTTCTAAGTTGGACATGTACTATGTTAGAATCCTAAGTCTATCCTAGGGTCAGGTAGGGATAAGACCGATGGAAGCAGGTTGCCTAATTCCCTAGTTTCACATGACCATAGGGTCAGGAGGTAACAACTATCATTATCTGAGGACCATGGGTTAGGAGATTGATCACCTTCATGAACTCATGGGACCCAAAGGGAAGATGAGTAGGGAACTCTCTGGAATGCATAAGGGAAGATGGATGACCCCAAAAGTGTTGACACCCTATAGACCTAGAGGGGATGACCAAGGATTGTGTGCAAACCCAAGTAGGTTCGAAACCAGTGTTCCATGAAAGTAACCTTAATATCGAGATGATTGTGATGTAGAGACATAGGTGTCACGTTTCAACCTAGATTTGAAGGTGTACCAGCATGGTGGGATGTACCATCTCTACTCTTGGAACAGGAAGAACTCTATATTTGGACTGCAGCCAAATGCTTATTTCTTATTATTATGGGAGTGAGAGATAGGACAGTACGAGTGCCATAAACCAAGGATAAAAGATTAGGTGGTTTGGAACGTTGCCACGAGATATGGGGATAGAGAAGATAACATACCCTGATAAAGTGAATGATACATAGATGGTTTGAAAATGCTAAAGAGAAATAAGGTAGTCATCTTATAAGGATGTTTTTAGCATGAGCTATGAGTTATACCAGGTTCAGTTTGAAAACCAAAGGAATAAGCTCAGAATGTTCTTGATGAAGAAGGACTTAGGGCTAAGATGAGATAATAAGTGGCATACAGGAAGGTGTATGTCATCAACATTACCTAATACATAAGAAGGTGAAGTGGTAAGGGATGCTCTGGTTGAGATATATCTGCCTAGTGCGGTTGTTAGACTAACCCTAAGTTTGGAAAAGAAGATATGTTTGGCTAACACTAATGTAATGAGATCAGTTAATGGTTGTTTGGTTATCCAGTCTAGTCCTTGATGCAATGAAAGGATGGTGGTAGAACCTCAGATGCACTTCTTTGGAGAAGAAGGTGATGAAACCCCGATAGAATGGTTTAGGGTTTTTGAGGTATTGATCTTGAAGAATAATGACATACAGGAGATCATGATTTTAAGATCACCATACACCGTACTACGAAGATAATAAGTGACAGTAGTACTTTAGATACCTAAGATTATGTTTCATGTGGTATATGGCCATGCAAGCCGAGGGTGAAGGATGAATAATAGTAACCTAGTGCGTGGATATAAAGGATAAAGAGTCCCCGAAAGAGAAAGGGAGTTCATCACTATGGATGTTGTAAGTCTCCCCTAGACCAAGGAAGGTCAAGATGCAATATGGGTTATGGTAGATCGCCTTACCTAGATGACATGAGAGAGAAAGAGTTCTGTCAAGGGACAGATCGGGTTGAACTACATATGAGAGATATGGTTCAACTACACCATGATGCGAGTTCAAAAGTTCATGAGTATGACCTAAAGGTTCACTTCCGTGAGGTGGAAGTAAAAACATGAAGAACCCTACGTTAGTATAGTTTATTACCCCTAACTAATGGTTAGTATGATCCAGACTAAAGGGGTCTGATGGGAGCATATGTGCTCATTCAGGGTGATAGATAGAGACAATTCTTGTCCTATGCAAGATGTGAAGATAACCACCATAGCCAGTATCAGGATTTAAAGAAGCTCTGTAAGAGAGGTTGTGTCAGTCACCACTTCAGTAAGGTGATGTTGGTGAAAGGACCACGTGATGGTTAGAAAAGGACCACAATGTGTGTAGATGAAGTGGCTTTGATCGTGCAATGGCTGAAAGGAGCCTAGAGACGACAAGAGTCGTGAGCAGATGCAAAGTAGACTAACATGCAGTTCACTGTGGGAGAATATGTGACATGAAAATCTGACCCCTCTAAGTTATAGCTAAGAGAGCTGAGTCCCCAATGCATGGGTTCTTTTGACATGGTTTTGTGGAGAAGGCTAAGTTTGACCTTACCCCTCAGGATAAAGTAATGTGTCAAGAGTTCCATGTGTCCAATTTAGAGCACTATGTGAGGTACCCCGACCATGTGCTGAGCAATGAACCTAGTGAGCCCCAAGGGAGGCTGAAATGGCCTGAGTCACCTGTGCAATTTATAGACTCCAGGATGAAAGAACTCAGAGAAAAGAATATGTGATGATAAAGGTTCTTTGGAAGCGCCATGGGTAAGGTAAAGTCACATAGGGGCCATTGATGACATGGAAAAGTCTTATCCTAAATTGTTTGTTTGCTTGATAGAATTTTGAGGACAAAATTCCTATAAGAGGGGAAGGATGTTACAACCCCAATTTTTTGTTTTTTTTTGGTGAGAAATGTAATTTCTCATATTAAGGATATTTGAACAAATAATGATATAATTTGGTTCAAATAAATGGATTTTGTTTACAATAGCCTTGATGTTTGTGTTGTGGGCTTTATTGGATATTGGGCCCAAATAACAAGAAAATTCAATTAGTGAATGAATAATTGAACATTTGAGAAAAGAAAAATGTGGAAACCTCTAGAAGGCAAATCCAAAGAGGGATTTCGTGCCTCTTGGGTTCCTTGGGTTCCAAGGAGTCCAAAGTTGCATAAAGAGTGCAATACGAAAAGAAAAGACCAATTAAGTATTTCTTTATTAAGAAAGAAATTGAAAATAATGATAAAATGTGGAAAATGAGTGGAAAGAGGCATAAATGAGATTTCTTGGTGAATTTTCGTATCCATGAGGTTGCTAATATTAAAGGGAATGCCAATGAGGAAAATAAAAGAGAAATAAAGAGAAAACCTCAAAAAGAGTTATTTTAATAAGAAATAAACATGATAATGAAGAAATAATGCATATAGACGCATCTAGAAGGATAATGAATATCCAATAAAAAGGATTTTGAAATAATAGAGTTTCTTGGGATCCAAGGAGTACCAATAAATAGGAAGGAAAGAGAAAATACTAAAATTGCAAAATAAGAGGATAATGCGATACATTATTAATGAATTTTGTGATAAGGATAGAAAGGAATTATTTTCTAATAAAAGAGAATATATCGTGCCAATAAATTAAAAGGGCAAGTACAAAGAAGATAAAAGAAGTAATTTTCAAAATCCTAATATTTAAAGAAAAAGGATTATAAAAATAATTAGGAAAGAGAGAGGAACTTTCTTCTTATATAAGGAATTGAATTCCTATTGGAAGGGGGATTGGTTGCTTCGTGGGCAAGCACCCCAGGGCGTTGCTACACTCCCCTATATAAGGGATAAGACCCTGGACTGAGTCCAGAAGATCCCACACATCATCTTTTTCTCTTCTTCCACGGTCCCATCCATAAACCCTAACCGTTGAGAATCACTCTATCTATAGAGCAGTGAGGGACTGAGATGAAGTTGAGATGAACGTAGGTTTCCCAACGATGTTGGGGAGAGGTTTTTCCGTCGTGGCCGTGCCCTAACCTAGGCGTAGCAGCAACCACACGACTGCAATGCTGGCCGTGGGTTGCAGGCTTGGCCGGCCGATTCTAGTCACCTCGACCACCCCTTAGGGCCTCCACGGATGCGGCAGAGGGCGGCTGGGGCCGGGATCTGGTCGGCAGTGCCCTTCGAACCTTGAAAGAGGGAGGAGAAACCCCCACGAGCAGCTTTGGTCGACGACAACTAGGTCTCGTGAGGTTGAAGATGACCAAAAGGAGTTCGGACGGAAATGCCCCTCCTGGACATGAAGAAGAGACCAGCGGCCCGGGCATATATTTGACAATTCGTTATAACTGAAGTCGGGCCGCTTTGCATGGAATTGGCGACGTGGCACGTTGTAATTGGCCAAGTAAGTGAAATCTTGCTAAATTCGTAATTAAAGATTGGTAACTCCGATTAGGACAAGTAATATATGAATTTTGCTTAGGAGAATGAGAGGAATCCAATAAAAATGATATTAAAGATTGATTCCGTTCCTATTTGAAAAAGTATTATAAGTTGATGAAAAGTGCATTAAAGTTAGTCTAAAAACCCTATTTGTGATTAAAGGTTGAATCTAGTATGCTTAATGGGTTAATTGAAGTATTAATAACTTGTTCAATGATAATGTTAGATTTGAACCTGATATAGATGAAATTTGCATGATTTAGGGTTTTTACCCCATGTGAGAATGATTAAGTATTTAGAAACCCTAATTTAGGGTAAAAGAAGATAAGATCATATATGATTTGAAAAATGTGAAAATACGTTGTTAAATGCTGGTTCTAAATTATTTTGAGTACAAAAGTCCTTAATTCTTGATAAATACCCTATATGTAGTAATTAGGGTTTTCTCATGAATAAAAGGTGGAAATGATGGTAAAACGAGTTCATATGTTAATTAGACCCTAATGAACTTTGAATTGATGATAGGTGTGTATAATGATCTTGTCATGGATTAAAAGGATAAAAATAATAGCTTTAATGTAAAATAATTTTAATGAAATTAATTGATGATTAATGTGCCTGTAATATGAAAATAGAGTTATATGTTGTTAAGATAACCCTAATATTGAAGAATAGATGAGATAATTAGGGTTTATGAGTAATGGCATAAAATTAGGGTTTAATATGGTAAAAGATGAAGGGAACCCCTAATTGCAAAATGAAACCCTAAAATGGATACAAAAACCCTAGAAAGTGAATCCAAGTCAATAAAGTAGATTCTTGATAAAGTGTGTAATAAATAGAGTACAAATTCTTTTCAGGAATTATGTGATTATTGAATTTCTTGCTTGGATTGCATTCTTGGTTGGATTTGCTTAATGCTTGTGAAATCATCAAATCAGGTATGTGGTTACGCTTATGATTATCTCGACTAGTTTTTTGAGGATTTTATCGACATTTCCCTCATGGCTTGAAATAACCGTTGGATGCTTTAATTTCATGCAACTATAGAGTGACTATGACTATCACTATGAATATACATGTATAACTGGCTAGATCCGGGTCCACCTCTGTGGATTGTAAAGGCTAAAAAGGGGTAACCTAGAGTAAGGTCTAGGTTATCGTGGGTTAGAAATTGGGGTACCAAGTGTAGTGCCATGAGACCCATTAGCATGCCATGAGTTAAGGAGTCCCTACTTACGAGTAGTGCCATGTGACTCAACCCTAGAAACTGGTTCACCTATAGGTGGGACCATGAGGGGTTTAATGGGGATCTACCATAAGGAAGGTAGTATCCAGGTCCACTACATGGATAGCACAGAGGATAGGGTACTCATGGACCACAAAGTTATATTTAAAATGTAATCTTGGTTGTTAAATGATTAATTGAATGATTATGTTGTTATCATAGTTGCACGTTTATTGTTTCCCCCACATACCAGCTTCGGCTGACCGACATATTGTTTGTCAGCGTTTTAGGTACAAGCCAAAAGGACAAATAGTAAATCATCATATTTTGAAATATATGAAGTAAAATACAAGGAGGATTAGTTAGAATAGAATCCATAAGTGGATGGAAGTTTAGAGATCCAAGTTTTCAAAAATGTATAAGAGAGTTTATTTTCTTACAGTTTTACTGTTTAGTTTGTTAAAATTTGATAATTATTCTCAGTTAATTGCCGAACCTTTGATCCGGAAGTTATGGGTGCGACTTCGACCTCTCGGTCTCCCTTAATTGGGGGTTATCGGGAGGTGGGGTCGTAACAGCTGATCCTTCACCTTGGAGAATGCCATTTTTTGGTCTCATTTGAGGTTCAATGACATCGTTTGCTAATCTGGTCTTATATTTCATGTCTTTATATCTAGGATTATAACATATATGAAGATTAGGTGATAAGACTAACAAGCACACAATTAATCAAACAATAGTCAATCAACATAACCAAAAAAGGGATGTTTTTATTATACAAGATATTATCAGGGGTACTCCCCAAAATACAATTAGCAGGTTTGCTCTCTCATGATGGCGATTAAGAACAAATAGTAGAAGGGAAAAGAAGAATAATCCATGTCACAGAAGTGATGGGGGTGAAATTGTGGTCTTCAATAAAAGATCAGTACTTCTAAGAGAATACTAGTCTGGTGAGGTCCAGGATGACCATCATCATTCCTTATTCTCTACCATGCTCACAACCTTTAAGAATCATATATTGAATTATGGGGGAAAACAATTTCTCCTTCGGGAAAAAATTCTTTTATCTAGGTGATATTGGGCTCATAAAATAAGTTGATAATTGAGAAGATAACACTCTTTGTTTGAAATACACTAGCTAGGAGATTGAAGGACAATAAGGAAACTAAAAACTTAAGGTTGGGTTTGCTCAAATACCCAACCAGAAGACTATATTGTGAGTCAGGGGACCAACTGGGGCTCAGTCTATACTACTGCATGAGGGGTATTTCTTGGTTGGGTGACTCGCCTTCTGGGCCCGTTGATCTACTTGCTGATAAGTGACATTGAGATTTCTCTAGTTGGATGACTGGAAGGAAGAGTTGAGTGACTTGCATGTAGCTTAGTGAAGGCATGGGTCAGCCAATCAACCATCTATTTGACATACTGGTTGATTTGATAGGAGATAGGGTTTTCTGACCCTTATTATGATTTCTTTAAAATTTATGAACTGAACGAGTGCTTGGACCAATTGTTTGATTCAATTGACATTGAAATTTATCCTTGGACAGGGAACCCAGTTGGACAACAAAATTTCCCATTTTCCTAACTGGAGTTCACTGGGATGCTAGATTCTCTTATGTTGTGCGAATTCCTACAATAGGACAAGAATCCATGTTAAAAATCCTAAAAAAAGACTCAAGAGATCAAAACCAATTAGGCTATTTTGAAGCAATATACACGTGAATTGTAAAAATATATAAGTTAAATGTGTATTTAAAAGTAGATGAATTTGCATCCATCTAATAACCATGACCTTACACGTCCCTCATCCTCAAGGAATACAAAATTGGATATTGCTACCAAATAGTACTAACAACATGTTAACGCCCCTCTCTCGCAAACTCTTGTTGTCCCTACCATCAATCATGGCCAAGCGACCCTAACATCCTAGAAAAATGCAACTTTCTATATCCTTATTTCCAATATTGCTTCATAGTAATTCTATCGCAATTAATAGAAGTTGACCAAGATAAAGATGGTGAAAAATGGGAGTGAGGAGGGATTGGTGATGGCAACAACATCCATGGTTTCGATCTCAGTGAGGGCTGGGTTCATGATCTGAGGCCTCAAAATCAAGGAGGGGAGACATAGGGAAGTGGAGAGGATGGATAGTGGAATAGAATAATCCAAACAAACTTGGGAGTATCTATAGAAATACCAGAGACACGTCTCTTTTTGAATTACACAAGAATGCAGGGGAACAAGGCAGACAAGTCGGAAGGTACATTCTTGGAGTCAGATCAGAGTCTGGGCGCTGTGGAGGGGTGTGGATTTTGACAAAATGAGAGGCCAACTAGTCCCAACCCTAGATCTGAGGGCTTGGAAGCGACAAGATGCAACGAAAGAAGACGTCATGGATTGTATTGTAACTTCGTCACATGCTCATACCAAAGTGATCCAGAAAATCTATTCCTAGAAAAGCTTTTTGAGGAGAATCTTTTGGTGAAGGACGTTCTGCTGAGCGAGGTCGAGGATAAACCAACTTTACAGATAATACCTAAGGCGGAGGAGTATCTTGTCACCCCTTGGAAATACACTATCGTGGTATGGATGATTGGATCAGAAGTGGGGTACATGACGTTGAGAGAGAGGTTGAAACTTCTGTGGAAGATCTTTAGGAGATTTAACATGTTCGAACTTAATAAGGGGCACTTTGTGATACAACTTTCATGCCTGAAGGACTACGATATGACACTCACAGGGGTCCTTGGAAGTTGTTAAGTTCTAGTGTTGTCATTTGGGAATGGCACCCTACATTCGTAACTTCAGATGATCTTCCCAAAATGATAGTCTCATGGGTACACATCATAAATCTACTCTACACCTTTATGTATCGACAATATTTTAGTACATTGTACTGGCTCTGGGAAGGTTAATAAAGGTACACACACACACAACAAGCAGAATCCATAGAAAATTTGTCAGGCTGGCTTTAGAATTGGATACCACGAGACCCTTGAGCCCTTCTATACTCATCAACGGCGTGGAGTACAAAATAGAATATGAAGACTACCATGGGAATGAGAAAAATATGGGGGATAGGGACACACGTCCAAACAATGCACAAAGTTTGATGACTATGGATACGAGGAGGGAGTTGTTGAGGAAAGAGCATAGCAGATGAGGAGGATAGAAGAGAGTAAGTGTTTGAGAACAATTGGCAGACACAAAGGAGAAAAGGGGGATGGAGAGGGAAAGCTCATGCATAGGAAGCTACAGAGAATACACAACATGACATAAGAAACATATTCACAAGCCTGGTACAAGAGGAAGGATTGGATCAGGAAGATGAGGTGGTAGAACAACATACAACCCCCAAAGAGGCAACTTCATCCCCAACCAGACAAGCCAAAGTCTGGAGGAAGAAGAAACCTACTACAAAATAGAATGGAGATGGGCAGGCTAAGGAAGTGCTCAGAGACATCAAAAACTCGACTGGTGTTAGAGACTCTACTATGAAGGAAGGCACAACCAGAAGGAAGAACATAAATACCACAATAAACACACAGAAGGAGGTCCATACAATGGTGAATTCCAAGCTAGATGAGGTTATCAAAGTAATCCAGGTGAGTGATTTTATCATGATGCAGAAGGAGGTAGAGGGGGAACTGGAAACACCAAACTTCAAGTCGAATGAAGTGGTCTGTGAGCAGACAGAGTTACCAATAGAGTTTTCCGACATGATAGCCTCTCTCATGGGAGGAAAAGCTAAAGGAAGCAGTACAAACATGAAAAGAAAAGGATCGATAAAGCCTATCTCGTCACCAGAGTCTCTTCGTAGGAGCCTGCAGTGCCTGGCAATGATTCATTCAAAAATTGAACAGAGGGAGACATCCAACGTAGATTGTGGAGCCATGTAGAATGACATTCAACCAACCGTGGCTGGCGGAGTTAAGGAGGTTGATGAATAGGGAAAGATGCTGGATTAGATATCTCTATAAGAGATTGTATAATTCCATTTCTAAGAGAGATGAAAACCATCCTTTGCTGGAATGTGAGAGGTATTGGAAATGAGGATACTGGTAATACCTTGAAAGCTTTCTCCTGTACTCATAAGACAAAAATCATTGTTGTGCTTGAGCCTCGTATTAGTGTCTCAATGGCCATTTGAAATATTAAAAAACTAGACTTCAAGAACTCGCATATGGTTGAAACCTGAGGCTTTTCTAGGAGGCATTTGGGTTGGATGGGATAATTCTTGTAAAGTTGATATCATAAACAACCACTGCCAGTTTGTATCCTATAGAGTGAACGACTCCTTATTGGTGACCTTCGTATATGCAAGCGCACTTAGTTCTCTCTATGTGTTGTGCTGGAAACATCTTATTGAGATGAGCAAGAGTGTCAATGAACCATTGCTAGTATGGGGAGATTTCAACTCTATGCTTGAACCAAATGAGAAATTTAGAAGTGACACCTCTAATGTCAGCGAAGCCAACTGGTTCAGTGACACCTTAATGGAGGCTGGACTGTCTAACCTTGAGTTTTTAGGAATGAGGTTCATCTATAAGCATGGTATCCTACAAGAACCATTGGACATGGCGGTAGTGAATGATAGCTTCATCCATCTCTTTCCTCACATTTCTATCCAACATCTTCCAAGGATTCATTCTGACCAATGTCCCTTATTGGTCAAGGAAAATAGATGTCAAGGTGTGAGTAGGTGTTTTGTAACTAGGGCATCATGGCATACTGCAAAGGAGTTCAAAAACATGATTCAACCAGAGTGGCATAATGAACTGCCCTTTGAGAAGGCAATGCTACTAGCTAAGTGGCAGATTTCGGAGTGGGATAAAAATGAAATAAATAAGAAAAGGAGGAACAAAGACATGCTCATGCAAAACATTAATTTACTTCAGACCAATCTAACTAGCCATTATGACCCAATTACTGACAAGCTATGTCTAGATGTGCAATTAGAACTTAATGATATTCTGAGAAAGGAGGAGGAGGACTAGAAGCAAAGAGCTCACATAAATTGTCCACGTGAAGGCGATAACAACACTTGTTTCTACCATGCTTGGGTGAATCAAAGGAAGAGGTGTAATTGTATAACCACACTTAAAAATGAAGTGGGTGTTTGGGTTACAGATGAGACTGAACTCATGACAATGGTTGTTAACCATTTTAGAAATTTATTGACATATCCAGGTGGGGATAGACGTGCATCCATCTATGTGGTGTCGATGAATTTCAAGCATTTGACACAAATGCAAAAGGCATCCATGGCGGCACCTCCTAATCAGGATAAAGTTCATAATGTCCTCAAGAGAATGAACCCCTATAAAGCGGTAGGGCCTAATGGGGTGAGTGCCATGTTCTTATAGAAAGAATGGAACATTGTGAGTGAATCTATGTCAAAAACAGTGACAACAACTTTGGAGGGCAGGCCACTCAGTGTTGACATCTGCAATGCCATGATTGTACTAATCCCTAAGGTTCAAAGACCTAAAAAATGTGCACAACTACACCCTATTTTACTGAACAATATTATTCTCAAGCTAATATCTAAGTTGGTGGCTGATAGACTGAAGCAACACCTTCCAAATGGATCTCAAGAGAATAGAGCAACTTTATTCTAGGATGGAAGATCATTGATAATATAGTGTTGGTCCAGGAACTAATATGCAAAATGAGGAGAAACTCAAGTGCAAAAATGAGGCAATTAATGTAGACCTCACAAAGGCATATGATGTTATGTCTTGGCAATTCGTGGATGATACTTTGACCCAGCTAGGCATTCCTAAAAATATCCATAAATATATCTTACATTCGATCACTAGGGGTACTATCACCATAGCATGGAATAGTATTGCATCCAAGAATTTCAAAGAAAGTAGGGGCTTTTGACAAGGGGATCCTATCTCACCTTACCAATTTGTTTTGTGCTTGGAACGCCTCGGCCATATGATATATGAGTCTGTTCAGAGAAAGTAATGGAAACCTGTGAAGCTGGGGGCAACTGGCCCAGAAATCTCTCATGTGTGTTTCATAGATGACTTGATCCTATTTGTAGAAGCGAGCACATCACAAATAAAAACCATCAAGGAATGTTTCCAGGTCTTTGAGAAGGCTTCAGGGCAATCTATCTCAGTTGAGAAGACAAGATTTTACTTCTCCAAAGCATTCTCTAATAGGGAATAGAGGAAAATTGAAAGAATCTATAACTTTCAAGCCATGAATGATCTGGGTCAATCTCTTGGAGTATCAATATTTCACTCAAGAGTGAGCAAAGATATGTATTCAAATGTTTTATCAAGGGTTAACAACAAAGTGAATGCCTGATCATCACAATGTTTGCCTTTGGCAGGAAGAATTTGTCTTGCGAAAGCAATGCTGACAGCTATACATACCTATATTATAGAGAAAATGGTTCTCCTGTTGGGACTTTGTGATAGGATTGAAATCATAGTTAGAAGGTTCATCTGGGGAGGTTGCAATAAAGAAATACCTATGTCTTTGGCGGCGTGGAGCAAAGTGATTAATCTGAAGGAAAAAGGAGGGTTGGGGATCAAATTGATGAGGGAGTGGAACAAGGCTTTATTTATTAGGATACTTGGGACCTTTTGAGTGGAAGAGAACCCCAATGGTGTGAAGGACTCCACGGTAGATTCAAGAATTTCAACAATGCAAAGTAATTGACATGATCTAGGCTAATGAAGTATGCGTTCAATGCAAAAAGGATGGTGTTGGAGAATGCCCAAGTTTGTATTCTAAATGGAAGGAACACCAACTTCTGGGAAGATCTGTGGTTATACCCAGGGGTAATTTTGAAAGAGTACACACTGAGGTTGTTTCTACGTGATCTTCAAGATCTGTGTGTAGGGAATGTCATCGACCTGCAAGGTCAGTGGGATGTTGATTTCTTGAGAAGATGGCTACCAGAATCTTGGGTGTCTAAAGTAATGAGGGAAAATGCACCACTGGGTATGGAGGACGACAACATCTGGATGTGGTGTCCATTGCCAGATGGTACTTTCTCTACAAAATCGACATATGAGGTTCAAAGGAAAGTAAGGGAGGTCTCAATCCATGGTGAATGGGGATATATCTGGGATGCTAAAACTACTAGCAGAATCTAGGTATTCACCTAGATCGTTGAGCATGAAGCTTTACTGACCAATGTCATAAGGAAAACTAGACACTTAATCGATGATGGTTTATGTGGTCGGTGCCAGCAGGAGGAGGAAACTTTGATGCATGCTTTGAGAGACCGCAGGTGGGCAAAACCAATGTGGTCGAAGGTTCTTAATGGTACACAAATAGGTCAGTTCTAGGAACATATGGAGGTGAGAGGATGGCAAAATTATTGTATGTCACATTCAACTGAGATCCAAAGATTATATCTTATAACCTACCACTGTATTTGGAGGAATTGAAATGCACATGTTTTTGAACAAAATATCACCCCAATCGAGAAACAAGTAATCTATATTACAAGGAGTTTGCAAGACCATCACCAAGCGTGCAAAACCCCTGATGTTGGTGAGAAGTATACAAGGACATGTAAATGGACTTATATGTAGGAAGGTTGCACAAAGATAAACATCGATGCAACTATTTGCAAGGATGGGGCCGTTGCTTCCATTATTGTGCAGAATTCTAATGGCGACTAGATCCATGTAGTAGGGCATAAATTCATTGTGGAGTCTGTGGTCGAGTCTAAATTGCAAGGTATTTGCATGGCTTTGGAATATGCACACGAAATGTATCTACATGTTACTACTATTGATACAGATAGTATGGTAGCAACACAAGTGATTAAAGAAGATTACAAGTTTCATCCTAGATATGCATACTACGTGGCTATGATTCAGAGGATGTTCAACCCAAACTTTAATATTGAATTTGTTTATAGAGAAAAGAATATGTCAGTAGATCGACTTGCTAAGCATCATTTAAGAGCACATCATAGGGTGTTCCACTACATTACACCCCCTCCAGAGTTAGAGGAACTTTTAAGTTTGAAAAAATGTAATGGTAGTAGTAATACCATGTTTAGGCATTCAAACATGATCAGTGGTTGTACCCCTTCTTTTGAACCACGTACACGAGGAAGGCAAGATAAATAAGAGTGCTTCATGACTTCTACAAAAAATATATAACTTCACAATACATGCTACCAACAAAAAGTTCTCAATATCAATATAAATAAGAAATTCATGAAATTCTAAAACATCTCACTTAATCCTAAGAAATTTGCATACGACCAACATTGGATAGAAGAATTGAAAATTTGGGGTGTAATTAGTGCCACTAGGTAGAATTGGAGTGAATGGGGGTATGGAAAGGGAGTTCATTAATCTCTCCTCATTTTGACTCAATATTGCATTTTATTGGTGCAAATACATGTATTTCACATTTTTTTGCATGTTGGTATCTTTTCTTTATTTTTGTGATACACCCCTATAACATAGGTGGGGTACATAATAAGTGACTATAGGGGGGTGTCACCACTAACTTAGGGTTTGACATTCTTGTTGGATTTTTACTAAATTTTGATGGCTGGAAGGTAAGAAGATGGAGGGAAAAGGTGCATCTCATTTATTCAAATTATATGGGTCCTATATTTAAAAACATCAAACCAAACAAGTGAGGATACTTGTCTTCCATATCTCACTCTAGATTCCAAATAGAATACTTCCCTCAACAATATTTTCACACCAAATTTACTATAGGAATAATTATGCTTAGATCATGGGCACACTATTTTATGATCTTGAATGGCATCTCCTCATATGTCAAGTTTAGTTGCACAACTTGTATGCCATTTTCAAGAATACGGAACTAACAATGCACATCATCATTTATTATGGATACATGGAATATATTATGTATATTGGAAATGCTTGGTGGCAAACCTATATTACATGTATATCCTATTGTGTGTTAAAGAATCTCAAATAGACCAACATATATAAGGCTCAATTTACCACTCTTGTTGAATTTCAACACTCTACTAACCGAAAATGCATTTATATATACACAATCATCCATGTTGTGTTCTTTCTCTACTTTTCTTGTCACCATACTTCTTCCTACTACTTTCGGACACAAAATTTCCATAAATTTTGTCTATTCTAGGTCCAACAAAACATTTTTATCCCACATCATCCCAACTTGGTGAAGAGAAACATGGTCATCCATACATACTTTTATGAGGAGTCATTTTGATGCTAGCACAATTGATGTTGTTCTAGGCAAAGTATACCAAAGTCAGAAGGTCATCCAACATCCCAAAAGGTTAGTTCCATAGGCTCGTTGTATTTACTTCAAGTTCTTGATTCTAAACAATGATTATCCTCCTATTTGAGGATGAAAAGTAGTGATGAATTTAAACATGGTAACTAGTGCTTATTGCATTCAGTTTCAAATCTTGAGTGAGGTTCCTTATCAAACAATATATGTATGTATGTATGTATGTATATATATATATATATATATATATATATATATATATATATATATATGTGTGTGTGTGTGTGTGTGTGTGTGTGTGTGTGTGTGTGTGTGCGTGTAAGGGTTCATCTTTAATACCTGCATGGTAGCCTGGATTTCGCTACTAATCCTGCCTAAAAATAACTATTTGATCAGAAAAGTAGCTCTCTAAAAGTATATGTGCTGATAAAAAAATAACAATACGACTAAAAAAGTAAAACCAAATAGAATACGCAACAAATATATATATATATATATATATATGCAATTGTATATTTGTTATAGCTGTTACAAATGTAGTTGTTTATGCATGTAAAGTAATAGTATGCACGATAGAGTAACTCTCTAGATGTGTAAAGTAAGAAACTTCAAATAAGTAATTAAATTTGGAGCGGGTAGCTACCTGCGCGGGCATTGAATGAATGCCCGTATATATAAATATTATATAAATATATAAATAAATATATATATATATATATATATATATGGTGACTACATGCGAACCTATTGCATGTATAGACAAGCATGCTGTCCACATATTGAGTAGCTTTTATTGCTAATTATGCCACATGAAATCTTTCCATGATTACCTATATAGAATCATGGTTTCTTGCTTATCCTTGGTAAATGTATAATGAAGTTCATGGTGACATGCTGCCATTTTTTTCTAAAATTTTGATGGTTGTGTTAGAGTGTTTCATTTATTATATAGCAAGATTTAAAGGAGAGTGTTATAGTTATTGTTATTTAGTTTATTATGTTATATGGGAATAAGCATGCTTGACCCATTAAGAGTAAGTTTGCTTCCTTGTACTTGCCTCATTTCCTATATATATGAGGGGAATTTTCCATCTATCAATGAAAACATCTCATTATCCCTTCATCTTTTTCCACATGATATCTGAACATTGATCTTAATTCTAGAGAGAAATAGAGAGAACCTCCATTTGTAGGTGACCGTTGTCTCTTTTTTGGCTTCTTCGTCTATCATGCCTCATCTAGGCCTTCATTTCCATCTCCTCCCTTCTCCCTTATTCATAAAAATTCCTAGTGCCAGATCTTCTCTTTCTTGGCATCCTAATCGCCAACAACAATTTTTTACCTTTTTTATTCAACCTTGTACTTTTATGTACAAACATTTGTTTATGTAATTCTCTTTTTTGGCCAATGTCAGCATTCACTTGTATTTTTATTTCTTGCTTTCTTTTTCTTTCTCTTTCCTTTGCTTTTGCTTTCTATTCTTTTATCTTTTTTCTTCTAAATGCAACCTTCTATCTCCCTTTCTATTTGTTCTCTTTGTTTTTGTTGTTTTGAATCTTTCATTTGACTTCCTTTTTAGTTTTCCATTCCATTCTATTTTTTTTACTATTTGCCTTTTCACTTCCACCTATTTTCCCTTTTCTCTTACACCTATTTTGCTTTCTTCCTCTCATTCTTTCTTTCTTTTCTTCTATTATGTTTGCACTCAACCTAACCTATTCATCTTTTTCTATAACCCCCTCTCTATTCATCCATTTTCTTTTCCACTCTCCCTCCCCATATCCCCCTTCCTTTTATTTTCTAATATTGATCTAACACGGACATTGAATTCACCCTAATATTGTTTTTCACTTGATATTATCACTTATATTGGATCAATCACAACTAAAAATAGTTGCATGATTATGAAGAATTGAGTTGGGATTGTTATCACTGAAAATTTCTAAGAATTTGGAATTGACTATATTACATTTGGAGAAAACGATACATGATCTTATATTAATTGATTTTGTATCCAATTATGTATTTTTGATTGTTTGAGGAAAAGAAATAATATAAGCTTAGTATTATTTGATAAACACTTTTTATGTCACATTTTACCCGCATAGTTGTGCACAAATCGACTGATTTAATCTCTATTGGATATCAAATATTGCCAATTCCTACTTTTTATTGTTATTTGATTCACCCCATGGCTTTTCTTGCTTGTACCTATATTTAATCCCACTTAGAAGACACAAGATCTAGTACAACAAGAGATACACTACATTCCATGATGATTAGGTGCTAATTGAGCTGAATCAGACAAAAAACAATACCTGATGTTATTGCACAATTGTTCATTGCTAGTTAAAGGATAAGAGACTCTGCAGAAAGTTACACACTGTCTCTTGTATATTCAGAAAGTAATGCAAAAATGCTGCTAGTTACTAACCAAAATGAAACGACATAAATTCTACTTACGCACCATGCACTCATTGTTTGACTCAAGAAATACACAAGAATCTACACATTACATGATGTGCTTCCAACTTACACACTATGTAAGTGTCTTCCAGACGACATACTTCAATTATTATTGGGATGATTCTTAAAAGGTTGCTCCACTATGATCCAACATATTTTAGTTCACATTTGACAACATATGTGCAAAGGGTGAGAGGAGGATTCTACACCATCATAGAGTGTGCAAATAGGAGTGGGTGTGGATGTTCTCCTCTAACACCCACCATCTGATTCCTTCTCCATAGAATGATCATTCTCCACTCTATTTAGATATTAGGAGATGGGAGGACATCCAATCAACATTCTCTTTACAGCTTGCATTTTCCTATAGATCATTAAGACATCTTTTTATTTCCTTTGTATCTAGGATAGTTTGTCAATCCCATGATGACTTATTGTTGATGTATTTATTTCCTATGTGTACATATTCACCATGAGTGGGTAATATCTTTATCTTATATGTGTTGAAGTAGTCATCACATAATTCATGTTGAACAATTGTTATTCATGAATTAAATGCAGTGTTCTAATTCTTTTAAAAAATGACTATGTGTTTGATTGCACATCTTAATGACCGACTGCTTATTTTGTGACTTGTGATTACTAATGCATGTTGAGATGGTTCATACTAGAGTGAGGAGATGCCATTGAGACTAGTTGACTTAATTGATGGAAGTGTTTAGGTTGAGCAGGGATAATATCAAGAGACTTAGACCTTACGTAGTGATAAGAGTGTGAGGTATAGAGTTAGATTAATCCATATATTGACAAGAGTGATTTCTTACATGTAAGAACTCTTTCACTTGTTAATAAGACAATTGTTTGATATGGTAGGAGTGATGTGGTGAAACTGTAATCTCATGACTCTTCTCCTGACACTTTTAAAACTATTTAATCTAAAGTATAATTCATTTTATTTAATTTTAATTTAGTTAGTATTTAATTCATACAAAACAATTCTAACTTTTTATCTACCTACATTGTCAAATTCCTACGCCTGGAAACAAATATGTCACTTTGGAATGACCTATACAACTTCTATCTAATAAAATTTTATACTTTTAGCGAGATATAGTCGATTCATTATAAATCAAAGACTTGTTGTGACTCAAAGCAATAATTCACCTCAATCGAATTTGTTTGAATCATTGGATCTTGATCTCGGGGCTCTAGATGCACTATACACCCTCTAGAATTGTGTGCGATTTTCACTAGGACCACAAACACTAGGTATGGATTCAAACAAGGCTATGCATGACATTGTTCTTGGTGTCTCTATAATTGGGATGCATATGTTGTTGTCCAGTTTCTAATGGGATTAACTTTCATGGATTGCAACTTCAACAACAAACAATGGCCGTCTCTAGCTTCTATTGATCCTCCTCTCTCCACCCTAACTACAACACTTTGAGGCACAATAGAAGGCCCTTATGGGCTGATGCCATTCATGTATCCTCCCAATAGTGTAGGCCATCATCCTACCATAGGGTGATGGTCCATCCATCAACTCACAACTATGCATATCCTTGTATATCATTCACGATCCATCATCAAGAATATTTAAGGCCTGCCAACCTATATCAATTGAGCAATGCCTCCCCTCAATTGGAGAAAACCCCTATATCTCAATTCAAAACATGTTGTGTCTTGACATCTTTGTTTCTGATAGGCACACCTAGATAGTCGTAACATTTCCCATGTGTCTATGTTCATCACCCAAACGTTATTTTTTATTCTTGAGTGGGTTTGTCAGTCAATCATTTCCTTATTAACAAAATGGAGAGGGTAAAATAGGTGTTTTTGGGTTAATATGTTAAAATAGTCAAAAATCTATATCTAGATATAACTCCTCAATTCAAGAATGACCATACTACTTGCCTAACCTAATTTTACTAGCATACACTCAAAAACAATAACTTCCTCATTCAACATTCCCAAACCAATATTCAAAATGCAACTAGATTTTTGGACATTGTTTCCTTACCATGTAACCTCCATTTTGACTCAAAAGGAAAACAGAAAGGAAAGTTTTAAGGACCATATTAATTATCCCAAAAGGAATGTATCATAGTTCATATTAAAAAAAATGCTAATCACTTTTATCAACATGCCTTACATCACAAAAAAATTATTTCTAATTTATGTCTCTTGTCTACCAATATTCAAACACCACCAAAATATAAAATATCACTTATATTTGATTACACAATGAAGACCACATAATAAATATTTGTAACTTTGTTTTCTTAAATTTGAATCAGAAAAGTTTTTAGTGACTATCATTGCTCATTGTATCCAAACCATTAATTTAAAAGTTCGATAAATATTATCCATGATTATTTGATTTTAAAATTCATTATTTTCCAACTATGGTCATTTTATTAGAATAATCTAGAAGGACAAGATATAATACTCAATGCACATTTGAAATAATTTCACCCTCAAAATTTGAGCCTTCTCATACTCATGGAGACTGTAAGGTCATCACTTCACGTAGATCAATCATATTGCTAAGCCTTATCATGATATTAAACTATAACCATGGATAAAAGAACCAACTAAAGGTACACACCCATGATTATTAGAGTTATCCCAATTATCATCATATATTCTTTGTTCTTCATTAAAGAGGATGTTAGGCATATATGCATCATGGTCATGTAAACTAGGATCTAGATATTTCCTTAGTTTGAACTTATATATCATTTTATATATCATATGTATTGTATGCGCACATACAACTGGTCATATCTTACCTGATTGACTATCATCCATACATGAGAATTTTATTTCAAGTGATGTTAATTCTTGCATTATTATTTATATGTGGGAAAACATCATTTTCAATACTAGGGTTTCATAATAACCTCACTTGCAACTAAAGATGTTCTTCACAATCTCTAGCTACTCAATCTAAGACCTATCTAGGCCAAAGCATGACTTTCTTATCACATTATCTCTACTCATATCGTAATTTTAACCCAACTCCTAATTCTTGGTTCAACAATTAGATTCCTTCATAAGGAAACACCAACCCGAGTATGAGTCTCATCATGGATACCATGTGTCATATATATATATATATGTATGTATATATATATATATATATAGAGAGAGAGAGTCAGGCTAGAATACACTCAAGTAGTTTTCCATGATGCAATATTTTTTTCAAAAATCTAATATATTGATCTTTTTAAACCTATTGTGAATATATCATAAGAAAATTTTGAGTATATTTGGACATTTATAGGTCATGTTATAAAGACCGCAAAATTATGCATTTCAAATTAGTTTCACACGTTGATTTTGTTGCCCTTGGATGAGCGACTTACACTCATCCAAATGTGCTCAAAATTTGTATGTAGCCTAGTTATAGTATAATGGTGAAGGTGAATGGTTTACATTTTGTAAAAAATAGTCTTGATATGCAATCACACTTGAGTGTATTTGTGTGATCTATACACTTGAGTGTATTCTAGCCTGACTCTCTATCTATATATATATATATATATATATATATATACATATACATATATATACATATACATATACACATACATATACATATACATATGCATATACATATACATATGCATATACATATACATATGCATATACATATCCATATGCATATACATATACATATATTTATACATATACATATACATATACATATACCATATTCTTGGTGTAATCACTTATGGGTAATACCAAGTGTGCAGTCAAAAGTTGGGCCAAGGAGAAGGTGAAAATTTCCAATATGCTGAAGGAAACCAAAGAAGAATGGAAAGAGGTCAGAAGAATGCTGCTATATGATCCACTAAATCAAGAGTTGATAAAGAAAGATAGTGAGTTGAAACTGATGCCATAAGACTTAAAGAAGGTCAAGGAAAAGTTCTACTGGTAGAGGAATATAGAGAAATGGATGGAATATGGTGATAGAAATATCAAACAATATCATTCAGATGTTAAGACGAAAGAGACTGGCAACATCATCTCAGAGCTTATTGATAGTGATGGGAATGTTGTCAACAAGCAGGAGGACTTGGAAGAACATGCTATCCAATTTTATTCTTCTCTATACAATAAGGAGTTTTATGATGAGTTGGAAGAGGAGTATATGGAGTGGAAGTTTAAACTGGCAAGTACTCATAATAATATACTCACAAGGGGAACAAATGAGCAGGAAGTCAAAGATGCATTGGCAACAACAAGTCACCAGGTTCTGATGGTTTTAATGTTTTTTTCTATAAGAAATCATGGGATATCATAAAGAGGACATGATGACATATGTGAGATGGTTCTTAGCAGGAGGAAATCTGGTCAGACAGATTAATCACTCTTTCCTTGTGCTCATTCCCAAAAAGAAAGTGACTACTTCCCTTGCTGATTTTAGACCTATTGCATGTTGCTCGGTACAATATAAAATCATTGCAAAGATCCTGGCTGCTAGATTGAAGACAAACTTCCTTATCTTATTTCTGCAAACTAGGGGGCGTTTTTTATAGGAGGAACATTAGTGATTGTTCTTTACTGGCAGGTAAGTTCTTACAAGACTACAATGTTATAAGAGGGAGTAGGAATACATACTTAAAGCTTGATGTATGTAAAGCTTATGATAGCATGAGATGGGATAACTTATGGTGGATCATGAAGCATATAGATTAAATAGTGTGTGGGGACCCCTAGCTTCTCTATAATGGTTAATGGCTTCTGCGGGTATGTTCAAAGGAGGCAATGGACTGCATCAGGGGGGCCCACTCTCTCCTTTTCTCTTTGTGATTGTCATGAAGTACTTTACCCAGAAGATGCAAGAAGTAGAAAGAAGTAAGGTAATTAGACCTTATATAGAGCATGGCACTAAAGTGATGACACACCTGATCTTTGCAGATGACATCCTTGTCTTTGTGGAAGCCAAGAAAAATACTCTAGGGAATTTGTAGGACTTGCTTAGGAGGTTCGGGGAACAGTCGGGGTTGCGTGTTAATGCTCACAAGACTCATCTTTTTCTATCCAAGAATTGATACCTAATAGAAGACCGATTGAAGGAAGCCATGGGAGTAGAGCTGGAGGTGTTTCCTACTAAATATTTGGGATTTCCTTTGGTGGGAGGCAACTTACATGTCGAAGACTTTGCTAATTGCATGGACAGATTGGAGGGAATGACCAATAGATGGCCAACGTAAAAAATGTCAATGGCTGGAAGAGCCACTCTTTTGAACACGGCAGTTGAGGGACTTCTGATCTTCTGGGTACAACAAGGATAGATTCTTGGGGCAGTGTTGGATAGAATGGAAATGAAGATGGCAAACTTCCTTTGGGCTAATACACACCATCAGATGAAATATGCATGCTTGCCACTCCCAAAAGATGAAGGCAGGTTGGACTTAAAAGCACAAAGAGACATTGAAAAGTGGGAAACAATGAGAAAAATTATTATATATCAAGAGGGCACTTCTACTTGGGGAAAATGGATGAGAGAAAGATATCCTAGAGGATTGGACTTCATACTGGAAATAAGAGCAGGATATTCACACACCATCAATATTATGACAGATTTGTGGCAACATGTTAGACATTTGTTTGATCCACACAAGGTAGGAGGATGAAAACTCAAAGATACAAAGATCAATCTATGAGAAGTAACATGATCCAGAGAAAAAAAGGATAGGCACATGGAGTAGGTATGGGTTGGCATTTAGGTTCTAAAGTGGAGCATGTGCGTCTATAAAATTTTGCACAACACTTTGGCTATGCTAGATAAAATACATGAATGGTATCAAGATGTTGCTATTTTTTGTCTACTCTATAAAGAGGAGGATGAATCTCATATGCACTGGTTTAGTTGTTGTACATTTATAAAAGGTAGTATGGGAGATTATATATGGAAAATTTAGCCTGAACATGCAGTTGAAGGAAGATCCACAAAGAATGTTGTCTAGCTGTGGGAAAAGTGACAGAAAGAGGGTTTTGTTTGCTGATCTATGCTACCACATATGGGAGGAAAGGAATGCACAGATACACGGAGGCTCAACCACAAATCCAACCACAATTGCTGTAAAAATTTATAAATGTGTCAAACACAAGTTGCACATTAGGTAGGAGTGTGAATTTTAACTATTTTTTATGTATGGCACTGGGCTATATGTAACTCATGACCCACTATAATTTTATAGGGAAGTCAGAATATTTTTACCCAATTCTGACATATACATATACATATTTTTTTTGGTCAGCACATATACATATACATATACATATACATATACATATACATATACATATACATATACATATACATATACATATACATATACATATACATATACATATATATATATATACATATACATATACATATACATATACATATACATATACATATACATATACATATACATATACATATACATATACATATACATATACATATACATATACATATACATATGCATATACATATACATATACATATACATATACATATACATATACATATACATATACATATACATATACATATACATATACATATACATATACATATACATATACATATACATATACATATACATACATCCTCTAGGATTTTAGGACTCAACCTCACCCAGATGAAGCTTCTCACATATACATATTCCTTTTATCTCCACAGTTAAATACTTTACATATGAAAATTAAGGTTTAACTTTATCTTATGAACCATACATTAGGAAAATCAACTCATACCCTCCTATGTTGTCTATCTTGGGACCCAAATATCATATATCTCAGGATATACTTGAGGTTACATATCACTAACCTTATCCCATTTGGATTCAACCTCTCTTAAGTATACCTCATCATATCTCTTATACAAGATATCCTCCTTAGTAAAGAGTTGGAGGCCATATTATTTTAAGACCATATCATTTTAAGACCATATCACTCTTCATATTTCAACTTATACAAACCTACATACATACATGCATGCAATTCACTAGCTACATGAAGACTAGCACATTGACTATATATTTGTATGTTATGGTAAATAAGATATTATTGTATGATCAAGACTTAACATAAACCATCAAAACATTTATTGAATCCTCAAATTCAAACTCATTTCATCATAAATCAAACTTATTTCTCCATGGCTTTATACTTAGACTAAAATTTATCATGCCTCTAGATGATGGATATATCACACATATGTCATCTATGAAGTCTCATATAGACTTATCTTTCTCTTAGGCCATGCAAACACCTACTGCCTCTTTGTGTGGTAGAACATTCATACTTTACACACACACACACACACACGTATATATATATATATATATATATATATATATATATATATATATATATATATATATATATATATATATAAATGAATACATACATATATACACACATACATACATATGTATACCTAGAATATATAATCTCCAGTTAAACATGTAATGGAAAAACCACCATATTCCTTTCAAACAAAGTCAAAATGAAAAAGTGAGTTTCCACACACATTAGGAAGTCTGGTACTATGATACCTAAAGAAATATTGAGAACATGATGTGTACTTGTGTAGATATCATGAGCGTGTTCCACACTCATATTTCCAAGGTTTGTTCTCTCTATAGTACCTCCCCTCCCTCGCTATATTAAACAAGCACCCCCTACGGCTTGACATTAGAATAAGTAGAGGAATACGTAAACAATTACACAAGTCTACACCTAATTCTAAAACATCTAGGTTTATAGCTTAAAGGCTGAATCAATCATAGACAATCTACTTAAGGTTACTCAATGTTAAAGTTTCAAGTTTGTCTTATTATTATATCATGAACAATTGTAAAGTGTCAATGTGTTTTTCATAATTTGATATTAACTGTAACATCCCATGCTTTTCAATCCAACATTTTAACCATTAATATCAAGTTTGATCAGACACAATGAAATAATGTGTATAATTGAACATGAATAGTGACAAACCACCAAATAGTATACATTGCACTTACATAGAGGAGTGACACGACTTTATCTAAAAAATTAGTTGTAAATTTGTGAGTGAACATGTAGAAAACTATATGTGATCTACACCAACTTCCACCTAACACTTGCTCAGACACTCATGTCTTCATCCTTGCATCTAATCTATATATGAACCTAAAATATTTAAATATGAAAAAAGTCATCACAAACATGCTAAGTAGACATGCCCATAATGAACATGCCTATTGAAAAATGAATCATAATAGTGAAATATCAAAATATAGCTTGAATGATTTTACAATAAGAAGAAACAAGCTCATTTTCAAAAAGTTCTCATTTAAAAAACACATTTAACTCATTTCCATTATACATTTCAATATATTTTATCCAATCAACATTTTTGATAGGGAAGGCACACCATCGTATGTTCAACTCAACTCAACACTTAACAAGGTGAAAAGCGAAGGTCATCTACATTCATAGCATTTTCTCAACCTCGCACCTAACCATTAAAGAGGAAAGGTGTCTTATATTCGTAGGTTCCACTCAAACACATACCTTTAAGAGTGAATATCACACATATTCATGGGTTCCACTCAACCATATTACTAACTATTGAAAAAGAAATATCTCCCGCGTCAACATCAACATATGGTATAATGGATCATCTCATTAGTATTTCAATTTTTCAAGGATCAATTACACAAATAAAATGACTACTCATAGGGAGAAATACATTGTATATTAAATATTTCAAGAGAATATATGTTATGCTTCTAGTACCAATGGACTAGTTAGTAATCAGGGAGGATAAACCCACATGCTCTGGTTCACGTTCCCATCAACATTGGAGTCACTTACTCACTCAAACCATGTCAAAGGCATGAGAAACAACTTATATTAGATTATTATCTACGAGACCATTATGAATTTGTTATTTTCCATAAAATTTTGGGGGTCTTCCTGACTGATGGTTAAGTTTACTTATTCCAAAGTCATAATCTAGGTTTTAAAATCAGCATTATTGTTTCCTAGATCTATTTCATGTAAACTCATCCTAGGTAACAAAATAATATACTAACCATATAAGGGTCACCATCATTGCTAAATAAGGTTCATTTCTAATAATTCATCTCCAAAGAATTCATATAATATCATAATGATGATTAAACAAGTTATGCATAACTAACATCTGAATATAAATAATCTCAAACCTCCAATATAAGGACACAAAATTGTATATCTCATTTTACTAATCAAAATTATATATGATCTTGTAACATTTGTACATGCCTATAAATTTCTAGAGGTTTTGTTATATTTATCTCAATTAGATTTATTTGGATTGTTGGATCTTAATCTAGAACTCAAGATGCATTGTCCACCCTCTAGAATGTTGCACCCATTCTCATTCTTATTGGGCCCACACAGCACCTCACTTCAAAATGGGCTAAACATGACCCTTTGGCTAGGTGACCCTATGACCAAGATGCATCTATTGTCAAATGGCTGCTAATGCCCCAACCTACCACTTAGCCTAGTCTGGATTTGACTTCTTCCTCTTCTTTTCCTCAATATCATGAGTCCCCTCCTATGGTTTTTTGTCATTGCTTCTTTCTTTCCATGGGAAATAGATCATTGTTATGGCTTAAAACTCCATCATGAAACAACACTTGACGTTGGCTTCTACAAATCTTCCTTTTTCCACTCCGTAATAGTGAAAAAACCTATATCATGTCTTGACTTCTTGGTCTCTGGTAGGTACATTGTGGTAGTTGACTCAAAATCAATTATAAATGAGTGAAAGGACCACACACTTTATAAGCCACACGACCATCCCATTGCTTTGTGGTTTGTGACTATTCCAACATCCCCCCTCAAGTGAAGTCACTTTTGTTTGATTACACTTATTATTTTAGATAGAATGTGGTCCTCACATTGTATCATACGATTTTCTCTATTATCATGTCCGAATTAGGAGAAGAGACATAAATTTTGAGAGTATCCCACACCCCTCTCAATGCAAGAGTGGTGTCCTTTTATATTAAAACATGTTGTAACCACAATATACATTCCATTTACATAAATATGTATCATGCCCAAAGCCCACAATTATACAAATATTTTACACATGTGCCATAAGTATAATCACAATAGTTTAATAAAGTACCAACTACATATGGGATATGACGTTTTAATATCAACATTTAATAAAAAAATGCTTAGATTAGATATCTTGGAAACAAACTCAGTTATGGAAATGAAGTTGGGTGATAGAATAAAGTGAAACTCTAATAGTCATTAGTCATCATCATTTATTAGATGATTGAAATTATATTGTTTGGATACCACTTATTGCAAAAAAAATTGGCAAGGTAAAAGACCGTGCGCTAAAAAGAGGATCCATTTTCTTTGTTCATGTTGAGGCATAGATAAGGAACCTGCAGTTTGGGTAGAGCACATAATGCCTAACCCAGGAACATACTTATATTTATCACCTCTTAATCAGTATTTTGATATACATTGGGCGGAAACAGGTAGGACATGTGCTTACTTGTGCCCCCCTATTGCTATGCCAGTAAGGCTAAGCCATGTATCTCATTGTACATTTGGTTTAATACCCAAAGAGCAAGGAGGCAAGGAGACAAAGATTCTTCATTTCCCATGTCGTAATTGAATGTCCAACTAAAAAACAAAAATTTCCTAGAAATGCTTATGGCATGTCACGTCGTGTTCTATACCTGGAGTTATCTCTATTTATATTTTTTCACCATGATAGATATGATTTGTATTAAATTCACGGAGCAATACATTTACAAGAGGAACCCATTTATTTGATTTGTAATCTAGGTATACCTGGCATGAACCAATTTTAATGGATTGCTCTCTCTCTCTCTCTCAATAAATTAATATTGCTTTTCATTTCATGAGTATAAGGAATATTGTCTTTGAATATTAATTAGCTATAATGTTTGATGTGTTAAATAATATTGGTTGTTATTAGATGCTCTTTTATTAAATTTTCTTCATGAACACACATTCATAAGAGAAAAAAAACTAGCCTTATGTGTTTCTAGATTTTGTCATTGTAGACGCAAAATGTGACAAATTTAGTCATGTATGGATACCACACAAGTAGGTGGTGTTCTGACCTTTTAGAATAGGGTCCATAAAATGACTATAGTTTCTAGATAACGAATTTTTATGATAAAATACTCCTAGATAGAGTCTAATATCCATTGGGATAGGAGTTTTGGAAAATGATGAGTAATCATTAAATATTTCTTTGATTATCTAACAAACTACATGGATCTCCTATGTGATTCTTATTTGGGCATTAAAGATAAGTGATATTTAATAACTTGGTTGTATTTTAAATATTAGTAGACAAGATAGACAAATGATATGTGGATATAATATTTATTGTGATGTAATATATATTGATTAAATTGATAAGTATTAATGATAAACATATACTAGAATACATACCTTTTAGGGATCATTGATTAGGCCCTCAAACATTTGCATTTTTGTTTTCTTTTTGGGTCAAGATGGAGATTACATGATAAAGAAATAATATAAAAATCACATTTATTTTGGTATATAAATTTGGGGATCTTGAGTGAGATAATCAGTGTTTGAGAAGTAATGCATGTTACAAAATTTAAATTAGAGATGTGGTCTAGTCATTCTTGAATTGAAGAGTTATATTCAGATTTGAAGTTTTGAGTATTATTACATGTTGATCCAATGATATGTATTTGATCCATTCGTTTTTGTTAAAATAGGAAATTATTTATTATCCATCATTGTCTAGATTTAAAAAGTGATCTTTTTTTTAGGAAATGAACGTCGACACATGGAAACATTATGAATTCCTAGGTATTTTTTGAATTGGGAAGAAACATGGAAATTTTGAGAATATCCCACACACACTCTGAATGCGAGAGTGGTATCCTTTTTATATTAAAACATTTTGCAACCACAATATACAATCCATGTACAAAAGTATGTATCTTGTCCTTAAGCTCACAAGTTTGCAAACATTTTACACACATGTCATCAATATAATCACTATAGGTTTCACACCCTCACCAGTCATTGGACACAACTACAACTAAAAGGCCCATACCACCATAGTTACACATTGCTCCACATGGGTCACAATTACAGACTAACCCCACATACATCAACCCAGAGACTGTGGACAAGATTAAGATGTCCATAATAAAAAATCTACATGCATCCCAGAACCAGCCAATGCCTGCAACCAACAACCCCATTTTTAAAAGCTTCAAGATCCCAAAGAAATGAGATGCATTCCAAAATCTCTTAAATAGAGAAATTTCCTTGTTGTGGATGGTCTTGGTAAGACCTTTTCTACATCCTCACCATTTATAGATATATGTCATTTACCTTCCGCACTAGACCTTCCATCTTCATACAGTCCCACTTTGTCATCTGATTCTATTTTATGGAACACAATTGAAGAATTGAATTCATTTACCAGTGGATATGTCTTTTGCCATTGATTTAGTATCTATTTACTTCTTAAATAAACTAGTACTATTCATGGGATGGAGCACATATAGAACCACATAGAGTGCATACATACATGCTTGTTACTATTAGACTACATTTATTTTCTTACTTTTTGACATTTTTCATATATATTCTTCATTTTTTCCATTTCTTTATCTTGTTTATACATGCATATTACATCTTGGAATTTTTATGGTGCTGCACATGCTAGAAGAAGAAGGAAAATTAGATAGTATCTACCATAATAAAACCAGTCTCATGACCATTTAGGAAATGAAAACACATATGAGTGATTTCCAACTCAAATTCATAGGACAACATATTAACACATGGATACAATCCCCACCACACAATTTTAGAGGTGGTATCCTGGTCAGATGGAACAACTTCTATTGGATATTGTAGACGTTCATATCAGGTTATACAACATTTCCACTAAAATACACAAAAGTGATGACCATTTCACATGATATTTTTGGGTATATACGGATAAGCTAGTCACAACAAACATCTATTCATGGTTGATCTTCAAGACCTTTACGAACTATACCATTCTCTACCATGGTTGATGGTAGGAGACTTTAATCTTACATGTAGCAATGAGGAGAGACACACCACCAAATCTAGAGACACTCACCTAGCACACAATTCATTAAGAACTTCATTGACCTATACCATCTATGTGACATGACCACCACTAATGGTATATGACATGGAATCATGGGACACATAAGGCTAGAATTGATTGTTTCATAACCAATCATCTATGGAACAACCACTACCCATTTGTGTGAGCCATGATCACAACTTCAGGCCTTTCAGACCACTTCCCTATTATGGTACATACTACAGTGAGCACATGGGACCATAAACCCTTCCATTTTGAAAGATTTTAGGCCAAACATCCTGATATCCTAGAGATCATTTGGATGTCATAGCCTAAGTATATGATTAGCACCAATTGCAAATATAAAATCCACCATAAATGAAAACCACTAGGAACACCCTTAGAGTATGGAATAGGAACACATTTGAATACCTCCAAGCATTGATCAAATCCAGATAATCTCAACTCTTACATAACACACAAAACCATATGGATGATGGCTCTTACCCTAATATTACTATAGATACTAACATACTATATGATATGGAGGAATTACTATGGAAATAGATATCCAAAGGTAGATGGATACAAGAAGGTGATAGAAACAAAAACATTTTCCATGAGTGCTACAATAACAAAACAAATATATCTACCATACACTACCTAGACAACACTGAAGCACAAACACATGACAAACACATGATCATTTCTCATGCCATCAATTTTTTCAAAAGTCTTTTCAACAATGCACAACATTTCATAGAATATAGGTTATTTTTTTGGGATACTATTTGCAATCAAAAAATACCACACACAAACTCTTACTGACCCTTTCACTAAAGACACAATCACTCATGCTATGATGAGGTAGGAAATAGATAAATCATCTGGACCAGATGATTTCAATATGGCTTTCTACCAAATTGCATGGGAACACATCAAACATGATTTCAATTTATTTTTCAACATGATACATAGTAATTCTAATTTGGTAACCATATTGAAATCCTAAACGAAACACATATTGCAGTTATTAATAAGAAGGAACATCCTACATTGATTAGGAATTTTAGACGTATCAGCCTTGTTAACACATCGTATAAAATCACATCCAAGCTTCAACCTTTATTGGAGCACAATATATCCCCATCACAATGTGATTTCTTCCTACATAGGAATATACAAGATGCATATATCATGACCTTGGAGTCTATACATAGATGTTCATCTATTAGCACCACATTCTCACGTTGAGATTAGACTTTGAGAAGCGTTTGAAAACATTAACTGTTCCTTTTTGATACGATTCCTACATGGCTATGGCTTTCCAGACAAATGGATACATTGGATGTGCTCATGCATTAGTACCATTGCATTCTTGATTATTATTAATGGAGCACCTTTTGGATATTTCAAAAGCACTAATGGTCTTAGGCAGTGTGACCCCCTTTCACCTTATTTATTTATTATTGTTACCTCTATCCCTGATAGGTTCTTTCAACTTGGAACACAAAATGGTCTCATTGATATTCTTGAGGGATGTCATAACAACATTATTCAATAAGATGATGACACCATCATTTTCATTAAACTTGAGGAGAAACAAGTAGTGAATAATACCTTACATATCTTGGGTATTTTCTCATTCATATAAGGACTTAAAATCAACTTATGAAAATCCTCAAGCTTTGACACACATGTTCCTACAGACCTTATGGATAGATTCCAATCTCTATTAGGATGCAAACTAGAATCATATCCTATCATATACCTGGGTCTACCTCTATCACCCTGGAATATACCTGTTAATGCATGGAATCCTATCATTGACAAATATCAAAATAGATTGTCCTCGTGGAAAAATCAATTACATTCCCTTGTCGGTCATTTGACACTCCTAAATTCTTATCTCAGATTGATCATCACCTATCATCTCAGTTGCATACCACCCCTGAGCACATTCATTAAGCATATAGAAAAGATTAGGAGATCATTATTATGGGACCACAACAAACAGAGAACACATTTAATTGATTGGAACACCATATGCTGCCCTAAGCAATATGGCGGATGGGGAATCATTTACCTGCACAACCACACATTATGTCTCATTCACAAGATCACAACAACCTTATGCCATAAAGATCATCATTTATAAACTAGGATTGTGATTAAAAAATATCATATGAGACATAATCCATGGGATCAGATTAGAGCCAAAATACTACCGCCCCCATGGAAACATATGGCTAAACACAACCATTATATTTACAAACAATTCACACTCCACCACATCATAGACTTAATATCAGATTTTGGCATGATCCGTGGTGGAATGTTTGTGCCCCTATCAATCACCTCCTCCATGATTACCACACACTCATACCCTATAACCATTATACCATACATAAGGCCCTATAACTCATTACATCTTATAGACAAAACAACCTCAAATAGTTCCTAATACAACACCTTACACATATGGATATAAATAACTTAGTTTTAACTATGGAATATGATTGTATTATGACAACCACATAGACATGGGGCAATATACACACTACTAAGAAACCTTACAATTTCTTCATATATAGAGGAAATATCTTTCCACATAGGATTATATGGCATATTAGATGCCCACCCAAAGTACACATTTTGTTATGGATCATCTGGAATGACAAAAACTACACTGATGAGAAACACATGAAATCAAGTTTGAGGGTCCATCCATATGTTTTATGTGTCATAAACATGAAGAAACAAATATGCACCTATTAGGCTTGCCACAGGGCCAGACGTATATGGGCCTACTTCACTAATGCTACAACCATCAAATATCCCACTAGATTTAATATGGAACATCAACTTACTACATGCATTAGTCACCCAACAGGGGCATACAACAACAGATCCATCATGACATCTATTATATGGACTATATGGATAGAGAGAAACAATAGAAAACACAACAATGCAGAGCATGCAAAGGCATTGTTGGTTCAATTGATGAGAACACTATATAATGATTATATTCTTTGTAGATGAAACATATATAGGTAGATTGTTGGATATTCAAACAACACTAGATGGATATGGGAAAGATAATCAACATGGCATGGATTATTGGATGAAATCAGAGAAAATTGAGACTTTATGCAGTTTATTAGGTAGCTAGCTTCTTTCATATATTGAAATGTTATAAGGAAACCCCACCCAGCCATGTAAATTAAGTTATATTTTAGCATGACATGTACTGATGAGGTGAAACAATTGGTGATCACCTTTATCACTACAGGTAGGTATGTACTCATATCTCCATTTGGGTGTATAGAGATTTACATAATACATGCTAAGAATGATTATTGAAAAAATGAATAGAGAAGAATCAGAACTACTAGCATAGAATCCAATTCAAGAAGAAAAAGACTTATATGATTATACTAGGCTTCGGGTGCTTGCTTCATGCCATAAATGGCTTTTAGTAAGTTTGCAAACATGTGTATTTAGTGTCAACCAAACCCTATGGTTGTTCCATATAAACCACAATGTCAAAGTTACCATTTATAAAGTCACTACAAATATGAAGTTATTTAATGTGCCATGAATGTGAAGTAGACAGGGACAAAACAACTTTGATGGAGGCTGACTTGACTAGAGGATTGAAAGTTTCCACATAATCAATCCCCTTTTCTTGATGAAATCCTTTAGCAACTAGTCTTGATTTTAATCATTCAATTAAACCATATACTTTGTATCAGTTTAAATATCCACTTGAAGCCAATCACATTTGAAGGAGGTTCTCTTTCAATCAATGTGCAAGTGTTGTTTAAATGTAGAGTACTAAGTTCCTTGGTCATAGCCTTTTTCCATCCTTTATCTTTTAAGCCAATTTGTACAGTTGTTGGAGTTTTCGTGACAACAAAAAGTGTAAGAGCATACTTCATTTGGGTTTGACTACACCACATTTCCCACGAGTGAGAATATGATATATATTAATATTGTCATCAATATGATTATTCACATTAGCTTCTTTATTAGTTGAATAAGAACTCTCAGAAGTGTTATTGTCTTCAGACATATTCTCTATAAGTAGGGTAATAACTGGGTTATCAATAGACAAATAATTTTCAAGCTCCGTAGAGTGATCTTGATGATGTTCAAGCTCTTGACATTGAATTGAGTTGATAGATGTATCTAATAAATCTGCAATCATATCCATGGTATGTATGTGGGAAGTAGTCTAGATGTGACTATTATTAGTATCACTTGACTGAGAGAGTTGTTATTAGTAGCAGAAGATAAATGAACAAATTCATTGTAGGTAGAGTGATTTAAGACTTCATCTTGGTAGTTCATGTTTGACTCTTTGATCCAAAAATATGCTAAACAAAGATTGTGGGCCCCATTTTTTCTGAGTGCAATTTCTTAAATAGGGATAGCACAAAGTTCCTAGAATTCACATGTGACTATATGCACGCCTTTATTGAACAATAACTAAAAGGGTGGTTTCATATTAAAAGAAGTAAAAGGTAGGTGGTTAATTAGATAATTCACAGTTGTAAAAGCTTTAGTCTAGAAATACTTGGGTAGATTAGCTTCAAAGAGCAGGGAAGTCCAAGTTCAACAACATGTTACATTTAACCTCACCATTTTTAGATGAGTCATGTCGATCATTAACTTGATGAAGGATACCCTTATCACTAAAAATATTTAAGTATATCTTCATTGACGAATTCACTACCCCAATCACTTTGAAAATTTTGAATACAACTTGAAAGTTGAGTAGATATCATATTATGAAAGGATGAAAATATAGAATAGAAGTTACTTTTATGTTTTATATGAAACAACCAACTAAAACGAGCACAATCATAAATAAGGAGAGCATAATAGTGGAACCTATGATGTGAGGTTACATGAGATTTTCCCCACACATCACATTGTACTAGATGGAATGGTCTATTTCACCTTATATGTTTATAAATAACATTAAATTATTTAATTTTTCCCAAATCACAACTATTACAAACAAAATTGCTTTTTTGTACATTGAACTCACTATTTTATCTTGTATCAGTTTTTGAAGGGCTTCTTTAGTCAGATGACCCAATCTTTTATGTCATATAGAACTGGTTGCTTTATTCCATCTAGTAGAGAAGAAAACTTATGGTGTAACAGTAGGAAGTAGGTGCATGCCCTGATCACACCTGCTCTTGGCCAAGGTTTTGTGCATCATTAAGTCCTTTATAATAACCATATTGTTAGTGAATATGACATAAAATGGATATATAGAGGTTAGTTTTGACACTGATATTATATTTCTCTTGATTTTAGGTACTACAAGAATATATTTTAAAGGAACAAAGGCAAAATGATTAAAATTACAATCTTGAACATGAGTATATTGGCAAGAAATCTTCATTACCAACCATAATCATATCACATCCCTTATAGAATTTTAGATTAAGAGGGTTACTTGCATTCATGACTACATGATTTGTATCTCTAGAATCGACACACAAGTTGGAGAGATCAACCTCATTGACTCTAAGAGATGCAAGGGCAACATCAATTTTATCAGCAAGACTAGGAGGAACCTCTTGGCTTTGGTATGGATTGTCAAATTAGTTCCAACACTTGAAAGTATCATGGCCTCTCTTTCCACAATTCTTAAGGTAAGTAGGTCCATAGATCTGATTACATGAAGTGTTGTTGAAGTTGTGTGGGGAAGGAGTATGGAAAAAGGGGGAACCGCCCCTCCAGGGTAGGGAAAAAGACAAAAAAAGAGAAAGAGAAAGAGAAAGAGAAAGAGAAAGAGAAAGATCCATTCGAGGGAAAGGAAAGACAACAAAATTTGGACCAGCACCATGATCCAAATTTGAGGTCCTTGTTGTGATGTTTTTGTAAATCCACATCCATCACAACTAAATTAATTTGTCTTTTGAGAAGGACCACTACCTAAAATACCTTGCACATAGTCTTTTTTCTGATTTCATCCTATATCTCTAGTGGATCCATGAACTCATCCATTGTTACTGTTATTATTATATAATTGCTTCCCATTGTCATTGACTTGATGAATAGGAATATCATAACTCAATTTGTTAATACAGAAAACTAGAGATGAATTAATATTAGTCCTTCTTGCCTTCTATCATCTAAAATTTTGAAGAAGATATATCATATTATTATAAGAAGGAACATGAGGTTTGAGCAAACAAATGACACAACCTTCATAACTAACACTATATAATCCAATCAGCAGAGTGTATATCATTCAATTGGTCACAAATAAGCTTGAATTTTGTGTGATAATCATCTAGAGAGTCAGTGCCTTTTTGAAACAATTTTAAGTTGTAACTTCAGTTCAAAATATTGATATTGTGAGGATTCAACGAACTTCTTGTTGAGAGTAGTGTTAGGTTTTGTGGAGGCAACAAACACATCAGAAATAACAAAATTTTCTCCATGTATCCTACAAGCAGACCTCGTCGACAACAACATATTCGGAAAGAAGGCACACCTTGTCATGGAACAAGTCCGGTGACATCCCTTGGCGCGTGGATAATTTCTCCTCACGTTCATAGACGGTCTTTGTCGACATCCTCGAAATGCAGGTGTTGAATGTCTGCGTCTCTACTTCATCCTCACAGATAAATTAAAACAGCACGTCGTGCTTCCTGAGCCGGAAGGAAGGAGTAGCCTTTTGCTTGACAACATTCTAGCGCCCATGTCTCTTTCCTTCTCTTTCTCTTAGGGACGATGATGGCTAGGGTTCATGTATAAGAGCATATATTAAAATTTTACTGTCATGTCCCTGTTAGTAGCAGAGGAAAGAAAGTAGGGTTTCCCAAAACCTCTGCGAAAGTAAAAGGCTACAGATGCATTTTAAATGAGCCGCTCGTAGACTATTAAAGGAAAATTTTGGAACCAATTAATCATATTAATTGATTAACTAATTTTTGTCATCCATATCTAGTCAGTCTCTCAGGAATAGTCAACTGACTTAACAATTTAAAACTAATTAATTGTCTTTAACATTTTAACCAATAAATAAAATTATATTTCAATATTATTCTAGTAGATTGCCTAAATGTTTTAGTAATCAATTTGATTTGGAACATTCCAATCACTTCCAAAATTATACTCCTGTTCTAATACATTCTATGTGTGTGACCTGGTAGGATCCAAATCACACTGGCAATGATATTCATAATCATATTATGATTTCATGAGAAATGATTGGTATCTAGCAAGTCTTCATTTCTACCCAAGTAATTGGAGAAGCTGTAGAACAACTTAACCTAATATTGTGACCAGTGTTGTAGTGATTGTATAATCCCTTTATATATAATATCTAAATTGAATATGGGGCATGTAAACATCATCCTCTTAATTTTCAATCTTTGTTCCTTGATCTAGAATAGACTATTGAGATACACATGATTTCAATATCATATATTGACTCACATGAGCATGGCCATGCATTTTATAGTCTCACTCATCAAGTCCTAGGATATCACTCCAATGGGAGGGACAAATTCCATCTATGCCACTCACAATAATCTGCATGTGTCATAATGCACCTAAGAACTACCTATATAGCATCCCTTTTTAAGATCAAGTTGAGAAGTGTTAAAGCACATTGAACAACATGCAAGTATTGTAGTGACTTCAGGTCTAAGGACCGCAATCACCATTGTCACATTGAGATGTGAATATGACCACCATCATTGGTTTCCATGTATCACACTCAATGTGGGTTTGTCTAGTTCACTTGTTCACAATAAGTACTTATGTGTTTGGTTTGATATCACATATCATGACTAATGACATTCTATAATCAACCAAGACACACTCTAGTCTTATGTGTTATTTTTTTCTATTATCCTTCCATAATAACATCTGACTAGGGACATAACAAGAATGTATATGCTCTTGACATTCATATGATCCCATTGTTCAGGTCCTCAACTCAAAGACATACATCATTGGGTAATATCATTCTTTAGACATCATTATATTTATTCATTATCTCAAATTGAAACAAGTATAATAATAGGAATTGCCTTAATAATCAAATCAATTACAAGATGTGCCATTACAATTATCATATGATTGGCTCTTAGGGCATATCACCAACAAGTAGACCATACCCCATGTCTTGTCTTGTAGATGATGATTTCCAAAGAACTTCTTCAATATCTGAGTTAGAAATCCATCCCTTTAGAAGTTTGTCTGTGCGCGTCCATGCTCAATGTTGCAGATTCAAATAAAGAATTCTAAATGCATCTAGGATGAGAAGAGGTGGTGCAGATTAAGTGTAACATCCCTGACCTGGGTTATGCCTTAACCCTAGAAATTTGGATTAATTAAGTGATTTATATTCTTGTCTTTATCTTTTGAAAAGTAATTAAGACTAAAGGAGAGCTTATGCTTCAATTTTGGTCCTATTTGAATGATGATTGAAACAATATTTTACCTATTTTGGACTAAAGTGCAATTTACCCAATTTAAGGGGTTACCTTGAAAATGTTACATGATAAATGTTCCTCAAGTGTTATAGCATCATAAGAATGAGAATGATGTTGAGGTATGACTTGTGGAAGCCTAAGTTCCAAGAAGGAGCTTGTTTGAGTAATGCTTGTGTATTGAATGCTAGTTTTGGTGTAATTTGCAAATTACCCAAAATCTAGGGTTGAATATGTAAAGTACCACTTCAAAAGTGTCCCTACTATTTCTTGGTATCATTTAGAGAAAAGAAAAAGAATGGGGCGTCTTGTTTGAACTACTTTTGAGGAGAGATAATCTTGATAATAAAATAATCAAGATTTAAGCATAATTGAAACCCTAATTTATTTTGTAGCAAAAATAAATATATTAATTGAAGTGCCCATCAACTAAAAAGGCTATGGTCGAAATCCTATAGTGAGAAGACGTCCAAATGCCTTGATTGGCACCGAAATATCCTAAGTAGGTGAAGAAATCCACTCACATTTGTAAATTAAAAAGTAATGTCCACTAAAAATGGATAATAGTATTATAATGATTAAGGTGCTTAAGTGGTTGCTTTTAGTTCAAGGATAATTAAGAGGATATTTGTAACGCCTGGGCCCACTGCCCTAGGCTCTAGTAAAGTTTTAGGAATGATGACTGGCCCCACAGACCACCACTAGCCTTAACTGCGTACTTTGTCCTCACTGACGCGCAAGCCAGGATCAACTTCCCGACTGGTCACCCATCCTAGTACTACTCCAAGCTGAGCACTCTTAACTATGGAGTTCTTTAGTGATGGGCTCTCGGAAAAGGAGGTGCACCTTGGTGATATGGGTAGTCCAATCATTCCTTTTAAGATCATGTTATCCGAGGTCTCAAATCCTGGGATGTTACAATCTCCCCCACTTAGGCTCTTGACGTCCTCATCAAGGGTCAACTATAAGGCCTCATAATCTCTTCCCCATTTCAGTGCAGACCCACAATGGCCCATGGACACCCAACTCCCGATCACGGAATACCAACGCAAGGGTGGCTACGTCAACCATGGACAACCCTTTCCTACATGCCTAGACCGCACGGCTCAAGACTGGCATGCCATGCCCATGTGGGCCCCACCTACTGGAGGGGTTATGGCTCTGATACCATTTGTTACGACCCCACCTCCCAGTAACCCCCAATTAAGGGAGACTGAAAGGACAGAGTCGTTAACCAATAACCAGGATCAAAGGTACGCAAAAGTTTATTCTCTTACAACTTTTCAGTTTAGTCTGTTAAAATTTAATAATTGTTCTTGGTTAATTGTCGAACCTTTGATCCGGGTTATTGGTTAATGGCTCTGTCCTTTCGGTCTCCCTTAATTGGGGGTTACTGGGAGGTGGGGTCGTAACAATATTGAGGAAAAAGGAAGATGGCTTCGAAGGCAAGGAAGGGAGGGGGCATGTGGCAAGAAAGTGGATGAATTTTCTTCTACTTTCTCTCTCCTAGAAAATCAATTATATGTACTTGATTTGCTCCTTAATTGAAAGGCTCTTTTTGCAAACTACTTTATTCCCTTGCTTTGGCTGATGACCAAGGAGCTTAGGAGCAGGAGTAAAATGTTCCCCAAGCTGAAGGTAAGCTCCATGATCATCTTCAACCTTGGATTGATGGTTGAAATCGGATTTCAACATTCATTTTCTTCTCTCTTCCATCCAATGCTCAACCTTGGTTATCTTTTGCATCCAAAGAGTTGGAAATGAACCTTGGATAGTTGCAGGAGCTTCTTTCACCATTAGAGATGAGAATCTTGAACCTTTGAAGCTACTTTGAAGGTGGGTTATATAACTTGAACCCATCAATATTATTATTGATTTCAATTTCTCATCATATGTTGATCTTTTATTTTCTTCTTGAATAATTGATGAATTCATCATATATATGATAGTAGAATTTGGAGGTATGAAGCTTGATGATGATGAGATCATCTTAGCACACACCTCAAGAATATCAAGAACAAACAGTTTCATTTGGTTGGTCAAACGGTTTCAAACCGTTTGGTGACCAAACGGTTTCAAAACCGTTAGAGGTCAAACAGTTTCAAACCATTAGAGGCTAAATGGTTTCAAGAATGTGTAAATGTCTAATGATTTCAACCTAATTTAGTCCACATGGTCTCAACCTTGGATGGACAAACGATTTCAAAACATATAGAACTCAATTGGTTTCAAAACCCTAGATCAATTGATGTCAAGACCCTACTTTAGGTTCAAGTAGTTTCAACCTTGAACTGACCAAATGGTCTCAAACCGTTTGAGGACCAAACGGCCCCAAACTGTTTGAGGATCAAACGGTCTCAAACCGTTTGAGGGATTAGGGTTAAATGATCTTCAAGGCCGTTTAAGGTCTAACGGTCTTCAAACCATTTAAGGGATTAGAGATCAAGACCATTTAAGGTCTAACGGTCTCAAACCATTTGAGGACCAAATGGTCCCAAACCATTTGTGGATCAAATGGTCTCAAACCATTTAGGGTTAATCAATCTTCAAACTGTTTGAGGTTTTTGGGTTGAAATAGTTTTAAAACCATTTGATGAGAAAAAGGTTCAAGACCGTTTAAGGATATATAGACCAAGACCGTTCGAAGGTCTAAATGGTCTCAAACCATTTGAAGGTTCAACTAGACCAAGACCGTCTGAAGGTCTAAACGGTCTCAAACCATTTGAAGGTTCAAACTAGACCAAAACCATTTGAAGGTCTAAACGGTCTCAAACCGTTTGAAGGTCTAGGACCAAACCGTTTAAAGGTTTAGGGACAAACTGTTTGAAGTTTCAATTGGTCCAAACCATTTGAAGGTCCAATTGATTCAAACCATGTAAATACTAATAACCCCATAAGTAGTTGAAGAGTATCTCAAGGTTGATTTCAATGGAAGTACCTCTAAAGTACTTAGGTTATTAGTATAATTAGAGTGATTATCACTCGATGCCTATGAAAGTAATAAATTCAATACACTATGATACACATAGGTGCATGTACTTAGTGAAAGGTTAAGTCAATTGAATAAGGTATGATGGTGATGTGTGTTCCTAGTACATGGAACAACGATAAGTATGATTTAATACTTAAATAATGCTATGTGCTCCAAGATATGTGGAAGCACTGACTTAGGGTTTGGATTAATGAGGTGATCATAAAACCCTAATTAATATAAAATGGGAAACCTAATATAGGGTGATGTTATGTGAAACCCTAATATAGGGTGATGTTATGTGAAACCCTAATATAGGGTGATGTTATGTGAAACCCTAATATAGGGTGATGTTATGTGAAACCCTAATATAGGTTGATGTTATGTGAAACCCTAATTGATAAAGATGGGAAACCCTAACCCTAATGAGCGAATAGTGATGTTATTTTTGTATTGCATAATGTTGATATGTAATTGATATGGTTGTTATCAAGCATACTAACCATGCATGTATCATGAGATGATGAGCATAACCAGGTATGAGCTATGATGTTAATGGACCTTGTGAGCCATTATTTTATTTGTTTCCTAGTGAGAGGTGACAAGAAGTTGAATATGCCTGGTAAGCTATATGAGATGCTTATGTAACAAGTACCATGAATACCTTGGTCAGATGACCTGGAGGTAATAGTTACCTGATAGTGGTAACCATGTTCAGTGATGAACTAAAGGTTTGATTAACCAGATCCATTAAACATGATGATGGTGTTGTTGAGGTATGTGAATTCCCAGTAATGAGATAAGGGATTGAGATCCCAATGTTTTACAAAGATTTGAAAAGTACTTGATAGAAGTATTACATGTTTCTTTGTAGCATTTGTCATAATAATTCTTATTTGAAAACTTGATTGATACTAAAAGAATATGGTAATGTACTTAAATAATCAAGTGGAATATTATCATGTAGAGCCCTGGCCATAGATCCATCATCGTCAGTAGTTGGTGATGGTGAAACGGGTTAATCCGGAGCGTATATTGTTGAATATGTGGGGTTTATCCTCGCCGAAAATAGGAGGATTAGAGTGCAACTTCGGTTGTAGACTCAAGATATGTTTAAGAGCATGGTGAACAGGCCCATGGCTCAGTGTAATGGAGCATGAATGCGTTCATGGCTTAGAGAGCATGGTGAACTGGCTTGTGGCTCAGATTTACTAGCATCGGGACATGTACCAAGGTGGGATAGAGAATGGGTAGCCTATGAGAGCTAAACCTGTGACAGAGGTCACTTAAGAAAGAGAATACGGTCCTGCTTGTGGTATCACACTGACCGAGACGGATGAGATCATGGAGTCCGGCTCTTCCTTTGATCATGTATGGCACCAGCTTTGGGTTTTACAACCGAAGGTTGGATTTGAGCGGTACGGATCACTTCCTCAGGGCATAAGAATGATTGTAAAATGTAATCATCCGTGTAGCATATTTGTTTAAGGACAAATTACAAAAATCATTGGTTGATGTTACATTTCTTATTGTATCCTAAATGGATAGATATTATACATGTTCTTCATATTCCTTATTAAAATGGATAGATGATTTACTGCTTTTTCATTTATAGTTGTAATGCTTTAAGAGATGATATTTCTCTATTCTTCTTAATATTGATTAAATCCTATTTTTCAATAGAGATTCCTCTGCTCAGTTTATTACTGATTATCTGCAATAATAATATTTATGGCGGAGATTCATATCTCTCGCTGGGATATGGGTCTCACCCTGTTGGTCACCAACATTTTTAGGTGGACGCGGACGAGGAGGCAGGAACCATACACCAGGGGAAGGACAACAGCATTAGGGACAACAATGATATCTCAAGTGGAGATACTGACTATCATGTCTTGTAGATATGAGTCATATGTGTCGTCTCTGTACTCTCAGGTCCTTGGAGTCGGTAGTTAGTGCTTTTATGATCGATCTGAGATTTTTGGCATTGAATGCCTCGAGGTTTTATGTTGCTTATGTGTAGATTTAATAGAGCAACTGTTATATGTAATCCTCGAGAAGAGAAGGTACATGGTATCTACTTTGTGGATCAGAATGTATATATTACTTTGGTTCTTGTTATCAGAGTTTCCTGGAAATGGATCTCTTTGCAAAAAGGTTTTAATTTTTAGTGATTTTTCAGTAATCCGTTGTTTATGTTTAATTCCGCTTAATCAGTAACGGTTTTGTCGACTGTCATGACAAGTTTCTGGTATCAGATCTTAAGGTTTGTTGAGTCTACAGAGACATAGGATTAAGGTCGTTGAGTCTGTTCTAGTGTCTTCCAGTTTATCTGATAGTGACTTCTTCTCTCAAGAAAAGAAGTAAAGCTTGAAGATGGTTGGATCACACGAAGAACATGTTGTTGAAAGTAGTGTTGCTGCACCAGGAGGAGGTGCAAGGGATCAAGCTAGAGAAGAACTAGTACCTGAACATCCCCAGCTTGACCAAGCTACACTAGAAAACCCAGCTTTCCATGCTCTGTTTGGGCAGTTCATGGCGACTATAACACATATGGTGGATAGGATGCCACCACCTGCACCTAGGGCACCAGTCCCCGATGAGAGACATGGAGCTGGTAAGACTTTTGAACGGCTTCGATGGGTAGGAGCCACTGATTATGCATGTATAGCTGACCCAGTAGACGCATACTTGTGGCTGACTAAGCTGGAAAAGGCCTTCAGAATTCTTAATATCCCAGAAGATGAGAAGGTTAGGCATGCGGTGTACCTGTTGAAGGGGAGTGCTGGCCATTGGTGGGCCATACAAGAAGGCAAAAGGCCAGGTGTTGAAGTCGGATGGGAAGAATTCTGATGTGAATACGTTAGTAGATATTTTCCCAAGACTTACCTGGATGAGAAAATCTGTCAGTTTGAGCGGATAAGGCAAGGACAAATGAACATTAGTGAGTATGAAGCTAAGTTTATGGATCTTCTATGGTTCTGTCCGCACATGGCTGCTACAGATGAGGAGAGGATTCGGCATTTTGAGAAGGGTTTGAATGCTGATTTAACCACACCAGTATCTTCTCTAGAGAATAGAGAGAGGTTTGCCACCTTTGTGGAGTCAGTTAGGTGAATATAAAGGTTTGTGACTGAGAAACGTCAAGCCAATAGTAAGAAGGTGTATACACAGTTCCAAGGACAGAGGTCCAAAAGTTTTAAGAAACCAAGGTTTTCTGTACCAATAGCACCACTGAGGTTTAATACTTAGACACAGTGGACATCCAACAAGGGCAGAGTTCATAGTTTACCACCAGAGGGAGCCTACAACTCAGCTTCAATGTCAGTAACATGACTGTCTAGACCACAGTGGGAGAACAGAGTTTGTTATAAATGTAGGAAGATGGGGCATCTGATGAAAGAATGTCTAGTTAGATATGTGAGTGTAACCCAACCACCGAGGCAGAGTCAACAAGGCTCTCAGAGATGACAGTTTAGTAGTGGCACTCGAGGATGTGGACAGGCATCCCAAGCCGGCTCATCTGCATCCAACAACAGGGTGAGTGGTCGACAACCAGCAATGACAAGATTCTATGCTATGAATCAGCCGGAAGTAGTGGTCAACCCACAAGTCGTGACAGGTCAGATGGAATTATTTCATTCTGATATGTATTCATCATTCTTTGTATCTGTTTTGATTGATCTGGGTGCTACGCATTCCTTTAGCACTCGGGAAGTGATTCATGACTGCAATATGACTGTCAGTCATAGAGAAGATAATTTGTTATTAGAAACTCTGTTAGTTGAAGCTGCAGTGTTGCGGGAGGTATGTTCTCCCAGTGTTCTTTCTTTTTCAGAACATAGCATCCAGGTGGATCTTATACCATTTGAGATGAATGGGTTTAACATAATCCTTGGGATGGAAACCTTAGAAAAGTATAAGGTTGTCTTGGATTGCTATTCCAAGCAGGCTATGTTCTCAGACAATGGTGTTACATGGATCTTTCAGGGGGACAGAAAGATTCTTCCAACCTATCTAGTGTCAGCTATGGTAGCTGAGAAGTTGATGAGACAAGGATGCTTCACATTCTTGGCACATGTGGTAGATACCAGGGCAGAGAGTCTGTAACATCCCTGACCTGGGTTATGAGTCAACCCTAGGTGTTTTGCATAAATATGTAATTAAATCTTTGTGATTAACTCTGAGCATGTAATTAAGTTTCTCAGAAATGTATATTTCAGTATTTGCTCCTTTTTATTTAAAGTTGTAGCATTGTTTTGATATACAGGGACCTATGTGAAATTTACCCAGTTAAAAGGGTTAGCTTGCAATTTGCACATGTTGAGATGTTCCTCTAATGTTGAGACATCATGAGAACCTTTTTGGTAAAGTTTGAGGGATTTCCCAAGCTAGGGCACCAAGGTGCAGCTGTGGAAGCAATCCCGGTGCTTGAAACCTTAAATTGGGGTAAAATGCAATTTACCCAAATTAAGGGATGCATATTGTAAAATATGTCATCTAAAGTATCTTTTTAGACTCTTTCCATCATTTAGAGAAGAAATGATGAGGAAGTCACCTCAATTGAACTATCAGGTTATGAAATATACCTTGTGATTGAATAATCAGGGTATATGTGCAATAACTCTTTATGTATGTACTATATTATTAGATTGCTCTTCTTTGCTTTCTTTTTCTAGACCTTAAGATAAGGTTTGTCCTTGGAATAAAAAGGAATGGATGAGCAAGTAAAGAAGGAAGGACTTAGTTGGAATTATGGACAACTTATGAACTAATGTTAAGAATCCTACACCTAGTTTATATACCCCCAACTTCCCTAAGCAAGGGAACTTGCCCTTTGTTCCCTTCACTGTTACATTTCACCAAAGACGACCAAAGACCGCCTTGGATCTAAGGAGGATGACCAAGGGAAACAAGGTAGGTTTGGGACCCCTCTTCTTGCCTAATTCCATGGTTAGAACTCGAATTCAAGGTCAGCTTCATGGCTAACTCTCGAAACCCTATCTTTCTAGCCATCTCCTTTCATCTTTCCTTGGAGCTTTCACCTTGGCCAACCTGTGGGAACTCAAGGACGCCATTAGAGCTTGGAGCTTGAAAGCTTGGAGCTCAAGGAGCAAGCTTTAGGTGGGTTTTATAACTCTAAACCCTTGTTTCATTATGTACATCTTTATATGCGGTTTGATGATAGCTCTTAGTGTTTCCCTACGTTTCCCTGTTATTTTGCAAGCAAATCCATGGGATATTCGTACTGTTCTTGAACTAGGAGATGAAGTCGTGATTTCCAAGAAAAACCCACCGCTTTTCACTTCCTTAAACGGTCTCACCAGTTTGCTCTCTCGGTCTCAAGACCGCGAGGTGAGCAAACGGTCTCGAGACCGTGACAGGGAAAACGGTCTCCAAGACCGTTTGGCCCCGTTGACCGAGCGTGGACCGTATAAGAAACCTGTTCCTATATATATAGGCTAATTACCCTCAAAATTTGGGAGGCTAACTCCAAAGGAATCGGGAGATATGACCTTTTAAGTAACAACTTTAAATGAATTTATTCCTGATTTTCAAACGGTCTGAAATTGCCTTTTTGGGAAAACGATCTCAAGACCGTGTAAGGTCATTGACCGTATGATTTTACTGTTCAAAATAATGTTAGTTAACAACTCACCAAGTTTTATGGTCTAATTCCAAACGGGCTAAGAGTTGAAGGGTGAATACTAGGGCTAACCCTAGGTGAAATCAGTACTGAATTTATGGTGACCTAATTAGGGCTTTTAGGGTTGATTGACCTAAACGGTCTCAAGACCGAGAGGGCAATCAACCATGACCGTTTGGAGGTCTGGGGTCAAGAATAGTTGACCAATTGAAGGTATAATTACACCAAATTACTTTGCAATTAAATATTGATATGATCATCAACTCAATAGGTCAGACCTTGATGAATTTGCACTAGAATCCAAAGTTGGATGGGCAAACGGTCTCAAGACCATTTGGAACTCATCCAAACGGTCTCAAGACCGAGAGGACAATCACCCAAGACCGTTTGAAGGTCTAGGGTTAAGTAATTTGACCAATTGAGGACCTAATTGCAAATACGTTGTCAATTTAATCAAAATTCTATTTGTGGATCAATCATGGTTCAACCCATATCAAATCACTTTGGACTCTGATGAAATCTTGGGCAAATGATCTCAAGACCATGTGGGGTCCACCCACATGACCTCAAGACCGTTTGGGCCAAGTTTGGGCCCAATTGGAGCTAAATTGAAGGGTTCAACCTTGTGTTGATGCACATTGTTGAGTATTGATGGGTGAACATTGATAGACCCTAATTGAATCGTTTTCAACCCTAATTGGTCAACAATTGAGGGTCAATTGAATAACCAATTGGTTAAGCATAACCTTAGTTGACCCAATCCATAGGTGGTCAACAGAGCTTTGACCTTTTGAGGGCTTCAACATCGGTTGACATCATCGATTGTATCTTTGTTTTTGTTGATGGACCAAACGGTTGAGACCATGTGAGAGGGCTTGCGGTCTCAAGACCGTGAGAGGGCTCGCGGTCTCAAGACCGTGAGGGGGTTCATGGTATCAAGACCGTGAGGGGCCTCGTGGTCCTGAGGTCAAAGTGGGCAAACGGTCAACATCTCTTCGCGGTCTTGATATCAACTTGGCCCTCGCGGTCTTAACATTAGGTTGAGCTTCGCGGTCTTGAACCATTTGAAGAGGCTCACGGTCTTGGAGTCTAAGGAGGCTCGCGGTCTTGAGGAGGCTCACGGTATTGAAGTTAGAAGAGGGCTCGCGGTCTTGAAAAGTCAAATTGGCTAAACGGTCAACACTTTCAAACGATCTCAACTCAATTGAAGAATGATGGTTGAAGGTGAATCAATGTGATTCAAAGTTGACTTCTTTCAATCAATTGATGAAATAAATGGTTCAATGTTGCCCTAATCAAACCCTAATGATAACCTAGGAGATTAATGGGTTAATGGACTAAGGTTCGACCATGATGATAATCAATGGGGTGAATTACCAAAATACCCCTGAAGGGTAAATTAAGTAATACCTTGATCAAATCAAACCCTAATCACATGATGGTGATGTTTTGGGCTATGTTAGCCTATGATGACTCAATCCAACCTGATCTAGAGTGATGTTGACATCACCTAATAGTATGAGGAGAGAGAAAGTACTTCTAGAGAGAGAAATTACTTCTAGAGAGAGAAAATACCCTTTTTAAGTGAAAACCTAATTTAAGCATCTCCAATGCTTATGAGTAAGCATAATTTGGGTATGATCCACCTGTGTGAGATCATAGAAACCCTAATTATGATAAATGATGAACCTTTAACTAATCTGAGAGTATCAGTGATGATGTTACTCATACATAATGATGTTATGAGTGCAATTCACCTTAATGTGAATAGTAAACCCTAATTCAAGGGTAATGGCATGCATTTGAGTATTAAACTCTAATTGATGAGAATTAGAGATGTAACTCTCATGACAAGGATGGGAAGTACATTCCTTATTTTTGTATTACCTTTATCAGTTGTATTAACCATGCAGGTTCTGATATGAAGGTAATTATATCCAGGTATGGATGTTGATGTATATTCATTAAAAACATGTTGTTAGCCTTATGAATAAGTAAGGTAATCTGATGCCTTGTTAGTGGCATCCTATACTGATAATGGGTTGTGAGAGCCATGAATACCATCAAGGTCATGCCTTAGAGATGACTTGTGATGAGGATAATGAGAAATGATGATTGATATGAGTTAGGCCTGTTACATTTAGTATTCTTCTTTTATAGCTGCTATGCTACTGTTATTGTTTGGAGAATAATGTATGTTGTTAAAGAATACTCAATGTACCTAACTAATCAAGTATAATGTAGAGCCCTGATCATAGATCCATCATTGTCAGAGATTAAGTGATGGTGAAACAGGTTTTCCTCAAGGAACTCCTGGAGCACATACTTTTGAGTATGTGGGGTACATGGATGTGTAGAACCTTACATCCTAGTGTAGGAAAGTGATGTAGATGTGCAATCCATCCATCCTTCACTATAATTCCATACCGTATCAGTGGTAGGTAAACATGAAACCTCCTGATGACGAAGAAAGCACGGATATCCGTATCAGTGGTAGGTAAATATGAAACCTCCTGATGACGAAGAGAGTACAGAACGCCACTGTGACTCTAGAATAGCGAAGGACCAGTTTACCCTGGTGAGCTATAGTAGTAGAGACACGAGATGTCCTACAAGTGATCCTCTTACTGACTGAGGAAGGTGAAGGTCATGAGAATCCGGCTCTCTTAATGACCTATGTATGATACTGATGTGACTTCTCAGCGATCAGTTGGAGTATGAGTGGTAAGCCTCATCTCCACAGGGCATAATGTTGTTTGTAAAACATAATCAACCATGTAGCATAACTTGTTAGAGATGACTCCAAGTTAGTTGATTGATGTTACATTGCAATAATGTTTATATTCTCCATATCTCCTAAATTGTAGAGATCTTGTTATACCTGCAACTGTTATAGAATACTTTGAAGGCTTTACTGCTTAAAATATTCTTTGATGTTATAATAAAGCTTCTGGCGAAGAGTTATAACTCTCGCTGGGACAATTATGTATAATTGTCTCACCCCGTAAGCTTCAACTTTTTAGGTGGACGTCGGAGACAAAGGAACCAGCCTACAGGTGATCATTCTCAGCAGCAGCATCAGGGGCAGCAGTAATCTCAGGTGGAGATTGTCCGGCCATATGGTGTAGTTAGAGTCAGTCCTATGTGTCCTCTGTACTCTCAGGTCTTAGAGTCTTTTGTATAGTGATCTTAAGATTTTGTATCTTGATGTAGATAATTACTCAAGAAGTAATTATCCTGATCTTGAGCTTTTGTATAGTTTATCTCACTTTATGAAAGAAGCTTTTATGGATTCAAGCTCTTGTCACGAAAAATTTTAATTTCCCGTGATTTTTGTCTTCCGTTGATTACCGATTCGCTTCCGCTAAGTTTTAATCGTGTTTATGTCATGGTTTGGAGATCAGAGCCCACAATTAGTGGTATCAGAGCTCCAGGTTCAGTTGAGTCTACAGAGGCATAGGACTTAGGATGTCGAGTCTACCTTTAGTACTCCTTCCTCATCTAATAGAATCTTATGCTCCTCAGGAGAAGAAGATACATAAGAATGTCAGAACATCGTGATGAGCACGTGGCAGAGAGTAGTGCTAGTGCACCTCGAGGCGGTGCAAGAGTTCCGAGTATAGAACAACCTGCACCTGAGTCGCCAAGTGAGCCACCCCAGTTCGACCCAGCTGACATGAGTGATCCAGCTGTACAGACGATGTTCGGGCAGTTCATGACTGCCATGACACATATAACCGATAGGATGCCCATTCCTGCACCTAGGGCACCTGTCTAGCCTGAAGCACAAGGTATCGGTAAGACATTCGAACGACTTCGTCGTGTCGGAGCTACCGAGTACTTCAGAACTGCCGACCCTGCAGATGCTGACTTATGGTTGACAGAGTTGGAGAAGGCTTTCAGGATTCTTATGATTCCGGAAGCTGAGAAGGTTAGACATGCTGTCTATCTTCTCAAAGGTAGTGCTGGTCACTGGTGGAACATGGAAGAGCAGAAGAGACCTGGAGTAGAGTCCTCATGGGAAGAGTTTCGTCGGGAATTTATCAATAGATATTTTCCAAAGACCTTCCTAGATGAGAAGATCTCTCAGTTTGAGAAACTAAGGCAGGGTATGATGAACATTAGTGAGTATGAAGCTAAGTTCATGGAGTTGTTGCGGTTCTGTCCGCACATGGCTGCTACGGATGAGGAAAGAATCAGAAGATTCGAAAAGGGTTTGAATTCTGATATGTCAACCCCTGTGTCTGCCTTAGAAAACAGAGAGAGATTCTCTACCTTCGTTGAGTCAGTCTGAAGGATAGAGATATCTGTGGTTGAGAAAAGACAAACCCATAAAAGATATCCACAGTTCCAGGGCTCTTCATCTAGGGATTCCAAGAAACCTAGATTCTCTGCACCTAACCCTCCACCACCCAGATCGAGTTTTCAAACTCAATGGACACCAAGCAGAGGTAGAGGACGGAGTCAACCGCTTCAAGGGACGCACAGTTCTGCATCTGAGTCAGTCACTGGACCACCCAGACCACAACAACAGGAGAGGAGTTGCTACAACTGTGGTAAGGTGGGACACTTGATGAAGGATTGCCGTTCTAGGCCTGTCGGTGTGACACAACAAACCCCGAGACAGAATCAACAGGGATCTCAGAATAGACAACATCAAGGAGCATCTCGAGGATGTGGACAAGCGTCTCAAGCTGGATCATCAGCACCACCTCAACACCAGGCAACTGCGAGATTCTATGCTATGAACCCACCTGAGGCAGTGGTCAATCCACGGGTAGTGGCAGGTCAGATGAAATTTTTATATTCTGATATGTCTACATCCTGTGTTGTATCCGTTCTGATTGATCCGGGTGCTACGCACTTTTTCATCACTCGTGAAGTGATTCGTAACTGCAATGTGACCGTTAGTCATAGAGCAGATAGTTTGTTGTTAGAGACTCCGTTGAGTGGGTCTGCCGTTTTGCAAGAGGTATGTTCTCCCTGCATCCTCTTCTTTTCTGACCATCGCATTCAAGTGGATCTTATACCACTTAATATGCAGGGATTTGATATAATCCTTGGGATGGATACCTTAGAAAGGTATAGATTTGTCTTAAATTGTGAGTCCAAGTTGGTTGTGTTTGCTGATGAAAGCAACACATGGATCTTTCAAGGTGAAAGAAAGATTCTGCCCACCTGTCTTGTGTCAGCTATGGTTGCTGATAAGCTGTTGAGGCAAGGATGTCATGCATTCTTAGCCCATGTGGTAGATGTTACCAAGGAAAGGACCAATCCTGCTGAAGTTCCCATAGTCAGGGAATTCGAGGATGTGTTTCCTGAAGAACTTCCTGGTATACCACCACCTCGGGAGATTGATTTTGAAATCAATCTGATCCCAGATACGAAACCCATAGCTCAAACTCCGTATAGGATGGCGCCTGCCGAGATGGCAGAACTCAAGAAACAACTTCAAGAGTTACTTGAGAGAGGTTTTATCTGACCAAGTACTTCACCTTGGGGTGCTATGGTCTTGTTTGTTAAAAAGAAAGATGGGTCAATGCGGTTGTGCATTGACTACAGACAACTCAATAAAGTAACAATAAAGAATAAGTATCCTCTGCCGAGGATTGATGATCTCTTTGACCAGTTGCGTGGTGCAACAGTCTTTTCAAAGATAGACTTGAGATCTGGATATCATCAACTCCGTATTAAGGATAGTGACATATCCAAGTCTGCCTTTAGGACAAGATATGGTCACTATGAGTTCACGGTTATGTCATTTGGACTAACCAATGCACCAGCTGCATTTATGGAACTCATGAATAGAGTTTTTCGACCTTTCCTTGATCAGTGTGTTGTCGTCTTCATAGATGACATTCTAATTTATAGTAAGGATGCTCAGCAGCATGAGCAGCATCTTTGCCAAGCTTTGACCTTGCTAATAAAACACAAGTTGTACGCTAAGTTTAGCAAGTGTGAATTCTGGCTGCCGGAGGTATCTTTTCTTGGACATGTAATATCTGCCTCGGGAATTCGTGTTGACCCTCAAAGGTAGAATCTGTTCTACAATGGGAACAACCAAAGACACCGACGGAGATTCAAAGTTTCTTGGGGTTATCTGGCTATTATCGAAGGTTCATTAAGAACTTTAGTTCTATAGCTTTACCTTTGACCAAGTTAACCCGGAAAGATGTTCCTTTTTCTTGGAGTGATAAGTGTCAACAATCTTTCCAGTTGCTGAAGGAGAGGTTGACAAGTGCACCTGTGCTAGTGCTACCTGAACAAGGAAAAGGATATATAGTTTTCTGTGATGCTTCCAAGAACGGACTAGGATGTGTGTTGATGCAGGATAAACAAGTGATTTCTTTTGCTTCCCGACAGCTTAAGAAACACGAGGAGAATTATCCAACACACGATCTGGAGTTAGCTGCTGTGGTTCATGCTTTGAAGATCTGGAGGCACTATCTCTACGGAGAAACATTCCAGATTTTCACAGACCACAAAAACCTTAAGTATATCTTCTCTCAGCATGAACTCAACATGAGGCAACGTCGCTGGATGGAGTTAATCAAGGACTACGAATGTACAATTGATTACCATCCAGGCAAGGCCAATGTTGTTGCAGATGCCTTGAGTAGGAAATCAGCAACATCAACCATGAATAGAGCACAACTAAACTCTTTAGTATGCTCTAGGAGAGATATGCTTATCTCTTTAAGGCAAGAAAATGTACAGTTGAAGGTGTCATTGTTAGCCGGTTTGTTAGCTGAGATGCATATTAAACCTACCCTAAGAGAACAGATTAAAGAAGCACAGCTAGGTGATGCTGCAGTTCAGCAGATTAGATCTGAGTATGGAAATGAGAAGCAAGATGGTTTCCATGACTTAGAAGATCAAGTAGCTTGTTATAATGAAAGGATGATAGTGCCAGATGTGGACAACTTGAGAAAGTTAGTCCTGGAAGAAGCCCATTCTTCCATGTATGCTATGCATCCAGGTAGCACCAAGATGTATCGGAGTTTAAAAGATCTGTATTGGTGGCCTGGGATGAAAAAGGACGTTGCAGAGTTTGTTCTGAGGTGTCCTATGTGTCAGCAAGTTAAAGCTGAACACCAGAAGCCTGCATGAACAATGCAACCTTTACCCATACCACAGTGGAAGTGGGACCATGTGACCATGGACTTTGTTGTTGGCCTACCCAGGACAAGAAAAGGACATGATTCCATTTGGGTAGTCGTTGATAGGTTGACTAAGACAGCACACTTCTTACCTGTCAAAACAACCTATTCTGCTGAAAGGTTATCAGAGTTGTATGTTAAAGAGATAGTGCGCCTGCACGGAGTTCCTGTCACAATAGTTTCTGACAGAGGTCCTCAGTTTACAAGTCGTTTTTGGGAACAGTTACACAGAGCCTTAGGCACCAAGCTAAGTTTTAGTACAACCTTTCATCCGCAGACTGATGGACAGTCGGAAAGGACCATACAAACCTTAGAAGACCTGTTACGAGCATGTGTTCTCCAGTTCACCAGAAGTTGGGATCTACACCTAAGCTTGATAGAGTTTGCCTATAACAATAGCTATCAGCATAGTATTGATATGGCACCTTATGAAGCCTTATATGGTAGACGTTGTAGATCACCCTTGTGTTGGTTTGAGACTGGTGAGCACCAGTTGTTAGGTCCTGACCTGGTGCAGCAAACCACAGAAAAGATTAAAGTAATACAACATAAGATTAAGACTGCTCAGGACAGGCAGAAATCTTATGCTGACAAACGTCGTAGACCCTTAGAGTTCCAGGTTGGAGACAGAGTGTATCTCAAGGTCTCACCTTGGAAAGGGGTCCTTCGTTTTGGAAGGAAAGGAAAGTTAGCTCCTAGATATATGGGGCCTTATCCAATCATTGAACGGATTGGAAAGGTAGCATATAAACTAGAGCTTCCCCCAGAATTACAGAGGTTACATTCTGTGTTTCACATTTCTATGTTGAAGAAATGTCACCCAGACACCGAGTCAGTTCTACAACCTATGGAGGTAGAATTGAATGATGACATATCCTATGAGGAGGGACCAGTGTCAATCCTTGATAAACGAATTAAAAAGTTAAAGAAGAAAGATATAAGTCTTGTGAAAGTCCTCTGGAACCATCGTGGTATTGAAGAAGCCACTTGGAAGTTAGAGGATGAGATGAGAAGGAAGTATCCTGCCCTTTTCTCGTAGTATGTTTTATCGATTTCGGGGACGAAATCCTTGTAAGGGGTGGATAATTTGTAACATCCCTGACCTGGGTTATGAGTCAACCCTAGGTGTTTTGCCTAAATATGTAATTAAATCTTTGTGATTAACTCTGAGCATGTAATTAAGTTTCTCAGAAACGTATATTTCAGTATTTTCTCCTTTTTATTTAAAGTTGTAGCATTGTTTTGATATACAGGGACCTATGTGCAATTTACCCAGTTAAAAGGGTTAGCTTGCAATTTGCACATGTTTAGATGTTCCTCTGATGTTGAGACATCATGAGAATCTTTTTGGTAAAGTTTGAGGGATTTCCCAAGCTAGGGCACCAAGGTGCAGCTGTGGAAGCAATCCCGGTGCTTGAAACCTTAAATTGGGGTAAAATGCAATTTACCCAAATTAAGGGATGCAAATTGTAAAATATGTCATCTAAAGTATCTTTTTAGACTCTTGCCATCATTTAGAGAAGAAATGATGAGGAAGTCACCTCAATTGAACTATCAGGTTATGAAATATACCTTGTGATTGAATAATCAGGGTATATGTGCAATAACTCTTTATGTATGTACTATATTATTAGATTGCTCTTCTTTGCTTTCTTTTTCTAGACCTTAAGATAAGGTTTGTCCTTGGAATAAAAAGGAAGGGACGAGCAAGTAAAGAAGGAAGGACTTAGTTGGAATTATGGACAACTTATGAACTAATGTTAAGAATCCTACACCTAGTTTATATACCCCCAACTTCTCTAAGCAAGGGAACTTGCCCTTCGTTCCCTTCACTGTTCCATTTCACCAAAGACGACCAAAGACCACCTTGGAGCTAAGGAGGACTACCAAGGGAAACAAGGTAGGTTTGGGACCCCTCTTCTTGCCTAATTCCATGGTTAGAACTCAAATTCAAGGTCAGCTTCATGGATAACTCTCGAAACCCTATCTTTCTAGCCATCTCCTTTCGTCTTTACTTGGAGCTTTCACCTTGGCCAACCTGTGGGAACTCAAGGACGCCATTAGAGCTTGGAGATTGAAAGCTTGGAGCTCAAGGAGCAAGCTTTAGGCGGGTTTTATAACTCTAAACCCTTGTTTCATTATGTACATCTTTATATGCGGTTTGATGATAGCTCTTAGTGTTTCCCTACTTTTCCCTGTTATTTTGCAAGCAAATCCATGGGATATTCGTACTGTTCTTGATATAGGAGATGAAGGCGTGATTTCCAAGAAAAACCCACCACTTTTCACTTCCTTAAACGGTCTCACCAGTTTGCTCTCTCGGTCTCAAGACCGCGAGGTGAGCAAACGGTCTCGAGACCGCGACAGGGCAAACGGTCTCCAAGACCGTTTGTCCCCGTTGACCGAGCATGGACCGTATAAGAAACCTGTTCCGAATTATATAGTCTAATTACCCTCAAAATTTGGGAGGCTAACTCCAAAGGAATCGGGAGATATGACCTTTTTAAGTAACAACTTTAAATGAATTTATTCCTGATTTTCAAACGGTCTGAAATTGCCTTTTTGGGAAAACGGTCTCAAGACCGTGTAAGGTCGTTGACCAGGCATTTACCGTATGATTTTACTGTTCAAAATAATGTTAATTAACAACTCACCAAGTTTGATGGTCTAATTCCAAACGGGCTAAGAGTTGAAGGGTGAATACTAGGGCTAACCCTAGGTGAAATCAGTACTGAATTTATGGTGACCTAATTAGGGCTTTTAGGGTTGATTGACCTAAACGGTCTCAAGACCGTTTAGGGGACACCCAAACGGTCTCAAGACCGCGAGGGCAATCAACCATGACCGTTTGGAGGTCTGGGGTCAAGAATAGTTGACCAATTGAAGGTATAATTACACCAAATTACTTTGCAATTAAATATTGATATGATCATCAACTCAATAGGTCAGACCTTGATGAATTTGCACTAGAATCCAAAGTTGGATGGGCAAACGGTCTCAAGACCATTTGGAACTCATCCAAACGGTCTCAAGACCGAAAGGACAATCACCCAAGACCGTTTGAAGGTCTAGGGTTAAGTAATTTGACCAATTGAGGACCTAATTGCAAATAAGTTGTCAATTTAATCAAAATTCTGTTTGTGGATCAATCATGGTTCAACCCCTATCAAATCACTTTGAACTTTGATGAAATCTTGGGAAAATGATCTCAAGACCATGTGGGGTCCACCCACATGACCTCAAGACCGTTTGGGCCAAGTTTGGGCCCAATTGGAGCTAAATTGAAGGGTTCAACCTTGTGTTGATGCACATTGTTGAGTATTGATGGGTGAACATTGATAGACCCTAATTGAATCGTTTTCAACCCTAATTGGTCAACAATTGAGGGTCAATTGAATAACCAATTGGTTAATCATAACCTTAGTTGACCCAATCCATAGGTGGTCAACAGAGCTTTGACCTTTTGAGGGCTTCAACATCGGTTGACATCATCGATTGTATCTTTGTTTTTGTTGATGGACCAAACGGTTGAGACCATGTGAGAGGGCTCACGGTCTTGAGACCGTGAGAGGGCTCGCGGTCTCAAGACCGTGAGGGGGGTCATGGTCTCAAGACCGCGAGGGGCCTCGCGGTCCTGAGGTCAAAGTGGGCAAACGGTCAACATCTCTTCGCGGTCTTGATATCAACTTGGCCCTCGCGGTCTTAACATTAGGTTGAGCTTCGCGGTCTTGAACCATTTGAAGAGGCTCACGGTCTTGGAGTCTAAGGAGGCTCGCGGTCTTGAGGAGGCTCGCGGTCTTGAAGTTAGAAGAGGGCTCGCGGTCTTGAAAAGTCAAATTGGCTAAACGGTCAACACTTTCAAACGATCTCAACTCAATTGAAGAATGATGGTTGAAGGTCAATCAATGTGATTCAAAGTTGACTTCTTTCAATCAATTGATGAAATAAATGGTTCAATGTTGCCCTAATCAAACCCTAATTATAACCTAGGAGATTAAGGGGTTAATGGACTAAGGTTCGACCATGATGATAATCAATGGGGTGAATTACCAAAATACCCCTGAAGGGTAAATTAAGTAATACCTTGATCAAATCAAACCCTAATTACATGATGGTGATGTTTTGGGCTATGTTAGCCTATGATGACTCAATCCAACCTGATCTAGAGTGATGTTGACATCACCTAATAGTATGAGGAGAGAGAAAGTACTTCTAGAGAGAGAAAGTACTTCTAGAGAGAGAAAATACCCTTTTTAAGTGGAAACCTAATTTAAGCATCTCCAATGCTTATGAGTAAGCATAATTTGGGTATGATCCACCTGTGTGAGATCATAGAAACCCTAATTATGATAAATGATGAACCTTTAACTAATCGGAGAGTATCAGTGATGATGTTACTCATACATAATGATGTTATGAGTGCAATTCACCTTAATGTGAATAGTAAACCCTAATTCAAGGGTAATGGCATGCATTTGAGTATTAAACTCTAATTGATGAGAATTAGAGATGTAACTCTCATGACAAGGATGGGAAGTACATTCCTTATTTTTGTATTACCTTTATCAGTTGTATTAACCATGCAGGTTCTGATATGAAGGTAATTATATCCAGGTATGGATGTTGATGTATATTCATTAAAAACATGTTGTTAGCCTTATGAATAAGTAAGGTAATCTGATGCCTTGTCAGTGGCATCCTATACTGATAATGGGCTGTGAGAGCCATGAATACCATCAAGGTCATGCCTTAGAGATGACTTATGATGAGGATAATGAGAAATGATGATTGATATGAGTTAGGCCTGTTACATTTAGTATTCTTCTTTTATAGCTGCTATGCTACTGTTATTGTTTGGAGAATAATGTATGTTGTTAAAGAATACTGAATGTACCTAACTAATCAAGTATAATGTAGAGCCCTGATCATAGATCCATCATTGTTAGAGATTAAGTGATGGTGAAACAGGTTTTCCTCAGGGAACTCCTGGAGCACATACTTTTGAGTATGTGGGGTACATGGATGTGTAGAACCTTACATCCTAGTGTAGGAAAGTGATGTAGATGTGCAATCCATCCATCCTTCACTATAATTCCATATCGTATCAGTGGTAGGTAAACATGAAACCTCCTGATGACGAAGAAAGCACGGATATCCGTATCAGTGGTAGGTAAATATGGAACCTCCTGATGACGAAGAGAGTACAGAATGCCACTGTGACTCTAGAATAGCGAAGGACCAGTTTACCCTGGTGAGCTATAGTAGTAGAGACACGAGATGTCCTACAAGTGATCCTCTTACTGACTGAGGAAGGTGAAGGTCATGAGAATCCGGCTCTCTTAATGACCTATGTATGATACTGATGTGACTTCTCAGCGATCAGTTGGAGTATGAGTGGTAAGCCTCATCTCCACAGGGCATAATGTTGTTTGTAAAACATAATCAACCATGTAGCATAACTTGTTAGAGATGACTCCAAGTTAGTTGATTGATGTTACATTGCAATAATGTTTATATTCTCCATATATCCTAAATTGTAGAGATCTTGTTATACCTGCAACTGTTATAGAATACTTTGAAGGCTTTACTGCTTAAAATATTCTTTGATGTTATAATAAAGCTTCTGGCGAAGAGTTATAACTCTCGCTGGGACAATTATGTATAATTGTCTCACCCCGTAAGCTTCAACTTTTTAGGTGGACGTCGGAGACGAAGGAACCAGCCTACAGGTGATCATTCTCAGCAGCAGCATCAGGGGCAGCAGTAATCTTAGGTGGAGATTGTCCGGCCATATGGTGTAGTTAGAGTCAGTCCTATGTGTCCTTTGTACTCTCAGGTCTTGGAGTCTTTTGTATAGTGATCTTGAGATTTTGTATCTTGATGTAGATAATTACTCAAGAAGTAATTATCCTAATCTTGAGCTTTTGTATAGTTTATCTCACTTTATGAAAGAAGCTTTTATGGATTCAAGCTCTTGTCACGAAAAATTTTAATTTCCCGTGATTTTTGTCTTCCGTTGATTACCGATTCGCTTCCGCTAAGTTTTAATCGTGTTTATGTCATGGTTTGGAGATCAGAGCCCACAGAGTCCTAGTCTTTCTTAAGTTCCGATTGTTAGGGAGTTTGAGGATGTGTTTCATGAGGAACTTCCAGGTGTTCCTCCACCCTGAGATATTGATTTTGAGATTAATCTAATCTTGGGTACCCAACCTATAGTTCAAACACCTTATAGAATGGCACCTACTGAGATGGCAGAACTCAAGAAATAGTTACAGGAGTTGCTTGAAAAGGGTTTTATTCGACTGAGTACTTCACCATGGGGTGCTCCGGTTCTCTTTGTTAAAAAGAAGGATGGGCCTATGCGATTATGCATCAACTATAGACATCTAAACAAAGTAACCATCAAGAATAAATATCCTCTGCCAAGGATAGATGACATGTTTGACCAGTTGTGTGGTGCAACTATATTCTCTAAAATAGATCTGAGGTCAGGATACCATCAATTACATATCAAGGAGAGTGACATACCTAAGTCAGCCTTTAGGACAAGTTATGGTCACTATGAGTTCCTAGTTATGTCGTTTGGACTAACTAATGCACCAACTTCATTCATGGAACTCATGAATAGAATCGTTCGACCATTCCTTGATCAATTCATAGTAGTCTTTATAGATGGCATCCTAATTTACAGTAAAGATGCTCGACAACATGAGCAACACCTTCGTCAGGCATTGACTTTACTGAGAAAGCACAAGCTATATGCCAAATTCAGTAAGTGTGAGTTTTGGTTATCAAAAGTGTCTTTTCTAGAACACATAATATCTGCTTCAGGTACCCGTGTTGATCCTAAAAAGGTAGAATCTATTTTGGAATGGGAACAACCAAAGACACCAACGGAGATACGCAATTTTCTAGGACTGGCAGGCTATTATAGGAGGTTCATTAAGAACTTTAGTTTGGTAGCATTACCCCTAACTAGGTTGACCAGGAAGGAGGTTCCTTTTGTCTGGAATGACAAGTGTCAGCATTCTTTCCTGTCATTGAAAGAAAGGTTGACCAGTGCACCTGTGTTAGTGTTACCTGAGTAGGGAAAGGGGTATATTGTTTTCTGTGATGCTTCGAAGAACGGTCTAGGATGTGTGTTGATGTAGGATAAACAAGTGATTTCTTTTGCTTCTCGACAACTTAAGAAACACGAGGAAAATTATCCAACAAATGATCTAGAATTAGTTGCAGTGGTTCGTGCATTGAAGATCTGGAGACATTAGTTCTATGGAGAGACATTCCATATTTTCACAGACCATAATAACCTAAAATACATCTTTTCACAGCATGAATATGAGACAACGCCGCTGGATAGAGTTAAACAAGGACTACAATTGTACAATTGATTATCATCTGGGGAAGGCTAATGTAGTGGCTGGTGCACTAAGTAGAAAATCATCGTCGCTAACCATGGACAAAGCACATTTGAACTCTTTAATGTGCTTTAAATGAGACATTCTTGTCTCTTTGAGGCAAAACAATGTACAGCTTAAAGCATCCTTGCTAGCTAGATTGTTAACTAAGATGCACATAAAACCTACTCTGAAACAACAGATCAAAGAGGCACAACAGGTTGATACTATGATTCGGCAGATCAGGTCAGAGTATGGTAGTGAGAAACGGGATGGTTTTCATGAGTCAGATGATGAGGTAGTTTGTTACCATGGTAGGATGGTAGTACCTAATGCCAATGACTTAAGAAAGTTAGTCGTGGAGGAAGTTCATTCATTTATGTATGCAATGCATCCAGGGAGCACCAAAATGTATCATAACTTGAAAGATATGTATTGGTGTCCTGGCTTGAAGAAAGATGTAGTTGAGTTTGTTATGCAGTGTCCAGTATGTCAGCAGGTTAAAGCTGAACATCAGAAGCCCGTAGGAACAATTCAACCTTTACTTATACCACAGTGGAAATGGGATCACGTAACTATGGACTTTGTGGTTGGTTTACCCAGAACAGCCAAAAGTCATGATTCCATTTGGGTGATAGTTGATAGGTTGACTAAGTCAGCACATATTCTTCCTATCAAAACAACCTATACTGCTAAGAAACTTGCACATATCTATATAAATGAGATAGTGCGTTTACACGGGGTTCCAGCTACAATTGTTTCTGATAGAGGTCCCCAGTTCACGAGTCATTTTTGGGAACGACTACATAAAGCTTTGGGTACACAATTAAGGTTTAGTACCACCTGTCACCCACAGACATATGGACAATCTGAGAGGACTATACAAACTTTGGAGGATTTGCTTAGGGCATGTGTCCTTCAATTTGTAGGAAGTTGGGATATGCACTTGAGCTTAATAGAATTTGCTTACAATAATAGTTATCAACACAGTATTGATATGGAACCATATGAAGCATTATATGGTAGACGTTGTAGATCTCCATTGTGCTGGTATGAAATAGGAGAATACCAACTTTTGGATCCTGAGTTAGTGCAACAGACAATTGAGAAGATTAAAGTAATACAACAATAGTTGAAGGCTGCACAGGATAGACAGAAGTCATAAGCTAATAAACGGTGTAGACCTTTAGAAATCCAAGTTGGGGATAGAGTATATCTCAAAGTCTCACCTTGGAAAGGTGTTCTTAGATTTGGAAAGAAGGGTAAGTTAGCTACTAGATTTATGGGGCCTTATCCAATCATTGAATGGATTGGAAAGGTAGCCTATAAGTTGGAGTTTCCACCTGAACTACATAGATTGCATCCAATATTCCATATATCCATGCTAAGAAAGTGTCACCCTGACACGGAGTTAGTTTTGCAACCTGTGGAGGTAGAGTTAAATGAAGATATATCTTATGTAGAGGGACCAGTGTTGATTCTGGACAGGAGAATCAAAAAGTTGAAAAAGAAAGAAAATAGTTCTTGTGAAAGTTCTTTGGCATTATCGTGGTGTTGAAGAAGCTACGTGGGAGCTGGAGGAAGAAATGAGGAGGAAGTACCCTTCTCTTTTCTCTTGATGATTTCGGGGATGAAATCCCTGTTAGGGTGGATAATTGTAACATCCCTAACCTGGGTTATGCCTTAACCCTAGAATTTTGGCTTAATTAAGTGATTTATATTCTTGTCTTTATCTTTGAAAAGTAATTAAGACTAAAGGAGAGCTTATGCTTCAATTTTGGTCCTATTTGAATGATGATTGAAACAATAGTTTACCTATTTTGGACTAAAGTGCAATTTACCCAATTTAAGGGGTTACCTTGCAAATGTTACATGATAAATGTTCCTCAAGTGTTATAGCATCATAAGAATGAGAATGATGTTGAGGTGTGACTTGTGGAAGCCTAAGTTCCAAGAAGGAGCTTGTTTGAGTAATGCTTGTGTATTGAATGCTAGTTTTGGTGTAATTTGCAAATTACCCAAAATCTAGGGTTGAATATGTAAAGTACCACTTCAAAAGTGTCCCTACTATTTCTTGGTATCATTTAGAGAAAAGAAAAAGAATGGGGCATCTTGTTTGAACTACTTTTGAGGAGAGATAATCTTGATAATAATTTAATCAAGATTTAAGCATAATTGAAACCCTAATTTATTTTGTAGCAAAAATAAATATATTAATTGAAGTGCCCATCAACTAAAAAGGCTGTGGTCGAAATCCTATAGTGGGAAGACGTCCAAATGCCTTTATTGGCACCGAAATATCCTAAGTAGGTGAAGAAATCCACTCACATTTGTAAATTAAAAAGTAATGTCCACTAAAAATGGATAATAGTATTATAATGATTAAGGTGCTTAAGTGGTTGCTTTTAGTTCAAGGATAATTGAGAGGATATTGAGTAAAAAGGAAGATGGCTTCGAAGGCAAGGAAGGGAGGGGACATGTGGCAAGAAAGTGGATGAATTTTCTTCTACTTTCTCTCTCCTAGAAAATCAATTATATGTACTCGATTTTCTCCTTACTTGAAAGGCTATTTTTGCAAACCACTTTCTTCCCTTGCTTTGGCTGATGACCAAGGAGCTTAGGATCAGGAGGAAAATGTTCCCCAATCTAAAGGTAAGCTCTATGATCATCTTCAACCTTGGATTGATGCTTGAAATCGGATTTCAACATTCATTTTCTTATCTCTTTCATCCAATGCTCAACCTTGGCTATCTTTTGCATCCAAAGAGTTGGAAACGAACCTTGGATAGTTGAAGGAGCTTCTTTCACCATTAGAGACGAGAAGATTGAACCTTTGAAGATACTTTGAAGGTGGGTTATATAATTTGAACCCATCAATATTATTATTGATTTCAATTTCTCATCATATGTTGATCTTTTATTTTCTTCTTGAATAATTGATGAATTCATCATATATATGACAGTAGAATTCGGAGGTCTGAAGTTTGATGATGATGACATCATCTTAGCACACACCTCAAGAATATCAAGAACAAATGGTTTCATTTGGTTGGTCAAACGGTTTCAAACCGTTAGATACCAAACGGTTTCAAACTGTTTGGTGACCAAACGGTTTCATCATATATTCATCATATGTTAATCTTTTATTTTTTTCTTGAATAATTGATGAATTCATCATATATATGACAGTAGAATTTGTAGGTCTGAAGCTTTATGATGATGACATAATCTTATCACACACCTCAAGAATATCAAGAACAAACGGTTTCATTTGGTTGGTCAAACAGTTTCAAACTGTTAGAGACCAAACAGTTTCAAACTGTTTGGTGACCAAACGGTTTCAAAACCGTTTGGTGACCAAACGGTTTCAAACCGTTAGAGGCTAAACGGTTTTAAGAATGTGTAAAGATCTAATGATTTCAACCTAATCTAGTCCACATGGTCTCAACCTTGGATGGCCAAACGATTTCAAAACATTTAGAACTCAATTGGTTTCAAAACCCTAGATCAATTGATGTCAAGACCCTAATTTAGGTTCAAGCGGTTTCAACCCTGAATTGACCAAATGGTCTGAAACCGTTTGAGAATAAAATGGTCCCAAACTGTTTGAGGATCAAATGGTCTCAAATCGTTTGAGGGATTAGGGTTAAATGATCTTCAAGACCGTTTAAGGTCTAACAGTCTCAAACCATTTGAGGACCAAACGGTCCCAAGCCGTTTGAGGATTATACAGTCTCAAACCATTTAGGGTTAATCAATCTTCAAACCATTTGAGGGTTTTGGGTTGAAACGGTTTCAAAACCATTTGAGGAGCAAAAGGTTCAATACCATTTAAGGAAATATAGACCAAGACCATTTGAAGGTCTAAATGGTCTCAAACCGTTTGAAGGTTCAACTAGACCAAGACCGTCTGAAGGTCTAAACGGTCTCAAACCGTTTGAAGGTTCAAACTAGACCAAGACCGTTTGAAGGTCTAAACGGTCTCAAACCGTTTGAAGGTTTAGGACCAAACCATTTAAAGGTTTAGGGCCAAACCGTTTGAAGGTTCAATTTGTCTAAACCGTTTGAAGGTCCAATTGATTCAAACCATATAAGTACTAATAACCCCATAAGTGGTTGAAGAGTATCTCAAGGTTGATTTCATTGGAAGTACCTCTAAAGTACTTAGGTGATTAGTTTAATTAGAGTGATTATCACTCGATGCCTATGAAAGTAATAAATTCAATACACTATGATAATCATAGGTGCGTGTACTTAGTGAAAGGTTAAGTCAACTGAATAAGGTATGATGGTGATGTGTGTTCCTAGTACATGGAACAACGATAAGTATGATTTAATACTTAAATAATGTTATGTGCTCCAAGATATGTGGAAGCACTGACTTAGGGTTTGGATTAATGAGGTGATAATAAAACCCTAATTAATATAAAATGTGAAACCTTAATATAGGGTGATGTTATGTGAAACCATGATATAGGGTGATGTTATGTGAAACCCTAATATAGGGTGATGTTATGTGAAACCCTAATATAGGGTGATGTTATATGAAACCATAATTGATAAAGATGGGAAACCCTAACCCTAATGAGGGAATAGTGATGTTATTTTTTATTGCATAATGTTGATATGTAATTGATATGGTTGTTATCAAGCATACTAACCATGCAGGTATCATGAGATGATGAGCATAACTAGGTATGAGCTATGATGTTAATGGGCCTTGTGAGCCATTATTTTATTTGTTGCCTAGTGAGAGGTGACAAGAAGTTGAATATGCATGGTAAGCTATATGAGATGCTTGTGTAACAAGTACCATGAATACCTTGGTCAGATGACCTGGAGGTAATAGTTACCTGATAGTGGTAACCATGTTCAGTGATGAACTAAGGGTTTGAATAACCAGATTCAGTAAACATGATGATGGTATTGTTGAGGGATGTGAATTCCCAATAATGAGATAAGGGATTGAGATCCCAATGTTTTATAAAGATTTGCAAAGTACTTGATAGAAGTATTACATGTTTCTTTGTAGCATTTGTCATAATAATTCTTGTTTGAAAACTTGATTTATGCTAAAATAATATGGTAATGTACTTAAATAATCAAGTGGAATATTATCATGTAGAGCCCTGGCCATAGATCCATCATCGTCAGTAGCTGGTGATGGTGAAATGGGTTCTCCTGCTGGTTAATCCAGAGCATATATTGTTGAATATGAGGGGTTTCTCCTAGCCGAAAATAGGAGGATTAGAGTGCAACTTTGGTTGTATACTCAAGATATGTTTAAGAGCATGGTGAATAGGCCCATGGCTTAGTGTGATGGAGCATGAATGCGTTCATGGCACATAGAGTATGGTGAACTGGCCCGTGGCTTAGATTTACTAGCGTCGGGACCTGTAGCAAGCCGGGCTAGAGAATGGGTAGCCTATGAGAGATAACCCTGTGACTGAGGTCACTTAAGAAAGAGACTGCGGTCCTGCTTGTGGTCTCGCACTGATCGAGACAGATGAGATCGTGGAGTCCTACTCTTCCTTTGATCTTGTATGGCACCGACTTTAGGTTTCACAACCAAAGGTTGGATTTGAGCGGTACGGCTCACTTCCTCAGGGCATAAGAATGATTGTAAAATGTAATCAGCTGTGTAGCATATTTGTTTAAGGACAAATTACGAAAATCATTGGTTGATGTTACATTACTTATTGTATCCTAAATGGATAGATATTATACATGTTCTTCATATTCCTTATTAAAATGGATAGATGATTTATTGCTTTATCATTTATAAATGTAATGCTTTAAGAGGTGATATTGCTCTATTATGCTTAATATTGATTAAATCCAATTTTTCAATAGAGATTCCTCTGCTCAGTTTATTACTGATTATCTGCAACAACTCAGCCCTTCCTACGCCACCAATCATTCCAAAACTCCACCAATACTCCAACACCATCACCATCTCTACCGACCAACCACCAAAACCCTAACTTCCACCCAAAATGCCATCCTACCATGGTAACAAACTACCTCATCATCTGACTCATGAAAACCATCCTGTTTCTCACTACCATACTCTGATCTGATCTGCCGAATCATAGTATCAACCTGTTGTGCCTCTTTGATCTATTGTTTCAGAGTAGGTTTTATGTGCATCTCAGTTAACAATCTAGCTAACAAGGATGCTTTAAGTTGTACATTGTTTTTCCTCAAAGAGACAAGCAGCCCGTGGCTTAGATTTACTAGCGTCGGGACCTGTACCAAGCCGGGATAGAGAATGGGTAGCCTATGAGAGATAACCCTGTGACCGAGGTCACTTAAGCAAGAGACTGTGGTCCTGCTTGTGGTCTCGCACTGATCGAGACATATGAGATCGTGGAGTCCTACTCTTCCTTTGATCTTGTATGGCACCGGCTTTAGGTTTCACAACCGAAGGTTGGATTTGAGCGGTACGGCTCACTTCCTCAGGGCATAAGAATGATTGTAAAATGTAATAAGCCGTGTAGCATATTTGTTTAAGGACAAATTACGAAAATCATTGGTTGATGTTACATTGCTTATTGTATCCTAAATGGATAGATATTATACATGTTCTTCATATTCCTTATTAAAATGGATAGATGATTTACTGCTTTATCATTTATAGATGTAATGCTTTAAGAGATGATATTGCTCTATTATGCTTAATATTGATTAAATCCAATTTTTCAATAGAGATTCCTCTGCTCAGTTTATTACTGATTATCTGCAATAATAATATTTATGGCAGATAGTTATATCTCTCACTAGGACATGGGTCTCACCCCGTTGGTCACCAACATTTTTAGGTGGACGCAGACGAGGAGGCAGGAACCATAGCATCAGGGATAGCAGTGATATCTCAGGTGGAGATATTGACTGTCATGTCTTGTAGATATGAGTCCCATGTGTCGTCTCTGTACTCTCGGGTCCTTGGAGTCAGTAGTTAGTTCTTTTATGATCGATCTGAGATTTTTGGCATTGAATGCCTCGAGGTTTTATGTTGCTTATGTGTAGATTTAACAGAGCAACTGTTGTATGTGATCCTCGAGAAGAGAAGGTACACGGTGTGTACTTTATGGATCATAATGTTTATATTACTTTGGTTCTTATTATCAGAGTTTCCTGGAAATGGATCTCTTTGCAAAAAGGTTTTATTTTTTAGTGATTTTTCAATAATCCGCTGTTTATGTTTAATTCCACTTAATTAGTAACAGTTTTGTCGACTTTCGTGACATTAAGAACTGTCCAAAATTTCTTCCAAGCAACATGATTCAACAAGGGTTTTCACTTTTGATTCCCGTAGAAGGAAATTGTGGAGATTCAGTTTCATAGATAAGACATTGGAGACGTTTAGGCCAAGTCGATAAGGATGTATTGACGTTATTGCATGTAGAGAAGAAACTAAAGATTTGTCTAAATACATTTGCACAGAGATAAGATGTGAAGATAGATGTGTTTCCTTTAGTTGCTTAGAGACAAGATGAGGAGAAAAGCTTCTACCTCTTGCAGAAAATCAAAGAAGTGAAATGGATACTAAATTTATGTAGCTTGATGATGAACGTCATGAAGAGAAGATTAGGAATGGAGATATTGGGATGAATTAAATGGAGCAATGAGGATGAACAATTGTTTGCATGGTGAAGATGAAAACCTATGTTTTAGATCACTATCAAGTAAGGTTTCCCTCAACATTCTCTAATTCCATATGAGAATGTGTGGAATTCAACTCAAAACCAATTGGCAAAGTGAAGGGACCACATACCTTATAATCCACATTACCACCGCATAACTTAATGGTATGCGACTATTCCAACACCCGTGCCTCTAAAACACACCAATCTGCTATGTAAAAGTACATCAATATTGTCACTAGTATAAGGAAATTTAACACTCTACTTTTCTCTATGTGTATCCCTCATTCATATGTGAATATACATGCACCTCAATGTTTATGACATTTTTTATGAATAAAAGATACAAGGTATGTGGCCACATATTTTTTTTATGACAAGGAAATCTTCCAAATTGAGTTGCATTGGACTCAACCCAAAAGAGTAAATCTTGAAATCAAACATGTGCTGACAAGTCAACCCCATACCATACCCAACAACTTGATATGCCATCACAAGACTGGACTCTAGACAGTGTGACTATCAATCGGTCTTTTTTCTTCTTGAAATTTTTGTCCAGGAGGATTTAATCTTAAAATCACTTTCTTAACATAGTACCGACTATATAAGAGACTTTCCACACATGTGATATTTGAGACTTTATTTTATATATGATGAAAGAGTGGATTATTTAGAAGCAATGGGCACATACATACACAATGTGAGACTTTGGTATGTAAGACAGATGGACTTTCTTACGTGTACCTAGCTTGTCAAATTTCTTGGTAGGGACATAATTTTTTTAATTCTTGGTGATACACCATACATCTTCAACTTCTTTTATGTGTTAATAGGAACTTGAGCTAAGAATATTTTTGTTCATACAAACACACTGTATTGTATATGTAAGTTTGCATGCACAATTTACTAAAGCCACTCTTATTCTAGCATATTCAATCTTATGCTAAATTTCATATGATTAGTTTATAAATTCTAGCTACATTATAACATTTAGATGTCCGATCGTTTTACCAAAATAGTATACATAATCTTACAACTACTTAATTATCATGGAAAGATTTTACCAAAAAGAACCTATCTCAAGAGTCAAAATTAAATAATTATTCTGTTAAGATCCACTGCAACCACCTCATTCTTCACAGACTTGGCAAATAGAGTTCACCTAAAAGTGATGATTTTGATGTAAACTTTCAAGACATCATTCATAGAGTTTATTTAGATAATGATCTTTTCATATTCTTATTTATAAATTCCACTCTTGAACTTACCATTATTTTTAGCCCTTGCATCATTAGAAAGAGTTTTCTCATCTATGAAAATAATTTAGAGTCATGCACATAATAAGATAGATGATAGTTAGTCTAATCACTATTTTCAAAAATTATATGCATTCATCAATTGAATTAATATTAGCATTTTTAAACATGTTTTTTTTTCATGATATTTAGACATCAAAATTAGTATAATATATATCATGGTATATTGCTTTTGCATTATATTATGTGAAATTTTATTCTGAACTATCACTTTGTATAGTGCCCCCTAGACAAAATTCCTAGATTTGATATTGCTTAGACCGCATTAATAGGTCTTAAGTTGGATGTGGTGAAACTTTAGATCATAGCCATCGAATTTAAATAACTCATTTCAGCCAAACTTGGTGCATAGGTTTGATGCATTTACTTGGTGGTTGATGCATTGACCAAAGTGACCAATTCAAATTTCATCTTTAGGGTCTATTTGTCAACTGTATGGTTGATGCATCAACCGCAATTACTTCTAGGCTCTATCTTGGATGGCCAGGTCTCTAGCATCTACAATTTAGTAGTAAATGCTCCATGATCTGCATAACAAAATGCATTTTTTGTAACTCAAGTATATATAATCAAATTGTTAGAAAATTATTTCTGAAACATGATGAAATTAATGCACAAGTAAATTTGTCTCTGTTTAGTGACATATGAATGAAATGATATGAAAATAAGATCAACCTGTCCACGAAAGTACATGAAAATAAACATAGAAAATGATATAATTATATGTGCATCAAAATCACCCAATCTTGAATTGTTGCTCATCCTTGAGCAATACTAATCCTAGATTTGGTTGAATTACATAAAAAAAAGCAAATTCTCAATCAAGTATTACACTCAAATAAAACTGTCCACCAAATAGGCCTCAAATTGGTCCAATTTGTTCTTTGAACATGCAACTGCTTGAAGCGGTCAATCACAAATTTCATGAAGACATTAGCAATAAAACCAAAAAAATCAAAACAACTTTCTTGGATAAGCATTTTAGCTTAATCAAGATGAATTATGTTGGTTGCATAACAATATATCCTGATACTACATTGCCCCTAGTCATATTAGATTCTACATTGGAAGAAGTCCCCCAATGACAATGAACAAGAGGTATATCATGGGGTAGCCTACCGATATGGAAATGGGTGGATGGTATCGACAACTCAAGTCTGACTGACAAAACAAGTCATATGATCATGAAATTAAAAATAATTCTCACCTATATGATGTATGAAAGGTTCCTAATGACTACAATAAAATTATAAGTCTAAGTGATGCATAAAGTGGATGTCTAATCTTATTATGATAATGTGGGTGGTAGGTTCTTCTCATGACTAGCTAGATTCCACACTTTTTAGTGAGTTGATGGAAAGTTAATTAACCATGATACTAAAAACTCCCCATTCCCTCCATTATTCTTCTATTCCATCTTTATATTTTCTCCTTCTATTTTCTATTTTTCTACAAGACTATCATAACATGCCTTTTTCTTAGTTAAAAATAAATAACCATGTGTCGAGTAGTGCCTACATATAAGAATCCAGGGATACATGGACATACGTAAGTGGGTAGATGGATTCTAACTTAAGTGAACTTACATGTCAATAAGAGTTACAAATACAATCAGCCTAAGCCCAATTAACAAGAAATAAAACATAAACCACTTATAATAACACTCCACCTCAAGCTAGATAGTAGATATTGTGTAGTCCCATCTTGTCACCCATATACTAAAAAAGTGATGGAGGAAGTGATTTAGTCAAGACGTAAATGACTTGGTTGTCATTCGTTATGTGAGATGTCATGATCTTCTTGGCTTTAACCACATTTTTTACAAAATGGCAATCAAATTCAACATATTTTGTACATAAATATGAGCTGGATTTTGACAAGGAATTCCAAAATCGATCAAAATAGATGAAACTCACTATAAACCACAACAGTTGTGGACCATCACACAATATTGAGCTTCAGTGTTGGAGCAAACAAAAACTGATTGCTTTTTTCTTCTTCAGGATAATGAGTGATCCTCAATCATGACACAAAAGTAGAGGTGGATTGACAGTCTTTGGTATCTCCTATCAAATCTGCATCAGCATATCTAGAAATAGTGATAGTCTTCTCTTGAGGTCATTTGTAGAATAATCCTCTTCTTGGGGCACTCTTAAGATAACAAAGGATATGTTAAATGTTGCACTAATGTTGTTGGAGGGGTGCACTCATGTGCTGATTGACAAATCCCACAACATAGGTCATGTCAGGTTGAGTAATTGTTAGGTATATCCATTTTCTAACTACTTGACGATATTTTTTTGGATTAGGAAATATCTCTAGCTCAAGAGGAGTCATGGTATGGTAATACAAATAGGTGGAAATGGTCTTAAAATATGTCATCCCAGTCTCTTGGAGTAAATCCAAATAGAGTAATCAACACGTAGCATAGTCAAGATAAATTGATCCCTGTGGATGAACAAAGGACTTATATCCCAAGAAAATACCGCAAACTTTCCAAATCCTTTATATGAAAATGGGCTTATAGGGACTATTTCAATTTGTTGATGCCAATGGTGTCACTTCTTGTGATTACAATTTTGTTCAACATAAACACCAAGAAGAATACGTTAGTGTAGGAATTTAGATGAGAATAGTGAATGATCTGCAGTTGATCACTGGAAGCTGAATTTTTCAAGTATTGAGCTAAGTTTGTTAAGCCATGTTTTGGGAAATTTTTGAGACCATAAATGATCTTTTAAGGTAACATACTTTATAAGAAGACCCACCCCCCAGTAATAAAATTAGGAGTTTGCTACATATAGACCTCCTCTAGAAGATCTCCATGTAGAAAGACATTCTTGATAAGTAACAAAAAAAGTGGCTAGTCAAAATGTGATGATAGAGAAATAAGAATGCAGATTGGAGAAATCCCTATAACAAGATAGAATGTCTCAAGATAATCCATGTTAAATGTTTAAGTAAATCCTTTTGAAACTAGATGAGCCTTTAGCCTCTCAGTAGAGCCATCCGAGTATAGTTAATAGAGAAAACCCAACGATGACAATGATGGTCTTTATAGATGAAGATCAACCAAATCTTATGTATAATTATCATGTAGAGCCCACATCTCTTTTGGTAGATTTCTGCCCAGGATGTTTCAAGGCATTTGCAGGACTTTTAGGAATAAATGTGGTGTCTAAAAGAGTGGCAAAAGAACAATTCATCAGGTAAAGGTGAGATAAGCAACATGTATTAGAAATTGGATGTTTAACAATGCATGGAGTATTTACCTTTACAGAGCACAACTGGTAAACTAGATAGGTTTGGAAGAGACGATGATGATGATGGGATGCTGGTTGAGGACCATCTTCGATACTCTAGTCATGTTTTTGATGTAATAAGACTAGAATTGTAGAAAAAGGTTCAGGGAGAGAAACCAAATCTTGTTTGGGTACAGAGGGAGAAGGGATGTAGGAGAAAAAATTCATCCTTGTCAAAAGTTACATCTGATGATACATAAATGCAATCAGTTTTGGGGTCAAGGTATTTTGAACATTTTGAGAGAAGAGATATCCTAGAAAAACCATTTGAATGGTGTCAGGGGATAGCTTATCAACCTTAGTATCAAAGTTGTGAACAAAGTTGATGCATCCAAACACTTGTTGTGGTTTAGAAAACAATTTGTAAGTTGGATACAAAATGGAAAAAGGTAGTTTGGTTGTGAAGAATTGATGATATTTGGCTATTAATAAAAAATAAGTAATGAGAATAGCATCAGTCCACATTTTTAGGCATATTGGCATGAATGACAAGTGAGTGAGTGATGTCTAGGAGATGACAAATTTAATGCTTCGTAATGCCATTTTTGTTGGGGATATTAGGCACAAGAACGTTTGTGAATGATTTCCATATCTCAATAGAAAGAAGAAGTTACATGTTGATTGTAATCAAGTGCATTATCTATGTGCAATCTATACACATAGAACATTGAACAATAATCATTCTATGGAAGGCATGATAAGGGGAAAAACTTCATTCATATTAGAATAAATAAATCCATGTCAATTGGGAGAAATCATCCATAAATATGAGAAACTATTTAAATTCGTTAAAACTAGTTGTTTAAAATGGGCTACATACATCACTACATATCAAGTCAAAAGGTTCAAAAACTGCTTAACAACATGAGAACAAAAAGATACATGGGGACGTTTTCCTAATTGACATGCATCACATAAAATGGATAAATAACTAGAAATAGATTTATCTAAGATCTTAAGCTTGTCTAGAGATGGGTGGCCAAAGTAAATATATAGTTCGAGATGTGAGGTTGCAACAAGAGCATTGGGCTGAGGTAAAAGAGGGGCGGGGAAGTAGTGAAGATCACTAGAGCACACCCCCTTGACAATCCTCATAAAGTTCCCCCACTCTTGTAGAACAAAATTAGCCGGTCCATAGGTTACGAATCAATGAAGGGAATCAGCAAGTTTAGCCACGAACATCAGATTATAAAAGTTGGGGAAAAATAAGCAGTAGAAAGTTTTAGTTCTGAGGAAAGGGGAATAGTTCACCACTGGGTGACTTGTTTGACTAATCCATCTGCTAATGCCATAATGGTGCATGAAAAAAAGAATTAGAGGGTGTAGGAAGATGTGGCATACCAATCATATGATAAGTGGCATCGGAATACACTATCCATCTAGAGTGATTGGCAATCATAGAGGTTGTTGGTTTACCTTAGTGAGCTGTTAGATAGGCTAACAGTGCCATTGTAGATCAGTCACCATTGTGCCATTCAAGATATGATGTTGACATACTATATTGAAGAGGTGAATCACTGTAATGGTGTGAAGTTTGTTAAAGTTGGTCATGATCTTTCTTTGTGAGTGAAATATGTGTTGGTTGTCTTGTCAGGGTAAGAGCCTAGGTAGTTGTCAGAGGACCTTAGACAATGAAGGGTGCAGAGGCTTGAGCAACAAGACAAAACACCTTCCATGCCCTAGTCCAAAATGAGAACGGTAGCTATGTTTGGAATGACATCTATCATCAACATGGCCTAATTTGCAACAGTAAATACATTTTGGTCTCGACCAGATGTGAGTGCCACAACCTCATCTATGACCTCTTGCATCAAATACCATTGCATTTTGAGCTTCAAACACTTCATGGGGAGGGGTTAGAGTAGAAGACATCTCAGTCTACAATAGGTGGTCATAAGGCTAATGTATAAATGGGATTGTGGTCATGATAAGAAGAAGCTGGCATGCAACAATTTACTAGTGATGAAGGACACAAAAAATCGCTCGATAATTATAGTTTCATGTTCCTAGGTCACTTCAAAAATGGTGGTGGGTGCGAAGAAGTTTAGTTGATTTGTGAGAGCCTTCATGAAATCATAATACCTGGATAAGGAATGCTAAAATCGACATTCAGAAAAGATCTTATCCCTTGCATTGTACAACCAAAGGTATTTGACCTCCTACATATAAAATCACTTCATATCTTCCCGCGAGAGATTAAAATTTGTATGCCACATGTATTTATCAACTACATCAGGCTCCATACATCCCCAAATCTAAGAGAACACCTGGCTATTTCTCATGATCCATTCCCCATCTAATTCTTCAAGTATACTAATAAATTTTAGTGTGTCACAAAATTTTAGGACGATAGAAATGACATTCATCCACAGTAAATAGTTGTCACCATTGAGTTTAATATTTTTAACATGTGGTATGTCATAATAGATAATATTTTTTCTTTCGACTATTGTAAAAAGTAAAATAATGGATTGAAGACACGATGTAGAAATAAGGCACTACCAGAGTAATAACATAGTATTAAAAACACTAGTGGAATAACCACTGTAGGAAAAACACTACCAGAATGAGAACAATGGGAACTACCTAAATAAGCACAATAGGAAGAAATTAAGATATCAATACTGAAATAAATGCAATAGGAAAAATATCAAATCATAGAAATAAAGAACTTATGATGTACATAGTAAGATATATTTAATTCAAACAAATGTGCTTAACTATGTGAGATAGGAAAACCACATGGAGAGGAAAGAACAAAGAAAAACTTGCCCCTTATACTTTTCATGATGTTTTATAAACTAGCACGGGATTTTTTGTCTCTCTTTTCTTTTTTGTTGTCATTGTTGTGGAGAATTAAAGGGCGTACATCTGATGAGACATGAACTAAAGAGCCGAATATTATGACCAGGAAGCAAAATAATGAACTGGAAATGGAATGGAGATCTACTGTTGCATCCACTACTATTACTATGAGAATAAAAATGTGGAGAAAATATCCACTTTCACAATCAACAACAAATATACGAAATGGTAGAATCCACTTTTACGATTAGGAGAAAAGGTACGGATTGACGGATGTGTTGACTATCCTATTAATGATCCAGTAGTAACAAGCAAACCAGAATGTATACCTCACATTGTCGGTCGGACATCTTCTTACTACACTCCGTCCAACTTACACCATTCTTTGGATCTCAAGTCTCAAGGATAATCCCAATGGCATCAACCATCACTAGGAAGGGAAACATATAGAGGGAGGGAAGGAAGGAAGGGATAGGAAGAAGTAGGGAAGAATAAGGTCTGGATAGTGCATTTGATACCATATCAAAAGATATGCTCATATATTCAATAGTATGTAAATATGTTCTGGTTCTCCTACATATAGAAGTCCAGAGATATATGGGAATACTTAAATGGGTAGATGAATCCCCATTTAAGTGAACTTACATGTCAATAAGAATTATAGGTACTATGTGCCTAAGCCTAATTAGCAACAAATAAGACATAAACCACTTATGATAACACTTAACAAGATAATGTCTTTATTCTAGGGCTTTAGTTAAACACAAGGTGGAGATTTGTGTGTGACCATCCCATTTTGGATTAAATATGTAAGAGATTAGATAGCATTAGCACAATGTGCCATGTATGCAAAGATGACATCTACATGTGATGTACACAATTTAAATGCAAACTATATGTTTTTCTTCAGTTTCATGATAATGCAAGAATAGATTGATTGCCCATCATGTGGTTTTATGTGGTGCAACTTTATAAAGCTCCATGGTATGTCACCAGTGATGATGTTACTGAACTAGTGTTGTATTTTGTTTCTAAAGGAAATCTTCTAAAATTGGTCATGCTTACTCAAGAATGCAATGAGGCAATTTTCTTAAAGATCGAAGTTATATTGCTTTATGCAATTTCATATATAAGATAATCTCCTAATAGATTGAAAAGAGTTCTTCCCTTTATTATTGATGTGAACCATTGTTCCTTTGTCTAGGGGAGAAAAATTAATGATGAAATCGTTCTTTCTAATGAATTATCAAATGATTTTAGCTAAATCAATTCCCCTCCCAAGGTTAGCATCAAGGTTGATATCTCTAAATCATATGATTCTACAAAATGGGACTTCCTCTCTCTAATTATGAAGAAAATGAAGATATCACATTGCTCGTGCAAATGGATTAGGGTCATTTTGGAGACTATTAAATCCTTGTAGACGGTGGACCTACTAGTCCATCATCCCCTTCCAGTGGCTTGAAACAAGGGGACCCAATCGTCCCTATTTTATTTTTCATATGCATGCAAGGGTTTACTTTTATCACCATTAAAGCAATTTAGGACAATATTCTAAGCCCCCTTGAAATATTTTAGTTTATGTCATGTATCCCACATTATCTTTGTCAATGATCTTGCTTTGTGATATTTTTGGCAACCTCTATTAGTACCATCCTTAAACATTTTTGTGAGATGTTTGGCTTGGTAAAACCCCCCAAAAGAGATCTATTTGCTACAAATAAGTGTGGACAAAGCCTGCCTTAGAGATGCCTCCCCTTTAAAGAATGTACTCCCCCTGTTAGATGACTTGAAATACCTCTTGTCTATGGAAGGCTATAAAAGAAGTGCTAAGATCCTCTTATAGACAAGATGAAGCAAAACCTAGAGGGATGGAAGGCTAAATTATGGTCCATGGTTGGAAGACTAGAGCTAGTGAGAACCACCCTCTCCCTTATGCATGTGTTCTGGTTAATTACTTCTCCTTTTCTAATAGTGTTACTAATCTAATTGATAAGACTTGTAGAAGTTTCATGTGGGGAGAAAATGACCATACCAAGCATTTCTACTATGGTTTTGTTGGTATGTATGCCCAGAGAGCCAATCATATGATGATTGTAATGGCATAACTTGTAAATGGTTTGATTAATAATAAAGGCAATCTTCCAATTTGTTCAGTTTGATTCAGTTATGTGATAATGATGTAACATAAAAAATGTCTAAAGAATGATATTACTCAATGATGTATGCCTTCAGGTTGATGACCTAAAATGAATCATATGGATGCCAAGAGTATATACATTCTTGTTATGTCCCTAGTTGGATGTTATTGAGGAATACCGATTGGCAGCAATAACACACATAAGACTTGAGTGTGTGTCAGTTGATGAAAAAATCTCATTAAGTCATGATATGTGATATCAAAACAAACACATGGATACTTGTTAGAGAGTAGTGTAGCAGACAGACCCACCTTGAGAGTGATGTATGGAAACCATTACATGTTAGTCAGAATCATCTCTCATAATATTAGTGGTGGTTGTGGTTCTTAGACCTAAAATCACTACACTCATCACATGTCATTTGGTATACTTTGACATCAACCACTGTGACCCTAAATAAGGGTTTCCATAAAGGAGATGCTCAGGTAAACTGTGACACATGGGGATGACTTTGAGTGATGTAGATGGAATTTGTCCCTCCTACAAGAGTATGATATCCTGGCCACTTGAGAGAGACTGAGAATTGCATGGACGTGCTCATGTGAGTCAATATGTGATATTGAGCTTACATATATGTTAGATAGTCTTCTCTAGTTCAACGAATATGGATTGAATGTTGAAGAGGATGATGATTCCATGCCTCGAGTTCAATCTGGATATCAGTGTCAAAGGAACTATACAAATACTTTAACACCAATCACAGATTGTAGGTTGAAGTTGTTCTCCAACTTTTTGAATTAATTGGGTATAAATGATGTGTTTCTAGATACCGTTCATTTCTTGTGATGTCATAAATTAGTTATGGACATTCACTACAAATGTAACTTGGAACCAGTAAGGTCACATACATAGGGTACACTTGGAATAGGATTTCATTCATGAATTTAGTTTAAACTTGATTACTAAAGAGTTAGGTATTCAATTTAAACAACAATGATTGAAAATTGAATATAATCTGACCGATTCAAGTATTGAACCGATCGATTCAAGTGTAAGATCAATTGGAAACAACAATGGCTGAAAAATACCTGAATCGGGACATGAAATGGCTGGTTCACTAAGTGAACCGATCGGTTCAAGGTCTGAGACGACTGGTTCAAAAGTTTAATTTCCTATTTCATTGATCAATTCGATTGGATCAAGGATTAGTGTTGACATCATATTGTGCATTACTAGGATGTTAATCGAAAATATAATTATGATTGAAAAATATGATGAAATGACCGGTTTAAGGGATGAACTGATCGGCTCACATGCCTGAAGGGAAATCGGGAAAACATATAACGCAACGGAAACAAAAATTTAAAGCATGATTTTCCTTAACAACAAGATCGCGTCAACAACAATGTATCTAGGAAGGAAAGTAACATGGTTAGACCTAGTCCTGGAGCAAGTCCAACGACAACTCTTGATGCAGTATTGTGCTTCTTCTCCAAGTAGCTACGAGCTTCTTCTTCAGGCAGCAACATGATCCTTCTTCAACAACACTTGAACAGTCATCATCAACGGCCTCCTGGTTCGGCCACCATAGACGATGGTTGATAGAATTCTCCTAGAGGAAGAAGCCTCTCACTTATAGAGAAGTCTACGCATACCACCAGGAACTCTACATTGTGCTACCAGAGCCAACGAGAAGGAGTTGTCCCTTTTGAACGTTAACCTACTGGTGTAAGGAGTGGGACCCGATAGGGGATCCACTCCCTACTAAAAAATTTGAAGAATAGAACCTCCAGTCCAAAGACACCCACAAGGTATCTTGGAGTGGGTGTTAAATTTTCAAATCTTATTAATGGTATTCAAAACAACCAAAGTGTAGTAGCAGAATAAAAATATTGACTATATTCAATTTCTCATAAGGTTACAAAAGAACATCTTATACTTACATGTAAAGGTACATAATATGGATCCATGTAGAGGGAAATCTAAACCACATCAAGATTGTCTTCAATCTTTAACGTCTTAAGCTAAGTCCATATCTTTATGCCATATCCTTCGTCTAGGGTTGGAAGCATACCCCAGAAAGAAGAGAAAAATAGAAGACATCAGCAAAGACTGGTATGTGCATACTAAATAGAAAATTGAGCAATATATGAAATAAAGGACAACAAATTATGAAAACTTCCCATAGAAAAGAAAAATACCACCCAAGTGGGTATCAAGAGAAAAGAATCATAATTAAGAAGATACTTGCCATTAAAACAAATAAAATATTGTGTTGTATATATACATCCACTACCATGGTGGGAAATGAATCACAATAAGAGAGAGTAGGGCACACACCCCACAATCATCATCAATATCATGCATGCATGTGAGACAAACATAGCCCTGTAACAATATAAATATAAAGGCAACCAAGGCTTCACATCCTTGAAACCTGATAGAGAATGATGCACTGCCAAACTCCCAATATATAAAGTTGAGCCTAGGCTTCACATCCTTGAAACTTGAGTATGGGCCACCACCACCTCCATCCCAAAAAAAGGGGCACACGCCCAAAAACCAATAAAATTACACTATTCTAGTGCTACTGAATCACATAGCATGTAAAATGTAGAGGCAAGTAAAAAGTATAGTCAGATTATACAATGTTTCCATCACACAATGGACAACACATACATCCACATGAAAGTGGGAATAAGATATCACATATCCATAAATAAATATCCACCTCAAATTGGCCACATATCACCAAGTAAGTCCAACATGCACCAAGGCAAAAGAAAAGAGTCCAAGAGAATATCCATGATCACAAAATCAGTAACAAAGAAAAGTAGCTCACATGAACCTAGATTTCCAAAAGAAAAGACATTGTGTATAGGATTTTATACATAGGATAAAGAGAAAGATGAAACATAGGCTAATCGCTCAAAAGAGTAATCAGGGATTTAAACATACATTTAGAGAGAAGAAATAGAAATTGATCAATATAGAAATAATGTGGGATGCAATCATACATAAGAGAGGGAAATTGATCAATATAGAAATAATATGGGATGCAAGCATACCTTAAACCAGAGTCCTAGAAACTCTCTTCACCAAACTAATTGTTTCTAAGATCAACCTTGCCTAAATACAAATTGTTCACATGTATTAGGGTTTGAGATTCATATATATGTAATGAAACCCTAATTCTAAACCTTTCTATAAAACATCAGATTTTGGACTCCAAACCTGGACCAATTGACTTATTAGGTTTTTCTAATTAAGAAAACATATTTATTTATTAAATTTGGAGTTTATATGAATTAGTTACCAATTTTAGGGATTTTATATTAATTAATTAGATCCTTAAAAATAAATGGAAATCAAGATTTGAAACTATTTTTATTATAAATAACACAATTTTCCAATTCCAAAACATATTTTATTTTAATTTTTGGACAAGCGTATTAAAAGATATGAATTTTGCAAGATGAACCAATCACAAAATTAGAAAAAGCCAAATCAGTAGGGAATTTGCGAGAGGAAGAGAGGTTGGATGGGCAAGGAGAAACTTATCTGAGAGTTTGGGGAAAAACTTTGTTCCTCATTCGTTCATGAAACTAACTAACTGATCATAAAGAACAAGTTTCAGAGTTATTTACCTGAGGTCTAATTATGCTCTGATAATAAATATGAAGTCGGGGAGCGGTGCCGCAAACTAACCAAGAACCACGTTCGACTTTTAGGTGAAACGATGATACAAGGAGAAATAAAATCACAACCACCAATAGTCACACACTCAAGAAAGGATGAAATTGGGATGAGAGGAGGTTCACAAAACAACTGAGGAATATCGGGGTAGAGGTATTTATAAGTGGGGGTGTTTGGCAGGTTGTTTCAGAAGACTTGAAGAAAACGTTTGAGGCATTTCTCAAATTTGCCACTTTAGGCTATGAATATGGTATGGATATATTCAGAATTAAATTTTTAATTCAACACAAGTTATTTTGTGAAATTTTGTTAAGAAATGAGGGAGTTATGCCCAGAATATCGGGTATTGGTCTGAGGTTAATATTTATGCGGGCTGGTGTTTCCTAATCTAAATTTTGTAGTGTTGATTAAATTATTTTTCTTTTTCTCTCTCTTCAATTGGAGGTACAAACAAGGTCCAAAGTAAATGAAATTTTATACCTATCTAACTAGGACATGTAGAATCCAATTTTGGCATTAGTGTTCCATTTTGGAGACTTTTGCTATTTTATTTAACTCTTTTAAAGTATATCAGTTTTTCTCTTTCCTAATGCATTAGAGACGTATAAAATTATCCAAAATTGATGAAACTTCACCCACAAGTCATTGTAAGTGCATTAGACAAGAATTTTCTATTATTTCCATTTTATGTCATTTAATATTTTAATTAATATTTTGAAGGTTCTACTCACTTTCTCTCTCCTGGTTTCATCTTTTAATCAAACATCTTCCAAATTGGATGAAAATTCACCCAAAGGATATATTTATATGTAGATTACAAATCCAAGATTTTTTTCCTCTTTAGGAGTCATTTAATATTTTATTTTATATTTTGGGAAAAACTCATGTCTTATTTTCCAAATTGAATTAAATTAATTATTATAAGGTAAATAATGTGAAACTTGACTCCCAAGGCAATTGGGACCCAAGGAATCCGAATTTCACATTAAATTTTTCTTTTGGAATCTCCTATTATGAATTATAATACTTTTGGCTTGTTTTCATTATATATATTTTAATATTATTCCATCATCTTTATTATTCATCCATATCTTTATATTACAACCAAAAGAATTATAAACCATTATTGTGCACAAGTTATTATGAAATCTCCATTTACATCATGTGAAACATTTTATGTGTCCATTATTGGCCTAAGATTAATGTGAGAACATTAGGTTACATTAAGGTGATTTATACATGCTTTAGCTCATTAGGGTTATACAAAACATCTTCTAGATATACCCTCACCCTTGTTTGGCTAAGACTAAAAGGTCAAACTTCAAAGTTAGGGTCCAATATCCGGTATGTTACATCACTCCACCCCTTAAAAGGATTTCGTCCTCGAAATCTATTGGTCCAAACATTAACAACCAACTACTCTCCACCCCTTTAAATGTTTAACCTAACAAGTCAAATTAAACATCATTTAGGGTTACCCACATAACTCTTAGTTGTGAATGTTTTAGAGTTTTATATTGTTCATGTATCCAACTAACAAGTCAGAACCATCTGGTTGACTTTTAGGTCCTCGTGTCTCTAACCTAACAACCCTACAAAACATCCAACAGTCATAGGGTACAAAGGGTAGGTCTACTACTCCTTTTATATTATTCCACATATCCCTAGTCACTACTTCAATACTAGGGTTAAGATTCTATTCCAACTATATCCAAGGTTTCTCTAGAAAAGCTTCCATATATCTATATTGTGACTTAGTTCAAGGAATCATTGAGAAAATTAGAGAAAAGTTTTGTACATATAGTAGTATAATGAAAATATTTTTTTTCAATAAGAAACATTGCAAAGTAAAACCAACAAATTGGCCAAAATTCAATGCGAAAACCAAGTCACAATATTTCCATATTAGGACTTCTTATCCTACTATCTCCTCATAACTTAATTGCATCCTCAAGTCAAACCTTAATGCATCAAAAGATTCAAATCATATTCAATATATATGATAGGGTAAGATCTCCTAAAACCTCATCACATATTTAACGTAGATCAATTCTTAGGTGAACATCTCACCTAGCGGGCAACTATGCAAGGTAAGGTTTCTAGTTAGGGAGACAAAATTGAAATAGTCAGATTCTGACTACCATGGGCCCTGATACCATGATGTAAGGAGTGGGACTCGATAGGGGATCCACTCCCTACTAAAAATGTGAAGAATAGAACCTCCAGTCCAAATACACCCATAAGGTATCTTGGAGTTGGTGTAAAATTTTCAAATCTTATTAATGGTATTCAAAACAACCAAAGTGTAGAAGTGGAACAAAAACATTGACTATATTCAATTTATCATAAGGTTATAAAAGAGCATCTTATACTTACATGTAAAGGTACATCATAAGGATCCATGTAGAGGGAAATCTAAACCACATTGAGATTGTCTTCAAGCTTTAACGTCTTAAGCTAAGTCCATGTTTTATGCCATATCATCCATATCCTTCATCTAGGGTTGGAAGCATACCCCAGCAAGAAGAGAAAAATAGAAGACATCTACAGAGGCTGGTATGTTCATACTAAATAGAAAATTGAGCAATATATGGAATAAAGGACAACAAATTATGAAAACTTCCCATAGAAAAGAAAAGCACTACCCAATTGGGTATCAAGAGAAAACAATCACAATAAAGAAGATACTTTCCATTAAAACAAATAAAAGATTGTGCCATATATATATATATATATATATATATATATATATATATATATACACACACACTACCATGGTGGGAAATGAAGCACAATAAGAGAGAGTAGGGCACACACCCCACAATCATCATCAATATCATGCATGCATGTGAGATAAACATAGCCATAGAACAATATAAATATAAAGGTGGCCAAGGCTTCACATCCTTGAAACCTGATAGAGAATGACACACTGTCGAACTCCCAATATATAAAGTTGAGCCAAGACTTCACATCCTTGAAACTCAGATATGGGGCACCACCACCTCCATACCCAAAAAATGGGCACACACCCAAAATCCAATGCAATTACACTACTCTAGTGCTACTGAATCACATAGCATGTAAAATGTAGAGGCAAGTAAAAATTATAGTCAGATTATACAATGTTTCCATCACACAATGGACAACACATACATCCACATGTAAGTGGTAATAAGATATCACATATCCAAAAATAAACATCCACCTCAAAGTGGGCACATATCACCAAGTAAGTCCAACATGCACCAAGGCAAAAGAAAAGACTCCAAGAGAATACCCATGCTCACAAAATCAGTAACAAAGAAAGGTAGCTCACATGAACCAAGATTTCCAAAAGAAAAGACATTGTGTATATGATATTGTCCATAGGGCCAAGAGAAAGATGAAACATAGGCTAATCGCTCAAAAGAATAATCGGGGATGCAAACATACATTTAGATAGAAGAATTAGAAATTGCTCAATATAGAAATAATGTGGGATGCAATCATACATAAGAGAGGGAAATTGCTCAATATAGAAATAATATGGGATGGCATACCTTAAACCAGATTCCTGGAAACTCTCTTCACAAAATTAATTGTTTCCAAGATCAACCTTTCCTAAATACAAATTGTTCACATGTATTAGGGTTTGAGATTCATATATATGTAATGAAACCCTAATTCTAAACCTTTCTACAAAACATCATATTTTGGACTCCAAACCTGGACCAATTGACTTATTATATTTTTCTAATTAAGAAAATGTATTTATTTACTAAATTTGGAGTTTATATGAATTAGTTACCAATTTTAGGACTTTTATATTAATTAATTAGATTCTTAAAAATACATCATTGAAAGCATGGAAATCACTCTTTGAAACTATTTTTATTAGAAAGAACATATTTTTCTAATTCTAAAACATATTTTATTTTAGTTTTTGGACAAGCAAATTAAAAAATATGAATTTTGCAAGATGAGCCAATCATAAAGTTAGAAAAAGTCAAGAGAGTAGGGAATTTGTGAAAGAGGAAGAGAGGTTGGATGGGCAAGGAGAACCTTATCTGAGAATTTGGAGAAAAATTTTGTTCGTCATTCATTTGTGAAACTAACTAACCAAACATGAAGAACAAGTGTCAGAGTTTTTTACATGTGGCCAATTATGCTCCAAAAATAAATATGACGTCGGGTAGCGGTGTCGCAAACTAACTAAGAATCACGTTTGGCTTTTGGGTGAAATGACGATATACGGAGAAATCAAAGAACAAACACCATCAGCCACACACTCAAGAAAGGATGAAATTGATATGAGAGGAGGTTCATAAAATAACCGAGGAAGACTAGGGTAGAGGTATTTATAAGTGGGGGTGTTTGAGAAGTTATTTCAGAAGACTTGAAGAAAAAGTTTGAGGAGTTTCTTTAATTCTCCATGTTAGGCTACGAATATGGTATGGATAGATGCGGAATTAAATTTTCAATCTAACTCAAGTTATTTCATAAATTTTTATTAAGTAACGAGGGAGTTATGCCCAAAATACCAGACATTGGTCTGCGGTTAACATTTATGCGGGCTGATGTTTCCTAATCTAAATTTTATAAAGTGTTGATTAAATTATTTTCTTTTTTCTCTCTTTTCAATTGAAGGTACAAACAAGGTCCAAATTAAATGAAATTTAATACCTAGCCTAATTAGGACATGTAAAATCTGATTTTAGCATTAGTTTTCCCTTTTGGAGGCTTTTGCGATTGTATTTAATTCTTTTAAAGTATATTACTTTTTCTCTTTTCTAATGCATTAGAGACGTATAAAATTATCCAAAATTGATGAAACTTCACCCACAAGTCATTGTAAGTGCATTAGACACGAATTTTCTACTATTTCTATTTTTATGTCGTTAATTATTTTAATTAATATTTTGAAGGTTCTACTCACTTTCTCTCTCCTGATTTCATCTTTTTTTTAGTTAGGAGAGACATTAGTCTCCCCCCTCCCTCAAAGCCCGTGGCGGAGGCCGGACGCCCGGGAGGGTGGTAAATTCAAGGTGGCTTCTGGGAATCGAACCCGGGTCCCTTCGTGAGGGGACGCCGTGCTTGACCACTTGGACCACTCCTTGTCGGCTATTTCATCAATCAAACATCTTCCAAATTGGATGAAAATTCACCCAAAGGCGATATTTATTATGTAGATTACAAATCCAAGTTTTTTTCCTCTTTAGGAGTCATTTTATATTTTGTGAAAAACTCATGTATTATTTTCCAAATTGAATTACATTAATTATTATAAGGTAAATAAAGTGAAACCTGACTCCCAAGGCAATTGGGACCCAAGGAATCTATATTTCATATTATATTTTTCTTTTAGAATCTCCTATTATGAATTATAACACTTTTGGCTTGTTTTCATTATATTTATTTTAATATTATTCCATCATCTTTATTATTCATCCATATCTTTATATTACAACCAAAAGAATTATAAACCATTATTCTGCATAAGTTATTATGAAATCTCCATTTACATCATGTGAAATATTTTATGTGTCCATTATTGGCCTTAGATTAATGTGAGAACGTTAGGTTACATTAAGGTGATTTATACATGCTTTATCTCATTAGGGTTATACAAAACATCTTCTAGATCTACCCTTACCTTTGTTTGGCTAAGATCAAAAGGTCAAACTTCTAAGGTAGGGTCCAAGATCCGATATGTTACAGCTAAAGTCGATATGCTCTCCCATAATTGTCTCTCCCTTGCTATCCCTCCCTTTATTGGGCATGACTTAGTCAAGCTCTCTATTAATTTACCACAACAAGAGAGGACAACAATTGTCAGAGCAATTGTTGTGTTTAGAGAAGCCCCCAGTACCCCTCTATTTATGGGAGAATCTATGGTCATTCCTAGTCTATGCGAGAGTCGAAAGGGTCAAATTCATAAATTTTCTAGAATCTGTGCACGGTGAACCGGTCGGTTCGCATACCCGACCGGCCAGTTCATGGCAAACTTGTTAGTTCATGCCACGAACTGGTCGATTCATGCAGTTTCCTATTCTAAGTTACATTGGTATTCATGTACGATTAATGCACAACATGACGTCAGCACCAATCTTTGATCCAATCAAATTGACCACTGAACTAGGAGGTTCATACCATCAACTGGTCAGTTGTCACCTATGAACCGGTCGGTTCACTATGTGAACCAGTCATTTCACACCCTAATTCTTCCATTGATGAGCCAATGTTTATTCCAGTTGACTTGACACTCCAAGTGGTCGGTTCAACACTTGAACTGGTCAATTCAGAGTTCAGTCAGTCAATTTTGAACCGTAGTTGTTTAATTGAATACCTAAACACCTTTAGTAATCAATCCAAATATCATTCATGAATATACTCCTTTAATCTAAGTGTATCTTATGTGTGTGACCCTATAGGTCCAAAATTGCGTTGGATGTGAATGTGTATAACCAATTATGACATCACAAGAAATGAGTGGTATCTAGAAACACATCATTTCTACTGAAGTAATTCAAATATTTAAAGAACAACTTCAACCTAAAATCTATGATCAATATTACCGTGATCGTATACTACCTTTGTTTTTGATATCCAGATTGAACTCAAGGCATGGAATCGTCATCCTCTTTAACTTTCAATCTATGTTCCTTGAACTAGAGCAGACTGTATGAGATGCATGTGAGCTTCACATATCACATATTGAGTCACATGAGTATGGCCATCCATTTCTCAGTCTCGCTTATCAAGAGGCCCAAGATATCAATCTCCTATAGGAGGGACAAATCCCATCTACATCACTCACACTCTATCCCCATGTGTCACAATACACCTGAGCACCACCTTTATGGCAGCCATTTTTCAGGATCACGGTGGACGATGTTAAAGTACATGAATGACATGTGATGTATGTAGTGACTTCAGGTCTAAGAATCACAATCACTGCTATCACTATGAGAGATGATTTTGACTATCATTCCATGGTCTCCATGTATCACTCTAATGGTGGGTTTGTCTGATACACTATCTCTTAAGATGTGCATGTGTACTTGACTTGATACCACATATTATGACTAATGAGACTCTGTCATCAGTCAACACACACTTTAGTCTTATGTATTATTTTTTTCTATTTTGCTTCCACAATAATATTTGACTAGGGGCATAACAAGAATGTACACACTCTTAACATTCGTATGATCTCATTGTTCAAGTCATGTAGTTGAATACATACGTCATCGAGTAACATCATTCTTTAGACATCTACTGTGTTTGTGTCATCATCTCATGTTGAGATAAACATAATAGATGGAATTACCTTTATTATTATCAAATCAGGTATTTAATGCCACACTCTAATAATCATATGATTGGCTTTCTAGACATACATACCAACAATGCCAACCAATTGGTTCACCTATGAACCGACTGTTTCGTCACCATAGGATGTGTAATGTCACACCCCGATCTCACACTAACCACTAATCATGAGATTAGGGCGTGACGGAGGGATTATCACATAAACAAATCTCTGAGAACTTTTTCTTTCTAAAACCTCGTAATGATATTCGGATTATTGCTGTAAACTAAAACATAATAAACTATTGCGGAAGCATTTCAACTAAAATGGCTAGAGTACGTAAACAGAGTCTACAACATGTAACATTGTTTAACAGAAAGTAAACATAACAATTAATTTACATCCTTATACACATACCACATACACACTCTCTCTCACCCACTCCATGTCCCAAGGACCGAGGGGAAAGGACTAAGAGACCTCTAATTTCTAACTACATATACCTTCTACAGACTAAGCGTTAGGTTGAAAGGATCCTTCAGATTCCTGCTGCTGATGATGACCTGAAAATGTTTTGAGTAGAGGTATGAGCCTACTCGCTCAGTGAATAGCCTTTCATTTAGCTATCACTAAACAACTCATCAGGTTTATGAAATTTAAATAAACATAAGTGCAGTAAAAGCAGGGAAGATCTAATGACATAATAGATTTGCAGAATATAATCACAATTCTATGCAACAACAGATAATTTAAACAAATAATAGATATAAAGAATTGGCACAAAAGTTCGGATCTCTTTAACACATTAATTTACTGTGATCCTATATGATTACATATTTATATTATTATTATGCCCTAATCATATGCAGTGTACTCTGCATATGAAGATCCGTAGCGAACTACGATCCCACCGTACAAGACTTAGCGACACACCCGGGAAATGCTAAGTCTGACGCCAGCCCTATTCTGCCACAGGACCCACAGGCTCACCGGCCTCAAAGCACTACTCTGAGTACTCTAGACTCCTCCTCACTAACCTGAGCACACAGGCGGAGAGTCTCACTGGGTTACCACCATGACTCCGCACGGTTCTTGTTGCAATAACCCATAATTTCCCCCAGTGCCACCATGACTCCGCACGGTTCTTGTTGCAACACTGGCTCTCTTTCCTCGTGCCACCGTGACTCCGCACAGTTATTGTTGCAACACGAGTTTCACCCCTAAGAAGCAGATCTGTCAAAGGGGTTCTACGGTGTTAGGGCACCTCAGTATATTAACTGATTAACATATAACCATATAAACAGGAATATCACATTTCATGCAAATTGCACATTCTGAATATTCACTTGAAACACATGTATATCCTTTGTCATCCTTAAACATGATTCAGTATCATTTATCCAGTTTCAATGCTAAACATCTACTTTTAAATCAGCAAATACATTGCAACTATAATACAGGAAATTTCATCATTTTTCCTTAAGCATATCAAGTATTTCAAGTTCCAATGAATCTAACATGCTCTATTGTATGTACTACACTGTTTAAAAGTTATACTAACTGATACAGAAGTAATTAAGCATTTAAATTGAGTTAAATAATGATTTCTAAATGAACTACTACTCACCCACTTCGGTGTGTTCGTATACACCGAAATCGTCCACAAACACGCCTAATTCTGCCCTTTACAGCAGCGTGCACGCCGTGCACCTGGGCTGCACGCCGTGCACCTTCAGTGCACTTTTGTTCTACTTTTCAGCAACTTTGCACGCCGTGCAACCTGCGCAGAGACGGAAAATTCATTGAAAATGAACTCGATCAAAAACTAAGTCTTGGCTTAAGCTACGGATTCTAATTCTATCCTCAAAACCGAACTCCGTTCTGGTCTTACCTTGATCTATCATGCCCAATTGAGTTCCAATTTGGACCTGTTCAAACCTATTACAAACAGTAGAGTATCTTCTTCACACGTACAGGTTGAAGAAGAGCCTTGGCTGGTGCTCAATCGTGACCAATTGACGGTGGATTCTTACATAGGCCTCAAAATCGAAGCCAAGGGAACCAATTTGAGGGGTTGGCTGCCCAAAAGGACCTGTTTCATATGTCGCTGGGTCACCTTCCTCCTTGGAACTTCCCTGCCATGAACCTGCTCTACGCACAGGTTGGAAGGGCTCGATTGGATGCCTACTCGTTGCTATTACCTGCGGTTTCCTTCTCCATTCTCTTGGCCGATCTCAGAGCTAGCCTTTACTTGCCATTTCGGGGGCCCAAGGGGGCGCTTGGCCGGCCGTAGCAGCTGCTGATCGCAGCTCTGCAAGTCGGCGCCTGCTAGGTTAGGGTGGAATAGAGGAGGAAGGGAGGAAGGAGAAGGGGAGGATGAAGAAGAAGGGAGCAAGGCGCCCAGCACCTCAGTTCAAAGGAGCGCCAAAACTGCCTGCCCTTGCCCTCTCTGGATTCCCAGCTTTGCGCCGCTTTTGCGGCTTCTCCTGATCTATCGGTCGCGTGAGGGAGAAAGTAGATAAGGAAGAAAATGAGAAAGGAAAAGAAATAGCTGACTCACTTAAGAAAAACAATTACTGGTAAAATTGCATCCAAGTCCAAGAAAACTAAAAATAGCATAAGTATTGCCTCAGAGGTCCAAATTGGATGATTTCTTTTGCATCCACTCAAGCACAAACTCCTCTACCAACTCAAAGCATGAAAACATACTGATTAGACTGTTTCACTAGATCAAATCTCTAAATGCGAATGTGATTACTTGATTCAACTTAATGAACTAAATAATCAACATTGATATCATTAATTGCCTCAGGTGATTCAAACTCAACTATTGATTCACATATTAACTTATTTGATTAACCATGATATTTAATTTGATATTCAACACTAATTGAGGTGTTTCACGTAATTCGAGGTATTTATTGACTAACCCTGATATGGGTCGTAACAATCTCCCTCCCTTATAAGAATTTCGTCCCGAAATTCCTAAAAGAGAAAAGGAAACTTGTTACGCACATCTAACCCAAAACTCCCATGTGGCTTCCCCTAAGTTGTGGTTTCTCCACAAAACCTTCTCTAAAGGTATCTCATGATTTTTGAGTTTCTTGATCCTCAGATCAGCTATTTGTATTGGTCCCTCAACATAGGACACATCTGATCTAATTCCAGATCAAACCACAAAACATTGTCTTTGTAGAATTGTTATAACAGTATCTCAATTTATGGTAATTACTGAGAAATTATCATACTATACATGCAGACAAACTAAAATTTTTAAATAAACGAAATGCATGTCAATTTGGTACTAAAATAAAATCATGCAATTTAACTGTTAAACATCATCACATCTCATAATGAAACTTGATATCAAAATACTTGATTCATCGTACACCCTATCCTTAGGGTTTCATTTGCCTTATTCATTCATCACATGCCAACACCCTACTCTTAGGGTTATCTCATTCACTAGTCATATGGCAACACCCTACTCTTAGGGTTTCCGTTATCTCATTTGTTTGATTGCAGTTCAAATCACAATACGGTATCATTCTAGAATTGGCATAGCAGTATATCCAAAATCATTGTAATTACTGAGTAATCTTTATATCATGCATGCAGGCAGATTTAAAATTCATAAATATCCCAAACTCAAATCAAATTTGGCACATACATACTGAATTCATGCAATTGAACATCTTATTACACCAATAAGAGTAATTTACTTCAACTATAAGAAACCATCTGTAATATTTTTCAATTATCTGAAATTTCTCGAAGAACGTGCATATTAACCAAATTCCTGGTTTGTGCATCACATAACTCAATTAAGAGTTGCTTACATATCATAACACAAATAATTAATAGTACTTGAGAATTTCTAATGATATCTCAGAGAAATGTGCCAATTCATGTAAATGTTAAGTCACACACATTAACATAAAAGGAAGCATGCAACTAGGTTTATTTGCATATTTTAATGCTATCTTACTATCTTGAAATCATGCATCTTATGATTTACTAATTTTGTATTGCCTGGGTTTATACCCAAACCGTACCATTATCAGTTGTGTATTTCTAAACTCAACATTCACACTAAGCAAACTCTATAAGACTTAAATGTTCTTCCCAACTGCCACTGAGATGCATAACACATGCTCTCAGCATGTCCTTAAGAGTCTGAATGGTTCTCTCAGACTAGCCATCTGTCTGCGGATGAAAAGGTTGTATCGAAGTTTAACTTTGTGCCCGAAGCACGATGCAACTGTTTCCACAACTTAGATGTAAACTTAGGATCTCAATATGACATGATTGAAACTGGATTACCAGGCAACCTAATTATTTCATCCATGTATATCATAGTCAAGTTTCGAGACATCAAAGGTTGACTTAATATGAAGAAAGCGAGCAGACTAAATTAGTCTATCCACAATCATTCATATCAAATCACAACCTCTAGGTGTCCTGGGTAATCTTACCACAAAATCCATTGTGATAAATTCCCATTCCCATTCAGGCATAGAAAAAGATTACAAGGTAGCTGTAAATTTCTAGGGTTCAGCCTTAACCTACTGGCACACACTACTTCTAACCACGTACTCAGTTACATCCTTTTGCATATCTGACCATCCATTTCAACTTCTTGAGATTCATATACATCTTAGTGTTTTCCTGAAAGCATAGCATACATCAATACATGCGCTTCCATAAGAATCTTTTCTTGCAACTCACTATCTCAAGGTACACACAACATGTCATGCTAATACAACACCTTATCATCTTAAAACTTAAACTCTGGTCTCTTTTCCTTCTATCATGTCATGCATGGTCTGGTTTAACTCACTATCACCCTATAGTAGTTACTTGATCTGATCATAATAAATAGGCTTAACATTCATCTGTACAATCAAACCACTCTGTGTTGTCACCCCTAAGTCTAAGTTCAACCTCCACATTTCTACTAACAGGTCTCTATTGAAACCTGCCATAGAGAATGCATTAACTGTTGAACTTGACTTTCTGCTGAAAGCATCATTCAGCACATTCTCTTTATTAGGGTGGTAATCTATTGTCACACCATAAAGATAGTGACGCCATGTCTTAAAAACATGAACTACATCAACTATCTTCAGATCATATATCGGATAATACTCCGCATTCTATGCTACTTTCTTATTGTTACATTTCAATTTTATGTTTTACTCTTTTCTCTAAGTCATTTCATGTTGTTCATGTACCGTTCAGATTATCTACCTCAAAACCCTAGATCACTATCAAAGCCAGTTTACTTTTTGTAGAACAAATCTCAAAGTCTTATTTTACATAGATACTAGTATTCAAGGTTAAATCACTAGTGATATCCCTTGAACTACTACAACTCTAATCATTCTAGGGTTGGGTTCTTAACAATAACATAGCATTATTGTGTGCGGGTATGGTCGATTATATAAATCAATTTGAGTTGCTTGGGTCAATAGCATATTAATCCAACACTCAACTTTAATTATATTGGCTGAAAATTCAGTTTTCACAATAGTTTCTGTAATTCGTTTATTAAACAGCTAACAGAAGCTCCAAAAATTCTGGAAATTTTATATGTTATACCTAATGACGTTTCGGACCTCCAGTAAAAATTTGAGATCATTTATAATTACCAATAATTAATTAAAAATCAAACAGTGCACTGCTATATTGCAGTCTGCAGTAGATTCGGTCGAGTTGCAAACTCGGCCGACACCCTCACTGTAGAGATCAAAAGTCATCCAAAAATTATGCCAATTTAGTAGAGTGTATAAAATTATTATTTTTTTTCAAGAACATTTAAAATTTGAGATTAATTGGATGTACCAATAAAAAGATAAAATTTAATTACCACACTGCTATATCATTCAGAAAATGTGATCGGTCGAGTTTGAAAATCGGCTGATAAACAGGTCAGAACATTCTTCAAAAATTCTGATATTTTCCAATGTTGTTTACATTTTATATATCCAAATCATATCCAAATTGGAGCTAAATCAGAGTTACACATAAAATACTAAAAATCATTTAGTGAGACATTCTATTCATCAAATTCTGTATTCATATGTCATTAAAACCCTAATTTGGGCCAATTAGGGTCTATGCTTCTCAAACCCTCATTCTTAAGACAAAGAACATTTAGACTTCTTACCATAGTTAAAACATCCTAGTGTATATACATTCTCACTATGTTACGGGTCTAAATCATCCAGAGTCTATTCTTATTTTATTGTTAATAGGAGTCATTAGATCCCAGTAACGCATCCTGCCAGCCGGACCAGGCCGAACCTGTAGTCCTGAAGCCAAGAGCTACTCAGGATTAACCAACTCCTATTGATTTCCAACATGTGGAAAGAATATCCACTCAGGGCAAACTCTTTTAAACATAATTTCGGGTCTACATTAATACAAAGAAAACAAACACTAAACAATTCACTTCATGACATAACAATATAAAAGAATCTTATTTGCTTTACAAACTGAAAATTCTAATTTTATGCATATAAAAGCATTTCTAGTGATCTTTAAATCAAATAAGCAATATAAAGTAAGAGTTATATCACATCCTATATTTAATCTCTTACTCCTAAATTAATTTTCCGGTTTCCTTAACCCTAAGATTTCCAGGGTTTCTCTCTAGCCTATCCTTCCTCTGCATACCTGGCCAGGGTATTCAGAGAAGAATAGACAGAGTAGCTTGATACTGGTCAATCTAAGTATTCAGACACCTTGCCAGGGTATCTAAACACTTAGACCTCCCAGAGCTAAAAACATATCACTTCCTATTTGCCTCACTTATAACTTTATCTTTTAATCCTAATGATTCTCAACGAATCAACCTAAGCTCTTTACTTGGTTCTCGTGACCATATCCTCTTCCTACCATCTGCAATAGTATAACAGAGCACTTCCTGTTAGAAAATTGCAGTTAGAAGGAAGACACTTAAGTCCTAATCCTATTGGTCTCTTATCGTCCCCTGACCTTGACTTAGAGTATTCATATACTCAACCTAGGCTCTGATACCAAGATGTCACACCCCGATCTCACACTAACAACTAATCACGAGATTAGGGCGCGACGGAGGGATTATCACATAAACAAATCTCTGAGAACTTTTTCTTTCTAAAACCTCATAATGATATTCATATTATTGCTGTAAACTAAAACATAATAAACTATTACGGAAGCATTTCAACTAAACTGGCTAGAGTACGTAAACAGAGTTTACAACATGTAACATTGTTTAACAGAAAGTAAACATAACAATTAATTTACATCCTTATACACATACCACATACACACTCTCTCTCACCCACTCCATGTCCCAAGGACCGAGGGGAAAGGACTAAGAGACCTCTAATTTCTAACTACATATACCTTCTACAGACTAAGCGTTAGGTTGAAAGGATCCTTCAGATTCCTGCTGCTGATGATGACCTGAAAATGTTTTGAGTAGAGGTATGAGCCTACTCGCTCAGTGAATAGCCTTTCATTTAGCTATCACTAAACAACTCATCAGGTTTATGAAATTGAAATAAACATAAGTGCAGTACAAGCAGGGCAGATCTAATGACATAATAGATTTGCAGAATATAATCACAATTCTATGCAACAACAGATAATTTAAACAAATAACAGATATAAAGAATTGGCACAAAAGTTTGGATCTCTTTAACACATTAATTTACTGTGATCCTATATGATTACATATTTATATTATTATTATGCCCTATTCATATGTAGTGTACTCTGCATATGAAGATCCGTAGCGAACTACGATCCCACCGTACAAGACTTAGCGACACACCCGGGAAATGCTAAGTCTGATGCCAGCCCTGTTCTGCCACAGGACCCACAGGCTCACCGGCCTCAAAGCACTACTCTGAGTGCTCTAGACTCCTCCTCACTAACCTGAGCACACAGGCGGAGAGTCTCACTGGGTTACCACCATGACTCCGCACGGTTCTTGTTGCAATAACCCATAATTTCCCCTAGTGCCACCATGACTCCGCACGGTTCTTGTTGCAACACTGGCTCTCTTTCCTCGTGCCACCGTGACTCCACACAGTTATTGTTGCAACACGAGTTTCACCCCTAAGAAGCAGATCTGTCAAAGGGGTTCTACGGTGTTAGGGCACCTAAGTATATTAACTGATTAACATATAACCATATAAACAGGAATATCACATTTTATGCAAATTGCACATTCTGAATATTCACTTGAAACACATGTATATCCTTTGTCATCCTTAAACATGATTCAGTATCATTTATCCAGTTTCAATGCTAAACATCTACTTTTAAATCAGCAAATACATTGCAACTATAATACAGGAAATTTCATCATTTTTCCTTAAGCATATCAAGTATTTCAAGTTCCAATGAATCTAACATGCTCTATTGTATGTACTACACTGTTTAAAAGTTATACTAACTGATACAGAAGTAATTAAGCATTTAAATTGAGTTAAATAATGATTTCTAAATGAACTACTACTCACCCACTTCGGTGTGTTCGTATACACCGAAATCGTCCACAAACACACCTAATTCTGCCCTTTACAGCAGCGTGCACGCCGTGCACCTGGGCTGCACGCCGTGCACCTGGGCTGCACGCCGTGCACCTTCAGTGCACTTTTGTTCTACTTTTCTGCAACTTTGCACGCCGTGCAACCTGCGCAGAGATGGAAAATTAATTGAAAATGAACTCGATCAAAAACTAAGTCTTGGCTTAAGCTACAGATTCTAATTCTATCCTCAAAACCGAACTCCGTTCTGGTCTTACCTTGCTCTATCATGCCCAATCGAGTTCCAATTTGGACCTGTTCAAACCTATTACAAACAGTAGAGTATCTTCTTCACACGTACAGGTTGAAGAAGAGCCTTGGCTGGTGCTCAATCGTGACCAATTGACGGTGGATTCTTACATAGGCCTCAAAATCGAAGCCAAGGGAACCAATTTGAGGGGTTGGCTGCCCAAAAGGACCTGCTTCATATGTCGCTGGGTCACCTTCCTCCTTGGAACTTCCCTGCCATGAACCTGCTCCGCGCACAGGTTGGAAGGGCTCGATTGGATGCCTACTCGTTGCTATTACCTGCGGATTCCTTCTCCATTCTCTTGGCCGATCTCAGAGCTAGCCTTTACTTGCCATTTTGGGGGCCCAAGGGGGCGCTTGGCCGGCCGTAGCAGCTGCTGATCGCAGCTCTGCAAGTCGGCGCCTGCTAGGTTAGGGTGGAATAGAGGAGGAAGGGAGGAAGGAGAAGGGGAGGATGAAGAAGAAGGGAGCAAGGCACCCAGCACCTCAGTTCAAAGGAGCGCCAAAACTGCCTGCCCTTGCCCTCTCTGGATTCCCAGCTTTGCGCCGCTTTTGCGGCTTCTCCTGATCTATCGGTCGCGTGAGGGAGAAAGTAGATAAGGAAGAAAATGAGAAAGGAAAAGAAATAGCTGACTCACTTAAGAAAAACAATTACTGGTAAAATTGCATCCAAGTCCAAGAAAACTAAAAATAGCATAAGTATTGCCTCGGAGGTCCAAATTGGATGATTTCTTTTGCATCCACTCCAGCACAAACTCCTCTACCAACTCAAAGCATGAAAACATACTGATTAGACTGTTTCACTAGATCAAAGCTCTAAATGTGAATGTGATTACTTGATTCAACTTAATGAACTAAATAATCAACATTGATATCATTAATTGCCTCAGGTGATTCAAACTCAACTATTGATTCACATATCAACTTATTTGATTAACCATGATATTTAATTTGATATTCAACACTAATTGAGGTGTTTCACGTAATTCGAGGTATTTATTGACTAACCCTGATATGGGTCGTAACAATCTCCCTCCCTTATAAGAATTTCGTCCCGAAATTCCTAAAAGAGAAAAGGAAACTTGTTACGCACATCTAACCCAAAACTCCCATGTGGCTTCCCCTAAGTTGTGGTTTCTCCACAAAACCTTCTCTAAAGGTATCTCACGATTTTTGAGTTTCTTGATCCTCAGATCAGCTATTTGTATTGGTCCCTCAACATAGGACACATCTGATCTAATTCCAGATCAAACCACAAAACATTGTCTTTGTAGAACTGTTATAACAGTATCTCAATTTATGGTAATTACTGAGAAATTATCATACTATACATGCAGACAAACTAAAATTCTTAAATAAACGAAATGCATGTCAATTTGGTACTAAAATAAAATCATGCAATTTAACTGTTAAACATCATCACATCTCATAATGAAACTTGATATCAAAATACTTGATTCATCGTACACCCTATCCTTAGGGTTTCATTTGCCTTATTCATTCATCACATGCCAACACCCTACTCTTAGGGTTATCTCATTCACTAGTCATATGGCAACACCCTACTCTTAGGGTTTCTGTTATCTCATCTGTTTGATTGCAGTTCAAATCACAATACGGTATCATTCTAGAACTGGCAGAGAAGTATATTCAAAATCATTGTAATTACTGAGTAATCTTTATATCATGCATGTAGGCAGATTTAAAATTCATAAATATCCCAAACGCAAATCAAATTTGGCACATACATACTGAATTCATGCAATTGAACATCTTATTACACCAATAAGAGTAATTTACTTCAACTATAAGAAACCATCTGTAATATTTTTCAATTATCTGAAATTTCTCGAAGAACGTGCATATTAACCAAATTCCTGGTTTGTGCATCACATAACTCAATTAAGAGTTTCTTACATATCATAACACAAATAATTAATAGTACTTGAGAATTTCTAATGATATCTCAGAGAAATGTGCCAATTCATGTAAATGTTAAGTCACACACATTAACATAACAGGAAGCATGCAACTAGGTTTATTTGCATATTTTAATGCTATCTTACTATCTTGAAATCATGCATCTTATGATTTACCAATTTTGTATTGCCTGGGTTTATACCCAAACCGTACCATTATCAGTTGTGTATTTCTAAACTCAACATTCACACTAAGCAAACTCTATAAGACTTAAATGTTCTTCCCAACTGCCACTGAGATGCATAACACATGCTCTCAGCATGTCCTTAAGAGTCTGAATGGTTCTCTCAGACTAGCCATCCGTCTACGGATGAAAAGGTTGTATCGAAGTTTAACTTTGTGCCCGAAGCACGATGCAACTGTTTCCACAACTTAGATGTAAACTTAGGATCTCAATATGACATGATTGAAACTGGATTACCAGGAAACCTAATTATTTCATCCATGTATATCATAGTCAAGTTTCGAGACATCAAAGGTTGACTTAATATGAAGAAAGCGAGCAGACTAAATTAGTCTATCCACAATCATTCATATCAAATCACAACCTCTAGGTGTCCTGGGTAATCTTACCACAAAATCCATTGTGATAAATTCCCATTCCCATTCAGGCATAGAAAAAGATTACAAGGTAGCTGTAAATTTCTAGGGTTCAGCCTTAACCTACTGGCACACACTACTTCTAACCACGTACTCAGTTACATCCTTTTGCATATCTGACCATCCATTTCAACTTCTTGAGATTCATATACATCTTAGTGTTTTCCTGAAAGCATAGCATACATCAATACATGCGCTTCCATAAGAATCTTTTCTTGCAACTCACTATCTCGAGGTACACACAACATGTCATGCTAATACAACACCTTATCATCTTAAAACTTAAACTCTGGTCTCTTTTCCTTCTATCATGTCATGCATGGTCTGGTTTAACTCACTATCACCCTATAGTAGTTCCTTGATTTGATCATAATAAATAGGCTTAACATTCATCTGTACAATCAAACCACTCTGTGTTGTCACCCCTAAGTCTAAGTTCAACCTCCACATTTCTACTAACAGGTCTCTATTGAAACCTGCCATAGAGAATGCATTAACTGTTGAACTTGACTTTCTGCTGAAAGCATCATTCAGCACATTCTCTTTATTAGGGTGGTAATCTATTGTCACACCATAAAGATAGTGACGCCATGTCTTAAAAACATGAACTACATCAACTATCTTCAGATCATATATCGGATAATACTCCACATTCTATGCTACTTTCTTATTGTTACATTTCAATTTTATGTTTTACTCTTTTCTCTAAGTCATTTCATGTTGTTCATGTACCGTTCATATTATCTACCTCAAAACCCTAGATCACTATCAAAGCCAGTTTACTTTTTGTAGAACAAATCTCAAGGTCTTATTTTACATAGATACTAGTATTCAAGGTTAAATCACTAGTGATATCCCTTGAACTACTACAACTCTAATCATTCTAGGGTTGGGTTCTTAACAATAACATAGCATTATTGTGTGCGGGTATGGTCGATTATATAAATCAATTTGAGTTTCTTGGGTCAATAGCATATTAATCCAACACTCAACTTTAATTATATTGGCTGAAAATTCAGTTTTCACAATAGTTTTTGTAATTCATTTATTAAACAGCTAACAGAAGCTCCAAAAATTCTGCAAATTTTATATGTTATACCTAATGAAGTTTCAGACCTCCAGTAAAAATTTGAGATCATTTATAATTACCAATAATTATTTAAAAATAAAAAAGTGCACTGCTATATTGCAGTCTGCAGCAGATTCGGTCGAGTTGCAAACTCGGCCGACACCCTCACTGTAGAGATCAAAAGTCATCCAAAAATTATGCCAATTTAGTAGAGTGTCTAAAATTGTTTTTTTTTTCAAGCACATTTAAAATTTGAGATTAATTGGATGTACCAATAAAAAGATAAAATTCAATTACCACACTGCTATATCATTCAGAAAATGTGATCGGTCGAGTTTGAAACTCGGCCGATAAACAGGTCATAAAATTCTTCAAAAATTCTGATATTTTCCAATGTTGTTTACATTTTATATATCCAAATCGTATCCAAATTGGAGCTAAATCAGAGTTACACATAAAATACTAAAAATCATTTAGTGAGACATTCTATTCATCAAATTCTGTATTCATATGTCATTAAAACCCTAATTTGGGCCAATTAGGGTCTATGCTTCTCAAACCCTAATTCTTAAGACAAAGAACATTTAGACTTCTTACCATAGTTAAAACATCCTAGTGTATATACATTCTCACTATGTTACGGGTCTAAATCATCCAGAGTCTATTCTTATTTTATTGTTAATAGGAGTCATTAGATCCCAGTAACGCATCCTGCCAGCCGGACCAGGCCGAACCTGTAGTCCTGAAGCCAAGAGCTACTCAGGATTAACCAACTCCTATTGATTTCCAACATGTGGAAAGAATATCCACTCAGGGCAAACGCTTTTAAACATAATTTCGGGTCTACATTAATACAAAGAAAACAAACACTAAACAATTCACTTCATGACATAACAATATAAAAGAATCTTATTTGCTTTACAAACTGAAAATTCTAATTTTATGCATATAAAAGCATTTCTAGTGATCTTTAAATCAAATAAGCAATATAAAGTAAGAGTTATATCACATCCTATATTTAATCTCTTACTCCTAAATTAATTTTCCGGTTTCCTTAACCCTAAGATTTCCAGGGTTTCTCTCTAGCCTATCCTTCCTCTGCATACCTGGCCAGGGTATTCAGAGAAGAATAGACAGAGTAGCTTGATACTGGTCAATCTAAGTATTCAGACACCTGGCCAGGGTATCTAAACACTCAAACCTCCCAGAGCTAAAAACATATCACTTCCTATTTGCCTCACTTATAACTTTATCTTTTAATCCTAATGATTCTCAACGACTCAACCTAAGCTCTTTACTTAGTTCTCGTGACAATATCCTCTTCCTACCATCTGCAATAGTATAACAGAGCACTTCCTGTTAGAAAATTGCAGTTAGAAGGAAGACACTTAAGTCCTAATCCTATTGGTCTCTTATCGTCCCCTGACCTTGACTTAGAGTATTCATATACTCAACCTAGGCTCTGATACCAAGATGTCACACCCCGATCTCACACTAACCACTAATCACGAGATTAGGGCGCGACGGAGGGATTATCACATAAACAAATCTCTGAGAACTTTTTCTTTCTAAAACCTCGTAATGATATTCGGATTATTGCTGTAAACTAAAACATAATAAACTATTGCGGAAGTATTTCAACTAAACTGGCTAGAGTACGTAAACAGAGTTTACGACATGTAACATTGTTTAACAGAAAGTAAACATAACAATTAATTTACATCCTTATACACATACCACATACACACTCTCTCTCACCCACTCCATGTCCCAAGGACCAAGGGGAAAGGACTAAGAGACCTCTAATTTCTAACTACATATACCTTCTACAGACTAAGCGTTAGGTTGAAAGGATCCTTCAGATTCCTATTGCTGATGATGACCTAAAAATGTTTTGAGTAGAGGTATGAGCCTACTCGCTCAGTGAATAGCCTTTCATTTAGCTATCACTAAACAACTCATGAGGTTTATGAAATTGAAATAAACATAAGTGCAGTACAAGCAGGGCAGATCTAATGACATAATAGATTTGCAGAATATAATCACAATTATATGCAACAACAGATAATTTAAACAAATAACAGTAATAAAGAATTGGCACAAAAGTTCGGATCTCTTTAACACATTAATTTATTGTGATCCTATATGATTACATATTTATATTATTATTATGCCCTAATCATATGCAGTGTACTCTGCATATGAAGATCCGTAGCGAACTACGATCCCACCGTATAAGACTTAGCGACACACCTGGGAAATGCTAAGTCTGACGCCAGCCCTGTTCTGCCACAAGACCCACAGGCTCACCGGACTCAAAGCACTACTCCGAGTGCTCTAGACTCCTCCTCACTAACCTGAGCACACAGGCGGAGAGTCTCACTGGGTTACCACCATGACTCTGCACGGTTCTTGTTGCAATAACCCATAATTTCCCCCAGTGCCACCATGAATCCGCACGGTTCTTGTTGCAACACTGGCTCTCTTTCCTCGTGCCACCGTGACTCCGCACAGTTATTGTTGCAACACGAGTTTCACCCCTAAGAAGCAGATCTGTCAAAGGGGTTCTACGGTGTTAGGGCACCTAAGTATATTAACATATAACCATATAAACAGGAATATCACATTTTATGCAAATTGCACATTCTGAATATTCACTTGAAACACATGTATATCCTTTGTCATCCTTAAACATGATTCAGTATCATTTATCTAGTTTCAATGATAAACATCTACTTTTAAATCAGCAAATACATTGCAACTATAATACAGGAAATTTCATCATTTTTCCTTAAGCATATCAAGTATTTCAAGTTCCAATGAATCTAACATGCTCTATTGTATGTACTACACTGTTTAAAAGTTATACTAACTGATACAGAAGTAATTAAGCATTTAAATTGAGTTAAATAATGATTTCTAAATGAACTACTACTCACCCACTTCGGTGTGTTCGTATACACCGAAATCGTCCACAAACACGCCTAATTCTGCCCTTTATAGCAGCATGCACGCCGTGCACCTGGGCTGCACGCCGTGCACCTTCAGTGCACTTTTGTTCTACTTTTCTGCAACTTTGCACGCCGTGCAAATTAATTTGCACGTCGTGCAACCTGCGCAGAGACGGAAAATTCATTGAAAATGAACTCGATCAAAAACTAAGTCTTGGCTTAAGCTACGGATTCTAATTCTATCCTCAAAACCGAACTCCGTTCTGGTCTTACCTTGCTCTATCATGCCCAATCGAGTTCCAATTTGGACCTGTTCAAACCTATTACAAACAGTAGAGTATCTTCTTCACACGTACAGGTTGAAGAAGAGCCTTGGCTGGTGCTCAATCGTGACCAATTGACGGTGGATTCTTACATAGGCCTCAAAATCGAAGCCAAGGGAACCAATTTGAGGGGTTGGCTGCCCAAAAGGACCTGCTTCATATGTCGCTGGGTCACCTTCCTCCTTGGAACTTCCCTGCCATGAACCTGCTCCGCGCACAGGTTGGAAGGGCTCGATTGGATGCCTACTCGTTGCTATTACCTGCGGATTCCTTCTCCATTCTCTTGGCCGATCTCAGAGCTAGCCTTTACTTGCCATTTCGGGGGCCCAAGGGGGCGCTTGGCCGGCCGTAGCAGCTGCTGATCGCAGCTCTGCAAGTCGGCGCCTACTAGGTTAGGGTGGAATAGAGGAGGAAGGGAGGAAGGAGAAGGGGAGGATGAAGAAGAAGGGAGCAAGGCGCCCAGCACCTCAGTTCAAAGGAGCGCCAAAACTGCCTGCCCTTGCCCTCTATGGATTCCCAGCTTTGCGCCGCTTTTGCGGCTTCTCCTGATCTATCGGTCGCGTGAGGGAGAAAGTAGATAAGGAAGAAAATGAGAAAGGAAAAGAAATAGCTGACTCACTTAAGAAAAACAATTACTGGTAAAATTGCATCCAAGTCTAAGAAAACTAAAAATAGCATAAGTATTGCCTCGGAGGTCCAAATTGGATGATTTCTTTTGCATCCACTCAAGCACAAACTCCTCTACCAACTCAAAGCATGAAAACATACTGATTAGACTGTTTCACTAGATCAAAGCTCTAAATTCGAATGTGATTACTTGATTCAACTTAATGAACTAAATAATCAACATTGATATCATTAATTGCCTCAGGTGATTCAAACTCAACTATTGATTCACATATTAACTTATTTGATTAACCATGATATTTAATTTGATATTCAACACTAATTGAGGTGTTTCACGTAATTCGAGGTATTTATTGACTAACCCTGATATGGGTCGTAACATGTAAATTCATGAAATTTTGACCCCTTCGACTCGCACTTAGACTGGAAAACCCTGACCCTTACCCTCCCATGAATATAGGGGAACTAGGGGCTTCTCAGACACATCATTTAGCTCTAAAAACTATTTACTTCTCTGGTTATGGTAATTGAGAGAACCTGAGCAAGTCTTACCTAATAAAGGAAGGGATAGTAAGGGAGAAAAATTATGGGAGAGAAAGTTGATGCTAGTATAGCTACTAGATAGGGATAAATCCTTCATGTCTATTCATCTAGAACGATAGTTCTCAATGATCCATGCAGACTAGTATAGAGGCAAGGAGGTTGTTGCCTACCGTTAAGAGGACAAGGTCAACTGTTGTCCACGATGAACAACCAGGAGGTTGCTATTGACGCTGTCTGGGTGTGACTAGAAGAAAGGCACACACTGTTGTAAGGGAACTATCGTTGGACTTGCACTAGGATCAGGTATGACCTCACAAACTATCCTTCCTATTACGTAGTTATTGACGTGATCAAGTGTTTAAAGGAGAATATGGTAGTTGAATTTTTATTTCCATTGTCTGTTATGTCATCATATTTCCCAACATGTTCATGGGATAAGATATGTAAACCCAAAAAAAAAATGTGGCCTAGATATTAGAAAAGGCAAGGTCTGTGAAGGTAGTCTCATGGTAAATTCTAGAAAATGACCATACCATGACTTTCCACTATGGTTCATGGGATTAGATATGTAAACCCAAAAATAAGTGGCCTAGGTATTAGAAAAGGCAAGGTCTATGAAGCTATTCTCATGGTAAATTCTAGAATGTCATCTTAAGTAAAGACTTCCTTCTATTCAAATGGCTTCACACAAGATACTTAAAAGGGGATTCTATAGTTTGAATAAACCATCTTCAAATTACTTTTGGATGTGGAACAACTTATTGAGAATTTCTGATTTGGTTAAATTTGATATTTTCTTCAAAGTAGGTAATTTGAATAAATGTCTTTTACGGAGAGACCTATGGATGAAAGGCCATAAGTACTTTAAGGATATAGAAGAACCTAGTTTTACCAAAAGATGGGCAAGTGCAGGCTATCTCTATTTAGATTTATTATTAACAATTGTAGATAGGATATTCTTTCATAGGTTGTTTCCTCTTTCAATCATTTTTTAATACCTTGAAACCTCTTCTTGCCGGTGAGATGCTATTCTATATTGTGAAAAGACACTATTTGAACCAAAGATTTATGGAATGCTTTGAGAGATCCTAATCATTTTTTTTATAATGAGGAACCTCTCTTGGGAAAGGCCACTATTGGACCCGACACAACCAAGGGTAAACCCCGAAACCATCCACATACATGGGGGCACTGTGCCACACTTAATAATTGGGGCCTTGTTTCACCTCGAGGGCTGATATCCAGAGTCGAGCCTGGGTCCCTTCATCGGGGATTGTTGAGCCACACCACTGGGATATCCCCTTGCCCCCTCCAAATCCCATTATTGAATGGGCCAAATAGTTATGGTCATTTCAATTACCTGAAAGAGCTTGTAAAACTACTTGGAAGATTTGAATAGGTGTTTTCCAGCCATGGTAAAGAAGAGATTCACTTAGTTCCACTATGTATGTTGTGCCTTAATGGTGAGGATTCAATATCACACTTTATAAGGAGTGGGACCCGAGAGAAAATCTTCTCCTTAAATTAATAAAATAAAGCATACAACCCTGCATATGCAGAATCACATAATAAAAACCCTCAAGTAGAGGGGTGTATAATATTTTCTCAAATAGATTGATAAATAATATAATATCATAGCAACAGAAAAGTAAATATAACTATTACAAAATTTTGTCCAAGTTCAATAATGGGTCCACAATCGGCATAACAAGATAAGAGTTCTATTTTAATAATATCACTTTATATTGTGCAACATGTTCATCTCAGAAGTCCTCCTAAAGCTGGTTCTAGGAAGTACCTCCTACTTGTTGGTCCTCAAGCTGTTCAACCTCTAGGTGGGTTGAAGGAAACACCCAAAAGAGGGAACAAATAAAAGAAAGTACTTCAACATAAAATTGAGCATGTACATCAAAATTAACAATTGGGTACTATTTCAGGAAATACAACATCAATTCGTGAGTTTCCAATAAAGAGAGGTTCAAAAGAAAAGCTTCAAAAGGTTTAACATGTCATGTATATGAGGCATTTATTACAAAAATATGATTACCAAATAATTAATCTTGCCTTATAAAATTTTCACCAATAGAATCACATCATAAGTTGTGCATGTAAATAAACATTAGACTAAAGTTATTTGAAGCAGGTTTGAGACACCATAGGATCTCAGCCAAAATGTGGATTGAAAAGTGCAACTTGTGCGTAATCAGCATACCCTATATGTGTATATCGAGAGGAAAAAGCACACCCTATGTATGGTAGCACCCATATACCGCTACTAAAAATAAAGTTTGTCTACACCATGCGAAAATAGAGAAAGGCAAGTACAAGTTTAGTCAATCTCAACATATTTCAAGAAAAATATGAGAACATCCAAATAAGCAATAAATTGAGATCATATTACCATAAACGATATAATTACATAATTTTAGTAAAAAATTTAGGGAAATAATCACACAAAAATATAAGAGTTTCAAAAAGGTACAAAAGTAATCAAGGGGTATCAACAAATGCCTCATATTGGAAATAGTTGGTTAGTCATGATAATACTATCTAGATAGACAAGAGGAGACACATACCATGACTTGGGTTGGATCAAAGACCAATTACTGTCCTCTTAAGCCTGAATTACTACCCTCTTTAGCCTAGTATTTCCTCACTCCTACATTTATTTTTTTACACAAATTAGTGTTCAGTTATGTTTTATGTAATGAGACCCTACAAATCAATCTTTAGGAAACCTTAGATTACTCTTGATGTTTGTCTAGTTAAGAGGGTCATATGCTTCTGATTCAAGCACTTCTTCATCATAAATTTCTTAACCTATAATTTTGCTTATTAAAATTTCCCTCAATTTTTGATAAGAGAGTAAGAGGGAATCAAAACCTAAAAAGTGTGTCTTTAAACATTGAGATTAAATGATGAAACCTAAATCAATAATAGATAAAAATCTCACTTTTTTATAATTTTTGAAGCTTTTAGTAGAATGTTATGAATAATGCAACATTCATACTATCTAATGAATAAATAGTGAAATTGATATATAAATGACTAAAGTAGCCTTGCATTATTATTTCCAAAACTTATATCGATATAGTGTGATATCAACATAAGATCGTCTAAATATTTGACACAGTAGAAACATATATGTACATGATGAAAATACCATTTTGCCCATGGGCAGTGAAAAACGCATAACAAGATATTGAGGGTGGATAAGGAAACTTGGTTGGATGCCTTCTTCTTGCTCACATCATGGATGAAGCTTGGCGTAGAGCAAGTTGGTCAAGATTTGGGGAAAACATCTAGAGATGATGATTGGTGATAGGGATAATGGAAATATGAAGAACATGAGGTGATGTTTCCTACCTCAATAGTAGTTACTCTATGGTGGATATAACAGTCAAAGAGAAGGCCCAAACTCATAGACTAAGGACCCACTCAGTGATAGAAGAGAGTAACTCAACATGAAATTGACCCTATGAGAAGACTTGTATCCGATGGGATAGAACTAAAGACAAGGTTGAGTATACATAGAATACGGTGTTAGGGTTCCTATTCGTGGAGGCTTGAAGAAGCTTTAATGCAAATTTGGACAAATTTCAGATTAAAGAAACTATGACTTGAGAAATACATAATTAGATGCAAAACTTCACAAGGAAAACAACAATAAAAGAATCATTTATTTGTTATGGATTGTAGATGGAAAAAAACCTCACAATGTATTATGTTGTCAACGAGTTGTCTCAGAGAAAGACTCAGGGAGGAAGAAGATTACTAGTCACGGTATCCTGTGCACCCAGCCTAGGATCCAATCCTATTCCTCTATGGTGCATTCCCACACTGAGAAAGAAGGAAAAATAATTGAATATCATGTGTCATTGATATGTGCAAGTTAATATAGCCAATATCAAATTAGACTTAAGTGGGGTTACATACTTATTTCTTTTCTTTTCCAATGAAATGGGAAGAGAAAATAATGTTCAAATAAGGTGAAAATTGTCAAGTAGACTACTTGAGACCCAAGCAATCGAATTTAAATCCAACTCCACCTTTTGGAAACTTTTAAAATACAAAACTCATGACTTGAGGAAAAAGTAACTTTTAACGTATTTATTGATTCCCTGTATCATTTACTGCACAAATATGATTTATAACTCCTCCTTCCCTATACATGTTCATAAGAAAAATCTTGAAGAGTTTTTTTTACTTAAGCCTACCAAAATGGTAAAATTACATAATTTGACCCAAATTATGATATTATCCCAATTTCTTGTATTAAAGCCTCAAACAATTACCCTACTGGTTAAACTTTGTAATTAATATCCTATTACAATCTAAGTTAAGAATATGTGTTCCAAGTTCATAAGGTAAAGAGGTAAAATAGATATGTACCTAAGTTTGAGTATGTTACTCACTTGTTTTTTGAATGTTGTTTGGCTATGCAGTTATGGAAGGAAGTGGGAAGAAGCAATTTTATTACTAAAAAGATTTCCTTTGTGCAGGATCTATGTTCCCAATGTCACAAGAAAGAGCATATCTCATATGTTTTGATTCTAGAATGTATAGATTTGTGGAAATATGATTGTTGTTAAAAGTGCTAGGTGTGAAGGGCATAATATCTGGTTGAAATGCAAAATTGTGTTAATGGACTTTTGGGTTATGAATAATTCATTGTATCGAATGTTGGCTCCTCAGTCATTAGTTTTGGAGCTTTCTTCAGTTTTAAGATGATTTTAAAGGGATCCATGGAGTAGGTAACTTTCTAGATATTATGTTTTCCTTTTACCTTTGTTCACTATGATGCTTTGATGCATCTTTGAGCTAGGCATGCTAGCATGCAATCTTGAATGCCCATATTTCTGTATCTTGAAGGTGAGGAGGCATGCATGCCCATCTGCTACTACTGGAAATTTTTCTATTGTGTCTAGATGTTGATTCACATGCATATTCAATTTATGCTCCCAATCATCTAAAATTATTCCGTCTTTATGATCTCCAAATATCTCCATTAATTGTGCAACTAACGATAAAGTTGTTATGATGAGAGTCCTTTTCGTTGTTCAGTTTGTTGAAACCCTGATGCCTCTGGACGTGCCCTCTCAACTATTAAATTGTAGTCTTTGAGAAGATTTGATACATCTTGCATTTTGGCTATCGTTAATTGTGTTGTGCACAACTATTGATGGTTACGATGAGAGTCTCCCATGTCTATGTTACATTTATTTCAGTGAGATGTTGCGTTGATGATTGTAAAGATGATGAAATGTCTATTTCTTGCAGACAAGCTACTCGCTTGTTGTTGTTTGAATAATTGTTGTTCCTATTTATACACCACATTCTTTATATAAAATCCTTGTTATAGAAAAAATCTATAATCCAACACTCCCCCAACCCCTCTTGTATACTTGTAATTTGGGTTGGATTTTTCTGGTTCATGTGTCGTCAAACCCATTTGACAAGCAAAAAAGAAGAGGAAACAGACTTAGGTGACCAGAAAAATAAGTATTTAATATTGCTCATAATCTAACAATAAAAATTCCTAATATAGTTGATGTATGTGAATGTTATTTTATTAATTCAAAGTATTTAACGACACCTACCAAAGATAATTGATATGTCGTATGCATTTTTTACAGGTGTTCATGTATGGAAATATATATTCATATTGAACTAAGTCGGACTTCCTATAGTCCAGGGACGGATCGGGGGTTTTGGGGCTCTAACCTCCCACCTCTCCCCAAAAATAATAAAATATATTTATATAAATATAAAATTATTAATAATATTTAGATATATACATGACAATATACTAATTAGAAAGTGCATCTGGTTGAAGTGGTATTTTGCACCTTTATTTGTGTAGATCGTGCAAGTTCAGATTTGGGTGTATGTATATTTTATTTTTCAACCCTTTTTTGTAAACTCAGTTTCCCCTATAATACATTTCTGATTCCGCCCCTGGGTGATTTCTGAGATGAGTGTGTTTTTTAAGCGTTTTACAAACATTTCAAAATTATATAAATAGTCCTACAAACTACACACTAATTATGTGGTGAGCCTCGTGAGGAATGATGTGGTTTGTAAATTTATGTTATCGTCAATAATCAATAGATCTAAGATCCGACCAAATGTGCATGTTGGTAGTATATGTAATATTATCTTTGCATGGAACACCAAAACTCAAACCGTAAATGTTGTTCCCATGTACACTTACGTTGTTACCAACATACATCATCCCATCTATACTATATAAGAAGGCCCGTTCAGCGTTTCTTTTGCAATTTTTTTTAATTACACATTGGTCCTTTGTTCTGAAAAAAACTACTGGAGAGGTTCTTTGTTATTGTCACACACGTTTGTTGCAAGATGAGTTAGTCCGCAATCAAATATCCTCATCACTAACTTCCCTTTACTAGGTGCTAGGGTTCGTTGGGGAAGTTTCTCGCTGGCAAGTTCATGCTACAGGTCGACGATAAAGGTTTTGCCAGATGACTTACATGTGAAAGTTCGGCTTCGTAGGTTTTGTCTGACAACTTATGAGTGCGGAAAGTGAAGCAATGACGGTGACCTCCACAACCTATAGGTAACTTTTATTTTTTCTTGAGAGTCTCACTTATAATCTTTGTCTTGACCATTCAATTAGCCAGTCATTTCATTGCTTACAGAAGTTTCCCTTAATCAAAGAGATGAGACTCTCTAGCGGATGTCCTAGTCAGCACATCAGTACTCAAAACCCTTTTTCTCAATTTTCATCACTAACTAGAGAGAGAACCCCACTCTTCTTTGTCCATTTCGGCACTGGATTCTATAGGTAACTATGCTATGGTATTCAAAGGTTCGCCAATTGCTCATCTACTAGAGTGATCTTTTTGCAGTTGTGTGACCAGACTGCGACACTTGTATGTGAAAGTTATGCCTTTTCTAAACATATGAATGTGGTTTCACACTTTCCTCAACAATGATCACGGAGTGCGGAAACATCTAAACATGGATTATATAGGCTCTTACTGAATGGTTGATGGACAAATATCTATCTACAATTCATACTAACCAAAAGTCAATCGGTCTGCTTTTGTGGAGAAAATAGGGCTATGCCTGCTTACTGTGACCGTTCTTCATCATAACCTCAATGATTATATGTTGTTTATGTTGGATTAAGTGCTCCAGAGGGGGGGTGAATAGAGCTTCACAAATCTCACAAAATGAATTAGACCACCAAATTACATTAAGTGCAAAAGCTTAACCAAACAGTCAATTTGTAATCCTAACTAACATGCATAGTAAGGATGAGAGACAAGGATAGCATACACTTGGATAAAGTGGTTTAGAGTGGTTCCACACTTCAAACTAGAAGTGAGTCAGTCCACTACCTGGAGGTGGTTAGGCTCTAGGACTTTGCAATCTTGATGCTCTTATATTCATTCATAAGATTACAAGACAGAACCACATTCATCTAAGGACTTAATACCTCAAGCAAGGATCTTCAACCTACTGAAGGAACTTACCCACTTAAATTAGGGAGTCTTCAACCTTCAACAAGGACTTACCCACTCCATCTTCAAGTCTTTGGCCTTCCAAGGATTACGTATCCTTCTTGAGCGTCTGCCTTGTCTATCTCCTTCACTCAGAGATTTGGATCTCCATGCCTTCTTCAACCTTGAAGAACAACAACTCCTTCTCCTTCACTCAGAGAAGATCTTCAAACCTTTTCTTCAATAAGGAAAGGGGGTAGGAAGATGGAGGTGGAGAGCTTTACATAGATAAAGGGGTAGATCTCTTACAACAGATCCTAACTCACTCATACTCACCGATTTGACTTGTAGGTAGAGAGAGAAAGGGGCTCAAAGGTGTGCAACACTCTCAACTAAGCAAGAACCAAGCATATATAGAATGAGTAACTTTGTAATGAACTCCAAGTGGTCTTATTTGTAACTAGGGGTGCTCCTTTGAGTTGGGGAACATTTAGAGTCGAATTATAGCCCTTTTTGCATAAGGCAATGGATCTATTTTTGCCCAAACAAGTCACCAATGGTTAGAATCACTTTTTCTGCATTTTCCGTACAATACATTTGGTCGAGATTCAATAAAGGTAACTCGACCGATTGGGTAAAAGACAAACCCAATTTTCAAACCATCGGTCGAGTTTGTCCTGGAAAACTCGGTCGACCAATGAAAGTTGTATTTGGTCAGTAACCCGATCGGTCGAGTTCTGTGAATGCACAACTTGACCGATGCACTCTCCAGAAAATGGATCCAGTGGATCTGTCAAGATTGTAACTCGACAGATCAACATCCTGTGATCGATTTTCTAAAGTGCATAAAAAGTGATTAAAAATTGGTGCAAAGTGTCCCAATCAATTTTCTCATCTTAGTTACAAGTCGTATCATCAATACAAGTGATTACAAAAATCTTCTAATGTCATTTACATGGATTTCCTAATTAGTACACTTGTATAGCTTTTGACTTGAACTTCGACAAGCTAGGGCTTGTGTAAATTGATCCTTTTCATGTACCTAACACCTGAAATCAATCTTGAATGCACATATTAGATACATATAAATGGAATGGTTAAGTCATTATCAAAATATGGACAATGTATAACCTCTAGGTCAACATTCTCCCCCTTTTTAACAATGACAAACCATTCCTCAAACATATTGAAAGAGGATATAGCAGTTATACCTTTGCCTTGTGAATTAGGGGGATTCAAGATTTGAACAATGTGAATTGCTCCCCCTCAATCTATGCTTACTTTAACCTGCATAGTTGATCTATCTACAAAAAGCAATTATAGCATACATGTACTATATGGCCCTTTACAAGTCACATGATAAAGCACATAATGAACAAGAAAAGGATCTCATAAGCAATAAGCAGTAGTATGACAAAGAATAGCAACATGATTGAGTTTTAAGACATTGAAGTTCTCTCCCCCTTTTGACATTATCAAAAAGTAGGGGGGTAGAAGAGCATATAATCATGTCTTCTCCAAACACAATCAAGCAGATAATCATACATGCAATCTCAATTAGATATCAATGAGAGACGAAAGAAACACACAAACTATGTCATAATTAAAATATGGTGAAATATGGCACCAACACATAATATATAACTGAGAAAAGAGCAAGAGTGCACATAGCATAGATTACAACTCAGAAACATGTTCTCATAACGGCAGCTACAAGAATGAAGTGATGAAAAGTTGAAGATAAAATAGTACATCTCAGATAATGTGCCCAGATGTTTCTAATACAAAATAGCCTAGAAAGATATATATGATCAGTAAACTAGACTAAAAACTAAGAACATCTAGACATCTAGACTATCTATGTCCACAACATCATCTTCATCAGCTCCAGGCTTGTAGTTCTCATCTCCATCTGAGGGTGCAGTAGTAGTGGCTTCATCACCAGAATCACCACCAGAGCCATCACCATCATCAGAAGAATCCTCACCATCACCATCATCATCGTCAACAGCAGTAGTCTCAGCATAAGCCTGGTTAGGAATCTCCTCATCCATAGAAGGACCAAAGCCACGACTAGGCCAATGAGCATTCTGCTCATCCCAAGTCGTACCAAGAGTATTGAGCTCATTGGCCTAAGGGAAGGAAGGAGAAGAATCGCCAAGAATGGTGAGAAGAGTGGCCAAGGGGCCAGCAGGAAATAGCAGGTACATGGGAGTAGGACCACCAACAGTAGAGGGTGGAGGAGCAGTAGCGGAAGGCTCAGGGGTAGGGTAGTAATGATGATATGCATAAGAAGCATAATCACTATCGGGGAAAGGCTGGTCGGAGAGGTATGGGTGTGCATAAGACATGTTCATGTTTGACATGATTGAATATAGATCCTAGTGCAAGTGCTCATGGACCTAGATGTTGTATGCATGTTGGTGCATCATGTAGCCCATAAGGGTTTCATTGGATACACGAAATGAGGCACGTCTAGGTCGAGGTGGCTGAGGAGGAGGAGCTCGGGTAGAGGTGGAGGAAGGGGTTGCAGAGGCAGAGATTGAGGGTGAAGCACCAGGTGTGGTAGAGGCAAAGACAGGCATGGACTTCTAAATTGTGGTCTTACTAATACATCCACCTTTCCTGGAAAGCATGTAATGATAGTTGGAAAAGAGTGATTTCTCAATGGAGAATTGAAACAAACCACAAATTAGGGCTAGATAGGGTGGATGGGTGCCTCGAGTATTCTTACTGGAATCAAAATAGGTCATGTGGTGGAGAATGTATCTTGACCATTTGACTTTGATATTCTCAAGGATGCAATACATTATGATCGCAGTGTTCTCTGCAATATCTATTTGATTTTTCTTTAGATGGATGTTGCAGTTGACCACTAGGGCTAATATACGCTTCCTGAGATCGAGGGATGAGGATGGTAGGGGGCTCTTCTTCTTGTAAGGAACATCAAGTTTCTTCATGTAGCGATGAATGTTAGGAAGAGCGAGCTCATTCTGCTTGTAGAAACCCTCAGGATCCAAAAGGTCAAAATACTCGTTGTAATCCTTGCGCCATGTGTCATTTTCATCATCTCTAGAAAAGAAGACATTTAGGATATCCTCAGAGATTTGAAAAATCTTCCCGGCGATCATGAAAGCCAGGATCACTTGAGTATTCGGCGGGGGTACAAGGGTGTCATAATTCCAATGCAAGTTAGTGTAGAATTTGTGAACTGCTTTTGTGCTTGTCATAGAATTATGAAAGCAAACACATTTGACAGTCAGGGCAGACAGGTGATGAACGGATAGCAACCTCGCTACTTGGTCTATGGCCTCTTGACGTCTATGGCTAGGCTCAAACAAAGCTCTAAATGGAAAAGGACTCTTACGAAGAAGGTCCTTATACTTATTTACAGCTTCTATTGAGACAATGGAGGTGTCATCAAAGGGAATCAAACAAGATGATGAAGAGGAGGATGGATCATTGCTAGGGGCAGATCATTTTCTTCTATGAGAAGCCATGGAGGTGAAAAGAAAGAGAAGAAGATATCAAGCGCACAAAGCAAGCTGCCAAAACTGTCCAAACACCAAGAAAGAGCAAAAGGGGAGGTCTAAGTCAGCCTATATAGGTCGGGAAAGGGCTAGGATAGGGAAGGTAAGGGTTTGGGTAGAGAGCTTCGGTCTAGAAGAAGGGGAATCGATCAACGATTCTCTAGTTGAGAGGGAGAATAGTCGGCCGAACCCAACTTAAGTTGGCTTCAGCCCACTGATCGATCGAGTTATGAGAGTGGGAAACTCGACCAATTGGTCCATTTCAGAAAAGCTATCAGCCACGGATCGGTTGAGTTTGTCCTGGGGAAAACTCGACCGATGGTCAACCTGACCTAGAACCATCAAACTCAATTTCTAGCCATATGAATGCTAATTAAATTTATTTTTCAAATCTATTATGTATATTGAACATACTTAGACACATATCACTCATCATTGGGTACTATTTAGCGATAAAAACAAGAAATTCAAGAAATGCCCAAAAATAAGTGAAACTAAGCATGTCAACAAGCAAGTTTTAGCAAATATTAGCAATTTTAGGCAAGAAAGGTGAGTAAAGAATGAGCAAGACATATAGGATAGAAGCAACTAGCTAGATAACATGTCAACATCATCCAAAGCAAGTATGAGCAGTTTAGATCTAATGAAGTTAAATTTCTCTCTAGCTAGAGGTTTAGTAAAAATGTCCGCCAACTAATTTTCTGTGTCCACATGCGTGATATAAATATCCTTTTTGGCAATGTGATCACGAAGAAAGTGATGGAGAACCTCTATATGTTTATCTCTACTATGCAATATAGGGTTATAAGAAAGATTGATTGCACTAGTATTATCACAATGTATGTTAAAGTCTTGGAGCATTTGTTTCATCCATAGGACATGGGCACAACAACTCTCGGCTGCAATGTACTCAGCCTCGGTGGTTGATAATGCCATGGTGCTCTGTTTCTTGGAAAACCAAGACACCAAGCATGGTCCTTGGAGAAAGCAAGTGCCACTTGTGTATTTTCTAACAACCAAACAGCCTGCGTAATCAACATCACTATATGCTATAAGAGTAAAGTCCCTTGACTTGGGGTACCATACACCAAAGTTTTGAGTTTTGGCTAAGTACCTCAAAATCCTCTTAACAGTAATAAGATGTGATTTTCTAGGACTCGATTGAAAGCGAGCACACAAGCCAACACTAAACATTATGTCAGGTCTAGAGGCAGTTAAATAAAGTAAACTTCCAATCATACCTCTATAGAGCTTCTCATATACATTCTCACATTCTTCATCTCTATCAAGTTTTGTGGTGTTGGACATGGGTGTGTCCATCGGTTTCATGTTCTCCATTCCAAAGCATTTGAGTAGTTCATTAGTGTACTTACCTTGGTTGATGAAGTTTCCATCTTTAGTTTGCTTTATTTGGAAGCCGAGGAAGAAAGTAAGCTCACCCATCATGCTCATCTCGAACTCACTCTGCATAAGAGAACTAACCTCCTTGCAAAGATCAAGATCTGTTCCGCCAAATATGATATCATCAACATAAATTTGAATGATAAGAAAATTGCTAGAAGTGTGTTTTAGAAATAGAGTAGAATCAAATTTGCCCATGACATAGCCATTGTCTAACAAAAAGTTCTTTAATTTCACATGCCAAGCTCGAGGTGCTTGTTTGAGTCCATAGAGAGTTTTTTGTAGCAAATAAACATGATTAGGTAGCTTGTCATTTTCAAAACCCAGAGGTTGAGCAACAAATACTTCCTCCTCGATTGTACCATTCAAAAATGCACTTTTAACATCCACTTGATATAGCAAGAAATTCTTATAACTAGCAAAAGCACGTAGCATTCTAATAAATACAAGTCTAGCAACAAGAGCATATGTTTCATCAAAATCAATACATTCCTACTTATTGTAGCCTTGAGCCACTAACCTTGCTTTGTTCCTTACCACCTTGCCATTTTTATCAAGATTGTTGTGGTAGACCCACTTGATTCCAATGATTTTTCTATCACTTGGTCTTGGCACTAAAGTCCACACTTAGTTCTTCTCGAATTTCTCTAGTTCCTCCTGCATGGCTAGTATCCACTCATCATCTCCAAGAGCTTCATTGATGTTCGTTGGCTCCAGCTGTGAGATGAAGGCGTTGTCTACTTGTTCTTTGTTGTAGGCAACTCATGTCTTCACTCTCTCAAATGGATTACCAATGATTAGCTCTTTGGGATGATTCTTTGCAAAGTGAGGAGTGGGATCCTTCTTCTCTTCATCTTCTACTTCAACCACTTGCTTACCTTTATTATCGATGTTGAGGTCTTTCAAGATAGGAATAAAGTCATCTGCAACATCATTATCAACAACATTCTTTCCAATAGCAGGGTTAGATTCAATAAACTTGACATTAATAGATTCTTCAATTTTAGACAGTTCAATATTGAAAACTCCATAAGCCCTGCTTGTAGAGCAATAGCCTAGGAAGAAAGCCTTGTACGATTTCATATCAAACTTGTCGAGAGAATCCTTCATGTTCAAAACAAAACAAGGACATCTGTAACGTGAAAGAAATCAATGGATGGCTTTCTACCACGCCATAACTCATAGGAGTTTTCTTTAAAGAAGGATGCGTAAAACCTCGGTTCTGCACAAAACATGAGGTGCTAACAGCTTCAGCCCAAAACTTCTTTGGAATATCATATTCTAGAAGTATGGTCCTAGCCATCTCCTATAGCGACCTATTCTTTTTCTCTACTACCCCATTTTGTTGAGGTGTACAAGGAGAAGAGAAATTGTGCAAATAACCAAAATTTTCACAAAAACGCTCAAAAAGATCATTTTCAAACTCTCCCCATGGTTACTACGGATAGAAACAATCCGGCAAGAAGCTTTGTTTTCAACTCATTTACAAAAGCTCAAGAAAACATCAAGAGTATCACTTTTAGAGATGAGAAAGAATGTCCAAGTATAGCGAGAGAAATCATCGACAATCACAAGATAATACTTGGAACCACGAAGCGTTTGAGTTCTCATAGGTCCAAATAGATCAATATGAAGAAGCTCAAAAGCTCTTTTGGTACTAAGGACTCCTTTTGATTTAAAGGAGGGCTTGGTTTTCTTTCCTTGTGTACAAGGTTGGCATTCCTCATCCTTATCAAAATCCAATTTAGGAAGTCTCCGAACCAATTCCTTTTTGCTCAATTTTTTCATTTGATGCATATTCACATGACCCAACCGGCGATGCCAAAGAGAAATGTAATTTTTATCCAAAACCAAGCATCTATCAAGTACGGGCTTTAGAGCATCAAGCACAATAACATATAAATTATCATTTCTAGTTCCCTTATATATGACATTTTAAGTGAGTGAATCTAGAAGCAAACATTCTAAAGAAGTAAATAGAACAAGATAACCATTATCACCAAGTTGGCTTACACTTATCAAGTTGTGATGTAGACCATCAACAAGAAAAATATTTTTAATACTTAGCTCGTTGCCTACATTACCCTCACCTATTACCTTACCCTTTTTTTTGTCCCCGAAGGTCATCGATCCTCCTTTCTTTTTCATGAATTTGTTGAAATGGCTGATTTCACCTGTCATATGCTTTGAGAAGCCACTATCAACAATCCACCTTCTTTTGACCTGCATGAAAGAAGGATGTCAGTACCCAACTCAAACTTTGGGATCTGGGGACCAATTTCATCTTTGGGTTGGTCCCCTTTGGCTTATAAGGATAATAAGTAGAGTAATGATCATCACATTTACAATGAACACATACCATTGGGTTCTTAGAGCCAGAAGTCTCTCCATGAAAGATAGGAGGTTCCACACTCTTCTTCTTACCCTTACTCTTGTTCTTGTTCTTACCCTTAGCAGTAGTCCCATCATATCCTAAACCACTAGTATCAATTTGTTTGGTAGAGTGTTCTAGGACAACATTAAGGGATTTCTTTCCCGTAAGAAACTTTTGCAACAAAGCTCTTAACATAGCATTATCATCACTAAGGTTAATGACAATAGAAGATAAACTAGAAAGATCATCTCTAGCATGCAACAGGTCGACCTCTAAATAGAGGGCTTTAGTATGAAAAGAATCACGTTCTAGAGCAGTGATAGCTACCTCATTACTTTGCAAAATAGGTCTAGAGGATAGATCATTAATTTGAACAAGAAACTTAGTATTTTCAGATTTAAGCAAAGAATTTCCTTTTGATAAGCATGAGTTTCTTTCTTCCTAAATTAATGAGATTAAGCTCTACATTTTTAGTTTTAAGAACATATATCTCATCTAGGCATTTTTAGTTTTCTTCCTTAAGAGTAACAATGGTCTTAAGGTAGACACCATTCTCAACTTCGACTCCATTGTATTGGAGCTCAAGATCAAGAAATTGCCCTTGCAAGGTATTAATACTATCAAGATGTAGATTTTCATTTTTGATCAAGAATCTCAATTTCAGCATAAAGATCATCTATTATCTTTCCTAACCTTTTCTTTTAGCTTTGCATTTAGTAAAAGATGACCTGCAAGCATTAAGCATATCAATAAGAGTTTATTTAGACAACTCATGCAAATTGAATTAACTTACTTCACTTACCTCACCTACATCATCACTTGTAGAGGCCATGAGATCAAGGTGGCATTCTCCATCTTCGGATCTAGAAGAACTTGAGGAAGACTCCTCCCAAGCTGCATGAGCTGCATCTTTGCTTCTTCTTTCTTTCTTCTCTTTTCTCTTGTATTTGCCTTCCTTCTTGTACTTCTTGTCCTTCTTGTGGCTTCTCTTGTGGTGGCTCTTCTTGACCTTGGGGCAGTCACTCATGTAATGTCCTTTTTTACCACATTCATAGCACCTAGGAGTAGATGAAGAAGACTTTCCTTTGAAGTGCTTTCCCTTGGAGTAGTTAGCTTCATGCTCATTTGGGCCTTCATCTTCACTTGAGGAAGGAGTAGGGGACTTGAGAGCAAGTTGTTGCTACCGAACCATCTCTTTAATTTGAGCTTTGAAGGATGTGTCCTTGATCTTCTTGGACTCCTTCTGTTCTCTATTTTCTTCTTGCTTGCTTGCTTATCTAGCCTTAGCTCGTGAGCTTGAAGGTTGCCAACCAGTTCCTTGGTTGACAATTTACTAAGCTTGTACTTTTCTTCAATGGATGTCACATTGGGCTCCCATTTCTTTGGAAGAGATCTCAAGATCTTGGAGTTGATTGTGACTTTGTCCATCACACTACCAAGGGCTTCCAATCCATTAATGATCACATTAAGCCTTGTGTACATGTCTGCCACTCTTTCATTCTTGCCCATCTTGAAGTTCTCAAGTAGACCACCAAGAATGTAGATCTTTGATTATTTCACTTGCTCCGTTACTTCATAGGTGACACATAGCTTGTTTCAAATATCATGTGCGGTGTCCCAAGAGGAAACACAGTTGAACTCGGATGGGGTGAGGGCTGCATAGATGATGCTCACAGCTTTGGCATTGAGTTGAGCTTGCTTCATTTGGGCTTCTGTCTATGTGGAGATTTCTCCCTTTGGATCTTCATACTTTAGATGCACCACCTTTCACATCTTTTAGCTTACTCCTTGGAGACAGAACTGCATTCTTCTCTTTTAATAGAGTAAGTTGGTGTCGTCAAAGACCGGAGGTCGCATGGAGAAGCTTCCCTCCAAGTTGAGAGATCCAAGTGCTAAATCATCTATCTTCTCCTACTTGTGGAAGTAGCTTGGAGAAGACCTTCTCTGATAACATTTGTTGGATCAAGGGCTCTAGGGGGGTGAATAGAGCTTCACAAATCTCACAAAACAAATTAGACCACCAAATTACATTAAGTGCAAAAGCTTAACTAAACAGTCAATTTGAAATCCTAACTAACATGCATAGCAAGGATGAGAGACAAGGATAACATACACTTAGATAAAGTGGTTTAGAGTGGTTCCACACTTCAAACTAGAAGTGAGTCAGTCTACTACCTAGAGGTGGTTAGGCTCTAGGACTTTGCAATATTGATGCTCTTATATTCATTCATAAGATTACAAGACAAAACCGCATTCATCCAAGGACTTAATACCTGAAGCGAGGATCTTCAACCTACTGAAGGAACTTACCCACTTGGACCAGGGAGTCTTCATCCTTCAACAAGGACTTACCCACTCCATCTTCAAGTCTATGACCTTTCAGGGATTACCTATCCTTCTTGAGCGTCCGCCTTGCCTATCTCCTTCACTCGAAGATCTGGATCACCATGCCTTCTTCAACCTTGAAGAACATCAACTCCTTCTCCTTCACTCGGAGAAGATCTTCAAGCCTTTTCTTCAATAAGGAAAGGGGGTGGGAAGATGGAGGTGGAGAGATTTACATAGATACAAGGGGTAGCTCTCTTACAACAGATCCTAACTCACTCATACTCTTGGATTTGACTTAAAGGTAGAGAGAGAAAGGGGCTCAAAGGTGTGCAACACTCTCAACTAAGTAAGAACTAAGTATATATGGAATGAGCAACCTTGGAATGAACTCCAAGTGGTCCTATTTATAGCTGGGGGTGCCATTTTAAGTTGGGGAACACTTAGGGTCAAATTATAGTCATTTTTGCACAAGGCAACAGATCTATTTTAGCCCAAAAAAGTCACTAACGGTTAGAATTACTTTTTCTGCATTTTTCGTACAGTACATTCAGTCAAGATTCAATAAAGGTAACTCGACCGATTGGGTAAAAGACAAACCCAATTTTCAAACCATCGGTCGAGTTTGTCCTGAAAAACTCGGCCGACCAATAAAAGTTGTGTTTGGTCAGTGACCCAATCAGTCGAGTTTTGTGAATGCACAACTCGACCGATGCACTCTCCTGGAAATGGATCTAGTGGATCGGTCGAGATTGTAAATCGACCGATCAACAACATGTGATCGATTTTCTAAAGTGCATAAAAAGTGATTAAAACTTGGTGCAAAGTGTCTCCATCAATTTTCTCATCTTAGTTACAAGTCATATCATCAATACAAGTGATTACAAAAATCTTTTAAGGTCATTTACATGGATTTCCTAATTAGTACACTTGTATAGCTTTTGACTTGAACTTTGACAAGCTAGGGCTTGTGTAATTTGATCCTTTTCATGTACCTAACACCTGAAATCAATCTTGAATACACATATTAGATACATATGAATGGAATGGTTAAGTCATTATCAAAATATGGACAATGTATAACCTCTAGGCCAACAGTTTACTATTTTCCCTCCACTTTCCTTAAGTTGGCCTATTAGTGTTAAAAAGGTAGAATGATTTTTCATTACCTACTAGATGCTAATTGTATAGTTGTGTCATTTATAACACATAATAACTTCAAATTACTTTTATCTTATAAAGAGAGACTTATCTAGATTAGAATGAGAATGATAAACTTCTCAAGCATACTTCTGGTACATTTGGTGGGTTCTAGGTGCTGATAATGGCTTTATTTTTTTTTTGTCTTCCGCCATGTTGTGGTTCAATTGTTGCACCTTAAATCTAGAACATATATTTTAATGATATCCTCTTATTTAATGAAATTATATATTTTTTAATTATCTCATTTTCATATTTTCAAGTTGCAATTGTATAATGCTTCTCCCGCTCTCCGCAATGTGCCAGTTGAGTGGCTTATGTGATATATTTACTAATATATTTTTTTTTGAAATTTGCCATTCACCTATATGGTGTTTACATTTACCTATACTAAGTTTCCATTGAACCTTATCTTCATAATTATCTTTTACGATGAGGCTAGCTTGGTACTTTTCTGGAGCAATGCTCAACATCTTCCAAGGAAAAGATTATGGTCAAGGCCTAGGGATGAAACTTTAGGATTCCATGGATGTATAGATGGGACTCCAGGAGAAGAAGCTCATGGTTATTTCTTTTAAATGGTAAGAAATATTCGTTGTTCGATTAGTTCTAAGGAGAGTTGATGTATTCAGTCCTAATCTATTTATATATGCTTGTATGTAATTACCCTACATGTCTAACTAGCCATTTATGTCCTCCTAAAAAGAAAGAACGACTAGTGATGCAACATCACAACCACTCATGCCCAATAAGTCATCCAATATTCAGATAAATTAGACACTTGCCCAGCAGATTTGTTCTCTACTAACACCATGCACCATCAAATATTTTTGAGCAAATTTCACGATGACAACAACTCTCAATCCCTATATTAGTGGGTCCAATTTATTGTATGATCCTATGAATGAGTTATTGCCAATCTAACATACAATATGTACTTCAATGTACTATACTTATATCATGTTTTCGTATTATTTGGACCCACTTTGGCTGTATGGAGAACCTTTAGAAAGCATGTTCTGAGACTAGCCACATTTGAGGAAAGCTTCTTTGAATATAAATATACATAATGCAGGCATAAGTCCATATTTAAGCGAGAGTAAGAAGGCATATGACCCAAACCCAGCCCTACGATGGAATAGAAGTAGTGAAATAACTTCTTAATGGAAGATTGTTTATCATGCTATTCTTGCACTTATTCTCAGCGTGAGACACATTTTTACGTTTGTACATTCTCAGGTTAAAGCCATGTTCTCTCACACACCAAACCCACCCCTGAGATGGAATAGAAGTAGTGAAATAACTTCTTAATGGAAGATTGTTTATCATGTTATTCTTGTACTTATTCATAGCGTGAGACACATTTTTACGTTGGTACATTCTTGGGTTAAAGCTATGTTCTCTCAAGTAAAATAATAATAATTGTAGTAAAGTTCATTAGTATAAAGAATATAAATTACTATACAAATCAACTCCAGTTAACATCTAGAATTATTTTATATCCCATCTTAAGGATTGGATTCTTGTGGTTCCAAAGGATCCAACTACAGGAGAACCAAGAACGGAGAGCTCTCCCCCTTTTTCCGCCCAACTTTTTAACTTATCAATTACACAACTTCATTATATGTATGATAGTTTCTTTTTTATAATTAGGACACATATACATTATAAAGGTGAACATTTCATTATCACTTCTAAGAAGCGAAATACTATATGGCAATATGGTGTTCCTTAGTGGATATCCATTTTTCGCATCATTATCATTGCCAACTTTATCAAGACCATCAAATTTACGAAGATGTTTAGTAAGTCAGCCATTCAATTCATTTGTAAATAGACTTTGTTTTCCATAGATTTTAACTTATCAAAATGTTCTTGCATAATAGAAAAGAAGACAACAACGAACACAATCAGAGTAGTCTAGCACAATCTCTTGAACAAGCTATATCCAATCAATGTCAAGTATTAGATGATGCTATTTATAGTGCATATGTCTCTGTTCGATTTAATGGTTTATGTGCCGATCCTATGAATTGTTGTTGTTAAGGGTGATGGACATAAAACAATGCTGCATGAGAAGTATATATAGATGAATAACTACTATGTCTAGCAAGAGTTTTTTTTATGAAGAACAGCTGAACGAAGTCATGTTGTTTCATTTCAGGTTGTAACATCTGTAAAAACTTTAATTTGAATTTATTAGTATGTATAGTGTACTTATTTAGCTTGCATCCTCTTCTGTTAATTCTAAAACTTTAACCAACAAATACCTACTTTCTGTCTACTAAAGCACCCATACATAGCACATGCATGCCTAATTAATGAAAGAAACATCACCGCATTATTTATAATTACATACATGGCAAAGTCTAGTGACCAGCCATCATCCAGACTAAGTGTCTCAGTTGTTCTGTACAAGGAGAAAAAGAAGAAGAAAAAAACAATCGCTCAGTAACATCACACTCGTCGTGTATATAAACCCCATATGCAAACATAAAGGGAGAAATAAATAAAAAAATCAAACGAACAGATCATCTTCACGATAATTTTGTTTTTAATGTTTTTTTAGTAAAAAGAACGGCAAAGCAAACCCGAAACCTAAAAGTGGCACCGTGTGTGCGATTGATAAATCAATCGGCGTATGAATTAATTAATTCCCAGAGGACCCAAAAAGTTGGTGGTCCGGTGGTGGTGGGGGAGTGAGAGTCTGTGTGAGGGGGAGCAGGTAGATGGACTCATGATTCAGCGGCGGCGCCGCCGCCGTCGCGCTGGAGCTTCTCTCCCTTGTTCTCCTTCTCCTCGATGGACTTGAGCTTCTCCAGTCTCCAGCCGTCGCGGAGCCTGGAGATGAATAGGTCGGCCTTGCTGTTGACATCCGGGCTCGGGCAGAACGGCGAGTGCATCTCGGACGTGGACCTGGCGCTCCCGCCCTGCTCCTCCTGATCATCGTCGGCCGCGGGTCCGTCTATTGATCTGGGAGTCGTGGTGGGAGATTCCGGCACCGACGGTGGCGGCGGCGGCGGAGGTGGAGGAGGAGGCATGAAGATGGTCTCTCCATAAGTAAAGTCGGACTTTCTGTACGCGATCCTGACGGCCTCGTTACTGTCGGATCTAGGGAGAGGGACAGGAGGACGGCGGGTCCTGCGGCTCCGTATCGGCGGCGCCGGCGGGGGAGGTGGCGGAGGGGGAGGTGGTGCCGCGGCTGCTGTGGGGACTGAATGGACGCGCTTGCTCTTGGCGCTGGACCGCTTACTGTTGGTGAGCAGGTTGAAGAACGAGGGAGATTTGGACGGAGGCGGTGGCGGCGGAGGAGGCGCCGTTGTGTAGGTCGGCACATCATCGGGTGTGACATCCGCATCGTGGTCGGGAGAAGAAGAAAGCTGCGGCACTTCCCAGTCGTCTTGGCTCTTTGCTTTCCCTTTGCCTCCACCGGATTTCTTCTTCCTCTTCTGGTAGAACTGCGCGATCGCAGTTGCGATGTCCTTGGGACCGCCGTTCCTCCGCTTCTGGCTCCGGTCCTTGTAATCGTCCTGCAGCTGCCGTCTTGGCGGTGGTGGTGGTGCTGGCGGGGCGGGGGAAGGGGGCGCCAGTAGCGGTGAGGGCGGGGCGGGTTCCTGAGGCGACGGTGCTGCAGGGGGTTCGGGTTCGACGAACGATTCTTTGGACGGTCTTCTTCGCCGCCTCGGTTGCCGCTGCGGAGATGTGGCGGGCGGTGGGGTTGGCGGAGGCGGGGGAGGGGAGCGCTGCCGGACGCGCTCGACGGGGATGGCCTTGACAACAACGGGATCTCTGATGACTGCCGGAGGAGGAGCAGGTGGCGGCGACGGTGCGGATCTGTATCGTTGGATGATAGTGACCTGTGGACTAGCCTGGCCGCCAGCAGCATATCCGGATTGGTGAGGCGATCTGTAATCGAGCATTCTCATTCGCTGATGCCTCCGTAGATCCTCCTCCTCTTCTGGCGACTGTGTATGGTACCCTTCCGCATCCTGCCACCTCATTTCTTGATCGTAACCGCCGGCTGTCCTTCCTTGTATCCCAAAATCGTCGGAAAACCTCCACTCATTAGACTGGACCCAGTGCTCCTGCCTGAGATCCGGATACGAGCTGCTGCTCCTGCGCAGCCGCATCCCTGTTCCAGGCACTGGCACGCCGATCTCCACGTGCTGTACCGGCGCCGTTGGCGGTCCGGGTACGGCGTACCCTCTCACGGGCTGTGCGGCAGGGTAGCCGTACCACACGCTGGGGGGAGCAGCAGCGACACGTAGGTGCTGTGGCGTAGGTGGAGTACTAGGAAGAGGAGGAGGATCTGCCAGAAGGTTCCTTCCAGCAGCCTCCAGCCTTTGTTGCGTCTCATGTCCGTCTCCTCCCACCCTCCCTAACAAGCCGCAGACGATAGCGAAGAGAACCAGTGCGGCGTTGACGGCGCCCCAGCCGCTCTTAAACACCGACGACGCTGGACGGGGAGCTGCAGCCGGGTACGGAAACGACCCGCCACCGCCAGTGCCGCCGGAAAAGTTGGATGAGAGGGGGCGTGGGAGGACGAACAGGATGACCACGGCGATGACGAGGATGATGACCCATGGCCTTAGCGGGGATGCGGAGTAGCCGCTTCCTGACGATGACGAGGCATTCGACGTGCCGGACCACGTCCGTCCCGGCCGCGCCGCGCGCTGGTGCTGCAACCAGAACGGCGGGGAGGACGGCGACGGGTCCCCGCGGGAGTCGTCTTCTTCCATGGCGTCTACTAGGGTGGGTGATGGTATGGTACTGGGTGTTGTTCTAGCGGGTCAGTTGAGAAGATATTCTTGTTCCTTTGCCTTTTACGCAGCTGCTATTCGCGGCCTCGGATGCTCGCTTTGCTTTTCTGCCGACGATGCAAACTGAACTCTGAGCTTTGCTTTGTGGCGATGTTTGTCGGGGAGGGAGGCACGGCTTGCCAGACAAGTAATCACGGGGGTGGCGCTTTTTGGCTGGTGAGCGAGCGAACGAAATGGGAGTTGGCGAATGGTTGAGGAGCTTGGGGTATAATAATGCCAGCTGAGCAGGAGTAGCTAGCTTAGCTTTCTAGCCTTGTGTACCTGCCCTCCTGGGCCATGGCTTAAATATAAGAATATCTTGCAAGTATAAGTATCCATAAAGAAAAACCGAAGAATGTGCCAATATTATATGGTTATCCCTAAGAAACGAAAGATAGTCCTGTTTAAGTAAAGGACTTTTAAGCAACAGCTGATAGTGAAAGGACATGGATTATGTATATGTGCCAATATTATATGGTTGTCCCTAAGAAACGAAAGATAATCCTGTTTAAGTATAGGACTTTTAAGCAACAGCTGATAGTGAAAGGACATGGATTAATAATGATACAACAATTGTTAGATCTTAAATTTCAGGCTAACAACCGTGTACGAACAAGGTGTCGAGGCGAGATTAACGACTTGATGACTATAATTCGTCCCCCGACAAGTTACATTAGGGGTTTGCTACATGAACAAAAAATGAGATAAAAAATGGGACCATTTTTGTCCTTACTTATGCATAACAACAAAATGAAGAAGGGAATTAAGTTATTTCTTTCCTCTATTTTGTTCTTATACATATGTGGGGACAAAGAAGATCTCATTTCTTGTTTATGTAGCATTTTCCATTACATTACCGACAACTAAAGTGTACATGATGGAAAAAGAGATCTAGTTCGTAAAGTCAAAACTACACTCTATTTGGGTGACATTTAGAATGTTAGATAGCAAAAGAGAGGAGGGAAGTAATTACTTCCCTCTTTTGTTATCTAGCAGACTAAATATCAAAAAAGGTCCTAAATGAAATACAGTTTTGACTCTGCATAACATTATTTATGGAAAAAAGAGTAACGCTACACATAGTTAGGTTATTTATGGGAAAAAAGATTATCGCTACACATAGTTAGGTTATTTATGGGAAAAAAGATTATCGCTACACATAGTCAGGTTCCCACCCAACTACCCACCCATACATTGGGAATCGTTTCTTTTCACCATCCTAGCCATTTTCTACTAAAATAAATTAATTATGGGTAGAAGCCGAACAATCTTTCTCCCTCCCGATTTTGAGTAATTATGACTCTCTCTAGCAACTCCTCTCTCCTCCAAACAATTCCACCCCACTAGGACCGCGCTTGTCCTGTCCGGGAGCTCAGCATGCCTTGGTGTGTACCTGCCTCCTGGGCCATGGCTTATAAATCGAACAATATCTTGCAAGTATAAGTATCGGTAAAGAAGAAGAAAAAAGTGGAGAGGAATGTGCCAATATAATATGTTTATCTCTAAGAAATGGAAGATAATCCTATACAAGTAAGACTTTTGAGCAACAGCTGATGGAGAAAGCTCGTGGATTAATAAGGATACAATAATGATTAGATCTTAAATGCAAGCTAACCACCGTGTACGAACCAGGAGTGGAGGCGTGATTAACGACTTGATGAACGGAATTCGTCCCCAACAAGAAAGACAATGCAACCGGTAGACATACGGGAAAGAATGGCAAGAGAGAAAACTGTCCTTGTTTCCGTGGTCCCCGAACCAAAAGCAAACAAACAAACCAGCACATGCACATGCGCAGCTTGGGTCAGGTTGGAACGAAGACGACGACACGGTCACTCACACCAATTAGACAAACACAGATTAATTAGATTGGAGGTGGCGGTGGAGTAACTACGACGGCTCTACCTTTTGCAGCTTTCTTCACCCTACCTCCACACACCAACCTGTACCTCCTTACCAAACAAATGGGGGGGTGAATGTGATGGATGGGACGCCGCGCCAGTACTTCGCCCATAACCCCCACTCTCAATCGCAACTTTCCTTCCCGCTTGATGATCCACCACCCCTCAAAAGCTCTTCTTTGGTGCTATTCCCAAACAGATCACTTACAGGCACACACACCCACCGACAATTAGTGCACAAAAGATGGAGAAAAGTGTCGCGGCTTGGGTATTCCACTTGCTTTTGGGTTAAAAGGGTTTCTCGAGTTGGTTGGTTTCACCTATGACAAGGGCTTATTCTACTTGCTTTCAGGTTAAACGGGTTGAAAACTATCTATATATCTCAAGTACTCATTTTTTTCAAATTATCATGTAAATTGTAGGCTAGAGTCATAGGAGTTTTAATAAATAAATGATGGAAAATCAGCCACTAACCTCATGGGGACTTTAGAACAGTTGTATGTACGACTCATAGATGTTGCAGATCATTTGATTGAACAAATTAAGAGAGGAGATACTATGTCGGCTTCCTAGAATTCTACTTTAATGAGATGATATAAATGTGGTCATCAAATCAGGCTGATAAGTGACATCCTACCTCATCCTAGAAGGAGAACATTTATTGTTAAATAATTATTAAAATTCGGTTCACACATTTAGGTATCAAAGTCTTAGAAAATAGAGTTCCTATAAACAGATAGATGTTGGGAAATACTCAAATATTTATTTTAATATAATAGATATAGAAAACAAAATCATAAATATTTTTTTTGAAATTGTTGTTTTTAGGTATTTGAACGGTTGGTTACCATGCAATAGAAGAAATCGAGTCCACCCTTTTCGTTTCATTTCTTCTTCATCCATCCTCCTCCTATGCATTACAAGCACCATCGTACCATCAATATAAAATTGATAACGATTATTGTTTGAAAAGACATAAATATGGTTTGCAAAGGTGCCCTTGACACTGCTGGCATAATTGCCCCTTCCATGGCATACTTGGGGAGGGTGCTTGGTTTGTTCCACAACCATTGTTGGCTCTAGAACTAACTGATATAGTGGAGAGAAACCCATCATATCCCATTCATTTATCTGTAAATGTAATGACCACATTTGTGCTTAATTGGTAAACTAGGGTTTACCTGAATGATTACATGCTTGATTAGATTGAACATCGTTTAGACTTGATTAATGATAGTAGATCAATTGTGATGTTTCAAACCTAAGAAAAACTCTAACTATGATTTTAGTTTGAAGAATTAGGGTTTGAGAAATGTAAACCCTAATCGGCAAAAATTAGGGTTTTGATAGTACATGAATATGGAATTTAATCAGGATAGTAGTGTGGTAAATGATTTTTCATATTTTCTACAAATTTTGTATTTAATTGAATTTTAGATATGATATGGATAACTCAATCATGCATATTTGAGAAAAAAATTAGAATATTTGAGTGTTCTTTGAATGTGGTTCTCGATCGAACTATACTTTGACCAAAATGCTGAAAGAGTACTTTTCAACAATGTAGTGTTTTATTTTTAGTTATTTATTGGTAATTCCAAATGATCTGAAATTTTAACTAGAGATCTGAAACTCAATCCTAAAAAACATGTAAAATTTTCATAATTTTTGGATGCATTTAGACCTTATAAGTAGACGAATTACATTAATATTTTTATGACAAAAAAATCAGCTGAAATAAGAAAAAGTATAGTGAGGGGTCAATGTGCAATTGACCCAAGCAGCTCAATTTCTCTATATGGTCAACCTAACACACAAGGAGCTCTCATAATTTGTGATTCAATCTAGAGAAATGAAATCCTAGAGAGAGAGGGAGAGTTAGGATTTGAGAGGAGAAAGTGATGGAGATGCTGACCTAGGGTTTTGCAGTCTGAAGAATGATGAAATCATGTAAGTTTAGCTTCTTTGCATAGCCTTTCATGGTGAATATTCTCTCACATGTCAAGATTCCATCCCTCCAATGATTTGATCTGAAATGGTGTCAAAACTTTCTCTTTTCTCACTCTTTCTTCATAATCCCTCATTTCTAGGGTTTCCGAGTTGAAAGGAAGAAGAATCGGGTGAATTGCTAGGGATTTGATATGGATTTCAGATTTTAAGATATGGGATATATTTTTAAGCTATTTAACAGCTTAGGGTGAGTGGGTAAAAAAATATTTCAGTCAATTGTACTCAATTAGATGGTTTTAATTTATATTCTCGATTTCTCCCTAAATGACAATAAATGAAAAGAACTGTTCTTGAATTTAGTTTATAGAATACTTCAATTCATGTTACAACTATGATCTAAAAATATTTATATGATGACATGGATATATAAATCCATGTATCTTGAATACTACATAATTAAGAAGTTTATTGAGAATCTTCTGAAGATCCAAATTTTCAAGTTATTTGGGTGCTTGAACAACATTATAGCTGAAATTCATATTTATGTTTATATGATCTTACATATGTTCCTAGTGCATATAATTCTACATGTTTGATCTCTTTGATTTGATATATGGAAAAATAGAGTTTCTGATTTTCACAAATACATATCATGTGAATAGCAAGTAATCAAGTATGGAAACCCAATCTAGCATGCTTTTATAAGTATACATATCTAATTTAGTAGTAAATGGCCGATTGAAATGATTCATGTGATATTGTGGGATTTTGTCTAAATATTATCTTATATGCACATATGCTTTGTTGAGGAGATTCAGATTTTTCTAACTCAAATACTTGTCATGAAATGTATATGTTGTTATACTATTGCAAGTGGAGATATGACATACCCTAGACAGGTATGTTATCGATGCCATGCATAAATGTGAGAAATGTTGAATGAGAATGTTTATATTAGTAGACATGATATATGTTTGAATACATGAGAAGTGCTATATGTGCATGAGTAAGGAGAAACCTTAAGAAAGCGGTAAACAATATGTTAGGCATTGAGTTCAGTATTATCAGTGTATTAAGAAGTTCAATTGCATGATTCTAGTGCATGAAGTGCCAAGTTGACATGTATTCTGTTTATTTAAGAATTTTAGTTTGCCTGTATGTATAGTATGATGATTACTCAGAATATCACAATATTTTGAATATACTGCTCTGTCAAGTTTAGAATGATATACATGTTGTATTATAAATTTCAAATAAATAGACGCGGTACCATAGAGATACCAGAGTCAAGTATAAGTAAGGAAAAGATACAATATAGTAAGAGCTTTCCAAGAATAATAAAATAATAGATGTAGAGGCCCTAAACACCGTAGATTCCCTATCATAGGTATGTGACGTAGGGATGAAATGACCTAACCCTGGTAGTGTCCAGTATACGGGGGTCAGAACGTACTAACATGTGGTACGGGGGACGAAGCCCTAGTGGAAGTCTCCTTAATATACAACATGTAGTGTCCAACATCAACCAGAGGTCCTGGTGGCACTAGAGTACAGAAAATCCAATAGATGGCTTGACTCTCCTCTTGTGTGCTCGGGTTAGAGGAGGAGTCCATTTTTTACGACATAATAGGTGTGCCGAGGCCAGAGAGCCATTTTCCTGTTGCAGACCAACGACGTAGTCAGGCTTAGTGTAACATCCCTGGCCTGGGTTATGAGATAACCCTAGGTGTTTTGCCTAATTATGTAATTAAGATACTTGTGATTATCCCCTGGCATGCAATTAAGTTCCTGAGGAACATACATTTTCATTTATGTCCTTTCTAAACAATGTTGTAGTATTGTTATGTAATACAGGGACCTATATGCAAATTACCCAATTAGAGGGGTTAACTTGCAATTTACACATGTTGATATGTTCCTTTAGTGTTGAGACATCATAAGAGTGAATATGATGAAGTATGATGGATTTCCCAAGTTTGGGCACCAAGATGCAACTTGTGGAGCAATCCTTGTGCTTAAAACTTAATTTGGATGTAAAGTGCAAATTACCCAAAATGTGGGGTGCAACTTGTAAAATACACCTTCTAGAGTATCTTTTGTGACTCTTAACATCATTTAGAGAAAAAGTGATGAAAGGGGTGCTTCAATTAAATAGTCAGATAAGAAGAATGACCTTTGTACTAAAATCACATAGTATGAGTAAAGAGACCCTTTATATTATGTGTACCTTAGTTTGCATGTTGGCTTTCTTACCCTTAGATCTTGAGTTTTGGAGGTCTTTGCTTAATTATTATGGAGTGAACGTGCCTTAGAAGGAAGGAGGGACCTAGATGAGAAACTAAGAAATTAGAGGTCCTTATGTTGAAAACTAACCCATGCTATATAAGCTTCCTTCTTTGCAAACCAAGTAAACGTATTTCCTTCATTCTTTCACTTATCATCTTGCTCAACCGACTAAGGCAGAGCTCTAGAGCTCAAGAAGACGACCAACTTGTTCTAAGGTGAGAAGAGACCATCTTCTAGCTCAGATTCATGGAGAAATTCCTTGTATAAGGTTGGTTTTATGGTTATCTCACTTAGGTTTCTTGTTCTAGCCGACCTTTCCCAACCTTTTCTTGGAGAAACTCCTTTGGCCAACCTGTGGAGATCAAGATGCCATTAAAGGCTTCAAGCTTGGAAGCTTGGAGCTCTAGGAACAATGTTTGAGGTGAGTTTTATAACTCTAAACCTTTGCTTTATTATGCATATTGTTATTCTTACAAGTAGTAGTTAAGTTCTTCTTCTTCCCCATCTTTCCTTGCTTTCTTGCAAGCAAAACCACGAAGTAACCGACCTGTCCCAAGGTTGAAGATGATGGGCGTGAAATCCTAGGTAACTTTATCAAACGACCTTGGACCATTTGGTCTAAACGGTTTGCAAACCGTTTGAAATCAAACGGTCTCAAACCGTTTGATCTCATGCGGTCTTGCAAGACCGTTTAGATTCAAACGGTCTCCAAGACCGTTTGGTAGGGTTGACCAAGTGAAGACCGTTTATAGGTCTGTTGTACACATGTTGAATTTAATATCTACAAAGAATCATAACCTAATTGCAAACCAATCACAAGTTGAAGGCACTTCAACCCCCTAAACCCTAATCGGGTTGAATTGCTGATTTCAAGGATAGATTTTGGTGAACTTTGGGTTGAAGGGCCCAAACGGTCTCAAGACCATTTGGGGGTTCACTCAAACGGTCTCAAGACTGTTTGGTGACAACCCAAGACCGTTTGGAGGTCTAGGGTTAAGGTAATTTGATGAATTGAGGGTCCAATCACAGTAAGTTGATGAATTGATTAAAAGTGCTGATTTTAGACCTAATTAGGGTTCAACCCTTATCAAATCGACTTAGACTTTGATGAAACTTTGGGAAAACAGTCTCAAGACCGTTTGGAGGGTGTCCAAATGATCCTAAAACCGTTTGGGCCAAGTTTGGGCCCAATTGGATGTCAATTGATTGGTTCAAACTCAATTAGATTTATGTTGATAAGCATTGATGGTTAACCGATTGCAAACCCTAATTGAGTTGGATTCAACCCTAATTGGATTTCAATTGAAGGTCAATTTGGTGTCCAATTGATTAAGGCTAACCCTAATTGACTCAATTTACAAGTGGCTAACAAGGATATGGCCAATTTAAGGCTTCAACATAGAAAACCCCAATCGATTATAACCTTTGATACACCTTTGAGGTCCATGCGGTTTTGAGCCTATTTGGACCAAACGGTCTCAAGACCGTTTGGGCTCAAACGATCTCAAGGTCGTTTGGTCCAATCGATCTCAAGATCGTTTCAATTCATGCGGTTTCAAGGTCGTTTCATCCAAACGGTTTGGAGGTCAACACTCTCAAACGGTCAACGCACTCAAACGGTCTCAAGACCGTTTGATGGCAAACGGTCTTGAGTGTCATGCGGTCTTGAAGTCAACTATAGCAAACAGTCAACACATCCAAACGGTCTCAAGACCGTTTGGAGGTTGAAAGTGTGTAATCGATTGGAGACTTTAGGGTTGTGATTGCTTAGTACTTTGAAGGTTAAAATTGGTTCAATGGTGGTCTAATCCAAACCGTAATGATACTTAAAGAAATTAAGGAGTTAAGTGATTGATAGATTGACCCATGATGGTGATCATTGTGTACTTTACCAATATGCCCTTGAAGGGTTCAACTAGATGATACCTTGTTTTAATCAAACCCTAATGACATGATAGTAGTGACTTAGCTTATGTTAATCAATGAGAACTTGACCTAACCTAATCTAGAGTGATGTAATCACCATCTATTAGTAAGAGGAGAGAGAAGATACCATTTATGGTGGAAACTCAAGTAAAATACCTTCAATGTATATGAATGTGCATGATTAGGGTATGATTCACCTATGTGTGATCATGAAAACCCTAATTATGATAATTGATGAATCTTAACCTAATTTGAAGGCATCAATGATGATGTTTCTCATACATGATGATGCTATGAGCTCAATTCACCATGAAGTGAATAGTAAACCCTAATTCTAAAATAATAATATGTAATATGAATAGTAAACCCTAATTTTGGGTGATTTGATGAGTGGAGTAATTCTGGGTTATGCCTTTGAGTATGAAACCCTAATTATAAGTTGTAACATGGGGAATCCTTATGCCTTGTAAACTAAGAGGTTCAATAACCCTATGTTGAAGTGAATGAGATCCAAACCCTAGAAATCAATGAAGTATGTTGATTCTTAGCACGCCCGTGCTAACTTGCCTTTGCACAACCGTGCAAGGGAGCACGACCGTGGTGTCCTATAAAGAAATTGAAAAGTTTTGGTATGATGTTGATATTGTTATATATGTATAACCTCAACTATACTAATCATGCAGGTGGTCAGCAAAAGGTAATCATAACCAGGTAAAGGTTATGATATTATATTCATTGAAAGCATGTTATTAGCTTTATGAATAGTGACATATCATGTTGCATAGTAAGTGGCATCATATGAGATGATAGGCTGTAAGAGCCATGAGTATCATCAAGGTCATGCTAATTAGATGACTTGTGATGAGATGGTTAAGAAATAAAAACTGATGTGAGTTAGACTTGTTACATTTAGTATTCTACTTTCATAACTGATGTTCTAAAGATTTATGTTTGAGAACTTGTATGATGTTAAAAGAATACTGAAATGTACCTAACTAATCAAGTATAATCATACCATGTAGAGCCCTGATCATAGATCCATCATTGTCAGATGTTAAATGATGGTGAAACAGGTTTTCCTAAGGGAACTCCTGGATCACATACTTTTGAGTATGTGGGGGAATATGGATGTGTATATCCTTACATCCTAGTGTAGGAATTGATGTAGATGTATCTTAATATATCAACCCTTCACTATATGTTTATACCGGGATGATGTAACACTATTCTCCTGAGGAAATCTTTTATACCGCATCGATGAGAGATAAACAAGAAATCTTTCGATGGCGAAGAGAGTACAAAATGCCACTGTGACTCTAATAGCGAAGTAACCGAATACCCTGGTGAGCTATAGTAGCAGAGACACTAGATGTCCTGCATGTTTATCCTCACTCTGACTGAGGAAGATGATGTCATAAGAATCTGGCTCTTTTGATTACCTAGGTATGATACCAATGTGACTTAACAGTGATCAGTTGGAGTATGAGTGGTATACCTCATCTCCGCATGGCATAATAATGTTTGTAAAACATAATCAACCACGTAGCATATCTGCTTAGGTTGAACTACGAGATACAATGATTGAAGTTACACTGTCTTGTATATATGTTCTTCATATTTCTTAAATGTTGTTATCCTACTTAATGTCAATCTGCTGTTAATTACCTTAAAAGCTTTATTTGCTTATGTTGTTCTTTGAATGCTACAATAAAGCTTATGGCGGAGAGTTATAACTCTCGTTGGGACAATTATTTAAAATTGTCTCACTCCGTAGATTTCAACTTTTTAGGTGGTCGTCGAGGACGAAGGAACCAGTCTGCAGGTGATCAGTATCAGCAGCAACAGCACCAGGGGCAGCAGTGAATCTCAGGTGGAGATACTGACTGCTGAGTCATGTAGTTAGATAGTCTTATGTCGTCTCTGTACTCTCAGGTCCTTAGAGTTTGTTGATATGAGATTTTGATTCTTAATCTTGAGATTTTATATCTTGTTGTATATAATCACTCAAGAAGTGGTTTAATAGAGATGTAAACTGTTTACCTTGCTTTTATGAAAGAATTTTCATGTCTTCAAGATCTTGTCTTGAAATGTTTTAATTTTTTGTGATTTTTCGTATTCCGCCGCTAATCGAATGCTTCCGCTGAGTTTATATCGTGTTTTGGAGATCGGAGCCCACAATTTAGTGGTATCAGAACTCTAGGTTTGCTGAGTCTACAGAGACATAGGACTTAGGATGTCGAGTCTATCCTTAGTGTTTCTTTCCTATCTAATAGAATCTTCTGCTCCTTAGGAGAAGAAGATATATAAGTATGTCTGAGCCACATGAGGAGTACGTGGCAGAAAGTAGCGTCGCTGCACCTCGAGAAGGTGCAAGGAACCAAAAAATAGAACAACCTGTACCTGAGCCACCCAGAGAGCCACCTCAGTTTGACCCAGCTGACATGGGTAACCCAGCTGTTCAAACCATGTTCGGGCATTTTATGACTACCATGACACATATCACTGACAGAATGCCCATGCCTGCACCTAGGACACCTATCCATCCTGAAGGACAAGGTATCAGTAAGACGTTTGAGCGACTTCTTCGTGTCAGAGAAACTAAATACTTTGGGACAGCTGACCCCGCAGATGCCGATTTGTGGTTAACTGAGTTGGAGAAAGCCTTCAGAATCTTAAACATCCCTGAAGCTGAGAAGGTTAGACATGCTGTCTATCTTTTCAAAGGAAGTGCTGGTCACTGGTGGACCATGGAAGAGCAGAAGAGGCCTGGAATAGAGATCTCTTGGGAAGACTTTCGTCGGGGATTTGTCAACAGATATTTTCCAAAGACCTTCCTGGATGAGAAGATCTCTCAGTTCGAGAGATTGAGGCAAGGTATGATGAACATTAGCGAGTATGAAGCTAAGTTCATGGAGTTGCTGCGGTTCTGTCCGCACATGGCTGCCACAGAAGAAGAAAGGATCAGAAGGTTTGAAAAAGGTTTAAATGCCGACTTGACTACTCCCGTGTCTGCCCTAGAGAACCGAGAGAGGTTCACTACCTTTGTTGAATCAGTCCGAAGGATAGAGAGATCTGTAATCGATAAGAGGCAAACCCATAAGAGATATCCACAGTTCCAGGGTTCTTCATCTAGAGACTTTAAGAAGCCTAGATTCTCTGCACCTACACCTCCACCACCCAGATCTAGTGCTCAGACACAGTGGACACCGAGTAGAGGTAGAGGACGAAGCCTACAACTACAAGAGACTCGCAGTTCAGCATCAATGTCAGTCACATGACCACCAAGACCACAACAACTGGAAAGAAGCTGCTACAACTGTGGGAAGGTGGGATACTTGATGAAGGACTGTAGGGCTAGGCCTGTCAGTGTGACACAACCTCAGAGACAGAATCAACAGGGATTACAAAGAAGGTAGTTTCAAGGAGCAGCTAGAGGACGTGGACAAGCGTCTCAAGCTGAATCGTCAGCACCAACTCAGCCTCAGGCGACAGCAAGGTTCTATGCAATGAACCCACCTGATGCAGTGATCAATCCATGGGTTGTGGCAGGTCAGATGGAGTTGTTATATTCTGATATGTCTACATCCTGTGTTGTATCTGTTTTGATTGACCCGGGTGCTACACACTCCTTTATCACTCAAAGAGTGATTTGTAACTGCAATATGACAATCAGTCATAGGGCAGATAGCTTGTTGCTTGAGACTCTGTTGAGAGGGTCTGCTATGTTACAGGAGGTATGCTCTCCCTACATCCTATTATTTTCTGATCATCGCATTCAAGTGGATCTTATACCACTTGAGATGCAAGGATTTGATATAATCCTTGGGATGGATACCTTGGAAAGGTATAGGGTTGTCTTGGATTGTGAATCCAAGCAGGCTATGTTTGCTGATGAAAGCAACACATGGATCTTTCAAGGAGAGAGAAAGATTCTACCCACCTGTCTTGTGTCAGCTATGGTTGCTGAGAAGCTGATGAGGCAAGGATGTTATGCATTCTTGGCCCATGTAGTAGATACTACCATGGAGAGTCCTAACCCTGCTGAAGTTCCTGTAGTCAGGGAATTCGAAGACGTGTTTCCTGAAGAACTTCCAGGTATACCACCGCCTCGGGAAATTGGTTTTGAAATCAATTTGGTCCCAGATACACAACCTATAGCCCAGACACCGTATAGGATGGCACCTGCCAAAATGGCAGAACTCAAGAAATAGCTTCAGGAGTTACTTGAGAAGGGTTTCATCTGACCGAGCACTTCACCTTGGGGTGCTCCATTTTTGTTTGTTAAAAAGAAAGACGGATCAATGCAGTTGTGCATTGATTACAGACAACTCAATAAAGTAACAATAAAGAATAAGTACCCTCTGTTGAGGATTGATGATCGTTTTGACCAGTTGTGTGGTGCAACCGTCTTCTCGAAGATAGACTTGAGGTCTGGATATCATCAACTTCATATTAAGGACAGTGACATATCCAAGTCTGCCTTTAGGACGAGGTATGGTCACTATGAGTTCACAGTTATGTCATTTGGACTAACTAATGCACCATCTGCATTTACGGAACTCATGAATAGAATCTTCCGACCTTTCCTCGATCAGTGTGTTGTCGTCTTCATAGATGACATTCTGATCTATAGTAGAGATGCTCAACAGCATGAATAGCATCTTCGCCAAGCTTTGACCTTGCTAAGGGAACATAAGCTATACGCTAAGTTTAGCAAGTGTGAGTATTGGTTTCCGAAAGTATCTTTTCTTAGACATGTGGTATTTGCCTCGGGTATTCGTGTTGACCCTAAAAAGGTAGAATCTGTTCTACAGTGGGAACAACCGAAGACACCGACGGAGATTTGTAGTTTCTTAGGGTTAGCTGGATACTACCGAAGGTTCATTAAGAAGTTCAGTTCTATAGCCTTACCCTTGACCAAGTTAACCCGGAAAGATGTTCCTTTTGCCTGGAGTGATAAGTGCCAGCAATTTTCCAACTGTTGAAGGAGAGGTTGACAATTGCACCTGTGCTTGTGCTACCTGAGCAAGGTAAAGGATATGTAGTTTTCTGTGATGCCTCCAAGAATGGACTCGGATGCGTGTTGATGCAGGATAAGCAAGTGATTTCTTTTGCTTCCCGACAACTTAAGAAACACGAGGAGAATTATCCGACACACGATCTGGAGTTAGCTGTCGTGGTTCATGACTTAAAGATTTAGAGACATTATCTCTACAGAGAGACATTCTAGATTTTTACAGACCACAAGAACCTTAAGTATATCTTCTCTCAGCATGAACTTAACATGAGGCAACGTCATTGGATGGAGTTAATCAAGGACTACGATTGTACAATTGATTACCATCCAGGGAAGGCCAATGTGGTTGCATATGCCTTGAGTAGGAAATCAGCAACATCAACCATAAATAGAGCACAACTAAGTTCCTTAGTATGCTCTAGAAGAGATATGCTTATCTCTTTAAGGCAAGACAATGTTCAGTTGAAGGTGTCATTGTTAGCCGGTTTGTTAGCTGAGATGCATATTAAACCTACCCTAAGAGAGCAGATAAAGGAGGCACAACAAGTTGATGCTACAGTTCAGCAGATTAGGTCTGAGTATGGTGAGGAGTAGCGAGATGGGTTCCATGACTCAGATGATAAGGTGGCATGCTATCATGGGAGGATGATAGTACCAGATGTGGATAACTTAAGAAAGTTAGTCCTGGAAGAAGCTCATTCTTCGATGTATGCTATGCATCCAGGGAGCACCAAGATGTATCAAAACTTGAAAGATATGTATTGGTGGCCTGGGATGAAGAAGGATGTTGCAGAGTTTGTGATGAGGTGTCCTGTGTGTCAGCAAGTTAAAGTTGAACACCAGAAACCTACAGGAACAATGCAACCTTTACCCATACCACAGTGGAAGTGGGATCATGTAACCATGGACTTTGTTGTTGGCCTACCCAGGACAAGCAAAGGACATGATTCCATCTGGGTAATAGTTGATAGGTTGACAAAGACAGCTCATTTCTTACCTATCAAAACAACCTTTTCTGCTGAGAAGCTAGCACAGTTGTATGTTGAGGAGATAGTACGGTTGCACGGAGTTCTAGTCACTATAGTTTCAGACAGAGGTCCCCAGTTTATGAGTCGTTTATGGGAACAACTGCACAAAGCTCTAGGCACCCAGTTAAGGTTTAGTACAACCTTTCATCCACAGACTGATGGACAGTCGGAAAGGACTATACATACCTTGGAAGACTTGCTGAGAGCATGTTTTCTCCAGTTTACAGGGAGTTGGTATCTACACTTAAGCTTGATAGAGTTTTCCTATAACAATAGATATCAACATAGCATTGACATGGCCCCTTATGAAGCTTTGTATGGTAGACGTTGTAGATCACCCTTATGTTGGTATGAGACTGGTGATCATCAGTTGTTAGGTCCTGATCTTGTGCAGCAGACTACAGAGAAGATCAAAGTGATACATCAACATATTAAGACTGCACATGATAGGTAGAAGTCTTATGCTGACAGACGTCGTATACCCTTAGAGTTCCAGGTTGGAGATAGAGTGTACCTTAAGGTCTCGCCTTAGAAAGGAGTCCTTCGTTTTGGAAGGAAAGGGAAGTTAGCTCCTAGGTTTATGGGGCCTTATCCAATCATTGAACGGGTTGGAAAGGTAGCCTATAGACTAGAGTTACCACCAGAGTTACAGAAGTTACACCCTGTGTTCCACATTTCTATGCTGAGGAAATGTCACCCTGATACAGAGTCAGTTCTACAGCCTATGGAGGTAGAATTGAATAATGATATAACCTATGAGGAAGGACCAGTGTCCATCCTTGATAACAGAATTAAAAAGCTAAAGAAGAAAGATATAAGTCTTGTGAAAGTCCTCTGGAGTCACCGTGGTGCTGAAGAAGCCACTTGGGAACTAGAGAAAGAAATGAGAAGGAAATACCCTGCTCTTTTCTCTTAATATATGTTTTGTTGATTTCGGGGACGAAATCCTTGTAAGGGGTGGATAATTTGTAACATCCCTGAACTGGGTTATGAGATAACCCTAGGTGTTTTGCCTAATTATGTAATTAAGATACTTATGATTATCCCCTGGCATGTAATTAAGTTCCTGAGGAACATACATTTTCATTTCTATCCTTTTTAAACAATGTTGTAGTATTGTTTTGTAATGCAGGGACCTATATGCAAATTACCCAATTAGAGGGGTTAACTTGCAATTTACACATGTTGATATGTTCCTTTAGTGTTGAAACATCATAAGAGTGAATATGATGAAGTATGATGGATTTCCCAAGTTTGGGCACCAAGATGCAGCTTGTGGAGCAATCCTTGTGCTTAAAACCTAATTTGGATGTAAAGTGCAAATTACCCAAAATGTGGGGTGCAACTTGTAAAATACACCTTCTAAAGTATCTTTTGTGACTCTTAACATCATTTATAGAAGAAATCATGAAAGGGGCGCTTCAATTAAATAGTCAGATAAGAAGAATGACCTTTGTACTAGAATCACCTAGTATGAGTAAAGAGACCCTTTATATTATGTGTACCTTAGTTTGCATGTTGGCTTTCTTACCCTTAGATCTTGAGTTTTGGAGGTCTTTGCTTAATTATTATGGAGTGAACGTGCCTTATAAGGAAGGAGGGACCTAGATGAGAAACTAAGAAATTAGAGGTCCTTATGTTGAAAACTAACCCATGCTATATAAGCTTCCTTCTTTACAAACCAAGTAAACATATTTCCTTCACTCTTTCACTTATCATCTTGCTCAACCGACTAAGACAGAGATCTGGAGCTCAAGAAGATGACCAACTTGTTCTAAGGTGAGAAGAGACCATCTTCTAGCTCGGATTCATGGAGAAATTCCTTATATAAGGTTGGTTTTATGGTTATCTCACTTAGGTTTCTTTTTCTAGCCGACCTTTCCCAACCTTTTCTTGGAGAAACTCCTTTGGCCAACCTGTGGAGCTCAAGACGCCATTAAAGGCTTGAAGCTTGAAAACTTGGAGCTCTAGTAACAACATTTGAGGCGGGTTTTATAACTCTAAACCTTTGCTTTATTATGCATATTGTTATTCTTACAAGTAGTAGTTAAGTTCTTCTTCTTCCCCATCTTTCCATGCTTTCTTGCAAGCAAAACCACGAAGTAACCGACCTGTCCCAAGGTTGAAGATGATGGGCGTGAAATCCTAGGTAACTTTATCAAACGACCTTGGACCATTTGGTCTAAATGGTTTGCAAACCGTTTGAAATCAAACGGTCTCAAACCGTTTGATCTCATGCGGTCTTGCAAGACCGTTTAGATTCAAACGGTCTCCAAGACCGTTTGGTAGGGTTGACCAAGTGAAGACCATTTATAGGTCTGTTTTTCACATGTTGAATTTAATATCTACAAAGAATCATAACCTAATTTCAAACCAATCACAAGTTGAAGGCACTTCAACCCCCTAAACCCTAATCGGGTTGAATTGCTGATTTCAAGGATAGATTTTGGTGAACTTTGGGTTGAAGGGCCCAAACAGTCTCAAGACCGTTTGGGGGTTCACTCAAATGGTCTCAAGACCGTTTGGTCACAACCGAAGACCGTTTGTAGGTCTAGGGTTAAGGTAATTTGATGAATTGAGGGTCCAATCACAATAAGTTGATGAATTGATTAAAAGTGCTGATTTTAGACCTAATTAGGGTTCAACCCTTATCAAATCGACTTAGACTTTGATGAAACTTTGGGAAAACGGTCTCAAGACCGTTTGGAGTGTGTCCAAATGATCCTAAAACCATTTGGGCCAAGTTTGGGCCCAATTGGATGTCAATTGATGGGTTCAAACTCAATTAGATTTATGTTGATAGGCATTGATGGTTAACCGATTGCAAACCCTAATTGAGTTGGATTCAACCCTAATTGGATTTCAATTGAAGGTCAATTTGGTGTCCAATTGATTAAGGCTAACACTAATTGACTCAATTTACAAGTGGTTAACAAGGATATGGCCAATTGAAGGCTTCAACATAGAAAACCCCAATCGATTATAACCTTTGATACACCTTTGAGGTCCATGCGGTTTTGAGCCCATTTGGACCAAACGGTCTCAAGACCGTTTGGGCCCAAACGATCTCAAGGTCGTTTGGTCCAATCGATCTCAAGATCATTTCAATTCATACGATTTCAAGGTCGTTTCATCCAAACGGTTTGGAGGTCAACACTCTCAAACGGTCAATGCACTCAAACGGTCTCAAGACCGTTTGAGGGCAAACGGTCTCAAGACCGTTTGAGGGCAAACGGTCTTGAGTGTCATGCGGTCTTGAAGTCAACTATAGCAAACGGTCAACACATCCAAATGGTCTCAAGACCATTTGGAGGTTGAAAGTGTGTATTCAATTGGAGACTTTAGGGTTGTGATTTCTTAGTACTTTGAAGGTTAAAATTGGTTCAATAATATCATAACCTTTACCTGGTTATGATTACCTCTTGCTGACCACCTGCATGATTAGTATAGTTGAGGTTATACATATATAACAATATCAACATCAAACCAAAACTTTTCAATTTCTTTATAGGACACAACGGCCGTGCTCCCTTGCATAGTCGTGCAAAGGCAAGCTACCACGACCGTGCTCCTTAGCACGGGCGTGCTAAGAATCAGCATACTTCATGGATTTCTAGGGTTTGGATCTCATTCACTTCAACATAGGGTTATTGAACCTCTTAGCTTACAAGGCATAAGGATTCCCCATGTTACAACTTATAATTATGGTTTCATACTCAAAGGCATAACCCAGAATTACTCCACTCATCAAATCACCCAAAATTAGGGTTTACTATTCATATTACATATTATTATTTTAGAATTAGGGTTTACTATTCACTTCATGGTGAATTGAGCTCATAGCATCATCATGTATGAGAAACATCATCATTGATGCCTTCAAATTAGGTTAAGATTCATCAATTATCATAACTAGGGTTTTCATGATCTCACATAGGTGAATCATACCCTAATCATGCACATTCATATACATTGAAGGTATTTTACTTGAGTTTCCACCATAAATGGTATCTTCTCTCTCCTCTTACTAATAGATGGTGATTACATCACTCTAGATTAGGTTAGGTCAAGTTCTCATTGTTTAGCATAAGCTAAGTCACTACTATCATGTCATTAGGGTTTGATTAAAACAAGGTATCATCTATTTGAACCCTTCAAGGGCATATTGGTAAAGTACACAATGATCACCATCATGGGTCAATCTATCAATCACTTAACTCCTTAATGTCTTTAAGTATCATTAGGGTTTGGATTTTCAGTAAATAAATTGGTTCAACAATGTTTGCAACACTTAGAGAAAGCTGAAGAAGCGCCGACAGCCACCTTTGAAAATTCAACTTCTAGATTTGTCAGAACATTCTCCAACTCATCAGATGGCTTGGATATTTCCAATTGGGACATTTGGTGTATTGCATCTAAGAGAAAAACCTCCTCTTGAATGTTGGGACCTTTCATGCTGTTGAGAAGTCGGAATTGAATTGCTTCTTTTCCCAATCTTAGAATAATCGTGTCAGCTTCAACATCAATAAGCACCCTAGCTATGGCAAGGAAAGGTCTGCCAAATATTATTGGGTATCTTAGATCCTCCTTGATATCCATAATAACAAAAGCACACGGGACATAGGCATCTTTGCCTATTCTGACTGGAATATCCTCGATAATTCCTAGAGGTGCAGTGATAGTGGAGTCAGCTAACTGAATTGTCATCGTTGTGGGCATCAAGTCATTGAACCCTAATCGTTTACACATGGAGTAGGGCATAATTGATATGCTAGCCCCTAAGTCAGCTAATCCCTTTTTGCTTGAGGCATTTCCAATACAGCACTGAATACCGAAGGAACCATGGTCCTTCTTTTTCTTTGGCATCTTGTTAAGAATGATATCAGAGGTGGTATGAGCTAGTTTAACGGTCTCTTGCTCCTCAGTAATGTACTTCCTTGATAGAAAAGTTTTTAGGTATTTAGCCCAGGCTGGTACTTCAGAGAGGGCATCGAGGAGAGGGATGTCGATATAGAGTTTCTTCATCGCCTCCTTGAATTTTTGGAATCTAGTGTCCATCTTAGTCTCTTTCAATCTACCTAGATATGGTATCCTAGGTTTATATTGCGGGACCTCTGACTCCTTGGGGGCTTGTTCCTTTTCCTTGCCTTTTTCAGTCTCTACAAAATTCTCAGTCGCTAGACTTGGGCTTGCATTTGGAACAAAGACAGATGTATCATCATTATCATGAGTGATCCTTGTAGCTTCGTGAAAGACACGACCTGATCTGGTAGTGACAACATTCAGTTGCTCTAGTCTATTCTGGTCATGTCTTGGGTCCGACTCTGGTTGGCCAGCAAAAGTGCCTGCTGGAGGTTTCAACTAGGCAGCAATTTGTGCTAGTTGAGCCTCTACAGCCTTCTGCTGAGCTTGCTGATTAGCGAGCATAGTTTGTTGCGATTGTAGCATTTTCCTGATCATAGTTATCTCATCAGTGGGTTGGGAAGGGATATTTTTCTGTTGAAATTGTTGTTGTCCTTGATGTGGCTGTTGTGGAGGTGGTGCTAACTGAGGCTACTGCGATTGTTGCAACTGAGGGGGTAGTTGTGGGTGCAAAGGAGGATGGGTGTATTGGTAGTAAGCGGAGGAATTCCTTTGATAGTTGGATCTTGGTAGATTATTTCTAAGGTTCCCTTGATTCTGGTTAAAGTTGCTTTGAAATCCTAGTGGCAGTCTATTAGAAGATCCCCCTTGTGTTTGGTGCTGTGGATTGGCAGTCCCCGCAGGATTTCCATATTGAAACCCGGGGTGGTTTCTTGGTTGGCTTGGGTTATAGTAAGCTTGTCCCGGTATGGAATGAATGGAATTAACTTGTTCGAGTATCTGTTCTTCAGGTTGTTCGATAATTAGTTCATACTACTGTTGCGGTGGTTGCATATCCATCATTACATTGTAAAGAAACCCACATGATAGTGTGGGGTGATCAGATGCGTGGCAAGCTTCACAGGTTCCCGTAGCAACTTTAACTTGCTGAATTTGGGGTTTTTTCTTCTTATCATATTCCCCAAATAAAGCTTCAAGTTCCTGCTGTTTGTGAGTGATAGTCTTTAAAGCTTCAGAAATAGCCTTCATTTCCATTGATTCCTCAGCTTTATAAACCTTGAGGACTCCTTTACCAGATGATCGTCCCCAATTGGATTGGTTCTCAGCTCCAAGAGTGACGATCTTCCAAGCATCTTTGTAGTTCTTCCTCATAAAATTTCCTCCAGATGAGGAATCCAGAAATTGTTTGATGTCATCACTCACCCCCCTATAGAATGTTTCTATCAATTGATTCTGGGAGATACCGTGATGGGGGCACTTTCTTAAAAGCTCTTTGAATCTTTCCCATGCTTCTGCGAGTGTTTCTTTGGGAAGTTGGGCAAAGTGGTTAATCTGTCCCCTAATTTTGTAGGTCAACGAAGGAGGGAAGAACTTCTCCAGGAACTTTTCTTCCAAGGGAGCCCAGGTGGTGATGATTGGCTCCCTATCAAGAGAGTTGTACCAACTCAAGGCCCTTCCAGATAGAGTGAAGTGAAAAAGATGTAGCATTATTACGTCGAAGGCAACTCTGGCTTACGGGACAAGTCGACAAAGTGCCTTGAATCTCTTCAAGTGATCCATGCAGTCGTCTCCAGAATTATCAGAGAATGAAATACCCTGCATGATTTGAATCCATTGCGTCCAGATCTCAAAATGGGGTATGTTGATGATGGGTGGCCGAACTGGGTGATTATCCTCATAGTTCTTTGGGACGGCATAGTCTCACAGTTGCTTATTCCTAAGCTCTAACTGGGCAGCTTCATTTTCAGCTCGGATGCGAGCTTGTTCTTCAGCTCGGATCTCTGCTTGAATTTGAGCACGAGTGTCAGCAATGAGTTGTGCTCTTTGAGTGGCTATGGCGGCGTTGACCCTTTCCATAACTAACGTAGCTTGTCGTTGATCTTCAGCCCTTTGCCTGGCTATTTGGCGGTTGAGTCTAATGCGGCGGTGGAAGCTTCTCTCTACCTTAGAGTCGTACTCTGGATCAGGGGAGAATCCGAGGTTATGCGATAGTTGCATACACGTCTACTACCTAAGTAGAGGAAGAAACACACTTGTTTAGATAATGCGGAAGGTGTGATGAAATCAAAAAGATTTGGAGTAATGTTTAACGAAAAGTGAAAAACCCTAACCGACTAGCAAGATGGTAAATGAAATCAAAACATTCCATTGTCCCCGACAACGACGCCAATTTTTGATGGAGCTTCCACTTATGTGGAATTGCGTGCGCCACTAAAAATCCTAAAGATGGTAAATCTTTAGGTTTAGCCTTGCTTATACTAGATCGAGAACTCCACCCACGTATGCTAAGATACGTGGAAGTCTTATCATAGTATAGTTAAGGGTCGAATCCATGGGACAACGGTCTTGTTGGGAGCAACAAGATGGAAAATGTTGGAATTTCACTTAATCTCTTAATAGTAGGTACTTAGATCAAAAGGTTGGTTTGGTTGTTTTTAAACTAAGACCAAGTAAAGTAATGCAAAGAAGTAAATTTAAGGATGTCAACAATGATAGAAAGCCACTAGGATGTAATCGGTTTTCACCGCCGCTACACACGGATCAAAACATGCAACATAAAACACAACCTGCAAAAAGAGCCCAGACAGTTAGTATCTTTGTAGATTTAGCTTCCTTTCGGAGAGCTAACTACGAGGGGTGCGGGGATGTTGCAAAGTCAGCCAACCCCGAACGAATGGTCACCTACTTTGCATCATTCCCTTCGCAAAGTGAGTTTCTTGACTTACCAAGGCTATACTTTCATACGTCAACTGATTCCATTTCATAGTATAGAAGTACAACATTGGTAGTGAGTTTACTCCACTTCTTGGAAAACACTCCTAGATACCGAAACAGATGCATGGTGGATACATGCATCAAGAACCAACATTCAATCGAGTTTCGAATCTAGTAGTACAATCATAGACAAATCATACTAAAAGATAAAAGATAACACAAGTTGGTGATCAAGCAACAAGCATTCATTAAGCGATTGATGTTGAACTGAAAAGAAAGAACTCTATATTGCAAACTATGGATTATATTACATGAAATGAAAACGTGGGTAGCGGGGCTACTCCCCGCACCCTAGTGAAAGAGACTACTCGCTCATGGCTAGGATAAGGAAGGAGGCAAGAAGAGAGAGAGAGCGTCATCCCCACAAAGGAGAGAGGAAAGTCAACCCCTTGGAGAGAGAGAGAGAGAGAGTGAAGATCTTCAAACTTCATAGGTTGCTCGATGATGAGGTCTCCTCTTCCAACCTTCTTTGGCGAAGAGAGAGAAAGCAGCTTCAGGATGGAATGTGGATCTCAGACCGGCAGCCTTTGGGTGGGGGATGGAAGTTGGAAAAGCTCTGGAGTCGTGGAGGCAGCCTCTGGGCGTCTAAAAACTTATCCTTGGGAGGACCCCTTGGGTCTTATTTATAGGCCTTAAGTGAAGTCCAAACGGTTTGGACAATTTTGGATCCAAACGGTTTTGAAGACTATTTGGACTCTGAAACTGTTTGGACCCCGAGACCATTTGGACCCCGAGACCGTTTGGACCCTGAAATTGTTTGGACCCCAAGACCGTTTGGACTCCATGCGGTCTTGGGACCGGTTGGCTTCATGCGATCTTGGGACCGTGTGACTCCATGCGGTCTTGGGACCGGTCGGCTTCATGCGGTCTTGGGACCGTGTGAATCCATGCGGTCTTGGGACCGTTTGGTTTCATGCGGTCTTGGGACCGTGTGACTCCATGCGGTCTTGGGACTGTGTGACTCCATGCGGTCTTGGGACTGTGTGGCTTCATGCGGTCTTGGGACCGTGTGACTCCATGCGGTCTTGGGACCGTTTGGCTTCATGCGGTCTTGGGACCGTGTGAGTCCAAGCGGTCTTGAGACCGTTTGGCCTCATGCGGTCTTGAGACTGGTTAAGTCTTTTGTTGTTTTTTTTGTGTCTTTTTCTGTAGGTAAAAAGGAGAAAAGTTAATCTAACAATATATTTGCAATAAAAGAGGATAACTAGGGATTCTATCTAATTTATCTAAGAAAGAATGTGAGAAATTGAAGAAATATACTAAGATAACATCACAAAATTGGAGGTTATCAGATATGATATGAGATGCTTATGCTTATTACTAACCCTCTTTCATAGAGAAGGAGTGACCAAAAAACTCTAAAATTGCATCTGATGACGGTTGGAAAGTTTGGATTTGGTGATCCAATTGGTTGGTTGGTGGTCCAACTAGTCGATAGGGTTGAGTGGACACACAACTTTTATGTGGTTCAGTCAATCAGTTAGAGATAAACTAGTCGAATGAGTGGAATGATGCTTTTGCCTGAAGGTAGGTCAGTCGACCTAATCGAGGTGAGTCAACTGATTCATCTATGAAAACGTTCCTATTTGATTTGAGTTAAGTTTTCTATTGGATGGCCAGTCGATCGGTTCGATTGTGGATCCTGTAACTCTACTGTGGAGTTGTCCAACCAGAAGGGGTCAATTGACTGACTGGTCTTCAGGGAGGCTAAAAGTATCCACTTAAGGCCTATGATCTTCTAATTCTTTGATAAATATTGGGGGGGTTCTTGATCTTGAGGAAAGGAGCATAACTGAGCTGTTCTTGTACAGTAAATGAACAAAACCAATTAAAAATTTATTTTAAGAAACAAAAGCTAAACTATTGCAATTAAACTATAAAATTAGAAAATATCAACATAATGTTTAAAATAAATGATCTAAAATGTTAGGTAAAATGGATGAATATGCATTCATCATACATTTGTTTTAGATCAGATTGATATCAAATTTCACTAGTATTCTATCTACCAATAATTTTCTACATTATTTACTAGATTATTTGACCAATGGAATAATGCCATGTATAAAATATATACTTATCTTCATTCATTACAGGTTTGGGTATGGGTAATGGGAAATGATGACAATTAGCTAAGCGCTCTAGAGAATCTAAGCTCACAATAAGGGGTAAAAGACCCTTTTGCGAATGTAGTGAATTAGGTTTCATACTTGCTAGGGAATCTTGATCTTTTTGCTAGGTAGATTATCTTCCTTCCCTACACCATTGATGGAAAGACTAGGGAGGTAAAATCCTGAGTTGACTCTCCACCTTAGGCTGCATTGGCACCTGCTTAGGCACAAGACAAAAGGGTAACCCTAATGAACTCAACTATCTCCTTGGAGATGTGTATTGTGGTTGTAACAACAATGTCTATTATTGAAATTTGTTGTGGTAGATAGGGATATTAAGGTGATGACTATCACATAGGATACTATTTCCTTGACTGCAATGGAGGTCATATAGATGGTTGTGGAGCATCCTGGGCATGTTCTGAGGCTTGGCATGGCTTGACACACTGCCTCAATCTTAGGCTATGCTGCTCCACCTTTTGAAGTTACAGGGACCAATAGCTGTCTCCATGAGAGATAGTAGAGATCATATTTTCATCCCTTCATCCTAATGGTGCTCCAAGACAACTGAATTGTCCAAATTCACCATGAGTCAAGGGGACAAGGTCAAGACACCAAAGTTGGAGGGTGGAGTCCACTAGGGTGTTACATGGTATCTCGAGTACAATTGGGTGTTGAGGGGGGTGATGAGGGAGTCATGAGGGTTTTCCTTGTGGTCTTATATAGGATCGAGATGTAGAGGGGACACAAAAGTGATTAACCGTAGTCTCTTGAATTATTTGGAGTTTAGGCATCATCATGTTTATTGAAGATAATGGCTATATAGGGGAAAATTGAGTTTGGCTAAACCTTTCAAATCCATTGGTGTCGTTATCAGATGACGTGAAGGCCAAAAAAGGAGAAAGAGAGATCAAGGGGGACATGGTCTTATTGTTGCAGGACTATTACAAAGTCTGAGCAAAGAAGGAATCCTCTCTACCCACGATCTCTCCCAGATCCATTTATTGGGTCCAAGTGGGATCCTCACATGTTTTCATTATTTTATTTAGATAAAACCCCTTTGATAATTAATTATGTAGGCCACATGCTACATATATCTTTCCCCAGATTTAGGAAAATCTTAATCCGACCATGATCTAGCGTTGGCTTAAGGATAATGACGAAATAAAATTTTTGATAGGATAAACTTAGTTTCCAAGGCAATCTAGATAACTACATATTTAATTACCTAGATCACAAGATAACTTGGAATATCTTGAATATTTGTTTATGATATCATAATTTTTTTATCCTTGAAGTAAAGCTATCCCTGGTATATAAAATTACCACAAGATATTAAATTTCTAATTTCCTATCCCAAGGGCCCATATATAGGTCCTTAGTAGTCCAATTGGGCTTGTATTCAGTTTTAGGGCCCACAATTCATACCATGGTCTTCCAAAGGGTCCAAAAGATTTATTAAATTCTTAATTATGACTTTAAGACTCGAACTATTATAATATATCAAATGAAGTTTCTTATTTATCTATTTCTCTCTATAGTACTTTATTTACTGATTTTGAAGACTTAACTTAAGTCTACTACTCACAATCATCAACCTAGGTCATAATATTCCTCATCGTATTATTGGATTAGATCTAGAAATTCCCAAAATTTGGATCCGTTACATTCACCCCATCTTAGAAGGAACTTTGTCCCCAAAATTCAAACTTAACCAATTTTAAGGCAAATGACAAATCATTTTAGCCTCATACATAGAGCTAGAAACTTACCTCATACACGTTTTAGCTAGGTAATCTTTAATAAATGTTATTTAGGTGAAAATCACCTACACTACTGAGGATGGGACCCGAGTTTACTCCAAGTATATTTCTAAATCCTCATTCATGCATGATATTATCACTTGCTAATTTCATTTTTACTTGGTGGTTATCTTTTCACCTAGGTATCAAAGCTACTAAGCATTATTAAACTATATGAACGAAATGGTGAGGTGGAACCTCAATACCCCAACTTATATCATTTAACTTTTTAAATTTGCATATTCATTCACATATGTCAATTGTACATATCAATGTGGCTACCTAATCACTCACTTCCATATTAAGATGAAATAAGTATTTGGTAGTGGTCCAAATACAAAGATCATCTTCTTTTCATGTGTAGAGATGATTCACCCACACATTATATTAAAATTTAAAATTTTAGGTTGAGTCACCATGAAAGTTTACTCCAAACCATGAATACAATTTTTAACTCCACAAATTTCTTTTAATTTCATGAACCTAAGGGGAAAGTGATTTTGTCAGAATTCTTGAGTGTATAAACACCTCCCTTAAACATTTTATTTCAATCATTGTTGCATAAGTACTTGCATTCCGTATCTCTACATCTCGTGTATCATCAACCTAAGACATTCCTTTAAGGTCTCTAGTGGTAAAGGTACCTTTGGAGTTATCTCCTCTTCAACCTAAGGGCCTTTATACTTATAGAGTGCCTTTCCTTTAACTCCTCAACCCTGATGTACTATTGAGTGGACAGTATCCTAAGCCCATGGGACTAATGTATACATGGATGGCTTTCTCTTGATCAGAAGGTCCTTATGTACTCAGGGCATGATCACCTCCTGACCCATTGGTTTTATGTATCCTTATGCATCTCTACTTGACCCTAGGGTTGACTTTGGGCTCTACCATGTCTCAGGTTTTATCATAAGTATAACTTCAGTTTGTCACTCTCACTAACCTCACCTTATTATAGGTTCAGGGTCTCTAACATCATCATATTTCTGTCCCATGGCCCAACCCAAACAAGGAGGGTCTATAGTTTAGATGCACGTAATACTATTCCCTTTAATGTATCGACTTTTATTATACATTTATCTTTGGATTTCTCTAGTTGACGTTCATACTTATATTTATACATATCCCTCAAGGACAAAAAGCCAAACATACACCCTTCTTTTTCAGACTTGCCAATACTGGGGATTATATGTCTGAGATATTTTGATATTACATTCCTTTCAATGTAATTTACTTGTCATTATATATTTAAACTGAATTTCTCTCACCAATGTTTTCAAATTTAAATATCTCTTAGAACTATTTTTTCATTTATTAGATCAATTTATTCCATTAGGTAATAGTAAGGGTTTTCATTCCTTGTGTACCCAAACCTTCAAACCTAACGTCTTTTCTGGACGTCCAAGGTTACCACAATTCAAGATGAGGTTAAGCGACATATTTCTAGGGAAGTTTATTATGGAATGCCCTCTTGGTTTTTGATAGATAGTTAGGTTATCTAGCCACAAAACAAACTCACGAATTTAGGGTTATCCCTCCTTTATAGGTCTTTTAATTCTTAGATTGATCCACCCAAAGTGTGTGAATACTATCCCTACAAGGTGAGTCTAAGGTCTTGTACTTATCCAAGCGTTAATAACCTAATTTCTTATGTTTCATATATATATATATATATATATATATATATATATATATATATGGGCTTATCTTTAATACCCGGCGGGTAACTAACGGGTAGCTACCCGGCAACACTTCCTGATATTTTTTTTCATACTTCCTGTTATTTTTTTTTAATTTTTTTTTCGCAATTGTAGAGGAACATTTTATCTAGCTCTCCAAAAAATTTGATCAAAAAATAATATCATTTGCCCCCCCCAAATCATAAAACACGTCCATATATATTACTGACTGTATATATGTATATATATACAAACACACACACACATATATATATTTTTCACACTTCCTGATACTTTTTTTTAAAATTTTTATTTTCGCAACTGTAGAGGATAGTTTTGTCTCTCTCTCCAAAAAATTTGATCAAAAAATAATATCATTTGCCCCCCCAAAATAAAAAAACCCGTCCATATATATTACTGACTGTATATTTTCTGCGCAGTTACTCTTTTGCACTCAGAGTTACTCCAGCATACCATATAGTTACTCTTGCTATTCATACGGGTTACTCCAGCATACCATATAGTTACTCTTTTGACCCGAGTTACTCCAGCGGGTAACGAAAATTCTGGCTACCCGCCGGGCAACGAATGAACATCATATATATATATATATATATATATATATATATATATATATATATATATATATATATATATATATATATATATATATATATATATATGGGTTTATCTTTAATACCCGTGCGGGTATCCTGGAGTTTGCTACCTGTGCATCTAAAAAAGTAACTATTCGACTCAAAAAGTAAATCTGTGTAAAATACACAACAACAATTCTAGAATAAATTTGTAATTATATATTTATTATAGCTGGTACAAACGTAGCTATCTATGCATAAAAAGTAATAATTTACAATGTAAAGTAACCCTCTACATGTCAAAGGTAAGAAACTCCAAAAAAATTAATCAAAATAGGAGCGGGTAGCTACCCGCGCAGGCATTGAACGAATGTGTGTGTATATATATGTGTGTGTGTGTGTGTGTGTGTTATCTTTAATACCCGCACGAGTAACTTCAAATTCAGTACCCAATGTCGTCTGAAAAGTAACTATTTGGTTAGAAAAGTAACTATTTAGTTAGAAAAGTAACTTGTCTGACCAAAAAGTAACAATGCTGACCAAAAAGTAACTGTTTAGTTAAAAAGTAAAATTGAGCATAATACACAGTAAATTTTTTGAAATATATATATAATTTTATATTTGTTACATCTGCTATAATGTAACTATTTATGTATGAAAAATAACAGTTTTTAAGGTAAAGTAATCATGTACATGTGTAAAGTAAGAAATTCTAAAAAAAATTAACTAAATTTGGAACTGTTAGCTACCCCACGAACACTGAATGAACGCCTATACACACATAGACACACACACATATATATATATGGAGTGGAGCTACAATACACTCGTGCATTGAACCACCTATACATCTCAGTTTTCCATCGTTAGATGAGCATCTTTATGGATAATAAGAAAACCACCCGATAGACCGTTACTCTCCATTACCTCGGTCCTCCGTAAGCCTCCGGTCACTTCTCATCCTGACATTCCATCACATCCTCCTTCACTTCACGAGGCTTCCTCTGATTCTTTCCACCTTTCCCATCCCCACTTTTCTGTTTCTTTTTATATTTCTCCAACTGCACTTGCTCATAGATATCCTTGGACTACCACGATGTTAGGAAGTGGCGACCCTCCTGCAGCCGACGGGGGAATTTCACGGAACGATGGGGTTTGTCAACATAATAGGCTTAAAGGTAGAAAAGTAGGATTCAGAACTTTGGATCCACGTCCCTGTGAGGAGAGCTCAATTCTGGGTAGAAATGTCATAGAGATAAGCGAGCTGTGGTGTACCAGGAAGCAGTTGAGAGGGCCTCACTGGTCTCACACTCAACGACATGCATTCACTTTGTTGGTGTTCCAAGCGGAGTTCATGATGCTTCTAAGTACCATGTCCTCCAACAGTAGTCACCCTGTGCTACACTCAAGAATGCCACAGGCCGATTCCCCACAGGAATTTGACATTGGAGCGATCACCCACGGCGACAACGTCACACTTTACAGACACGAGCTCCACAACTCTCGCGTCCTTGGTAGAAAAGAGTTAAAGCCAGTGATATTACAAGTTGTTAAACCAGTTGACATTTGCTAATCCGATCTTCGCAAGGTAATGGAAAATTTGTAGTAAAAGCTATACTTCGTTGTAATACTGGGCCAAACTGGTTGTAAGGTACATACATCTGAACAAAGATTTAGGGCGCACTCTGATCTTTGCAAGGTAACAGATGACCAGATGAGAAATGCATGATCTTGATAGACAGTGATTGAAGTATAGTGACTGCACTGCATTGATTAAGTTGAATTTTTTACAAGCGACGCATGCCTAGGTGCCAATGTAACCACACAACAATATTAATTAGGAAAAAAACCAAAATAGCACGGTTTATTAAAGATATTTACAAGTGTAGTATGATAATTATCTTATTTTCCGAACTAGCCCAGTTTGTAGGAAAAGTACCAAAAAGTTTGACATTTACAAGGGGACGTAAAACTAATCCTCTGGATTTTTAGACGTTTTCGTCAAAAGCGCTAAATTTTAGGTGTTTACTAGTGAAAAAGTCAACCAAACTCGCGTTTACAAGTGAAAACTGGTGACACACCATCGTTTAGTTCGAAAGCGCCGAAAACAATGACGTCTTAGATTGAAAGCGCAAAAAAGATGGCATTTTAATTGAAAAATGGCAAGCTTATTCAGGTTTTAAAAGAAGCGCCATTATCTCTGGCGTTTTCAAGGGTGCATGAATTTGTTTAAAAAATTATCAAACAAGCCTTTAAGCAAACAACTAAAATTGTATAAATAAACATAAAACTAGTTCCAAGATATGCAATCAACTCACATTAAAGAAAAAAAAACTAATTTCCAAGATGCATAGTCAATTTTCATAGAAAAAAATACACATTTAAACAAACCACAATATAAAATGAACAATACAATCTACTTCATTGCCCACAACTGACACAAAGAAGCTGGCATCTGACAAAATCAACCCTGCAATCAACACAAAAAAGTTATTTAATTAGATAAAGTTCTATTATAAGAAGTAAAATGTTAGAAAATTTTGATGCATACCTGACGACGTTGACTCCCCATGCCCCAAATTTATGGACTGGAACGATGCTCCAATTCTGGAGAAGGCTCAATTGGACTCAAACATGTATGTTGAGTCCGATATCTAGACCTATTCAGAGGAACTGATGGTGAAAGAGGCCAAGTGGAGGGCATATTCCTAGGTGGTGGAGGCAATCCCAAAAATGAAGCACTAGTTAATCCAGATTATGAAGAGAAACCTCCTTGTTGGCATTGGCTAAAACCTGGGTGAGACCAAAATAAGGTGGAAGAAACTCTAAAATGTTTTGATGGTGATGAAGGATAAGAGTAGAACATTCCTGGGAATGAGGAAGGTGAACATTCCCTAGAGTGTCCTGCTAGTGTTGATTGCCTACTAATGTCGAATGTCCTACTGGTGTGGACTGTCCAACTGATGTCAAGTGTCCTACTAGTGTGGACTGTCCAACTAATGTCGAGTGTTCTACTGTTGTGGATTGTCCTTGTGTACTAAGTGTCTTAGTTGTGTGGAGCATCCTTCTATAGTGAAGCAAGGCGTGGAGTGTTGTGCTTCCGTGGAAGATGGAAGACAAGTAGAACCAACTGCAATTGTCATGGGATGTAATAAGCTCAAATTTGGCTGCAATTGACTCCACAATTGTTGAAACCATGTGCTTTGCACGTTGTATATGTTGTCACACGCTCTCACCCAGTCATCAATATGTGTCTCATTTGTTAATACTCCCAATGATTCTATGATTTGCATATGATTTGGACTTGTGAATAAAAATAGTTTTATTTTATCATATTGTCATTCATAAACTGATATATGTAATTATCTTTATGTATAGAAATATTACTTACACATTTTGCTCCACATATCCATGAGGATAATAAAGAGTTTGTGGCTTAACTTGTCGTTGGATATGATACTCATGATTGTACCAGTTAGGTACATGTGGAACAACTGAGGGGTCTGGAAGTTGAACTCTATGATTGTTTCTATCATTCCATATGTTGATCTTTGCACTGTATTAGACCAACCAATCAGTAGTGCTTCATCATCGACCATCAATTCTTTGATAATTTGGGAAGTCTTGGGGTTGAGGTTGGATATGAGTACCAAATTGTTTCAATACTCTATTGGGAACATGCCATTCTATTATTGTAAATGATCATAGGAACACGTGCCATCTAAATTTCCCTTCCCTCACGACATATTTGTGGCAAAGTAGCCAACAATTCTTCATTGTACGGTGTCCACACTAACTGTAGTTTGACACTATAATTACTTAAAAGTTTTTCTTAGCTACTAAAATGTAATATTTAGATAAAATATAAAATCTCACTTGACATGAATCCTGTGTATCAATTTTGTTAAGGTAGAACCTGGTAGTCCCCTTTGGAATACGTACATGCTCCATGAGATGGTTCCATTTATTATCATAAAATAAAAACTAATTATGATACAAAAACTTATAAAAAATAAAATATGCTATTGAAAAACCTGTATCCTAATAGAGCATCTTGTGGCCACTAACGATCTTGATCCATAATCACTCTTCCTGATCTACTAATATTTAATCTTTCCCAAGACCACAATTGTAACAAGTGGACACACCCTGAGATATTTTCTGCTTAGAACTAGGACGACACCTATGTAAATGATGATAGATACATGCTAAAACAACACCCCCATGACTACATGCCACATTGCTCAAAATTCACTAGAAGTGGAAGGTAACGAAGGTGGACCTCATTACCAATATCGTCTGGAAGGAGGAAGCAACCAATAAGGTATAATAAATATGCACTAGTGTACAAACTCTTATGCTCGTGGGAAAGGAGGTCGAAAGAAGAAGAGTGGATGAAGGAAAGAAAATATGAAAATAATAGGCAAGATCACCGTGAATAGGAAAAAGGAGGTTGAAAAAAGAAGAAAGCATGAAGGTGACCGTGAAAAGGAAAAAGGAGGTTGAAAGAAGAAGAAAGCAGGATGGAAAAAGAATGAGTGTCTCTGGAATAGGCATTGTGTCATACGGGTTGGCGGCGGCGTGGCCGAACGTTTAATAAGTGTCAGCGTTTCTTAGGTCTACTTTCAAGGCTTGTGAGCCGACTCAACTTGTCGAGGCCGAAACCAAGGTACTTTGTTCCCTTCAAGAAAATACACCGACATAAGGAAGAAAAGAAAGAAGGAAAGAGAGGAACCATGAGAAAATATCATGCATGTTGCCGAGATGATGAGTTCGCGTCTGGACTGCCCACGATGAAGGCACTGCCCATGGTGGCTGTAGTGGGCTGCAAGTCTGTAACGGGGCACACGTCCAGCGGTCAGAGCAGTAGGGCGAAGAAGGTTCCACCGTGTAGCATTTGGACCAGCCAGGAAGAGAAGGAAGGCTCAAATGGCAGTGGAAGGAACGGAGGAGGGAAAAGTAGAGAAGGAAGGAGATTTACATGTGCGGTGAGATGAAACTAAAGGCTGAAGGGGCTAAACCGAATAAAGTACAATACAAACTTGTCAAAGAGGTATTGAAAGCTGCTCACCAACCATGCTGCACCAAAGGGACTTGACAAGTCCAGGCTTTTACAAAGCTACTTCATTTGCCTGACTTTGAAAGCCTCGAATGGAAGCAGGTCTTAAAAGAGCAACTGATACACTCCACCCGTCATGGCTTAAAAGATGATCTTTCACCTCTCCTTACTGGAAGTAGGTCTGGGAATCCTTCCCAACCCTTCTGGACTTCTCAAGATGGGAATTTGGATGGGGGGATTTGCCGTTCTGGACATCCAGATGGAGCGATGTTCTCCTTCTCCAGCATACGTGCCCAGACGTGGCAATCTCGCCAGGGCTGCGTATCCGTGATCTGTTTCTATCTGACGGTGAATGGGATTGACATTCGATCTCCTCACTGCTAGAGGAGGAGGGGGTGAAGGCAGTTGGGGAAGTCCAACATAAGGACATTGTGGAGAGAGATAGCTTGTTGTGGGAGCCAACAATGGATGGGTCTTTCTCTACTAGATCAGCGAAGAAGGTTTGTCGAGGGCGTACCGATGCCCTTCCCTTCATGAGATGGGTCTGGATGGGGCATATACCTTTGAAGATGGAGGTCTTCACATGGAAAATCCTAAATTCGACAGTCCTAGTTGATGCTAGGATAAGAGACTGTCACATACCCGTGGTATCGAGATGTGAATGCTGCTCAAAGGGTGATTTCGAGTCGACCGACCACCTCCTTCTTGAGGGGGAATTGGCAAGGTACCTATGGGGGAAGGTGGACAAGGTCTTAAGTCTGACCAGTCCCCATGGGGCCTCTATCCGATCGATGTTGCACCGGTATTGGGCATAGGTGAGCATAACATCCCTAGGAGGATTCCTCTCAGGCATTCTCCCTGCGATTACATGCTGGAACATTTGGACCCAAAGGTGCCAGAGGAGATTCGAAGGACGAAGAGAACATGAGACACTTATTTGGGAAAGGATCAGGAGAACGACTATTGAAGCCTACAGGGGAGTGGTTTTCAATAAGGAGGAAGACTAAGAGCAGGCGGCTATTATGCTGTTGCACGGATTTTCACCTCATGGGGTGAGATTTAGGGAAACCGAGATGGTATGGTGGTTACCACAGGTGAGGGGCACGATCAAGATGAACATCAGTGCTATTCCCATTGATAGAAGAAAGAGGAAGCCATCAACAGTCTAAGGCATCATTCAGGATGACACATGGGAGTGTATCTTTGCTTTTGCAGTGAATTTAGGGGAAGAAACTGGGCTGGAGGCCAG